>JARQOC010000002.1:173947166-175147166 GCA_033576535.1 Allobates femoralis
TCTGAAAAGTCCAAAATTGTGAGATGTCTTGCAGAGGGCTGGCAAATAGCCAACAGGGTTGCAAGAAGTGTGTTGAGCAAAAAAGGCGCAAAATAACTCCCAGTGAATTGAGGAACATCAAGTATGAAGCTGCCAAGATGCCATTTACCACCAGTTTTACAATATTTCAGAGCTGCAACGTTACTGGAGTATCAAAAAGCACAAGGTGTGTGATACTCAGGGATATGGCCAAGGTAAGAAAGGCTGAAAAACGACCACCTTTGAACAAGAAACACAAGATAAAACTTCAAGACTGGGCCAAGAAATATCTCAAGACTGATTTTTCAAAGGTTTTATGGACTGATGAAGTGAGAGTAACTCTTGATGGTCCAGATAGATGGGCCAGAGGCTCGATCAGTAAAGGGCAGAGAGCTCCACTCCGACTCAGACGCCAGCAAGGTGGAGGTAAGGTACTGGTTTCGGCTGGTATCATCAAAGATGAACTTGTGGGACCTTTTCGGGTTGAGGATGGAGTGAAGCTCAACTCCCAGATTTAGTGCCAGTTTCTGGAAGACAACTTCTTCAAGCAGTGGTACAGGAAGAAGTCAGTATCGTTCAAGAAAAACATAATTTTCATGCAAGACAATGCTCCATCACATGCATCCAACTTCTCCACAGTGTGGCTGGCCAGTAAAGGTCTAAAAGAAGAAAAAATAATTACATGGTCCACTTGTTCACCTGAACCCCATAGAGAACCTGTGGTCCCTCCTAAAATGTGAGATCTACAGGGAGGGAAAACAGTACACCTCTCGGAACAGTGTTTGGGAGGCTGTGGTGGCTGCTGCACGCAATGTTGATCGTAAACAGATCAAGCAACTGACAGAATCTATGGATGGAAAGCTGTTGAGTGTCATCATAGAGAAAGGTGGCTATATTGGTCAATCATTTTTTTGGGTTTTGTTTTTGCATGTCAAAAATGTTTATTTCTAAATTTTGTGCAGTTATATTAGTTTACCTGGTGAAAATAAACAAGTGAGATGGGAATATATTTGGTTTTTATTAAGTTGCTTAATAATTCTGCACAGTAATAGTTACCTGCACAAACAGATATCCTCCTAAGATAGCCAAATCTAAAAAACCCACTCCAACTTCCAAAAATATTAAGCTTTGATATTTGAGTCTTTTGGGTTGATCGAGAACATAGTTGTTGATCAATAATAAAAGTAATCCTCTACAAGTTGCCTACTATTTGTGCACACAGTGTACTAACAAAAATGTGTGACCACAGTTTTTAAGTTTTTTTCCATGCTATTTCTTTACGTTTTTCAATAAGTTGCCCTATTATTCAAAAGTAGTTCTATAGCAAGTACCGTATTTTTCACTTCATAAGATGCAATGGATTATCAGACGCACCCCAAATTTGGTGAACAAAAAGAGAAAAAAATAATTTTTAATGTTAAATGGAGTCCATCCTATCATGCCAGTGTCCATCTTAAAATCAGTATACAGTTGTGTCCAAAAGTATTGATACCCCTGCAATTCTGTCGGTTAATACTCAGTTTCTTACTGAAAATGATTGCAATCACAAATTCTTTGGTATTATTATCTTCATTTAATTTGTCTTCAATGAAAAAACACAAAAAGAATTGTCCTAAAGCCAAATTGGATATAATTCAACACCAAACGTAAAAAAAGGGGTGGACAAAAGTATTGCACTGTTAGAAAAATCATGTGATGCTTCTCTAATTTGTGTAATTAACAGCACCTGTAACTTACTTGTGGCACCTAATAGGTGTTGGCAATAACTAAATCACACTTGCAGCCAGTTGACATGGATTAAAGTTGACTCAACCTCTGTCATGTGTCCTTGTGTGTACCACATTGAGCATGGAGAAAAGAAAGAAGACCAAAGAACTGTCTGAGGACTTGAGAAACCAAATTGTGAGGAAGCATGAGCAATCTCAAGGCTACAAGTCCATCTCCAAAGACCTGAATGTTCCTGTGTCTACCGTGCGCAGTGTCATCAAGACGTTTAAAGCCCATGGCACTGTGACTAACCTCCCTAGATGTGGACGGAAAAGAAAAATTGACGAGAGATTTCAACGCAAGATTGTGCGGATGGTGGATAAAGAACCTCGACTAACATCCTAACAAGTTCAAGCTGCCCTACAGTCCGAGGGTACAACAGTGTCAACCCGTACTATCCATCGGTGTGTGAATGAAAAGGGACTGTATGGTAGGATACCCAGGAAGACCCCACTTCTTACCCCGAGACATAAAAAAAGCCAGGCTAGAGTTTGCCAAAACGTACCTGAGGAAGCCTAAAAGGTTTTGGAAGAATGTTCTCTGGTCAGATGAGACAAAAGTAGAGCTTTTTTGGCAAAAGCATCAACATCTAGTTTACAGGAGATAAAAAGAGGCATTCAAAGAAAAGAACACGGTCCCTACAGTCAAACATGGCGGAGGTTCCTTGATGTTTTGGGGTTGCTTTGCTGCCTCTGGCACTGGACTGCTTGACCGTGTGCATGGCATAATGAAGTCTGAAGACTACCAACAAATTTTGCAGCATAATGTAGGGCCCAGTGTGAGAAAGCTGGGTCTCCCTCAGAGGTCATGGTCTTCCAGCAGGACAATGACCCAAAACACACTTCAAAAAGCACTAGAAAATGGTTTGAGAGAAAGCACTGAATACTTCTAAGGTGGCCAGCAATGAGTCCAGACCTAAATCCCATAGAACACCTGTGGAGAGGTCTAAAAATGGCAGTTTGGAGAAGGCAACCTTCAAATATCAGGTGTCACATCGCCATTGGACTCGGTGGCTGGTGTTCCTGCCTCGGCCGCTGGGAGGAGCCGGATTCCTTCGGCTGGTGGCGCCGGTGATAGGAGGGCCTTGTCCTCATATGGAACTGCTCCCGTGACGTCTGCTCTGTCGCTGAGCGCCGCTGTGTTTCCCTCTGGGTGGTGTTGGTCGCAGAGGAAAGGACAATGCAGAGGTGTCTTTTAGGCGCAGCCTGCGTTCTTCTGTCAGAGGTGGCGTGGGTGGAGCCAGTCGTGCATCTCCATCTGGCCTGGATCTAGGGGCGGTCCGGATGAGGTCATCAGGTTGTGAGCTCCAGCTATGGGAGGTAGCCGTGCCCTTCAAGTACATTGGAGCCTGGCTTGCAGCCGCCAGATATAGTTTTGGTTCCCCAGTGATAGTGTGTTTAGTTTCGTGTCTGACCTTGCCTGGATTTCTGACTCTGTCTCTGCCTATTGATTTTGTACTCAGCTGCCTCTTGGTTTTTGCCCTTGACATTTGCCTGGATTTTTGACTCTGCTACTGCTGACGATTTTGTACCTTCGCTGCCCTCTCGGTTTTTGACTCGGACTTCTGACTTCGTTTTCGGGTCTTGATTTTCCCCTGGCGACCTCCCCGGCTCTGTTGCTCATATAGGCAGCTACCCCTGGCTCCGCTATAATTCCAGATCCCTGTATAGGGTTAAGGGTCTCGGGTTTCTCGGGTGCTGCTACCAGCAGCTCGGCCTCACGGTGGATGGTCGTCACATCAGGGACCTGGAGCAGTTTGCCAAAGAAGAATGGTCTAAAATTCCAGCAGAGCATTGTAAGAAATCATTGATGATTACCGGAAGTGGTTGATCGCAGTTATTTTGGCTAAAGGTTGTGCAACCAAGTATTAAGCTGAGGGTGCCAATACTTTTGTCTGGCCCTTTTTTGGAGTTGTGTGAAATGATCAATGTTTTGCTTTTTGCTTCATTCTCTTTTGTGTTTTTTCATTGAAGACAAATTAAATGAATATAATAATAATACCAAAGAATTTGTGATTGCAATCGTCTTCAGGAAGAAACTGAGTATTATCTGACAGAATTGCAGGGGTGTCAATACTTTTGGCCACAACTGTATATGTATCCCATCCTCGTACATAGCCCTCCCATCCTGATACATATTCCCCATCCTGGTAAATGATCCCCATCCTTGTACATAGCCCTCCTCCATCCTTGAACATAGCCCGCCCAACCTGGTACATGGCTCTCCATCCTGGATATATGCCCCCAATCCTGGAATGTATGTCCCCTATCCTGGTATTTATCCCCCATCCTGGTGTATATATATCCCTCCATCTTGGTACATGCCACCCCATCCTAGTATATATATCCCCTAACCTGGAACATGCCCCTCCATCCTGACCCACCATGGTTTACCGAGGGGGGGGTTGCAGTGGTGGAATAAAGGTGCTGGAGGCAGGTTTCATGGGTCCATGGAGAATTGGGGCAAAGCTGCAATCTGGAGCTGCAGTAGGGGGACACGGCATGCAGTGGGGGCTGCCGTTTCCTATGTGCCTGGATTCATTGACAGCTGCAACTGGTTGCTAGAGTTTACAACTTCCAGAAAATGGCCTCAAAGGCGGCGCATGCACAGATGGGCATCCATGGTCATTTTCTGGAAGTCTCAGCCCCTAGCAACCATTTGCAGCTTGGCAATGAATCCAGGCACACAGAAAATGGCAGACCCCACTGCATACCGCACCACGACATCCCCATCGCAGCTCCAGGCCTGCAGCTTTACCCCCACCCTCTGTGCACCCAGGAAGCTTGCCTCTGGCACCACAGCTTCACCTTTGCAGCCCCCCATCCGGTAATATTCTTTTTTTTAAACACAAAATTCGGATTGTAAAACACAGCCCCGTTTTCCTATCAATATGGGGGGAAAAAGTGTGTCTTATAATCCGAAAAATACGATATATTTTTCTTTCTTACTAATGATTTACAAGGCAATCAGAAGACGCTATCTGCAAAACTGGTTCTACCGACAATTTTGATCATTTTGGAATAATTTCATGATGTTTAGAATGGACATTGCAATAAAATGATAATTACATCTACATAATAAATTCAATTTATCTCTGCAACAAAATGCTTATGCAATGTAATTATACCAAGCTATTTGTCACATTGAAAATACCAGAATAGTAATGTTGTGTTTTCCCTCAGCTACTTGTACTTTCCTTTAATCTCTGGAACCTGTTCCTTTGTTTTGTAGAAACTTTTAATGAGAGCAAAATATAATTGTCAGAAGGAGTGAAGATTTACTTGCTGCAGCAGAACAAATTACAATTTTTACATTTTTGTTAGTCATTTATGTAAACAAAAGAAATAATGTTATTTCCTGTGCTGCTTGCAAAGTATATATTGACCATGTTGGGAAATGGTACAATTATGTGTAATCCACTGGTAATATCCATGTTTCAATCTCAATGTAAAATGAGGCAATAATTTAATGTACAATAAGCACATAAATCTAAACCCTCCACCAGAATCCAGGTTAGTTTTAGCTGAGTTTGGAAACCTCGTTTTCTAAATCACAGAAGTGGGAAATGGATAATAGAAACATTTATAGTTCAATCATGTCTGGAATTTGCTACTACTGTTTTTAACAATGCAAAAAAATAGGTATTAAATAAAAAGTATGTGATTTTCATCACTGACATTCACATAAACATATATTCGGTTGCTACATTAAAAAAAATAGTTCACAGAGAAACAGATATGTTGGAGTATTTTGAAGTCCTGAAAGTAATAAATGAAATAAGTCCTAACATTTTTACATTTATTAAATATATTTTTAAAGGAAGATTCACAATGGAATCACTTACATACAACCAAAATAACCCGAGACACACGATACAAAAACATACCGTGACAAAAAACGTGAAGAAAAAAACACACAATTTTCAGAAGATAAGAAATCACAGATAGGGATGGACGAACCCGAACTGTAAAGGTCTAGACCCGTACCAAACACATAGTGTTCACTCACAGGTCCCATGGAAACCCGTGTTACAGTTCGGGTACAGTTTGGGTCCAGGAACTGTAAAAAAATAAAATTAATAATAAACATTATAATTATAAGTACCCTTCCAGTGACGCATCCTCCCGTCCCACTGTCACCCGGCCGCTTTTGCTTCCTCATTAACTTCCAGCGGTATTCACTGCAGTCTGCAGTCTTTGACTTTTTCCGGCAGTGTTCATGCGGTGAACTCGGGTGAACTCTGACTGTCACTGTCAATATCAGCCTTTTTCTCACTCTGAATAGACTCTTGTCTATGCAGAGCGATGTAGCAGAGTTGACATTGCTATCCATGTGGACTACGTCAGACGGAGGATTTTTTATAATAAAGATGGAGTTTCTAAATTATTTTCTTTGTTTCATTTCTAATAAAAAAAATTTCTGTGTGGTGTGTTTTTTTTAAATCTTTACTAGAAATTCATGGAGGTCATGTCTAATATTGGCGTGACTATTGAATTTTGGGCTTAGGGCCAGCTGATAATACAAAGCTGGCCCTAACCCCATTATTACCCAGCAAGCCTCCTGGCACCAGGGCTGCTGGAAGAATTGGATACAGCGCCAGAAGATGGCGCTTCTATGAATGCGCCCTTTTTCTGGGGCAGCTGCAGACTACAATTCACATCGGGGGGCCCAAAATGCTTGGGCCACCCTGCGCTGCAGATTCCAGTCCCAGCTGCCTAGTTATACCTCGCTGGACCCAAAAACAGGGCGAAGCCCACGTCTTTTTTTAATTATTTCATGAAATTCATGAAATTATTAAAAAAAAGAGGCTTCCCTATATTTTTGGTTCCAGCCAGGTACAAATAGGCAGCTGGGGGTTGGGGGCAGGCCATATCTGCCTGCAGTACATGGCTGGCATACAAAAATTTGGCGAAGCCCATGTTGAATTTTTTGTTAATAGTTCATTAAAAAAACCAACACATACATTAAGGGACTGCATTTTTATATCTGTTTCTCAGTGAACTACTTTTGATAGAAATCATGACATTTAAAAATATTTTGTCAGGCCCAACCTAAAAGGACAATTGGTCCCTTGAGGTCCAAGAAATATTTTCAGACACTGCAAAATACTCCTGGGAGTATAAACAAACCTAATATTAGGAATACATTTCATGAACTGACTATTTGTTGTAAAGAAAACTTACAGTTGTGGACAAACGTATTGACACCCCTGCAATTCTGTCAGATAATGCTCAGTTTCTTCCTGAAAATGATTGCAATCACAAATTCCTTGGTATTATTATCTTCATTTCACTTGTCTTCAATGAAAAAACACAAAAAGAATTGTCCTAAAGCTAAATTAGATATAATTCCACACCAAACATAAAAAAGGGGGTGGACAAAAGTATTGGCACTGTTAGAAAAATCATGTGATGCTTCTCTAATTTGTGTAATTAACAGCACCTGTAACTTACTTGTGGCTCCTAACAGGTGTTGGCAATAACTAAATCACACTTGCAGCCAGTTGACATGGATTAAAGTTGACTCAACCTCTGTCCTGGATCCTTGTGTGTACCACATTGAGCATGGAGAAAAGAAAGAAGACCAAAGAACTGTCTGAGGACTTGAGAAACCAAATTGTGAGGAAGCATGAGCAATCTCAAGGCTACAAGTCCATCTCCAAAGACCTGAATGTTCCTGTGTCTACCGTGCTCAGTGTCAAAAAGAAGTTTAAAGCCCACTGCACTGTGGCTAACCTCCCTAGATGTGGACATAAAAGAAAAATTGACAAGAGATTTCAATGCAAGATTGTGCGGATGGTGGATAAAGAACCTCGACTAACATCCAAACAAGTTCAAGCTGCCCTGAAGTCCGAGGGTACAACAATGTCAACCCGTACTATCCGTCGGCATCTGAATGAAAAGGGACTGTATGGTAGGAGACCCAGGAAGACCCCACTTCTTACCCCGAGACATAAAAAAGCCAGGCTGGAGTTTGCCAAAGCTTACCTGAGAAAGCCTAAAACGTTTTGGAAGAATGTTCACTGGTCAGATGAGAGAAAAGTAGAGCTTTTTGGGCAAAGGCATCAACATAGAGTTTACAGGAGAAAAAAAGAGGCATTCAAAGAAAAGAACACAGTCCCTACAGTCAAACATGGTGGAGGTTTCCTGGTGTTTTGGGGTTGCTTTGTTGCCTCTGGCACTGGACTGCTTGACCATGTGCATGGCATTATGAAGACTGAAGACTACCAACAAATTTTGCAGCATAATGTAGGGCCCAGTGTGAGAAAGCTGGGTCTCCCTTAGAGGTCATGGGTCTTCCAGCAGGACATTGACCCAAAACACACTTCAAAAAGCACTAGAAAATGGTTTGAGAGAAAGTACTAGAGACTTCTATGGTGGACAGCAATGAGTCCAGAACTGAATCCCATAGAACACCTGTGGAGAGATCTAAAAATGTCAGTTTGGAGAAGGCACCCTTCAAATATCAGGGACCTGGAGCAGTTTGCAAAAGAAGAATGGTCTAAAATTCTAGAAGAGCATTGTAAGAAACTCATTGATGGTTACCGGAAGCGGTTGATCGCAGTTATTTTGGCTAAAGGTTGTGCAACCAAGTATTAAGCGGAGGGTGCCAATACTTTTGTCTGGCCCTTTTGTGGAGTTTTGTGTGAAATGATCAATGTTTTGCTTTTTGCTTCATTCTCTTTTGTGTTTTTTCATTGAAGACAAATTAAATGAATATAATAATAATACCAAAGAATTTGTGATTGCAATCATCTTCAGGAAGAAACTGAGTATTATCTGACAGAATTGCAGCGTTGTCAATACTTTTGGCCACAACTGTATATGTATCCCATCCTCGTACATAGCCCTCCCATCCTGATACATATCCCCCATCCTGGTAAATGATCCCCATCCTTGTACATAGCCCTCCTCCATCCTTGAACATAACCCACCCAACCTGGTGCATGGCTCTCCATCCTGGATATATGCCCCCAATCCTGGAATATATGTCCCCTATCCTGGTATTTATCCCCCATCCTGGTGTATATATATCCCTCCATCTTGGTACATCTGGCCCATTTTTGGAGTTTTGTGTGAAATGATCAATGTTTTGCTTTTTGCTTCATTCTCTTTTGTGTTTTTTCATTGAAGACAAATTAAATGAAGATAATAATAATACCAAAGAATTTGTGATTGCAATCTATTTCAGGAAGAAACTGAGTATTATCTGACAGAATTGCAGGCGTGTCAATACTTTTGGCCACAACTGTATGTTCATGGTGGGAATTTCAATCTAGGCCATGGGAGCTGTTGGTGAACTGGGAATTGGAACTCTTTGATAGTTCCATTCATTTTATGATTAACCCCTTAAGGACCGAGTCACTTTGCAGCTTAATGACCGGACCATTTTTTGCAATTCTGACCAGTGTCCCTTTATGAGGTAATATCTCTGGAACGCTTCAACGGATCCTAGCGATTCTGAGATTGTTTTTTCATGACATATTGGGCTTCATGTTAGTATTAAATTTAGGTCGATAATTTTTGCGTTTATTTGTGAAAAAATAAAAAATTTGGCAAAAATTTTGAAAATTTAGCAATTTTCAAATTTTTTATTTTTATTCTGCTAAACCAGAGAGTTATGTGCCACAAAATAGTTAATAAATAACATGTCCCACATGTCTACTTCACATCAGCACAATTTTGGAAGAAAAAAAAAAATTTGGTAGGTCGTTATAAGGGTTCAAAGTTCATCAGCAATTATTCATTTTTCCAGCAAAATTTACAAAACCATTTTTTTAGTGACCACATCACATTTGAAGTCTCTTTGAGGGACGTACATGACAGAAAACATCCAAAAGTGACACCATTCCAAAAACTGCACCCCTCAAGCTACTCAAAACTACATTCAAGAAGATTATTAACCCTTCAGGTGCTTCACAGGAACTAAAATAAAGTTGAAGGAAAAAATGGACATTTTAATTTTTGTAACAAAAATGTTCTTTTAGCCTCAATTTTTTCATTTTCACATGGGCAACAGGATAAAATGCATCCTAAAATTTGTTGGGCAATTTCTCCTGAGTACACCGATACCTCATATGTGGTCATAAACCACTGTTTGGGCGCACGGCAGGGCTCAGAAGTGAGGGAGCGCAATTTGAATTTTAGAGCCAATTTTCCGTTCAAAAAGTGAAATGGCGCTCCTTCACTTCTGAGCCCTGCCGTGCGCCCAAACAGTGGTTTATGACCACATATAAGGTATCGGTGTACTCAGGAGAAATTGCCCAACAAATTTTGGGATGTATTTTATCCCTTTGCCCATGTGAAACTGAAAAAATGTAGGCAAAAAGAATTTTTTTGTGAAAAAAAGTGTTTTTTTAATTTTTATGAATGAATTTGTGAAGCATCTGGGGGTTCAAAGTGCTCACTATGCATCTAGATACCTTCCTTAGGGGGTCTAGTTTCCAAAATGGGGTCATTTGTGGGGGAGCTCCAATGTGGAGACACACAGGGACCCTCCATACGCGTCATGGTGTCTGCTAACAATTTGAATGGAAAATGAGCTCAAATTGTTAGCAGACACCATGTCGCGTTTGGAGGGTCCCTGTGTATCTCCACATTGGAGCTCCCCCACAAGTGACCCAATTTTGGAAACTAGACCCCGAAGGAACGTATCTAGATGCATAGTGAGCACTTTGAACCCCCATATGCTTCAGAAATTCATCCGTAAAAATGAAAAAGCACTTTTTTTTCCACTAAAAAATTATTTTTTCATTATTACGGATCAATTTGTGAAGCATCTGGGGGTTCAAAGTGCTCACTATGTACCTAGATATGTTCCTTTGGGGGTCTAGTTTCCAAAATAGGGTCACTTGTGGGGGAGCTCCAATGTGGAGACACACAGGGACCCTCCAAACGCGACATGGTGTCCGCTAACAATTTGAGCTCATTTTCCATTCAAATTGTTAGCGGACACCATGTCGCGTTTGGAGGTTCCCCGTGTGTCTCCACATTGGAGCTCCCCCACAAGTGACCCTATTTTGGAAACTACACCCCCAAAGGAACATATCTAGATGCATAGTGAGCACTTTGAACCCCCAGATGCTTCACAAATTGATCCATAATAATAAAAAAATAAATTTTTTGTGGAAAAAAAAGTGCTTTTTCATTTTTACGGATGAATTTCTGAAGCATATGGGGGTTCAAAGTGCTCACTATGCATCTAGATACGTTCCTTAGGGGGTCTAGTTTCCAAAATGGGGTCACTTGTGGGGGAGCTCCAATGTGGAGACACACCGGGACCCTCCAAACGCGACATGGTGTCAACTAACAATTTGAATGGAAAATGAGCTCAATTTGTTAGCGGACACCATGTCGCGTTTGGAGGGTCCCCGTGTGTCTCCACATTGGAGCTTCCCCACAAGTGACCCCATTTTGGAAACTAGACCCCAAAGGAACGTATCTTTATGCATAGTGAGCACTTTGAACCCACAGGTGCTTCAGAAATTCATCCGTAAAAATGAAAAAGCACTTTTTTTCCAGAAATAATTTCTTTTTTCATTATTACGGATCAATTTGTGAAGCATCTGGGGGTTCAAAGTGCTCACTATGCATCTAGATATAATCCTTTGGGGGTCTAGTTTCCAAAATGGGGTCACTTGTGGGGGAGCTCCAATGTGGAGACACACAGGGGCTCTCCATACGCAACATGGTGTCCACTAACAATTGGAATTGTTAGCGGACACCTTGTAGGATATGAAGAGCCCCTATGTGCCTAAACATTGGAGCTCCCCCACATGTGACCCCATTTTGGAAACTAGACCACCCAAGGAACATATCTAGATGCATAGTGAGCACTTTGAACCCCCAGGTGCTTCACAAATTGATCCGTAAAAATGAAAAAAGAAACTTTTTGTAGAAAAAAACGTGCTTTTTCATTTTTATGGATGAATTTGTGAAGCATCTAGGAGTTCAAAGTGATCACTATGCATCTAGATACGTTCCTTCGGGGGTCTAGTTTCCAAAATAGGGTCACTTGTGGGGGAGCTCCAATGTTCAGGCACACAGGGAGGGGCTCTCCATACCCGACATGGTTTCCGCTAACAATTGGAGCTAATTTTCTATTGAAATTGTTAGCGGACACCATGTCGCATATGGAGAACCCGTGTGCCACCAGCATAAGGGCAACTGGTAGAGTTGGGGTACAGCACCAGAAAATGCCGCCTCTAATGAATGCGCTATTTTCTTGGGTGGCTGTGGGTTGAAATTTGCAGCGTGGGGTACCCACAACATTTGAGTCTCTCCACGCTGAGGATTCCAGTCAGCCAGCTACCAAGTTGTACATGGCTGGCTACAAATACAGCGAAGGCTTTATTTTATTTCTAGAACTTATTCTAGAAAAAAAAAAATGATGTGGGGCTCCGCCATATTTTTGGTCCAGCCAGGTACAACTTGGCAGCTACAGACTGCCAGCAACCCCCAGCTGCCTCGTTGTACCTGGCTGCAACCAAAAATACAGCGAAGCCCATTTTTTTTTTATTCTAGAACTAATTCTAGAAGAAAAAAAAATGACGTAGGGCTCCGCCATATTTTTGGTCCAGCCAGGTACAACTTGGCAGCTACAGACTGCCAGCAACCCCAGCTGCCTGGTTGTACCTGGCTGCAACCAAAAATACAGCGAAGCCCATTTTTTTTTATTTCTAGAACTAATTCTAAAAAAAAAAAATGACGTAGGGCTCCGCCATATTTTTGGTCCAGCCAGGTACAACTTGGCAGCTACAGACTGCCAGCAACCCCCAGCTGCCTCATTGTACCTGGCTGCAACCAAAAATATAGCGAAGCCCATTTTTTTTTATTTCTAGAACTAATTCTAGAAAAAAAATGACGTAGGGCTCCGCCATATTTTTGGTCCAGCCAGGTACAACTTGGCAGCTACAGACTGCCAGCAACCCCCAGCTGCCTCGTTGTACCTGGCTGCAACCAAAAATACAGCGAAGCCCATTTTTTTTTATTTCTAGAACTAATTCTAGAAAAAAAATGACGTAGGGCTCCGCCATATTTTTGGCCCAGCCAGGTACAACTAGGCAGTTGGGGGCTGGAATCCTCAGCATGGAAAGGCCCAAGCGTTCTGGGCCCCCCATGCTGCGAATTGCAGCCCGCAGCTGCTCCAGAAAATGGCGCATTCATTGAAGCGCCATTTTCTGGCGCTGTACCCATGCTCTTCCAGTTGCCCTGGTGCCGGTGGCAAACTGGGTAATAAAGGGGTTAATGCCAGCTTTTTATTGGCAGCTGGCACTAAGCCCGAGATTCATAATATAGGGCCAATGTTAGACCCGCCATTAGAAATCTCTGGTAAATAGTCAGAAAATACACACATAGAAAAATCTTTTTATTTGAAAAAAAACACAAACAAAATTCGGACTCCATCTTTATTATAAAGATCCGACGTAGTCCACAACGAAGGTCCCACGACGCTCGATCGCCTACGACGTAGTCCACAACGAAGGTCCCACGACGCTCGATCGCCTCCGACGTAGTCCACAACGAAGGTCCCACGACGCTCGATCGCCTCCGACGTAGTCCACAACGAAGGTCCCACGACGCTCGATCGCCTCTGCTCAATCCAGAGACTGCAGCAAGGGATCAAGTGTCCTCTTCCTACAGTCTCAGGGGTCAGAGTTATGGTGCACTGTATGACAATGATCAGTTATACAGTGCACCATGACTATGATCCCAGAGACTATAACAAGAGGACACTTGATCCCTTGTTGCACCCATCCATCCACCTATGCACCCATCATCCACGCACGCACATCCACGTACGCACATCCACGTACGCACATCCACGCATGCACACAACCACGCACGCACATCCACGCATGCACACATCCACGCACGCATGCTGACATCCACGTACATCCACACACACATCCACGTATATCCACATCCACGCACATCCACGTACGCACACATCCACGCACGCACATTCACACACGCACATCCACGCACGCACATTCACACACGCACATCCACGTATGCACATCCACGCACGCACATCCACGTACGCACATCCACGTACGCACATCCACGCATGCACACAACCACGCACGCACATCCACGCATGCACACATCCACGCACGCATGCTGACATCCACGTACATCCACACACATCCACGTATATCCACATCCACGCACATCCACGTACGCACACATCCACTAACGCACACATCCACGCACGCACATTCACACACGCACATCCACGTACGCACATCCACGCACGCACATCCACGTACGCACATCCACGTACGCACATCCACGTACGCACATCCACGCACGCACATCCACGTACGCACATCCACGCACGCACATCCACGTACGCACATCCACGTACGCACATCCACGTACGCACATCCACGTGCTGACATCCACGCATGCACACATCCACACACGCACATCCACACACGCACATCCACGCACGCACATCCACGCACGCACATCCACGTACGCACATCCACGTACGTACATCCACGTACGCACATCCACGTACGCACATCCACGTGCTGACATCCACCATGCACACAACCACGCACACACATCCACACACGCACATCCACGCACGCACACATCCATCCATCCATCCACCATCCATCCATCCACCCACCCATCCATCCATCCATCCATCCATCCATCCATCCATCCATCCATCCACCCATCCATCCATTCATTCAATTCATTCTTTCATTCATTCATTCTTTCATTCATTCTTTCATTCGTTCATTCATTCATACTTACCCAGCGATGAGGAGGAGGAGCCCCTGAGAAGAGGAGGAGCCACACCGGACTGCAGAGGAGGCCCGACGGTGCGGGCGGGTGCACCGAGCGTGCAGCCCGCCGGGATAGGTGAGTGGGGCTGGGGACCGGGGGCTGGGATCCGAGGACCGGGGGCTGGTCACCAGCAGGGAGGAGGAGGGGGCTCTGCAGCTTCGCCGGCGGGCGCATAAGCCCGCCGGCAGACAAACTATGTCGGGTGGAGGGCGGGGATGGACAGGATACAGGGGGGGGCTGCACAGTGGACGGGGACAGGACACAGGGGGCTCAGGACACAGGGGGGGCTACAGGACACAGGGGGAGCTGGACACAGGGGGCGGGGACAGGACACAGGAGGGGCTGCACAGGGGACGGGGACGGACACAGGAGGGGCTGCACAGGGGACGGGGACAGGACACAGTAGGGGCTGCACAGGGGACGGGGACAGGACATAGGGGGCTCTGGACACAGGGGGGGCTGCAGGACACAGGGGGCTCTGGACACAGGGGGCGGGGACAGGACGCAGGGGGGAGCTGGAGCATCAGCTCATGGCCGGCGGCTGCGGTGCAGCCCGCCGGCAGATAAGTATGATTGGGGAGGGGGGGGGTGAAGGGGTTAACAGGGGTGCCCACACCTCTTCCCCTAACCCTTGGCTGTCACTGACAGCTTTTAGATTTGAGCTGTCACTGTTCGTTTAGAAGCAGTGACAGTTCAAAGCCATGACGAGTATACTCGTCATGATGCGGGAACTGACATCTTTTCATGACGAGTATACTCGTCATTCGTCGTAAAGGGGTTAAAGAAGAAAAACGTATTTTTGAAACAAATAAAATCTAAATGAACTGACAGAAGAAGCCTTTTTAATTCTGATTTTACGAGGAAAGAAATAACCCTTCAGTACACTATAGAAAAGTTCCAAGCTGACATACAAGACCATAAACATAAACAATTTACAAGAGACAAGGCTGACTTTCAGGAAGGAAGGGCATTTCCAGAGCTCTGGTTGAACAACTTCATCATCGGAAGCTGAATCCTCTGATAACAAAAGACACTTTAATAACCTGTTTGGAGACCTCAGACCAGCAATGGGTAGCAAGAAGCCCAAAAGAGGAAGATTAAAAGGACGAGGAGGATGGGGCCCAAGAAGAGTAGGACTTCTATCACACTCCGACTTCTCTGGGGGCTCGCCCTGTTCTACACGGTATGGTCCACCAATAGCCCACCCTCTTTTTTAAAGAGCCAATTTCAACAGAGAAATTATGAACTTAGGGACAGTGTAGTTTATCTTCAATACAAGTGATTACACCTAACACCCAAAAAGGAGCCGTAGCATCAAACATTGGAGAAACAATTACAAACCGAGATGACAGGAGAATAATTAACCTTACCATCCATGTCTTAACACCATTTGAAGAAAGTGTACTTCGGAAAGGTCTTTCCTTTGTAGCGAAATATAAATTCAATGCCTTTGAAAGGATGAAGGAAATTCATCTATTTGCCCAAAAATTGAAATGCAAGATCTTGTATAAAGAGAATGACTGTAAAATGTATAGAACTCAGTCTAGAAGAGATTTACTAGACTAAACAAATCTAGTTGATCATCTTCAGAACAACTCAAAAACCAAGGGCCATGGACTCTTTACAAACTTACGGTTGAAAAGCACAAAAACTGAAACCAATAACTCCCAACCATAGCATTGATATTTTCCCTAAATTGGTGAGAGAAGATCTACAGGAGATGGGAAGTAAGATGAGTAGAAAGTTTAACACATTACTCAATAAGGAGAGAGGCTTTGGTCTCCTTAGCATCAAATAAGGGCCTTATTTTCAAATCCTAAGTCAAATGTGGCAATCTTGTCATCATGAATCATTGTGTTGTGGTCTCCTAAATGACAGCTTAACCTACAAGGTTCTCAGGAAAGATCCCTTTTAAAAGTGATCTTAAAAAATTGTCATTGATGCTTTTCAACATAAATTGCTTACTAAGAATGAGCACAAGATTCTGTTACCCAAGTTTCCGATCCTGCCAGCTTTTTATGCCCTTCCTAATATTCAAAAGGGCCTTTATCCCTTGAAGGGACATCCCATAGTCTCCTGTATTGATTCATTAACCCAGAATGTCAATATCTACCTTGACTAGGTACTTAGGGATTTTGTTATAGCCTGTTCTCATATTTGAGGGACACTATGGAATTGTTGTCATGGCTTAATGATTTAGTGGTAGAAGATGGAGTTTTCTTAGCATCAATTGAAGCTCTTTATAGCAGCGTTCCCTGTGACCAAGGGCTGAGGGCAGTATCTTACTTTTAGAACACTCGTAGTATACAGTATAAAGAATGTAATGAATTTATACTACTACATTTCATCCTGACACACAATTATTTTGTTTTTGACAGTAAATAGTTCCACCAGCTCAAAGATACAGCCAAGGGCAGTTCTGTGGCACCAACATATGCCAATCTTTTCCTGGGCTGGTGGGAGGATACTGTCATATTTAGCACTAAGGACAATGTGACTCCATGGTGGCTCCCTATGAACTTATACTACGGCCGATATATTGACAATGTCATCATTTTGTGGGCAGGGAATGTGACCATATTTAATCAGTTCATGGCATGTATTAATGAAAATGACCTGGGTCTCAAGTTCACTTCAGAGTTTCAGGAAAGGGAACTTAACTTTCTGGTTGTGAAGATTTTGAAGAATGAGGATGACCATCTCTGTACTAACACGTGAGTGTGATGTAGACAAAAAATTATTGGAGCTTTTTCATGAGATTTGAGGGCACCCTGCCCAACAGTCCTACACCTGTCACTCATCCCCCTGTTCCTGATCAATGTTTAACCTTGCAATGCTAGTCCAGGCCCTGTTACAAACCCAGTGCCATGCATGCAGAATGGGCCATTTTGCAATTTTTAGACTGGGCCAATTGATGCCACCTTCCTGTGGTTGGACTCTAATTTTTGGAAAAGTGGGGACTCATTTTGGGGTCTCCTTTCTGTGTGGTGCATGACTAGAGCAAAGCTCTCTGAGCACAATACCTACACCTGAGATTCCTGCACCAGCTTCTAAATAACCAACCTTGAAATGCTGTGCCTGTGCCTCCCATCTTGCTGCTATTGGAGCCCAATGCAAAATGTATAATATAGAGACCATTTTACTGTGGTCTGACACTAGGTTTTGGAACAGTGAGGACTCTTCTTAGGGTCTCCTTGATGTTTGGTGCATGACTTGAGCAGGGTACGAGTGCAATTCCTTTTTTCCTTGTTATGCATTCATCCAAGTCATATGCTCTCAAGCATCTTCACACATTTGTATGTTGGAATATTGTGAGATGAGAGACAGAGATCTGCTAAAGAGCTTTCAAAAGATTAAACGTATTCTCCATAAAAAAATTCACCATGATATGTTTTAACAGTTCTTACAATCTTTTTTTTTATCCCAAATTAGCAATAGAAATAGTTTTAGCATTAGTGTTTCCATTAGAACTATTGCTAAGTTACATAGTTACAAAACCCCCTAAAAAATAAAGTAAAAGTTATCCAGTACCATATTATGAGTTTATGTTACAACGTTATATTATTTTATATTTTTTTCATTATGAAGCAATGCAAACTTTACAGCTAGTTACGCTCCTATCCCTGGTTTGGCCTCCGCTCCACATCAGACTTTGCAAGTAACCTGAAATGTTTCAATATGAGGAACTGCCTTGGCCTGTTTAAGGGCTTCTTGGACTATTACCTGGGCCCTGGTATTCGATGGAGATTAACCCTGTTTGAGTGTGCTCTGAGGGATTGAGATGGAGTTGATTTGTTGTGGTGTATATTGGCTTCTGTTGATCTCTAGTGTCCTGTCTGCAACCTGCCCTAGTCCTTGGATCTTCTGTCTCATGTCTGCCTTTAGTTGGGTGAGGCTACTGAGGTTGTGACACTTCTGTTTAATCCTGAGAGTCATCTGCCTTTTGTTTATGGTCAGTAACCCACTACCTGTCTGCGTTTGGTCTCCAGTCTTCTTGTTACTTCTCTGCCTGCTGTCTCTAGTTCAGTTACTTGTCTCGATTCATTATTATGTCTGGCACCTGAGTGCCAGTGAGCTCCAGCAATCTTGTTACCTGTTTAGTCATCTGTTTTCCTGCTATGCTACTGTAGTCTTCGGTTACACTGCCATTTGCCCATTCTGTTCAGGTAATGTTCGTCCATTATGTTCTGTAACTCTACTTGATGTCTGTTAATCCCTGAACTTTATTAAACTGTTATTTTTGTATTTTCTGTGTCCCTAACTGGCTGCAGGACCAGTACCAGTGTATGCGTACTATGCCACATGTTCATATCCAAAAATATACATCAGCCTAACTACAAGGCATCTCAAGGTGAGGATATGAGAACATTCTTGGGATCAAGAATGTACGAGGATGACTCGTCAGTGCTAAAGACTATCCCCAAATATATTTGGCAGTTTCATAACTGTGATGTGTCGCTATTAAAAATTGGAGGAATGGATAAACTAACACTATCCACTTGAGGGGGTAAAAAACTTGTCTAAAAAAGAATGTAATGTAAATAGATATGGATCCTCAATACAATACATCCTCTTGGTCTCAATAAGAACCTTAGTTTTGCCCCTTTCTTATGACCATTTGATTTATTTTCAGCTGCCTTTTTATTGTAATCTTGTTTACCGTATATACTCGCGTATAAGCCGAGTTTTTCAGCCCAAAAATTGGGCTAAAAAGTCTCCCCTCGGCTTATACGCGAGTATATACGGTATATAAAAAAAAAAAAACCTCAAGGGGTAGTACACAGCAGCCCCAGGCCCCCCTCACTGTTTGGCGCCCCCACCTCAGGATGCCCCCCCCCCGCACGCAGCGCTGCGCTCATACATTACCAGCCTGTCAGCTGTCATCCTCCGGTGGCGGATCGCGGCTCCCGGCTCCGGCTTCCATCTTCTTCTGTGTCTTCCTGCATGTCACATGACCGGCCGGCGTCGCGATGACATCATCGCTATGAGCCCCGGTCACAATGCAGGAAGACACAGAAGAAGATGGAAGCCGGAGCCGGGAGCCGCGATCCGCCACCGGAGGATGACAGCTGACAGGCTGGTAATGTATGAGCGCAGGGGGGGGGGCATCCTGAGGTGGGGGTGCCAAAAAGTGAGGGGGGCCTGGGGCTGCTGTGTACTACCCCTGGGGCTGCTGTAAATACCCCTGGGACTGCTGTGTACTACCCCTGGGGCTGCTGTATACACCCCTGGGGCTGCTGTATATACCCCTGGGGCTGCTGTGTACTACCCCTGGGGCTGCTGTGTACTAACCCTGGGGCTGCTGTGTACTACCCCTGGGGCTGCTGTGTACTACCCCTGGGGCTGCTGTGTATTACCCCTGGGGCTGCTGTGTACTACCCCTGGGGCTGCTGTGTACTACCCCTGGGGCTGCTGTGTACTACCCCTGGGGCTGCTGTGTACTACCCCTGGGGCTGCTGTGTACTACCCCTGGGGCTGCTGTGTATTACCCCTGGGGCTGCTGTATATACCCCTGGGGCTGCTGTGTACTACCCCTGGGGCTGCTGTGTACTACCCCTGGGGCTGCTGTGTACTACCCCTGGGGCTGCTGTGTACTACCCCTGGGGCTGCTGTGTATTACCCCTGGGGCTGCTGTGTATTACCCCTGGGGCTGCTGTGTATTACCCCTGGGGCTGCTGTGTACTACCCCTGGGGCTGCTGTGTATACCCCTGGGGCTGCTGTGTACACCCCTGGGGCTGCTGTGTACACCCCTGGGGCTGCTGTGTACTACCCCTGGGGCTGCTGTGTACACCCCTGGGGCTGCTGTGTACACCACTGGGGCTGCTGTGTACACCCCTGGGGCTGCTGTGTATACCCCTGGGGCTGCTGTGTATACCCCTGGGGCTGCTGTATATACCTCTGGGGCTGCTGTGTACTACCTAAGGGCTGCTGTATACCACTGGGGCTGCTGTATATACTGCTGGGGCCTGCATACCACTGGGGAGGCTGCTGTATACTACCACTGGGGAGGCCTGTATACCACACTGCTGGGGGCTGTATACCTGTGCTGGGGTCCACCCTCGGCTTATACACGAGTCAATAGGTTTTCCCAGGTTTTGGGGGCAAAAGTAGGGGGGTCGGCTTATACACGGGTCGGCTTATACACGAGTATATACGGTAATTTGTTTTATACCATATATAAACATTTCTTATTAAAATTTGTTTAAGTTTCAGTTAATATTGTTTTTAATTTTTAAATTATAAAATAGACATGCTATATATGACCCTTTTTGGAACTTTATATATGGAAATATATGCATATATGTTTTTATATGCATTTATTATTATTATTATTATTAATAACCATAATAATAATAATTAATAATGTTTCACTTGAAATATAAAATCTATATATAATGTGTATATGTGATATATCTTGTATATGAGTTCAAATATTCACATCACTTTGTATAGTATAATATAATGCATTACACATACATGGTATGGTTGTTATATGTAATTTTTTGCACATTATTGGTAGTTACTCTACACTTCATATCTTTACAAATAATGGTAGTAAACAGAATTATACATAATTTGTATTTTTTTTTATTGTTTTCCATCTCACATCTTGGTCGGTGATTCATATATCTTATCAATCTCCATTCACACTTCACTTCTCAAATATCTAATATATAAAGCTGAATGTGTGTATGTGTGTGTGTATGTGTGTATATCCGGGATTGGCATCTACACCGTCGCAACTACAGTCGCAAAATTTAGCACAGTCACACTTCTGGACCCCGGGAGCGTCATAGGCTATGTTGTGAGGCGAAATTTTAACCCTGCGCGTTCCAGTTCACCAAACAATTTTGCCCCTATCTACATAATGGGGAAAAAGGGAAAGGAAACGTGTGGGAGGCAAATCAACAGTTGTCAGCTTTAGAGACAAAATTTTGCACAGTCACACGTCTGGACCCTGGGAGCATCATAGGCTATGTTGTGAGGCGAAATTTTAACCCCGCGCATTCCAATTCACCAAACAATTTTGCCCTTATCTACATAATGGGGAAAAAGTGACAGTTACCAGTTGATAGTTGTGAATGAGAGGGGCTTAATGATAGCACCAATGACTAACAGCACATTCCAGCATTGAGTCACTAAGGTGGGGCCCCAACATGAGATATTCACCATGCACGGGGACATGTATACACACCACACGCACACAAAGAGTAACAGCAAGTGTATAGTTGCTAAAGTGCAGCCCCAACATTGGATACTCACCACGCACCCGAACAAACACACACACACCACAAAGAGACACACACACCCCACACAAACACCCCCCCAAGGGAACACACACACTCTATAGCGACACATGCACTCACCCCACAGGGACACACACACACACCACAAAGAGACACACATAACACAGACACACACCACACAGACCCCCCACAGGGACACACACATAGCCACCCTATAGGGACACATGTACTCACCCTACAGGGACACACACACCACAAAGAGACACACACAACAGATACACACACAGACGCCCAAACAGGGACACACACACATACACACCCTATAGGGACACATGCACTCACCCCACAGGGACACACACACACACACACCACAAAGAGACACACACAACAGAGACACACACCACACAGACCCCCCACAGGGACACACACATACACACCCTATAGGGGCACATGCACTCACCCCACAGGGACACACACACCACAAAGAGACACACACAATAGAGACACACACCACACAGACCCGCCCACACAGGGACACACACGTACACACCCCAGGGACACACACCTCACAGACAGACACAGATGTGCACAAATCACCTCACACAACTCGCCTCATACGTGTGCTATCTTTATTTTCCAAACATAAACATCTGATTAAAAACAGCCAATGTGCAACACATGTGCCATATAGGGAATTAAGGCAGATGTCAGTCACATGAGCTGTCTATTATGTATATGTGTGAGGTAACATATACTGCCCGGACAGGGGGAGGGTTTACTGTTGGCTGGAGATTTATTAGGCTGCCTATAGCAATCAATCACAGCTCTGCTTCTATTTTCCTATAGGTCATTAACATATTCATATTCTATTTTGTTATAGCTAACAGCAGTTATTTATTAACCCGGGCGCAGCCGGGCACTACAGCTAGTATATATATATATATATATATATATAATAAAATTATTTTATATTATAATTTAGATATTTTTGATATTTTTCTATCTAGACAATTAATTTCATATTTATTGTTTCTAAGTTTTTAATATCCTATATACCGTACTTTTCGTTTTATAAGACGCACCTGATTATAAGACGCACCCCCAATTTTGGTGAAGGAAAAGAGAAATTTTTTTTTTAATGTTAAATGGGGTCCGTCTTATAATGTCAGTGTCCGTCTAACAAATCATATAGGGTATATGTCCCACATAGCCCCCTCATCCTGGTACATGGTCCCTCATCCTGGGATATAGCCCCCCATCCTAGGATTAGTTCCCTTAATCTGGATATGGCACCCTTATATTGGATATAGCCCTCTTGTGCTGGCACACATCCCCCAGTGATGGCACTTGTCCCCTATTGATGGCACATGTCCCACAGTGCTGGAACATGACCCCCAGAGCTGGCACATATCCCCTATTGATGGCACACGTCCCCTATTGATGGCACACATCCCCTATTGATGGCACACGTCTCCCATTGATGGCACACATCCCCCATTGATGGCACACATCCCACATTGATGGCACACATCCCCCAGTGCGTCCCCCAGTGCTGGCACACATCTCCTATTGAAGGCACACATCCCCCATTGATGGCACACATCCCCTATTGATGACACACATCCCCTATTGATGACATACGTCCCCCATTGATGGCACATGTCCCCCAGTGCTGGCACATGTCTCCCATTGAAGGCAAATGTCCCCCCATTGATGGCACACATCCCCCATTGATGGCACATGTCCCCCATTGATGGCACACATCCCCTATTGCAGGCACACGTCCCGTATTGCAGGCATACGTCCCCTATTGCAGGCACACGTCCCCTTGTGCCGGCACACGTCCCCTATTGCAGGCACACGTCCTCTATTGCAGGCACACGTCCCCTATTGCAGGCACACGTCCCCTATTGATGGGACACGTCCCCAATTGATGGGATACGTCCCCTATTGATGGGACACATCCCCTATTGAAGGCGCACGTCCCCTATTGATGCACATGTCCCCAGTGCTGGCACACTTATATGCCCCCCATGTTGTGCATTTACCCCCTCCATATGGCCCCCCCACGTAATACACCCACCCCCTCCATATGCTGCCCCCACTTAATACGCCCACCCCCTCCATATGCTGCCCCCACGTAATATACCCGCCCCCTCCATTAAGAAGATGGCCCCTCATCCTGCACTCCCCCTGTCACTAATATGCCTCCACGCTGGCCAGCAGCAGAAAAAAAAAGGCTTCTTACTTACCCTCCGGCGATAAGCTCACAGTGTCACCGCCGACTCCTGGTCTCCACGGTGCTCGGCTTCTTCCACTCATGTGGTCGGGCACACAGCGATGACATCACATGAGTGGAAGAAGCCATGCACCGTGGAGACCGGGAGACGGCGGTGATGGTGTGAGCTTATCGCCGGAGGGTAAGAAGCCTTTTTTTTATTTTATCTGGTGCTGGCCAGCATGGGGGCACCTAAGTGATGGGGGGAGTGCAGGGCGAGCGGCCATCTTCTTAATGGAGGGAGTTGGTATATTACGTGGGGACAGCATATGGAGGGGAGAGTGTATTACATGGGGGCAGCATATGGAGGGAGTGGGTGTATTACTTGCAGGGGCCGTATGCGGGACATGGGAGGCATATGGAGGTGGTCAGAGAAGACCGAGGGGTGAGTGCAGGCTCACTAAATATGCACTGCTCCCCCATGTCCATCTCTCAGCGCAACTTCAGCACTGAGAGGTGGACAGCGGCAGTTCGTATTAAATGAGCCGGAGCAGGAGATCTCATTGCCCTCTCTGCAGCCCCGCAACCAGCCTACTCCAGCCTCGGACACGCTCCACCAGAGCTTCCCCCAGCCTCCCCTGCAGTGTATAATTCGTATTCGGATTATAAGACGCACCCCCCACTTTCCCCCAAAATTTGGGGGAACAAAAGTGCGTCTTATAATCTGAAAAATACGGTAAATACATATGTAGTCTCTCCATTTCTCTAAACTCTTGTTTTATATTTTTTTTTATATGTCTCGCCTCCCTAGCAGTGGGCAGGTGCTGATTTAAGGTCCCGTCCCAGTGGCGTGATCATGGCGTGATCATGAAGTATAGAACTAACGCATGCGCTGATGGTGCCAGGTTAATTGGCGACCTGTGCCTTAAAACCTTGGGCCATGATTCACCTAACCTCCTGACGAAAGCCCGAGTCGAAACGTGCGTTGAGGTGAGAGGTGAGACTCTATCTATCCATGTGGACAACTACTACTGTATACAGGGTCGGCGTTAAGGGGAGGCAGACTGGGCAGTTGCCCAGGGCCCCCACTCCCTTAGGGGCCCCAAAGGAGCTGAACTGAAAATAGCAATAAAACAGTAAAAAAAATAAAAAAGTACACATGTTTGGTATCGCTGCGTTCGTAAGAATCTAAGCTATCAATATATGAAGTAAATTAATCCAATTGGTGAATGGCGTAACGGGAAAAAAATAAAAACGCCAGAATGTTTTTTTTTTGGGCCACCATGTTGTTACAATAAATTGCAATAAAAGGCGATCAAAATGTGGTATCTGACTCAAAGTGGTATCAGTAAAAATGTCAGCTCAGGGCGCAAAAAGTAAGCCCTCACATAGCCTTGTATGTTCAAAGTTTAAAACATCATGGGTCTTGGAAAATGGCAAATATAGCAAATTTTATTATTTTTTTACAATTTTTTTTTTTATGATTGAAATAAAAAAATGTTCAGTATCTTCTTATTCTGACCTAGATAATCAACTTATGAAGTCACTTTCGCCAAATAGCTAACATGATAAATAAAAAACTCAAAAAAAATTGTGGAATTGCACTTTTTTTTTGCAATTTCAAAGCACTTGGAATTTTTTCTCATTCTCCAGGACATTTTGTGGTAGAATGAATGATGTAATTCAATAGAACAACTTATAGCGCAAAAAAACAAGCCCTCGTACGGCTATGTGGAAGGAAATATATAAACGTTATGGCTCTTGGAAAAGGTGAGGAAAAAGCAAAAACTAAAAAGCACTCAGTGGTAAGTTTTAAAATCCTTGTAATTGCCATATAATAGCAGCAGGAGCGCCCCCTGCAGGCTTCAGTCTTCACATGTTCATGATGGGAGTAATTAGAGTTAGGGGACCTCCTTAATTCCTACATTTGTAGCCAGTTATAAGGCAGAACTTACAAGGCAATAAAGGGGATGTCCAGGATTAATAAAACTTTACAACATTCTTTCAAAAACAGCACCACCCCTGTGTACAGGTGGCATGTGGTATTACAGCATAGGCACATTCCCTTCAATTAAGCTGAGCTGCAATATCACATACAACCTGTAGACAGGGGTTGTGCTGTTTTTGAAAGAAATCAGTCATGATATCTCCTTTAAAATTAATATTTCCACTAGTGACCCCAGAACAACACAAGACACCAGGATGGGGCTTAATTCAAATGTATTTTTTTATAATATGAAGAATACAGCAGATCTTTTTTAAAGATGACATTTAAGTAGATGATCCTATGGAAACATTCTTATTACTGAATCTCCAGTTTGTAAATTCTATTTTATTAAACACTTGTAGGTAATTTTTAATCAATACAAGGAGTCCTGAGTTCACAATCCCCATCTCTTGGTCAGGATAAAAGGTTAGAAAGAGCGACTCTCCCTGGAGGTACCGTCCTGTATGACACAGACAATGATGGGAATGGATGTGTGTGTCTATGTGTGCGTGCTTGGTGTATACGTGGGTGTCTTATGTGTGAGTGCTCGGTGTATACGTGTAATATATACTGTTTGTGTCACATATCATGTGTTGCATGTATGTAACATCCACATTTATAAATCCCAGATTCACAGATGAGAGTTCCTAGGAGTAAACATGTCGGCAATCGCCCAGCAAATGAGCAAAATGCGGCTCATCATCTGGTGATTGGATGTCTATGGAGAAACAAAAATTTTTGCTCTCGACAGCACATAGCCCACTGCAAACTGCAGGAGTGCTGCCGATAACATGATCCTGTAGAGGACAGATTGCTCTACCGGTGATTGCTCTGCACCCATCATTCTTCATCATCCTGTGTACAGAGACCGGAAACAAGCGCTGAATGACTTGAATATTATAAATCGCGCTCATTTACCAGTATGAAATCGATGCTTGTACATGTACCTCAAATGTGTGAGTGTGACGGTGCAATATGTGAGCATTTAGGGCCCACTTTAACCTTGTGCCCAGGGCCCCACTTTGCCTAAAACCGGCCCTGACTGTATAAGGCATATTACATTTACCTACTTAATGACAAGAAGGACTAATTGATTCCACCCACCAGGCAGTGCTATATAATATCTATCCTATGACAGTTTGAAATCAAGCACTTGCATGTTTTTCTTAAAATTTAATCTACCTGTGATAGCAAAATCTGTGTATACACATAATGGATATTCTCTTTAGACTTGGTACCCCTGTTGGAAATGCATAACAAAGCTGTTGGTCCTGCTATCTGTGCCCTGTCATAGTGTTTCTCTATGCTCCTACTTATTTACTGTTGAACATATAATAATTATGATCTATTCTGGTATAAATATGACTGTATGACTGCAGACATATTAGTGCACGGATTATTCATTTGTAGTTGAGCAGTCTTAATTATTTTGGCAGTAAATCGTTTTCTAAAATGTTATTTTAATTATAAGTGCATTACAGTGAAACCAATTGTCTATTACTTCAGCAGGACAATGACCCAAAACACACTTCAAAAAGCACTAGAAAATGGTTTGAGAGAAAGCACTGGAGACTTCTAAGGTGGCCAGAAATGAGTCCAGACCTCTGCCCCATAGAACACCTGTGGGGAGATCTAAAAATGGCAGTTTGGAGAAGGCACCCTTCAAATATCAGGGACCTGGAGCAGTTTGCCAAAGAAGAATGGTCTAAAATTCCAGCAGAGCATTGTAAGAAACTCATTGATGGTTATGGGAAGCGGTTGATCGCAGTTATTTTGGCTAAAGGTTGTGCAACCAAGTATTAGGCTGAGGGTGCCAATACTTTTGTCTGGCCCATTTTTGGAGTTTTGTGTGAAATGATCAATGTTTTGCTTTTTGCCTTCATTCTCTTTTGTGTTTTTTCATTGAAGACAATTAAATGAAGATAATAATGCCAAAGAATTTGTGATTGCAATCATTTTCAGGAAGAAACTGAGTATTATCTGACAGAATTGTAGGGGTGTCAATTCTTTTGGCCACAACTGTACATATATGTCTGAGTGTGTGTGTGTGTGTATGTGTGTATATATGCACATATATACAAACCAAAAAAGGAAAAAGCAGCACCAAATTGATGTCAAGTGAACCTTTATTGCCAATGGCGTGCGACATTTCAGACCGGAGGTCCTTTCTCAAGCCTTGAGAAAGGACCTCCGGTCCGAAATGTCGCCACGCCATTGGCAATAAAGGTTTACTTGACATCTATTTGGTGCTGCTTTTTCCTTTCTTGGTTTGTTTACATGGACACTTGACCGGTGTTGATAAAGCGCTGTACAAGTTTGGTAATATTTGGTGCTGTTCCGTTTTTTTCATATATACATATATATATATATATATATATATATATATATATATATATTTCTGAGTGTGTGTGTAAAACAGGGTCCATTACTGCAAAAAGAGGGACCAGGATGTGGAACATCGCTACAAAAGGGACCAGGATGGGTGATATCACTACTAAAGGGGACCAGGATGGAAGACATCACTAAAAAAGGGGACCAGGATGGGGAACATCACTACAAAAGGGATCAGGATGGGGGACATCACTACAAGAGGGGAACAAGGGTGGGGGACATCACTACAAAAGGGATCAGGATGGGGGACATCACTGCAAAAGGGGATCAGGATGGGGGACACTGTATAAAAAGGGACCAGGATGGGGCATCACTACAAAAGGGGAACGGGATGGGGGACATCACTACAAAAGGAGATCAGGATAGATGACATCACTACAAAAGGGGACCAGAATGGGGGACATTGCTACAAAAGGGGACCAGGATGAAGGACATCACTAAACAAGAAACAAGGGGATCAGGATGGGGGACATCACTACAAAAGGGATCAGGATGGGGGACATCACTATAAAACGGAATCAGGATGGATGACATCACTACAAAAGGGGATCAGGATGGGGTAAATCACAACTAAAAGGGACCAGGATGGGCGACTTCACTACAAAAGGGGACAAGGATGGGGTAAATCACTACAAAAAGGGACCAGGATGGCGGACAGCACTACAAAAGGGGATCAGGATGGGGCAAAAGGGGATCAGTATGGGGGACATCACTACAAAAGGGGATCAGGATGGGGGACATCACTATAAAAAGGGATTAGGATTGGGACATTACTACAAAAGGGGACCAGGATGGGGCACAGCACTACAAAAGGGGACCAGGATGGGGTAAATCACTACAAAAAGGGACCAGGATGGGGGACATCTCTACAAAAGGGGATCAGGGTGCGGGACATCACTACAAAAGGAGAAAAGAATAGGTGACATCACTACAAAAGGGAACCAGGATGGGGCAAAAGGGGATCAGTATGGGGGATATCACTACAAAAGGGGACGCGTATGAAGGACATCACTACAAAAGGGGATCAGGATGGGGTACGTAATTACAAAAGGGGATTAGGATGGGGGACATTACTACAAAAGGGGATCACGATGGGGGACATCACTACAAAAGGGGACCATTTTCAGGACATCATTAAAAAAGGGGACCAGGATGGGACACAGCACTACAAAAGGAGATCAGGATGGGGTGCATCACTACAAAAGGGGACCAGGATGGGGACATTACTAAAAGATAGGGATCAGGATGGGAGATATCACTACAAAAGGGGATCAGAATGGGGACATTACTACAAGATGGGAATCAGGATGGGGGACATCACTACTGAAGTGGATCAATGTGGGAACATTACTACAAAAGGGAACCAGGAGGGGGGACATTACTACAAAAGGGGACCAGAATGGGGGACATCACAACAAAAGGGAATAAGGATGGGGGACATCACTACAAAAGGGATCAGGATGGGATGCATCACTACAAAAGGGGACCAGGATGGGGGCATTACTACAAGATAGGAATCAGAATGGGGGACATCACTACAAAAGGGGATCAGTATGGGGGACATCACTACTAAAGTGGATCAATATGGGAACATTACTACAAAAGGGAACCAGGATGGGGGACATCAATACAAAAGGGGACGCGTATGAAGGACATCACTACAAAAGGGGATCAGAATGGGGTACATAATTACAAAAGGGGATTAGGATGGGGGACATTACTACAAAAGGGGAACAGGATGGGGGACATCACTACAAAAGGGGACCATTTTCAGGAGATGATTAAAAAAGGGGACCAGGATGGGACACAGCACTACAAAAGGAGATCAGGATGGGGTGCATCACTACAAAAGGGGACCAGGATGGGGACATTACTACAAGATAGGGATCAGGATGGGAGATATCACTACAAAAGGGGATCAGAATGGGGACATTACTACAAGATGGGAATCAGGATGGGGGACATCACTACTGAAGTGGATCAATGTGGGAACATTACTACAAAAGGGAACCAGGAGGGGGGACATTACTACAAAAGGGGACCAGAATGGGGGACATCACAACAAAAGGGAATAAGGATGGGGGACATCACTACAAAAGGGATCAGGATGGGATGCATCACTACAAAAGGGGACCAGGATGGGGGCATTACTACAAGATAGGAATCAGAATGGGGGACATCACTACAAAAGGGGATCAGTATGGGGGACATCACTACTAAAGTGGATCAATATGGGAACATTACTACAAAAGGGAACCAGGATGGGGGACATCAATACAAAAGGGGACGCGTATGAAGGACATCACTACAAAAGGGGATCAGAATGGGGTACATAATTACAAAAGGGGATTAGGATGGGGGACATTACTACAAAAGGGGAACAGGATGGGGGACATCACTACAAAAGGGGACCATTTTCAGGAGATGATTAAAAAAGGGGACCAGGATGGGACACAGCACTACAAAAGGAGATCAGGATGGGGTGCATCACTACAAAAGGGGACCAGGATGGGGACATTACTACAAGATAGGGATCAGGATGGGAGATATCACTACAAAAGGGGATCAGAATGGGGACATTACTACAAGATGGGAATCAGGATGGGGGACATCACTACTAAAGTGGATCAATGTGGGAACATTACTACAAAAGGGAACCAGGAGGGAGGACATTACTACAAAAGGGGACCAGAATGGGGGACATCACAACAAAAGGGAATAAGGATGGGGGACATCACTACAAAAGGGATCAGGATGGGATGCATCACTACAAAAGGGGACCAGGATGGGGGCATTACTACAAGATAGGAATCAGAATGGGGGACATCACTACAAAAGGGGATCAGTATGGGGGACATCACTACTAAAGTGGATCAATATGGGAACATTGCTACAAAAGGGAACCAGGATGGGGGGCATCACTACAAAAGGGGATGAGGATGAGGGACATTACAACAAAAGGGGACCAGGATGGGAGCAATACTACAAGGGGACATTACTACAAAAGAGGATCAGCATGGAGATATTACTACAATATGGGGGCATTACTACAATAAGGGTACCAGAATGGGGGCAATACTACAAGGGGGACAGTATGGTGGACATTACTACATGATGAGTACCAGGATGGGACATTACTACATGATGAGGACCAGGATGGGACCATTACTGCAATATTAGGACCGGACATTACTACAGGATCGGGACATTACTACAATAAGGGGACCAGGGTGGGACATTCTGACATGAAGGAGATCAGGATTTGGACATTACTACATTGCGCAAAAAATTCTGGTATTTCTAAAAATGTCACTTAGTCCTACAAGGAATGCAGCCCCGATATTAATTTTTTTCTATGTGCGGCCCATCAACCCAGCCGAGTTTGAGACACCCGATCTAGGTAAACAATAAACTATCAGTATAGGTCAATCATGAGCAGACGAATTAGTAGTATAATTAATAGTGCATACTTACTACAATTGCGCCTGGCGTACATTTCACCGTGGCTTTTCTTTTTATATTTTAAGCATAATACCATGGCTTATTTCACTTTTTAAATTTCTTTATATACAAAATAATACAGATGCTGAAAATTACAGGGTATTATCATAGTAAATACAAATCATGTTCTGGCCAAAACATCTACAAATACCTCACTAAAAAAATTTTGTATCATAAAAACTTATTTTGCACTTTTTTACCAGTTTTGCGAGGTGCGGCTGGGCTCCATGGGGCGTCATTCATCTTGTGGTACGTAGACATCGTACTGGGTTGCCTGCTTGGTCTAGTAGCTGGATCAGTGGGTAGCATACAGACACTCTGCATCATATGTATCAGTGTGAATGGTGCCCTATGTATGCAAACATTATCTGTGTGCATATTAAATGCCGCCAGTCACCTCCCCCATATATTGGTAGGTTGAAAGTGATTGTATTGGTACTGTGCACCTGTGTTTGCCTCTACTTAATGGGGTCTGACTGCATCCTGCTAAGTGCATTTGGTGTTATATTTCTGTGGCTGCAATTGGTGAGTTTTTTTATTGTCTGTTTAGCATTTTTTCTAAATAACATAGTAAATAAAAAAGTTAAAAAAATACTCCCTGGAAGACTTGTGAAGGAAGGCCTCAGAATACATTTTTTTGTCAATTTTCAAAAGAGCTTGACTTCTACAGTGGCCGCACCTGTGCACTAAATGCAAGGCCTGGCAAAATTTTAAAGGACAATTTTAATTTTAAATTTTTATTTTTAAATTTTAAATTTACATTATTTTTTTTAAAATTATTTAAATAGTAAAAAATGCATGGGTACCGTCATATTTTTGATTGCCAGCCACTGTAAAACCAGGTAGCTGAAGGCTGGTATTCTTAGCATGGTGTATGCAGGACAAAGGACTTTTGGTTTTACATTGTAGCAGCAAGGACTGTTAGGCATTAATCCTTGCCTATAAGTCTCTAATGCTAAACTAAATGCAGCTAAGAGCAGTATAAATAAGGAATAAAATAGATGTAGCCCTCAAAAGGACTTTAGATTTTATGCTTCAGTAGCATGGATTGTAAGGCTCCAATCCCTGCCTATATGTTTTTAATGCTAAAATAATATACTTTCCCTTCAAGCAGCTCTCCCTACACTACATGCAGCTGAGAGCGGTATTATTAGAGAATAGAATGGATTTTCTTTTATGTTGCAGCAGCAACAAGGACTGTAAGGCAATAATCACTCTTATACAATATCCCTTCACCACCTGCTCTCCCTATACTACATGCAGCTAAGAACAGTAATATTTAAGAATAAAAATAGATTTTGGTTGTTGCAGCATCAAGATTTTAAGGCAATTATCAGTCTAGTACACTATACCTTGTGCAGCACCTCACCTCCACTGTTTTCAAGGTACACTGAGCCAAGACCAGCATGTCACCTGGTCTTATATAGACCTAATGATGCATTGCTGTCGACCAATCATGGTAATGCCAGTAGCCAATATGGCTATGGCATTACCATGATGGGCAGACAATCCCTTCATATTTAGTGGCTGAAAAACAGCTGTAAAACATGCAGGGCTCTCGAGCACCAGGAATACTTGGCCATGTATTGAGTGTACCCAAGCACCCTGATGCTCGATCGAGTATTGATCAGTGGCAACCATGCTAACCTATCACTGGAACCCACATATAACCACTGAACACAGCAGGAGGCCACACACAGCCACCAGTATTATAGCAGGAGGCTGCTCACAGTCCTCAGAATAGAGCAGGAGGCCGCGCACAGTCCTCTGTAAACAACAGGAGGGCGCACACAATTCCTAGTATTACAGCAGAGGCCGTACACAGTTCCAGTATTACAGCAGGAGGCCACACATAGCCCCTGCCTTAAAACAGGAGGCCTTACATAGCCTCTGCATTACACCAGAGCTCACACATAGCCCCCTGTATTAGAGAAAGAGCTCACACTTAGCCCCCTCTACTACAGCTTGTGCCCACACATATCCCCTGTGTTAAACCATGAGCCCACACATAGCCCCTGTATTACACTTGAAGACTGTGTCTCACATAGCCCCTATATTAGAGCCTGTGCCCTTATTTTACACCAGAAGCCCACACATAGCCGCTATATTACACCAGGAGCTCACCCTGTATTACATTTACAGCCAGAGCCTCACATAGCCACTGTCGTAGGGTCTGTGCCCCACATAACCCCTGTATGCAACTCCGAGACTACAGCTTGTTTCTATAAAAAAAGCCAATGGTAATAAAAAAAAATAATCATTAGAATGAGCAGCTGAAGAAAACAGCACTTTTAGTAGATGTTCCTGACCTCTCTCTAACCGCTTGAACAGTTAGGACAGATTTAGTTCAGCCGTGATTCCAGCTAACTTCTCGCCTGCCTGTTAGTGTTGCATGGCCTGCAGCTACAATGTGCAGTGTCTTGTAATTCTTTATTCAGTATGAGAGCTGCAAATAGATCCTCCTTAATTTACATGTTTTCCATGTTCAAGGAAACATTGAATGAGCTTTATGTTACAATTGAATCAAATACTGTAGCAGTCCACAAAGAGCTTTGCTAACAAGCAAAATAAAAAATATTCAATATTTAAAAAATATATTTGTTTAGTTGGCCTACCTGTTATTTGATTAACAAGATACTGTGGATTGGTAAGAGACTAGACACTGTTTACTTCTCATTATAGTTAGCTTACAGTTAAGGGGGTGTCACACGCGTCAATGTCGTCAGTGAGATGATCGCTGACGACATTGACGGCTGATTGCTGGTGAGCTGTCACACAGGCAGACTCACCAGCGATCAATTGACCAGAGACATCATGGAAACGATTTAAATATTGTTTCCATGATGTCTTGCTCCCGCTGCCAGCCTGCTGGAAGCGGGAGCAGGCTGGTCTCCAAGGTAAACTGCGGGTATCTAGGCAGCGCGCGCTGCCTAGATACCCGACGTGTACCTTAGTTACCAGCCTCCTCCGCTCACCGGCTGGTATCTAAGGTACACAGCGGGTAACTACCTTAGTTACCAGCCTCCTCCGCTCACCGGCTGGTTTCTAAGGTACACAGCGGGTAACTAGAGACCCTAGTTACCCGCTGTGTACCTTAGATACCAGCCGGTGAGCGGAGGAGGCTGGTAACTAAGGTACACGTCGGGTATCTAGGCAGCGCGCGCTGCCTAGATACCCGCAGTTTACCTTGGATACCAGCTCCCAGCGCTTGTGAGAGGCGCTGGGAGCTGGAATATCGCTACTCCCGGTGTCACACGCAGCGATGCTGCGTGTCCACCGGGCGACAATCGCCAGGTTTTAGAGCAGGTTCTAAAACCTGGCGATCATCAACCAGCGATTTATCGCTGGTTGATTCAGTATGTCACACGCGTCAATATCGCTGCAACGTCACGTGCAGCCGAGATCGTGCAGGCGATATTGACGCATGTGACTCCCCCTTAAGTTCTCAAGCTATCTGGACATTAAAAAGCTTTTAAATATAACATCAGTGGCAAATGAAAATTGCTTGGTGCACAATAAACTGCTTGGCATACATATACTACGGTAAATGATTTTTCAGTCTTACTATCTATTCTTTCTGTATGATATCCTTTGCTCATCAGTTGTAGACTGGCATTGACCAATAGTCTAGTTTGTGCGGTAGCTTCTCAACTCTCCCTTAGGGTGCATGGATATGATCCAGAATAGCAGCGTTTTGGATCCAGTGTTTTACCGCGGTGTCCAAAACGCTGCATTGTGCAGGACAAGAACAGTGGATGGGATTTCTAAAAACGCCATGCACGCTATGCTTCTCCCCCCACCGCAGTGTCATTTCACCTGCGGTGCAGTTTGCCTCTCTTCCGCATCTCTGCAGCATGTTAATTTCATGCTATGGAGTTTTAAGAGATCTCCAGCAGGTGAATGCAGGGAAAATTTGCCCTGCACCAACGCAGATCTTGGGCACAGTGTGGCTGCGTTCTACTGCGTTCCCCCACTGCTTCCCTCAGGTCCTGAGACACTGCGTCCAAGACATAGTGCCTCCGGATCGTGTGCACATACCCTTAGATAAATGATATCACAGCAAACTTGAATTTTTAACGATTTATACTTTTGCTCTTCAGGAGATAAGCTGCAGCCAGAGCCTTCTGGAAGTGGCTTTCTCCATTCTACCCTATGAAAACACAAGTGCTCGACCAAGTTGAAAATTCATGTTTTAATGGAGTCAGTAAAATTTGCTGACAGCTGAATGATCACTCGCCTGTCAGCTATCGTATTTGTATTGCCAGCTTTAATCTCGCTGATAACAAACTATCACGTACTAAAGATAAAAATTTTAATCATAATTGCAACCTGCATGATAAGTAGGCATTAATTGTAAGTGACTGTTAATATGTTATACAATTTCTAGATAATACCCTTAACCTTAAGTCAACTCTTCAGGAATAATGTAAATGAAACCCAGATGAACACTCTCATGTAATATCCATAAAAAGCATTGCTATACAATTTTTTGCTAATTACTGCCCCATTGTCCTGATAAAAGATCTTTAGTGTTCAGATTCATGGTGCCATATTGAAATCTTATAAGAAACATAATGGAGCATCCTCAAGAATTACATCAATTAATCCTTAAATAAATACTGCAATGCATATACATTGCACATAGACCTGCTCCACAGAAAAAAAGTATAGAAATGCTGCAAACACAAATGTAAATGTATGGAGGTGTCAATAATAACAGTTAAAAAAAGATAGCCAAAGGTTTATTATTTCTAAACAAATGACAGGATGTGATAAGAGTTTTAATGGGTAGAGTTTTCCCTTGTGGAAAGTGCCAAATTGGCAAAGGGAGACTTATCAGCCATGCAATGCTCCTCTAGGAATTTAAATATGCTAATTATCTTTCAGCAAGAAAGACTTCAGGAACACTAGTGCTACCTACTGAAGGTAGCTATCCTAAATGTCAATATCTACTATTAAAAGGGCCTTACCTCATGTTGGAAGGCCACTTTCACATCAGCGTTTTGCGCTGATCGCGGCAGTTGCGGTGAAAAACGCAACTGCCGCGATTACCGCATAACAGCCGCACTTGCGGTTCACTTGCGGCAAGCCCCATACAATGTCTATAGGGCTTGCGGCAGGTGCGGTATCGGCATACCGCATTTTTTTCGCAGCCGCACCTGCCGTAAGTGCCGAAACCGCACTTGCCGCACCTGCCGCACACTTACTGCAAGCCCCATAGACATTGTATGGGGCTTGCCACAAGTGTGCCGCGTTCGCGGCCATAATGCGGTAATCGCGGCAGTTGCGGTTTTTTTCACCGCAACTGCCACGATCAGCGCAAAATGCTAATGTTAAAGGGGCCTAAGAAATGTTTTATGGTTTGGCTTCTTACCCTACCCTAAGGGTACCTTTACACGTCGCAACATTGCATGCAATTTCACTTGCAACTTACTGGTTGCAGTGAAATCATGGACACATTGTTACATTTGTACACGGCAACAAAATAGAACAATGTGTCCACGATTTCACTGCAACCAGTAAGTTGCAAGTGAAATTGCATGCAATGTTGCGATGTGTAAAGGTACCCTTAGACATTTGGCAAGGTCTTTTAAAGGGTGGATATTGACTTTTAGGAATGCTACTTCCAATAGATTTCCTTGGATGAAATGCCTCACTGTCTGCGCTGCTGCTCCAGAAAAGAAGGAACCAGGATACGGGGATGTCTGGATCAACTCATGCTTCAATTGGCCAAATGTTTGGACAATAAAAGCATCAGTTGATCCAGACATCCCCGTGTCCTGGTTCCTTCTTTTCTGGAGCAGCAGCGCGGACAGTGAGGCACTTCGTCCAAGGAAATCTACGTTTGTGACCACGGTTATCTGTGGAGGTGCGGTCCCTGCAGCAGCTGCTTTATCGCTTTTTAACCAGTTGTGGGTCTCACAACTGGACAAGGTGAGCAATTCCACATAGCAAACTGATAGTGTGTAATTGAGATAAGACCCTATTTGCGTATTCTTATTTTACAGACTTCCAATAGATGGCAATAGATGGCACTTGAGTTTCTGTCCTATTCCTCTCTAAGGTGGCTATTTGCATGTTAAAATTCCAGAGGAACATTGCATAGCTTTTAAGTACCAGTATTCTGACTTGGCCCTTTCCACAAGGAGAACTTTACATCTTAAAATACCTGCCATAGCCTTTCTGGCATTGCACTGATGAGGAGAAACTATCCTGACACCTATATCTTCAAATGGAGTTTCTGATTTGGCTCCTATTCCTTAATCACATGGAAAGTCCATATAAAGGGTTGATACTGACTTTTAGGGTACCTTTACATGTCGCAACATTGCATGCAATTTCACTTGCAAATTAATAGATGCAGTGAAATCATGGACACATTGTTCCATTTTGTTGCCGTGTACAAATGTAACAATGTGTCCATGATTTCACTGCAACCAGCAAATTGCCAGTGAAATTGCCTAGCAATATTGCTGTGTGTGAAGGTACCTTTAGGAACGCTACCTCCAATAGGTGGCATTAGTGTTCCTATCTTATACATTTCTGAAGATGCATATTTAAATTCCCACAGGAGCTTTGTATCACCTCTAAATGCTCTTATAGCAATTTGGCACTCTACACTGGGAGTATATTTACGCCTTAGACAAAAGACTTAGGAACAAAAGATAAATCCCAAAAATTAGGTCATAAACTGACAAGTATAGAAAGTTGAATGGAATAGTTTTGTTGTCACTAACAGCAGATCAGGCTCACTTCTCTGAATAACTGACTCTCTTAATAGTTACCCAGGAAAACATCAAACTGTTTTTCAAAAGCACTCTTTCTAATGTCTCCCCCTAAAAAAAAACAATACAAAGAGCAGGATTAAAAAGGGTCAGGCTTCCACCGGGGTTTCCTTTGGCCATGTAAAATGCTGACCGTGTCAGAAGTATCTTATATATCTTTGCAATATTGGTTGCTCTCTGTTTTAGATAAAACTACTCAGGACTAGATGATTCTCATCTGCAAGCAGATGAGCAAAATCTCTCCTTCCTTAAATCATCCTGACAGCATCCCAGGAAGAAGAGATCTGTACACTGAAAGGTTGGTTAAGCTTCTCTGAATAATAAAGTAATTGTTCTGTACGGTAAAAACTTCTTGACACAGCAAAGCAATTACTTCAAGTTAGCGCTACAAGGACAAATACAGTAAAAAAGTTTCACTAAATAAAATCTAAGTTTACCTGGAGTTAAAATGCAAAAAAAGAAAGAACACAAAGTGCCCATTAGCTGAACCTGGTGGAGTAGTGGGTGTTCAATGTGAGGCACGTAATGCTCACTCACCTCAGGGGGTTGTGCACCCCTGCCCAACTCCGGTGTCAGCGTGGAGGTGAGGAGTTGGAGAAAGGGACCCGGGCTTCGCTGCCATGCTCCAGCGTTTCCTGGTTCCAGGACACGGGGTCTGGTCACGTGATCAGTAAGGGGCATGGAGGTAATTTCGTCCTTTTGCTTGAAGCGATGTTTAATGTTCGGAGCAGTTCCTATCACTCTCCAGCATGGGGAGGTATATAGGTACAAAGAGAATTTAATGGCGGTCTCCGGAGCACTTAGAACAAAGGGGGCAAGGTTTAAAATTTACAACAAACCTTTATTGAGACACTCTGAACGCCACAACACGTTTCGACAGCTATGGAGCCGTATTCCTCAGGTGAAACACAGACCCAAAGGATATGACTTCTTTAAAGGGAAATGCACCAATAGAGGGAGAACATCAATTAATTAACACATGCACCCTTGCAGTGCCAGAATTAAGGTTAAAAGATAAAGCTGACGATCAGAATGCAATAAAATCATGATCCAAAAAAGAATATGTGAATAAACTGTGGGTAAAATATCATATAAAATGTCAGAGCAATTATAAAGATAAGAATGTGGAATAAAAAATTGTCAGTATAGACACTTAAAACAGTATAAAAGCAATAAAACTTGTATTCATACATCAATACAATATGATAAAAAGGAGAAGGGTACCCGGGCGGAATATCTTACAAAAGCTGTGACCCGCAAGATTCTCAATCATCAAATTCAATCCTTCTGGGATTAGGGTGCCGAGCTTGAATATCCAGTAGCTCTCTTTATGGATAAGGCACTGTAACTGGTCAGCGACTGTATCAGTTATCTGATCTATGATTGTAAGCTTCATAAAGTTGGGATTTTTCTGATGGACTGCATTAAAATGTTTAGAAACGCTGTGGAGCTGATACCCATTGCAGATATTAGATCTATGTGTGTTAAGCCGAGAATGCATGCACTGGATAGTACGGCTGACATACTGTAGGCTGCAAGTACATTCAAGTAGGTAAACCACGTAACAGGATTGACAGACAACACGATGGTTAATGACAAATTTCTCGCCCGTTATGTTGGATGTAAATATTTTTATCCCACTATCAATTGTATGGCAACATATACATTTAGGAGTCCTACATGCGAAACAGCCCGCATTCAGGTTCTTTGTCCTATTGGCTGATGGGGCTTAAAAATAATAATAATAATAATAATTTATTCATTTATATAGTGCTATTAATTCCATAGCACTTTAGATACATGAGTAATGCTGTCCCTCTTGGAGCTCACAATCTAAATATCCTATTAGTATGTCTTTACAATGTGGGAGGTAACCAGAGTGCCTGGAGGAAACCTGCACAAACACAGGGAGAACATACAAACTTCTTTCAGATGTTGTCCTTGGTGGGAAGTGAACCCAGGACCTCAGCACTGCAAAGGCTGCAGTGCTAACCACTTGAGCCACAGAGCCACTGTGCCTGCCCAGCTTAAGTGTTTTGTTGCTTGGAGCAACCATATTACCAAGTTACGGTTACATCTAAAACCAAATTTTGGTCTATTAGGAATACGTCAGGACAAGATGGGATCCCCCTTCATGATGAACCAAAACTGATCAAGTAGTTTACGAATAGAGACATGGGATTGATTGAATGTGATCACCAAAGCTCCATTTCATCCAATCATCGGTTTTAATAGAAGTGTTCCCATTATTCACCTCCGGAATAGTACATCCATCCGTATTTCAAGTTCTTAATACTAAATTCTTGTGAGAGTGACCTTACTTTACAAAAGGCATCACATAGTAGCTTTTTGGGGTAGCCTTTCTGTCTGAATCTCTTGTGCAGAATTTTAGCTTCTGTAAGAAAACAAGAATCGTCTGTACAATTTTTCCTTATCCTCTGGTATTGGCCATATGCTACATTGGTGATCCATTTGGGGAGGTGTCCACCATCAAACTGGAGATAGCTATTAACATCAACGTGTTTGAAGTGGGTTAAAGTGGACAGCCTCCCCAGGTTATCCAAATGCACCAAAAGGTACAAATACTGGAGGAAAGTCTTAGACATTGAAGCAGTGGAGGAGAGGCCCCATAGGTTCTTATTAAGGTCCTCCTTGAAGTTCTAAGCTTCAATTTGAGACTCCGACCAGATAAAAAAGAGGTTGTGTATGTAACGCTGATATAGAACTATGCGCCCTGAGGCACGAGGGGAATGTGTGATGAAGACGGACTCGAAGAGTCCCATAAATAAGGTGGCATAACTGGGAGCGAATCTCGTGCCCATCATACAGCCCCTCCATTGCCTGTATGTGGTGCTCTCAAAAGTGAACATGTTGTTGGTAAGTATAAACTGAATGGCAGATTTAAAAAAATACTTTGTTATTTGATCATCATCTCATCATTAGACAAAAAATATTCTACCACGTTAAGCCCTAAATCATGTGGTATGTTACTATAAAGGGCATTTACATCAAGGGTTTATATCAAACAGTTCGGAAGGAGGGGTAGTTCCCTTAGTTGGCCTATTAATTGGGACAAATCTTTTAGATAGGAGTCCAGTCTTAGATCATAATTTTGAAGGAATAAATCTATGTAATGTGATAGGTTACTAGTGATCGATCCCACCCCTGAGATTATTGGTGTACCAGGGAGATTAGAGAGATCCTTATGAATTTTGTGGAGGAAATAGAAGAATGGTATCTGATATCTAGGAATATCTAAATATTTCTTCTCTTGTTTATTCAAAATGCCAAGAGAATAAGCATCTTTGATAAGTTGGTTTTATTTTATAAAAATAGAGATTGAAGGATATTTTTCAACTTTTCATAATACATAGGATCATTTAAGATCCTTTCTCCCTCTTTTCGATACCATTCTCTATTCCTAACCACTATCACTCCCTCTTTAAACACACTTTTGATAATAATATCTTTATTCTCTCTAAGGGAATTGATGGCTTGTCTCTCCCCTACGGATAAATTATCAATTTTCTTTATATGTGTAATGGTACGTAGTTCTTTTAGAACCAAGTGTTGAAATATATCGAGGTGTGAACCTTTAAGTTGCAACGGGTAAAACTTATTTTAGGAGCCATTTAAAGGGACATGTAAGAAATTAGAGTCCGCTGGACAGCTACTGTCTGGGGGATCTATGTAACGATTCTCTATCAAAAAATGGTGTTGCACAGTGAGTTTCCTCATAAATTCATTAAAATCCAGATAGCAGCACCATAGCTGTTGAAACGCATAGTGGTGTTCAGAGTATCTCAATAAAGGTTTGTTGCAAATTTTAAACTTTGCCCTCTTTGTTCTAAGCACTCCGGAGACCGCCATTAAATTCTCTTTGTACCTGGAGGAAAAAGGCATTTATATATTATTTATTTAAAGTCAGTAACTACAGTAAAACTCTATTCATGCAGTCATGTTAGCACCCTTGAAATTGTTCCAAAAATGAAGTATTTCTCCCAGAAAATTAACTCAATTACCGTATATACTCGCGTATAAGCCGAGTTTTTCAGCCCAAAAATTGGGCTGAAAAGTACCCCCCTCGGCTTATACGCGAGTCAGTGCGGGGGCTGCTGTATACAGCGGTATAAAGCAGCCCCCGCATCCCCAGTAATGCAGGGTCCCCCCCTCATGCTCCGGTCACCTGTAAAGCAAATTATACTTATCAGTGCCCGCTGCCGTCCGCGCCCGCATCTGCCGACATCGCGATCCTCCATCTTCATGCATCTTCTTCCTGCTTCTGTGCCCGTCGCAGGCAATGACGTCATTACCGGCGACGCGCACAGGAAACAGGAAGAAGTCGCATGAAGACGGAGGATCGGGATGTCGGCAGATGCGGGCGCGGACGGCAGCGGGCACTGATAAGTATAATTTGCTTTACAGGTGACCGGAGCATGAGGGGGGGGCCCTGCATTACTGGGGCTGCCTGTATACTACCACTAGGGCTGCTGTATATAGGGGCCCTGCATTACTGGGGCTGCAATACCACTGGGGCTGCTGTATATAGGGGCTGCAATACCACTGGGGCTGCAATACCACTGGGGCTGCTGTATATAGGGGCCCTGCATTACTGGGGCTGCAATACCACTGGGGCTGCTGTATATAGGGGCTGCAATACCACTGGGGCTGCAATACCACTGGGGCTGCTGTATATAGGGGCTGCAATACCACTGGGGCTGCAATACCACTGGGGCTGCTGTATATAGGGGCTGCTGTATACACCACTGGGGCTGCAATACCACTGGGGCTGCTGTATATAGGGGCTGCAATACCACTGGGGCTGCAATACCACTGGGGCTGCTGTATATAGGGGCTGCAATACCACTGGGGCTGCAATACCACTGGGGCTGCTGTATATAGGGGCTGCTGTATACACCACTGGGGCTGCAATACCACTGGGGCTGCTGTATATACCACTGGGGCCTGCTGTATATCATACTGCTGGGGCCTGTATACCACTGCTGGGGGCTGTATACCTGTGCTGGGGTCCACCCTCGGCTTATACGCGAGTCAATAGATTTTCCCAGGTTTTGGGGGCAAAAGTAGGGGGGTCGGCTTATACACGGGTCGGCTTATACACGAGTATATACGGTACTTGTTTTGATATACAATTGCTTATTTTCTTTGTATATATTGGAACAACACAAAAAACTGAGAGAGAAAAAGAGACATAACTTTACATAAAACCCCAATAATGGACTGGGCAAAATTAATGTCCCTTTCCAAAATGGTGGGTAAACAACATTGTTTTATACATGTGATGCTTGTTAAAACTCAACTGTGGACTTCTGGTTCTGGCGCTGGCGTTGGTGCATCGGAGTGAGGAGGCTCTGAGAACCAGCTAGACCTCAGACCGACAATATAGACCTATCGGTGCCCACCGGCATCCACTCTTGGACCTGCCGACGCTGCCGCATGCTGGAGCACTGTGGACCGCTGGCTGAGAACTAAAATGGTGGGAGGCGGGAAGGGTGCAGCTGCGGGAGATCAAAGCCAAGCCGCGGGTAGAACTAAAATGACGGCGACGGCGCAGTCTGCAAGGAGAAAAGACACGGGGCTACACAGCCACAAAGGACAGACCAAGGGGACCTGGGGGAGCCTGCATGAGCCCTGCAGGTGACTGCTGAAGTGATAAAAGTGTGGCAGGAGGGGCTGCCTCAGAGGTTGCAGCATCAGGAGACCACAAATTGATGGCGAGGGAGGTGGCAGAGTACCTCAGGGCAGACATCACTGCAGCATTGAGTGAGGCTGTAAGGGATGCCCTGGAGGAGGTGCAGGAGGTTTCAGCTCAGCATGTCAGCAGATTGGAGCAGCTGGAGCAAAGAGTTTCAGACATGGAGGACAGGGTGGTTGCCCTAGAGCAGGAGCTGGAAGAGTCACATAAACAAAATGTCTGGATGAAGGACAAACTTGAATACCTTGAGAACAGATCCAGGAGGAATAACCTCCGCATTGTGGGGCTACCTGAATATGTCACATATCAACAACTGAATGACATTTTCAAACATGACCTACCTAAGGCATTAGGAATACAAGATACATGCAGGGTGGAAAGAGCCCACAGGCTTGGACCCCCCGGTAGGGGGAATCCAAGAGGCCTGGCCACGGACGGCAATAAACATGGTAACCATCCTGCCAAAAACCCAGACAGGCCATAGCCAAGTACCTGGACTATAAAGACAAAGCTAAGATACTGCGTTCGTTCAGGGCCAGAAGACGGCCTCTCGAGCTGCAGGGCCACAAGGTGGTGCTTTTTGAGGATTTTTCTGTGGAGGTAGCCAAGCGAAGAATATCCTTTATTGAGGTTTGCAGCCTCCTCTAGAAGAGGGGAGTCCAATTTCAGCTCTTGTACCTGGCCACCCTTAAAACAAGGAATACGGATGGTTCCTTCAGGATGTGGATGGATTCTAACGAGGCATTAAGGGCATTCACGACTCCATCGTCTAGATCGCCTGCTGGACAACATGGAGGTAGGGAAATGCCGGGGAACAGTCCACCAAGAGCTAGTCAGAGGAAAGAATGAACGCTCACAACGAACGACATCAGAGAACAGAGAGGAGAAGATAGGAAGAAAGGGAACTTTGATATACTGATATTCTAATCTGAGCCCATTCTTTGTTTCTATTGAAACGTGACAGGATACCCTCCGGGACAGACGACGTGACAAAATGGGACCTATGTTATCCCAATTCCACTTTCTTTTCCTTTTCCCTTTCACCAGTGTTGTGTGTGTCTTTTCCCATTCCCACTTCCCTTTCCCCTCTCACCACGTGTTGTGTGTATCTTTCCCCTCTCTCTCCCCACCCCCCTCTTTTTTTTCTCTCTTTCTCATACAGGTTCCAAAACACAAAGAAAAACAAACTTCTGGACCCTAATGGATCGTAGACTATAAGATTACAACCACACGCCGAAAACTTGTGGCACTATAGTAGCTTGCGGACTATTGGACTATAACAACTAATATGACGAGAAAAAACATTGGGTCGGGCTGGTGAAAAGGAAGGACACGGCCTAACCGGAAGTATATTCTGAACACAAAATCTAAGGGGAGGGGGGAGGAGGGGAGAAGAGGAGGAGGGAGGGTTGGGTCAGTTTTACATGTTGGAAAAATGAAAGGTGAAATAGGTTCTGATTTACCATTTTTTGTTGATTTTCGTTTGTTATTTGCCATTGACTGCAACCTGATTATATACTCAGACTCACATGATATGCAATGTGACTCTGATAAAACAGATGGGGAAATGCCTCACCCGAAGTCTACAACCCATTGCACGAGTCATATCTGACCACTTAGCCAATTGGCATGGTAAAGATTATCTCGTGGAATGTAAAGGGGCTTAGATCCCCGGAGAAAAGATTGATGGTGCTTAGGCATCTCAAGAGGTTGCTAGGTGACATAGGTTTATTGCAAGAGACGCATTTGTTACAGCAAGACATGTTCCGACTCCACAGACTGTGGGTGGGGGGAGTCTATGGGTCAGGGGCACAGGGATGACAAGGGGGAGGAATTACATTGATCAATAAGGCTCTTCCTCACAACCTTATGACATACAGATATGACGACCAGGGGAGGCACGTCCAAACTATGCTGGAGACTCCAAGCAGAATTCTCGACATTCATAATATATACGCACCTAACTCTGAGAGATCTTCATTTTTTCAAACACTGAACGCAGAGTTATTATCCAGTGGGACGAAAAATTTAATAATTGGAGGAGACATGCATGAGGTCATGGACGAGTTAGAGGACAGACCAAGTTCTAGAGGGGGTGCGCGGGATAATATCACAGGGGTAAGGATGACACCATTGGAAGAACTGACTACTGATCTGGTGATTCAGGATGTGTGGAGACAACAATATCCAATTGACCGACAATATACACACTATTCACATCCCCACAATACCTGGTCCATGATTGACGTGCTCTTGACTAGCGACACCCTGACCCCAAAAGTGGAATTCACTGAGATGGGAGACTTGGTAATATCCGACCACAGCCCAGTCATGTTATCTTTACATGAGACATTCCGGAGAGGCACTGACGTGATTTGGAGATTTCCCCACTTTTTAAAATCAAACAAAGATTTTGCCCTGTTGATGAAAGAGTGGTGGACGGAGCATCTGGAACATAACCAACCATCGACCCTAGACCACTCATTATTCTGGGAAATGGCTAAAGCTGTTCTCAGAGGAAAAATTATTGTGCACATGTCTACACTGAAAAAAAAAGACAAAAGCACAATATATGAGGACCAGCAATTTGGTTAGACCTATGTACACGAAATTTCAGAACCAACCGACAGTCGACAACAAAAAAGATTGGTGGAAGGCAAAATCGAGTTTGATATGTGTGTTAGACGGAAGGAGATTATGGGCAAAACAGCGAGAGATGCTGAACTCCTCAAATACGGAGAAAAAGACAGGAAACTTTTAGCTAATTTGGCCAAGGGACGACACATTATTACACAAATAAGAACTCTTAAACGGAAAGGGGGTGGCGTGACGTCTGATCCGAGAGAAATCAATACTACCTTGGGCAGCTACTATGCCTCCTTATACAGGTCACGACCGAACAACAAGACATTGGGACAAGATTGGCTGGAGGGGGAGACGCTCACGATGATTGCAGAGGAGGACTTAGAAGACTTAAATAGAGATATTTCTGAGGACGAGATACATGACACCATTCGTGACCTGAACATACACAAGGCACCGGACCCAGATGGATTTGGTGCTAGCCTGTATAAAATATTGAAAGATCAGGTCACCCCACACCTGAAAAACCTATTCAACGACTTTTTGAAGGGAAGGGCAATACCTGATCATATGAAGGTTGCCTATGTAAAACTCCTTCCTAAGGGAGACAAATCGATGGACGACCCGACCAATTTCCGTCCCATTTCCTTGATCAACCAAGACTTGAAGGTCATATCAAAGATCTTGGCAAATATATTGGCACAAGTACTTCCCAAGCTACTAGGTGGGGAACAGACAGGTTTTGTCAGGGGCAAATCAGTGGTAGGAAACGTGAGGAGAGCGATGATGGTGATGGAGGCGGTGTGACTGGGTTAGCAACCTCAAGGGGGGACTCCAGCCATGGTCATGCTTGACGCAGAGAAAGCTTTTGATAGTGTGTGATGGCCATGGCTGGAGCAGGTCCTAAACAAATTTGGTTTACAGGGTGGATTTCGACAGTTTTTAACAACTCTGTATACTAATCCCAAAGTGCGTATTCACTCCCTGGGGTTTTTGTCGGACATAATTCACCCTGGAAAGGGGTACACAACAAGGGTGTTCCCTGTCACCGCTTTTGTTCAATCTTGCTATAGAACTGCTTTCCAGGTTTATAACCGGGGTCGGAGCTTCCAGGGAGTCAGGGTGGGAGGCAAGGAAGTGAAGTCCAGTTTCTTTGCTGATGACATTATACTATACATGGCAAATTCTGAAAGAGATCTACCGGACTTATTAGGGAAGTTGAATACATTCGGGGACATCTCGGGGTTCAGGCTAAATAAGTCCAAATGTGAAATACTGTTTCTTACCAGGGAAGGTTCATAAGACACAATGAATAAAAAGGGCACATAGCACCCTTCACGGACTGCCAGTGGCAAATAATGTGATTAAATATTTGGGATTTCAGCTGGGAAGGGACACAAGAGATATATATCGCCTGAACTACAATCCACTGATAACAAAAATTGAACAGGGATTGGGGAGATGGAGAGAGTTGCCACTGTCCCTGATGGGGAGAGTTCATTTAGTCAAAATGATAAGCTTTTCACGTGTATTGTATCCAATGCAGACACTGCCACTTCTTTTGAGACACGTGCACGTGAACAGACTCAATAGGGCCTTTTCTACTTTTTTGTGGAGGGGTAAGAGATGTAGAATAAGCGGACGTGCCTTGATGTTTTCCAGGGAGGAGGGGGGATCTAACGTTTCCCAACATATGGGGCTACAACCTAGCCTGCATTATGAGACACAAAATTGATTGGATAAATTGCACGAGCAAACATTCCGACTACTCTATGGAGTCAGAGTGGTGCAGGCCCTGACCTGGCGGCAGTCCTACATACCTCAGGGAGTGAGTTAGAACCAAGAAGCAAACAAACAATTTTCTTTAGAGACACAAGGGCTGTTTGGAAAGCCATTAGGTGCAAACTGGGGATGTCCTGGAGGATATCCAAGTATTTGACACTATGGCGACACCAGATTTTTGGCAGGGAATAGAGAATGCCTTGTTTGGAGTATGGCGAGAGAAGGAAATCAACACTTTAAAAGACCTTCTACAGGTACAGAGACGCAGATGGATGACTGCCGGGGAAGTGTTCGATGCTTTAAATCTGGACTCATCTCACACCCTACAATATGCCCATTTGAAACAACACTTGCTCACTTGACTTCATGACGTTCATAAAGAATGTTATTTAATGGAATTTGACTACCTCTTAACTAGGCAGATGTCAGAAATAAATATATCCATCATTTACATAACGCTGAGACGTAGTTTAATATCCTCAGTGCCTGATGAGGAGATGGGAGAGGTGATACTGACTGGGTGGAATGAACTGCACAAAACATTTGCTATGAGAGATGGAGGGATACACAATACAGATTGATCCATAGAGCTATACTAGGTTTTAATATACCAGCCACACAATCCAACCCAGACCGGAGACTAACATGCCCAAAATGTGACTTACTTAAAACAGATATGTTTCATGGGATGTGGGAATGTGGGACTATTCAGGTGAAGTGGGAGGTGAGAGGGTAGGTAAATGGCATATTAGATGTACAATTACCGATGGATAAAAATTTGTGGATATTTCACAAGACGACTGATTTTGCTTTACCTAAAGAGAAGTCGCAACTGTTACATGTTATAATGATCACGTTTAAACGACTTATCTTGAGGCAATGGTTGGACGCGAAGCCTCCTGGTGTGGGGCAATTGTGGTCGGACTTGAAAGGTACTATGATTCTTGAAAAAATGGAAGCGGAAAGTGATAAAGACAACAAACCACAAAAATTCTTTACAAAATGAAAAGAATTTATTATACGTCATCATAACAGAGAAGAAATTGACAAATTAGTTACGCCTTTTCGCAATACGAGTTGGTACTGTTTGGAGGACTTGAAGGGTACACTGGGAGAGTTGCGGGTGGGGGGAGATGTACAACAGATAATATAAATGGCTAAACAAAAACATTTATATGGTTCACGGCTACTTTGAAGAAGGTGGGAGGGGTGTTGAGGGGGGTAGGCTGGTTTAGACATGTTTTGTATAGATTTCCATCATTGAGAGCCATGGGTGTTCGATGTAAATATATGATATGACCAGAGTTATGTAGCTCCTAATGTTGCTATATGTTCTTGCGTTTGGTTTTTATGTGAAAATCAATAAAAAGATTTAAAAAAAAAAAACAAAAAAAAACTGAACTGTGGCAAGTTACAGTTATGCAAAATATGAAAATCATACATAAACCAAATAAAAAGGGGAGAAGCTGACTCAATCTTTGCATTTTGCGTCTGTGTGTGCCATACTAAGAATGGAGAACATTAAGTGGAGAAGGGATTTATCGTAGACTTGAAAACCAAAATTGTTGAAAATTATCAACAATTTTAAGAATTAAAGTCCATATCCAGAGATCTTGATGTTCTTTGTCTACAGAGCAAAACATAATCAGGAAGCATATAACCCATGTGTTGCGAGGGGGAGCTAGCTTAGCTTGCTTACGCTCCCACGCCAACAGGCCACGGCAATGCGGGGTGTGCATCCCAGGTGGCACAGGCACGTGGACCTACTGAACCACAGGGTGGACTTGGGCCTGCCCGGACCAGGAACAGGCAGCGACCGGGGTCTGTGGCAGCTGAGCATGTGGGAAAGGTGGTAACATGCAGGACACTGCACACTTCAGGTATAAAGAAACACAAATGTTACTTAACAAAAGTGACAGTACAAAATACAAGAAATGAAGCCAGGCTGCAGATTCCGTACATCAAGCATGGGTGACGTCTCAGGTAGGCAGATGTTAGGCGATGGTGTGGCAGGAGATTCATATGTGTTGTTGTAGTCCAGGGTCATCTGGTATAGGCATACCAGGAGTACCACTCTCTCAGGCATAGCACTGGCACAGCAGGGGAACATCAGACACTGACCTCGGACAGACGTCATCACAGGATGGACCCCAGGGAATAGGCCGGACATCGGGACACAGGCAGAACAGCACAGGTCCAGGAACACCACATGGAAGCATAGGACATCAGCTGGTCAGATCCAGGAACCTCAGACAAAGCCGTCACCGAAACCCAAGGCTGGAGACTCCCCAGGAACACGGAGGAAGAGCCCATCTAGGGACACGAGTGAGACTGACTCTGAGAACACAAACTGGACCACCAGGACCACAGACTCCACATCTGGACACAGGCAGGACTTTAGGACTCAGAACATCAGACATGACTTCAGGCAGGACACATCGGGGACACTGGACATCAAGGACACTACCTGAAAAGGAATTCAATTGGTCTGGTGCTAACACCGCAGGATCCAAGTACACTGATAGGCACATCGATCATCTGGGACACTGGCAGGAACATCGGTCATCTGAGACAACGGCAGGCACATCGGTCATCTGGGACACCGGGTGGCACATTGGTCATCTGGGACACCAGGCTCCGGATATCAGACCCAACCTGAAATGGAACTCAAGCGGTCTGGTGCAAGCACCTCAGTAGTGGGCCAATGCTGCACGACAGGGTGTACCACAGAAGCGGACCGGAGCTAAGCAGTGCAAGCACAGCAAAACAGTGCAAGCACATCCAGCAGGGACTGGAGCCGAGAAACACATGCATCGCAGGAGTGGACCGGAGTTGGACGGAGCTAGCACCACATAGTGGCATGAGCACAGTGTAGTAGATGCTCAGCAGGGACTCCGGACTCCATCTTCAAAAGACGAACACAGCTTTATTCATGAGACACTGGTCACAGGAAACTCACAGTCACTGGGTACATGGTTCAAGATACAGGAGGACTTCAGGAATAACACACAGCAGGAATCCACATTCAAGGGTAAGGACATTGGTACCAACACATAGGCAAGATGGGTCCAGGGACAAAGACAGGCACATATCAGCTATCTAGAACTGGTTGCAAGAAGGACAGGAGCTGAAGACACAGAGAGACCAGGAGCAGCATGCCTGGACCAAATACACATGGTTAGGTTCTGGAACCCAATGAGGAGCTCTGGCCAACCCCAACAGGAAAGAGGAATTTTAAATAGGTGTTGACCCTCAGCTATAGGCTGGGGACCGCAATTCAAGCACACACACTCCACCTAATAAAAGCAGGGAAGGTGTGGCTGTGCACACCCTGAGCACAGACATACACCAGTACAGCATTGCCAGCACAGGAACTGGGGTCTAGGGCACCTGGCAGCGGCTGCATGCCTGGACACATGTAGAAAGTCATATACCAGCTGCAGAGGCCCTCACAACTTGCAGATAGCTTCACAGCGGCAGCCAAGGACCGCACACAGGGATAGTCACACAGCAGACCAATGACTCAACAACACGTGTATGGCTACACAGCAGAGCAGGGCACTGAACAGAATCCAAACAGATAACATTCTTCAGTATCCCAGCTGGTAAGGGGGGAAGGAGCATTGGGTGAGAGCACAGAAATGCACAGTAATGCCGGGGAACCAAGGTACAAACACGCCGGTGTTACACCACGACATTGTAGACAATCACACAGGATGTGGACGGCAGTGAAAAATTAATGATAGGTTGCAAAGCAAGATAATCAGCCCCAACCGAGTTCCAATGAAAGTCAATCTGTCCTGAAGGCTTAGGGTGCATCTGTGTCAGCATGAATTATCCGTTGACATTTGAATGAAATTAAATGCTATGAGAGGAGACCCATGGGCACATCACTGCTGACACAGAGACCTAGAAAAGCTAGACTGCAGTTTGCCAAAATGTATGTGAGTAAGCCAAAATCCCTCAGGGAAAGTGTCTTATGGACAGATGAGACCAAGATAAAGCTTTTTGGTACAGCAAATCATTCTACTATTTACCGAAAACAGAATGAGGGCTACAAAGAAAATAACACATTACTTACAGTCAAATATGGTGGAAATTCAAAGATATTTGGAGTTGTTTTCTTCCTCTGGCATTGGGTGCCTTGACTGTGTGCAAAGCATCAAGAAATATTAAGATAACCAACAAATTTTGGGTTGCAATGTACTGCCCATTGTCAGAAAACTGGGTTACATCCTAAGACATGGGTCTTCCAGCAGGACATTGATTCCAAACATACTCCAAGAAGCCCCCAGAAAAGGATGGAAACAAAGCACTGGAGAGTTCTGAAGTGGCAGCAATGAGTCCGGATCTGAATCCCATTGAACACTTGTGGAGAGATCTTAAAATTGATGTTAGGAGAAGGCACCCTTCATATATGAGAGACCAGTTTGTAAAAAAGAAATTCCATGTAAAAGATTTAAGAAGCTTGCTGATGTTTATAGGATGTGATTGATGGCAGTTATTTATTAAAAAGGGTGTGTAACTGAATATTAAGTTTCAGGGTGCAAACAAATTTGGGTAGCTCATATAGGAGTTTTGTGTGAAATTTGCCTTCTTTTACCCTAATTTTTGTTGTTGTTCCAATATACACAAAGGAAATCAACATGTGTATAACAAAACGTGTAATTACAATACTTTTTTGGTAAAAATGCTTCATTTCCTGGAACAATTTCAAAGGTGCCAAAACTTTCCGCCATGACTGTATGTTAGTAGTGATGCATGCTTATTCCAGAAACCACATCTCAGTACTGAATTCATTTAGGTGCAGAGGTTGACACTGGGAGCAACTGTATTGTGTATGCGCCTCCCACCCTTAACTAACATGGAATAAAATAAAACCATGAAACCATGTTGTACACATAAAACATCACAGTATGCACATCAGAAAATCACAGTTCATGTTTGTCTCAAGCACAATCCACACATCAAAAGCGGCCGTCACACGCTAAGATATCTCTTGCGATATTGTAAGCGATCACGTGCACGCGCAATCGCTTACAATATCGCTCACATCGCTGGTGAGATGTCACACAGACAGACTCACCAGCGATGTGGATCCGCGATCTCGCTGGTAACTATGGTACACATCGGGTAACTAGGCGCCGCGCGTCGCTTAGTTACCCGACGTGTACCATAGTTACCATCTCCCAGCATAGGCTCTGCCGCTGGGAGATCGTTCATCGTGGTGTCATACACCACGATGAAGCAGATCGCTAAATCGTAAATCGCTAGATCTGAGGTCCGGACCTCAGATCTCGAATTTGCGATTTGATCAGATATCGCTCGTCGTATCTTGCCGTCACACGCAGAGACATCGCTTACGCGATGTTTAATCTGCCGCGTTCAAGCGATATCTTGCGCGATATCTGTGCGTGTGACGGCCGCTTACCAGGCACAGCCATACCTCTCAACTTTCATAGAATAGGAAGATCGACGAATTTTAAAAATTGTGGGCTACACCCCAACCACACCCTTAGCCACAGCCATTTACCATTTTTCTTTACCTTGGCAGGAGGAGATGTCAGCGGAAGCATGTGGCAGTGATGGATATCAGCAGACCACACGGAACACTGCGACACAGAACCAAATATAGGACTCACTTGCTGTATCTGAAATGATTGGCCTTATCTTATGTCCATTCATTCATAGTTGTAAGGGCATAACTTTTTAATTTGTACTGAATCCCTATTATATGGTTTCTAGCATTATTGCAAGATAAGCTGTATTTTTTTAAGTGCCATTTTATCAAACATGTCTGTAAGGCTGTGCTCATATATTGCATAAATGCCTCATTTTTGCCGTTTTATTTTGTTGCTCAGAAAATATGCTGCATTGAACTGTCCAAACAAAATGGATACGATTTTATGAAAACTCACGACTAATGTATATCTGAAGACACAGAGCTGAGTTGTTTTTGATGCGTTTTTTCTCTAAGTTTTATGGAGAGACAAAAGTGCAATTAAAAAAATACAGTGGCACTTTTACGTACTGAAACATAAAGCTTTTCTGTACTATAAAAACTGATTCAAATCTGGACCGAAAAGGTATCAAATAAAGATGAAAAGTCATAAAAAACACAGAAAAAATACAACTGTTAAAGATTGTTATTGTGCAATATGGTGCAGGCACCTACAGAAAATGTGCAGATCAAAAGTAGTAAAAGAAACAAAGCATTTACACTATGTGTGAGCATAGCCCCAGCATTACATGTTTATGAATTTTTCAGGAATTTAAAGGTGTTGTCCACTACTTGGACAACCCCTTCTTATTTCCCATGTTTACCCCCATAAAAATAAAAACGCTTACGCTCATCTCCGCTGCAAGCACAGTTCTAGCAATGTTAGAAGTCGTAAAATTGTTATAACATGCAGCCTCGTGACCAATCAGCGCTGGTTTTCTTCGCTCCACCTTCATGAGCTTAAGTAATTAACAGGAAGTGATCTCTGCAGCTGCTGCTCACTTCCTGTTGAGTAATCCTGTGTGCAAATGCAGGAATAACAAAGCCGACACTGATTGGTCGCAGGGCTCACGTTTCATAACACTGTCACATGGCCCCACTACTTGAATTCTGACATCGCTGGCACAGGACGTGAGTATAGGCTTTTTAATTTTAATGGGGGCAAAAATGGGCAACAAAAAAAGGTTGTCCAAGTACTGGACAACCCATTTAATGGAGAAAAAAATCAATCATGCCATTTACCTATCATTGTAGAAAAAACAAAAGCAGTTCACTGTTGTCAGGAAAACTTAGTCAGGACCTGCAACTCTCTGGCGCCCTCTTACCCTTTTGACCAAACCTGGTATTGCCAGTGGGTAAGAAAAGGGGCCCATCTGCCCTAAGTTATGTTGTCTACTGTGGCAAGTGCTGTGACGGGATGTATATATACCACCAGTTCCTGCCAGGAACGTATATATACCTCAACCTGGTCACCCTCAGGCCCACAATACCACATAAATACAAAAATTATGCTGCCACCAATGACCTCTTTCAGGTGGATCGGTAACCTGTTTGGTAATGTGAAATAGCGGGGATGTGCATCAGCTCGTCATAGAACAGGAAGAGTGAAATTGATAAACTTTACTCCAAAAAGTTGGCAGTGTTTACAAAAAGATATACAAGATATTGCAAAAGAGCCAATTTTCATATATGCATAAGCCAGTTATTAAAATAAAAGGAATAAAAATAAATAACAAAACCTGTGCCATGCGGTGACAACTCAGATTCAGTAGGGGGGGGGAAGGGACGGCTTCCCAGAAATGGTGTATGATTCCTCCATGCAGCGTTAGTGTCGTGCTGCATCTGACGTCCCAGGGTAGAATGAGCCCAAAATGGAAACCTTACATTTATGTAATTGTTGAGCCCACTGGGACGAGGGTACTCCCAGATGTGTCTCTCTGCTTGTAGTTCTCCTGTTCCTCAGACTCTCACTAGGCCTGGAATCAGTGAGTAGACTGTAGAGAAGCCTAGCACACCTCCTTGACACTACAGTCTCTCTCCTCTTCACAGTACTGCCTGTACTGAACTTCTCTGCTACTTCCTCATGAGCTGGAGTATTTAAGAGAGCAGGTTGTGCTCCCCCTCCTGGCCCAGAGGTGCTAGTGTAAGTCAGTGTGTTGTGGGGAGGGAACCCGTGTGATGTTACTGTGCCACATTAACCCATTGGGTGCCACATTCCCCCTTAGTTAAATACAGTACTCCGGGACTGTGGAAAAACAAGTTAACAACAGTTAATACAATTGATATTTACAAAGCAGTCTTTCCGGGGGTTTAGTCTATTGCCTCCGGGCTGATAAGTATATACACAAGAGTTCTTACCGCAACCAGTCGGCGGTATACATGGTCCATAAGTTAATAAGGAAAGTTCAAAGTTCATACATGATAGTCTCTCTGGGTACTGGGCTTTTTAACGTTGCAATAACTATGTACATTTGTCCACAGAGTTCAATTTATATTCACACAAACATATTTACACTTTACACATTTAATTCTGCATTTTACTCTCTGTACCTAACTGCTAACTGACCTTGGGTACTACGCTCTGATCTGCGCAATGTTGGTGGACTTAGCCTGATGGTGTGAGTAGACGTGTACCTATTTGGGGTATTTGGTATTATGACAGATGGGAATCTGACTGTAGGACTGGCAAGTTCACTAGGACCAGGAATTTCTCCTTCCTCTTCGGATTCTACTTCCAGTTCTTCTAGTCTTGGGTCTTCTTCTGGTAACACGGGTTCTGGTAACACGGGTTCTGGTGTTGGTTCCACCATTGAAGGGAATGCAATCATTGGTACTACAACTGCTCCGTGGTAATTTGGTCATTTTTTAGGGAAATCTCCTAGTACTGTGTGGAATACTTCATCTTCATTTTCTTTCTCTTGGATAAGTTGAACCTGTACGGGTTCTGTTACTTCAGGTGTCTTCAGGGTTTCAGGACACAATTTGAGTTGATCTCGAGATACGACTGCTAAAGTTCTTCCTTCATCTTTGCTTATCAAACAGGTTTTAACATTGTCAAGGTTAAAGGGTAAGATTGTGTATGGGACGGTTTCCCACTGATTATCCAGTTTGTTTGAGCGTCTCTTTCTCTTGAGAACTTGATCACCAGTTTGTAATGGCATTGCTTGAGCATGTTTGTTAAAAGTCTTCTCTTGTCTTGCTCTAGCTTGTTGTAGGTTTCTTTCTACACATTCTTGTACTTGTTGATACTGTTTCTGACGTTTGATATCCCAATCTGTTTCTTCCACTTCTGTATCTGGTTTTACGATTCCCATTTCTAAATCAATTGGTAGCTTACCGGGTCCTGCACGCATAAGGTATGCCGGAGTGCAGTTTGTAGAACTTACTGGAACATGGTTGTATAGGTCCACCAAATCAGGTAATTTCTCTGGCCACTGATTTCTTTCTGACTCTGGTAAGGTCTTCAACAGTTCAATTACAATATGGTTCATCTTCTCGCATAAACCATTTGTTTGGGGATGGTACGTTGTTGTGTGGGTTTTCTTACAACCGTACATATTGCAGAACTCCTTGAATAGTTCTGATTCAAAAGCTGGACCTTGGTCTGCAAGGACTTGCTCTGGGTAACCATGTGGTCTACAGAAATGCATCTGGAATGGTCTTGCTGCGGTCTTCGCTGTCAGATCTTTGACTGGTACTACCACTAAGAAACGTGAGTAATCGTCCACGATGGTTAAGGCATAGACATAGCCTGACCGGCTTGGTGACAACTTGACGTGGTCTAACACGACTAGCTCAAGTGGCTGCTTGGTTATGATGGACTGAAGTGGAGCTTTCTGTGGATCTTTCCTTCTGAGGTTGCATGCGGCACATCTTCTACACCATAGTTCAATTGACCTTCTCATGCCAACCCAATAGAATCTCTCTCTCAGGATTGCTTCTAACTTCTTCCATCCGAAATGACCTGCACCGTCGTGGTAGGCTTCTAAGACCATTCTGATGTCTTGCTTGGGCACGATTATCTGCCAGACCAGTTCATGTGTTTTGGGATTGGTGAACCTTCTGCAGAGCTTTCCTTGATACAGAAACAACTTGCCACTTTCCTTCCATAGCTGTATAGTCTCAGCTGGGGCATTCTGATCAGGGTTTGCACCTTGCTGCGTAAGCAGTTCTTTCACTAGTTTCACGGCTGGATCAGTATCTTGGGTATCAGCCCATCCGTGGTGTCTTAGCGGGTTAAGATTTACTTTCTGCTCTCTTTGGTAGATGCCAGGTTCATACTTTTCTTCCTTTGAACGATGAAAGGCCGGTAGTTCAATCTCTTCCAACTCTTCCGGTTCCTCTTCCACGTCTCTCAGGTGTGGCATCCGGGATAAGGCATCTGCGTTCCCGTTCTTGCGACCTGCCCTGTATTTGATGACAAAGTTGTAATTAGATAGCCGGGCTATCCATCGCTGCTCCAGAGCTCCTAATTTTGCTGTATTCAGCTGAGTCAACGGGTTGTTATACGTGTAGATGGTGAATTCTGCACCTGCCAAGTAGTGCTTAAAACGTTCAGTTACAGCCTAAACTACTGCCAGTAGTTCTAACTTGAAGGAGCTGTAGTTTTCAGGATTTCTTTCTGTAGGCTGGAGCTTCCTACTTGCAAAGGCAATAACTCTCTCTTTGCCTCCTTGCTTCTGCGACAATACCGCTCCCAGTCCCACGTTGCTGGCATCCGTGTATAGAATGAACGGTTGATGGTAATCAGGGTATGCCAGAATCTCTTCTCCTGTCAGTGCACTTTTCAGCTTGTTGAAGGAGTCTTCCTTCTCTTTACTCTACTGGAAAGGAGGATTACGGGTTGCAGACTTTCTTGACTGTCCTACCAGGATGTCTTGCAGGGGAGCTGCAAGCTTTGTGAATCCTCTGATAAATCTCCTATAATAGCCTACCAGGCCCAGGAATTGCCTCACTTCTTTCACGTTTGTAGGTCTTGGCCAATCCATTATCACTGTGACTTTATCAGGATCCGGTGCTACTCCCTCTGAACTCACGACATTTCCCAGGTACTGTACCTTTGGTTTGAGAAGATGACACTTAGATGGCTTGATTTTCATGCCATATTTGGACAAGGCTTCGAACACTTCTGCCAGATCTTGTAGATGTTGCTCATACGTCTTGGAGTAGACTATGACGTCATCTAGATACAGGACGACAGTTTCAAAGTTCTTGTGTCCTAGACAGCTCTCCATCAGGCGTTGAAAGGTCCCGGGTGCTTTGCAGAGTCCGAACGGCATACAATTGAACTCACAGAGGCCCATCGGTGTAGTAAACGCTGTCTTCTCCTTGTCGGCCTTGGCCACAGGAACCTGCCAGTACCCACTAGTCAGATCAAGGGTGGAAAAGTAGTTAGCAGATTTGAATGCAGCTAATGACTCCTCAATCCTAGGTAATGGGTATGCGTCCTTATGTGTGATGCGATTAATCTGCCAGTAATCTACGCACATTCTCATGGTCCCATCCTTCTTTTTAACTAACACTAGAGGTGCTGCCCAGGGGCTACAACTGTCTCTTATTACCCCTGCAGATTTCATTTCTCTGAGCATGTCTTTGGTGGTGTGGCAGTGAGCGGGTGGTAATGGTCTATACCTCTCTTTTATAGGTTGATGGTTACCTGTGGGTATAGTGTGCTCTACCCCTTTAATTTGCCCAAAGTCTAATGGCACTCTCCCCCTGTGTACCTCAACCACTCCTCTAGCTATAAGTATGGTGGGTCTACTGTCTGAGTACACGGGTTCTACCAGGGCCTGATAGTCTCGCCCTTTAATGCCTATTGTGGCTCTACACCAGACCAAAATTTCAGTTTTGGGAGGTATTACAATGGGTATTGGATCACTTACCCGTACACTGCCGATCTCACTTCCAGAGATTTCTACCTGTTGCTTCAAAATCAGGGCTTTGATCTCTTTGTGCAGAAGCCTCTGTTGTCCGGTTCCGGCAGTCTCGGCAATTTGCTGCAAAACACTTAACACTTCGGACAAACATTTCTCAATTACATTCATTCCTAGCAGCATCACTGGCTCACGTTCCCGCCGGTTAACATCTATGATTATAACACCCTGGTTCTGCAATTCTACCTTCCCAATCTGAATACTCATTGCTCTAAACCCAACCTGTGGTATTAACTGTCCATTACTAGCCCATATATCAAAGTTAAAGTCATCCGGAGCACTAGTAATGTCTGAATCAGCCAAGTACCTTTTATATAGAACATGTGGGATTGATGTTATCTGGGACCCGGTATCCAGCAAGGCACTAAAGGGAATGCCATCCAACACGATAGGGATCACCGGCTGTCCTCCCACGAATCTGTCAAACCAGGCTGAAGAGCCTTGAGAGTTTATTCCTGAGGAACGGCCCGCCTGCCCAGGCAATCGTCGTTTAAAGGACACTCGGGCAAGATGGCCTGGCTTCTGGCAACGACGGCAAATGGGCTGTCCATCCGGTTGGTAGCGGTCGCTGGGTTGTCCTCTTGCTGCTGGGTATCTTCTGGGCCTCATCCACGGGACATCCTCTCTGCTGGTCGCCAGCTTGATCTTGGGTGCAGGCTTTGACTCTCGCAGTTCCTTGATGACCTTGGCCATAGAGATCACGGTGTCTGTCAGGGCATCTAGATTTTGATTGAGGGCTGCATTAGAGATATATTCCCCGGTCTCAGCAGCACTTGCTGACATTGCAGATGTCGCTGGGGCTGCCGGCTGCTGAGGTGCTGCTGCAGTGTCCGGGACAGTTGGTAGCTCCCGTGGCTCTTCAAGCTGCTGCAGACGAATAGCTCTATCTTTCAGCTCAGTAAATGTCATGTCAGGGTTCTGCAGCAGTATCATGCTCAACTGCCCTCTGTGGGAAGGGGAATGGAGGCCCTCTATAAATTGATCAAGTAGGATTTTATCAGCTCCCGGGGCTAAAGCAGGTTCTACCAGCTTAAGGGCTTTGAGTGCTTCCTGTAGATTCAAGGCAAAGTCTCTAGCACTTTGTTTAGGTTTCTGGTGGCAGGCAAAGAACCTCATCTTAGCCCGGGTATCAGCAGTAGATTCAAACGTTGCTTTCAGTCTGGCTACTAGATGTTCTACAGTGTCCTTGTCTGTGTCCAGCCAGGACGCAACCTCACGCCGTGAATTGCCCGTTAATTGTCCCATTATCATTCCTATACGCTGGGCTTCAGTGAGGGGATACATCAAATAATATTATTTTATCTTTAGCCTAAAGTCAGTTAGTGTATTATGCTCACCGGAGTATTGGGGCAGCCATATTGCCCCTGGAGTATACGGCATCAGGAACGGCATTATTGGTGCTGTTCCTTGCGCCACTACACCGCCGGGCGCTATCGCTGGGTCCGGCGCTGCAGCTCCACCGGCTGCTCCGTCGCCGTCTTGTGCATCGGGCTGCGACATCTTGGGCCCTCTTAGTTAATGTCCGCCCTCCGTCTTCCGTTTCCGTCCGGATGTCTATGGGAGGTTCCGCGGTGCAGCAGGGATCTCCTTCCCCACCGGATGTCATCAGCACCAAGGGAGGAGGCTGGGTTCGCACCAATGCAAGGTTCCACCCCCCTTATTTCCCGCACGTCATGCGCTCCAAAATGGCGGATTTTCAAAAATACAGTTCAGATGGCGCAGTTCAAAATTAGTTTCTATGTCAATCACGGCACACAATGCTAGGTAGATCCTGTTTGTGACGCCAGGTTTGTCGAGCCCACTGGGACGAGGGTACTCAGTACCGGACCGTGTCTGCTTCAGGGGGAATGTCACGCGGTCCTGGTCCGGACCGTGTCCCGGGCCCTGGCAAATAAAAGGGTGTATTTACAGGGGAGAATTGTCATGGGTGATGCCACCCACTGTGTGCAGCCACTGATGGGGCCGCTGCTGCCGAAGAACCTCCGGGGATGATGTAGTAGCAGCTGAGATGGAATAGTTCCAGTGGGCAGAACTGGGTTCCCCGGGGCAGTGTTGGTAAAGTCTATGATGGAGGTGAATAGTGGAGACAGGTTAAGGAACACACACTCACGTTTTGTAGTTTCCAAAGCTTTACTGCGATGTTCGTGCAGATTCTCCACTGAGTCTGTAGGGGCCGGGTTTTCCTCCCACCCTGTCTGGGTCATCAGCTTCCTCGTGCTGCGCTGTTGTGTTGTGTCCTGGCTGCTGCATTTATCTGAGCTGCTGGGACTGTCTCACTCTTTTTCTCTGTTCTGCTGGTACCACTTGGCTAGGCAACTTGAGTCCTCTGTGCTGTGCTGACCCCGCTGTGTTGCTTCGCTCTGGTACTGTGGCTGTCTAGAGACTCCACTATTCCTGGATTCACTGTGCTGTGGGTGCCAGACACAGTGCCGGATCCGGTGTCTGTTCTGTGCGCTCTTCTGGGGCGAGTGAAGGTGGCACTCAAGCTCCCAGATGTGTCTCTCTGCTTGTAGTTCTCCTGTTCCTCAGACCCTCACTAGGCCTGGAATCGGTGAGCAGACTGTAGAGAAGCCTAGCACAGCTCGTTGACACTACAGTCTCTCTCCTCTTCACAGTACTGCCTGTACTGAACTTCTCTGCTGCTTCCTCATGAGCTGGAGTATTTAAGAGAACAGGTTGTGCTCCCCCTCCTGGCCCAGAGGTGCTAGTGTAAGTCAGTGTGTTGTGGGGAGGGAACCCGTGTGATGTTACTGTGGCACATTAACCCATGGGGTCCACATAATGAGACAGAAAATAAGAAAACTCCCGTTTTGTTTATCTCACGTGTGGGCTGGGTTCTGTAAACTCACCCAGCTACACAAGACTCAAAACCTCTATTTTTCCATATCTTTGGATTGGATGCACCCATGTCCAAGATATGTACATCATGTTTACCCTCGTAAATGTAGATTTTTTTTATATCAAATGTGATATATCTGGGATGTGTGGAAGGCCAGAACTCATTTCCCAGGTTTCTGATTGTTTCCCAGATATAAAAGAGGTATCATTAGATGCCCAAAAATTACATATTCCAAAAATAGGATTTATGTATTTGTGGTATGAACGTGTCTTATGAAATTTGACGATAAAAGACTGTAACTTAAGACAAAAGAATATCACGTGGATGCTGTAGGAAGATCCAACGCAAACCAGTTGGTTTTCAGCTTAGCTCAGGTTTATGGCTTAGGGTGCTTTCACATCAGCGGTTTTTGCAGATCGCGGCAGATGCGGTGAAAAAAACACATCTGCCGCGATTACCACATAACCGCTGCACTTGCGGCACAGTTGCTGCAAGCCCTATAGAATGTCTATGCGGGCTTGCGGCAAGTGCGGTATTGGCACTTGCGGCAGGTGCGGCCACAAAAAAACCGCGGCTGCACCGCACTTGCTGCATCTGCCGCACACTTACCGCAAGCCCCATAGACATCGCATGGGGCTTGCCGCAACTGTGCCGCAAGTGCAGCGGCTATGCCGTAATCACGGCAGATGCGTTTTTTTCACCGCATCTGCCGCGATCGGCAAAAACCGCTGATGTGAAAGTACCCTTAGTCGTAAAATTCCTGACTAGGGGAAGCAAGGAGCAGATCTATGTATCTCCTTTATAAACGATCAGGGGCGGAGGAGTATGTCAGCTCTGCTGTGTCTCTACACCCATGAAAATAATTCATCTTTTCCTAACAGTGTTAGGGCCCTTTCACATCAGCGTTTTTTTTCGCGGCCGCACCTGCCGCAAGTGCAAAACCGCACTTGCCGCACCTGCCGCAAGTACGCCTAAACTTTGCATGGCGTTTACCGCTGACCGTGGTTTTTTTCGCGGCCGCACCTGCCGCAAGTGCAAAACTGCACTTGCCACACTTGCCGCAAGTACGCCTATACTTTGCATGGCGTTTACCGCAAACGCGCCGCAAGTGCAGCCGGTATGCGGTAATTGCGGCAGATGCGTTTTTTTCACCGCATCTGCCGCAAATTTCAAAAAACGCTGATGTGAAAGGGCCCTTATACAGATTTTTACTATTGCACCTCCTCCCCTGCAGTAAAAGGAGGCAGTACTGAGCAATGAACTCAACAGTAAGACATGTGTTGAGCCTACACAGAAAGAAGAGTAGAGGAGTCATTTCAGGCACAGAGTAAAAATTGCTTTGACCTCTCAGGATAGTGGGACATCTCCCGCAAATAAGGAATTTAGATCTGAGACATTTTGGAACTTTGGAACAGCGCACATGTAAGGCCCCTTTCACATCGGCGGCTTTCGCTGATCACGGCAGTTGCGGTGAAAAAAAGCGCTTTTTTTGCGGCCGCACCTGCTGCAAGTGCCATGTTCACACACAATTTGCGTTTTTTTTAGCACTCCTAAAAGGACTTGCGTTTTTTTAAGAGTGCCAAAAAATGTGCCTTGTGTGTGTGAAAGCTCTAAAAACGTTTTTGGACTTAGTCATTTTTTTCACCAAACACACAAATAACAAAAAACGCATGGCATAAAAATTTGTTGAAGAAATTTTTTTTTGCTCTTTCCTGCCGACTAAGGGGGGTGCTATCATAAAAATTTTTTTTTGTATTTTCTTTATTATATAAAATGGGGGGGGGGGGGGGGTGCTATTGAAAAAAAAAAACTTTTTCATTTTCGATGACTCCTTTACAAAAACGCTACCGTTAACGCTGGTGTCTGCATGTGCCATGCGTTTCCGTTTGCGTTTGCCAGCGTTTCCCATAGGGGCCCATGTAAAAAAAACGCATGCGTTTTTGGGGAAACACACCTGCGTTTTTTCCCAGCACCCAAAAACGCTGCATGCAGGGTTGGGCACAGCACCCTTCAATCCGGATAAGGATCCACAATAGTAATCAATCAACGAATCAAATAATAGTTATGCTGTATTATTGGATCAGGATATCTATGAGATATGACTAGCAAGAAATGTCTAATCAGGTTAAATAGTTATACCACTGCAGATAGTATTAGGACCCTATCATATTTAACAAGGCTATAAAGTGATCTCCATGATAATGTCTCCACTTACTCCATATTTTATCAAACTTGTGGATTGCCTTTCTTTTTTTATACACCCCCTCCTCCAATCTGATCAAATTCCGCATTTTATCCACAAACTCCTGTAACCTTAATGCTTGAGGGTCTAGCCAATGTGTAGCAATCACTTTTCGTACCTGGTACAGGGTTCGTTTTAAAGCCAATTCTTCACAGTCATCATATTGTCCAGGGCCCACACATCCCAGCACACACACCAACGGGGCAAGCGGTAAAGCAGATTCAAACACATTATTTATATATTCGATACATGTATTCCAAAAGACCGCTACATGCCTGCATGTCCAAAACATGTGTATCAAATCCGCCCCCTCCTCCCCACATTTTGGACATTTATCATCTATTCTAATACCGGCTTGGCACAAAAATTTGGGTGTCCTATACACCCTGTGTAACAAGTATATTTGGGATAACTGTTGTGCCTCACAAGTGGACAGAAGTGGGACACTATCCAGTATATCTTCCCAGGATTCATTATCAATAGGACCCACATCCCGTTCCCACCTGTCCTTAATTAGCAACGGTCTCTCCCATTGGAATTGCTGCATCAAAATACCATAAATCCTAGAGATAAGACCCTTGCCACCATTATGGTTAAGCAATGTGTTGAATAGGAGATGATGCTGTATCTTGTTCCGCAACTGTTCAGATTGGCTCATCCAGGCGTGACGCAGCTGAAGATAGAAATAGAAAGTATTACGTGGGATAGAGAATTCATCAGACAGTTGCTGAAAAGATTTGAGCGCATCTCCACTCAAGATTTGTGCCACTAGTGTGATACCCAATCCCCTCCATAAACCCCCTCCCTCCAACTTGTAAATTTCCGGTAGAGCGGGATTATCCCATAGTGGGGTAAATGGAGTATGTCCTGTCACATTTAGAATAGACTTGTTTTTTTGCCATATTTTCCTCATGAGCCTCACTGTTGGCAGACACTCTTTGCGTTCCCGCTCCAAGAGCCCAACCTCCAAAAAGGAGGTGATTGAGATTCCCCCCGTAATGATATGTGTCAATTTTTCCAAATTTCCACTAGCCAGTGCAAGCTGTTGGAGCTGGGCTGCCATAAAGTAAGCCCACGGGTTAGGGGCCGCCAATCCTCCCTGGTCCTTAGGCCTCTGTAGTGTATCGAGGCGAATCTCGAATATCAGGGCTGTTACGCAATTTAACCGCCAGTGGTTCAATGGTGAGCGCAAACAGGAGAGGAGACAGTGGACAGCCCTGCCTAGTACCCCTCTCCAGCTTCAGAACATCCGATAGGGCCCCATTGAGGCGAATCCTAGCCACAGGAGCAGAATATAGTAGTCTCACCCATTTTATAAACTGGTCTCCAAATCCCATTTCCCGCAGTACCACCCATAAGTACTCCCACTCAACGCTATCGAATGCTTTCGCAGCGTCAAGCGAGAGCACCGCCCTCTCTCCGCCACTCCGAGATGCCAACTGTATGTTAAGAAATACCCTACGCAGGTTAATGGCCGTAGATTTATTGGGCATAAATCCCGTTTGATCCTCTCCCACTACCTGATTGATCACTGTCATCAGCCTAGTAGCCAAGACTTTCGCCAAAATCTTTACATCAGTAGATAGCAAAGAAATAGGCCTGTACGACCCCGGCTGTAGAAGATCTTTCCCTGGTTTAGGCAAGAGGACCACCACCGCCTCCCTCATTGATTCAGGTAGAACCCCCTCACCCAAAGCCCCCTCAAACACCTCCTTTAATCTAGGGATTAACACATCCCCATATTCCTTATAAATTTCAATTGGGACACCATCAGACCCAGGAGCCTTATTATTCTGAAAGTCTTTTGTCGCAATCCACATCTCCTCTTCTGTAATAGGAGCCTCCAATTGTAGTCTCTGGACCTCCGTCAGCCTAGGCAGCCGCATGCCACGGATATACCGCTCCAGCTCCGCAGAAGATTTTGCGAGTCTGGAGGAGTACAACAGCTGATAAAAGTGAAAAAACACTTTTGCAATCTCTCCGGTGTCCGTGACCAATAATCCATTACTGTCCCGGACAGCTGAGATCAGCGGAGCCCCAGTTTGGGCTTTAGCAACCGTAGCCAACAGATGTCCAGCACCTTCACCCTCAGCATAAAATTGCTGCTTTAAGAAAAAACGTTAATTTTCAGCCTATTGTAACACAAATTGGTTTAATTTAGATTGGGCATTTACCCATTTTAGCTTGTTGTCGGTAGTTGGTGACCCCACAAAGGCGTGCTCCAGAGTATCCACCTCAGTCTGTAAATTTTGCATACGACCTCTAGTTTTAGATTTAATCCTGGATATTTCTTTTATTAGGACTCCACGCAATACCGCCTTCATGGCATCCCAAACCACCGACAGGGAGACCGATCCCACATTGTTACAAAAGAACTCCTCCAGAACAGATGGAATGGAGATATTGTTGTCAAACACTGCCAGCCAGAATGGGTTGAACCTCCACCCACCCCTATGACATATAGCACCCCGGTCCACGTTTATAACCACCTTAAGAGGGGAGTGGTCCGAAAGCAATCTGGTACAATATTCAGTCCCAATTATCAATGGCACCTTTGCGCTATTCCCTAAGGCCAAATCTATCCTAGATAACGAGGAATGTGATGCAGAGTAACAGGAGTATTGCCTAACATCCGGGAATCGCATACGCCACACATCCATTAATTGTACCTCTTGCAAAACTCTCGCCAGAAACGTCTCTTGTGTATTGCCCCCTCCCATCTCAGCCCGATACTTATCCAAGCCGGCATTCAGGTACATAATAAAATCCCCAATTACCAACAAGGGTATGTTAGTATATTCCGCAATAATGGGAATTATAGTTTGTAATTTACTCACAGCAAATGGTGGAGGAATATATAGAGTAATCAAGCACAATCGTACCCCAGCCACTCTACACACCAGACATACATATCTACCCTCCCTGTCAATGATCACCCTTTCTGCCGTGAAGGGAAGAGATGGGTGCACCAAAACACTCACGCCCCTGGAGTATGTGCTGTGCGTGGAATGAAACGCAGGCCCCTTCCACAATTTAGTAAGAGAGGCAGCCGTCTCCGCATTACAGTGCGTTTCCTGTAAACACGCCACAAGATTTTGATGCGTTTTTAGATATTTAAGTATTGCAAATCTCTTTTTAGGATCCCCCATGCACCTGATATTCCAAGACACAATATTAAGTTGTCTAGCCATATTCAGAAATATACCATTTTACAGCCAAAACCGGATATTTTAAGTACCGCCCAGCGCCTTTGAATTTATCATCCTCCGATACATGAAAAGGTTCTCCCATAACACTCATAACAAACCCCTCCACTCCCACACCTCCCCAACCTAATAACAACCTCATCGCGTTGTTCATCATTAATCCCATATATCTTAGTTTAACTCTCATGTGGGCCTTTAACAAAAGAATTATGCCCATGGCGAGTAAGAAAGAGGGAAAAAATAGAAGTCAGAAAAAGAAAGATAACAAACAGCAGAAAAACTAAAAAGAGATAGATAGATGGGAGAACAAAGTCTCACACACTGCAAGGGGGATAATACTTAAGTAGCTCGCAGTTAGCCCCGTGACAGCCCCTGCTCCATACAATCAACCCAAAAAAACCATATCGGCTTGCCCGAGATATATATATAAGAGAGAGAGATAGACAGATCTCATACTAAGTACAGTCCAGGATAAGATACACTTATAAAATCCAACATTGTACATCGGACCCATTTATTCTCAAAGCCAGTAGGTCTAATCTTTATCAACCATTGTTGAAAAAACCCCACGAACAGTCATCCATTGCGAATTTGTCTCTCTTTTAAGTCCAGCCATTTAGACGCTTCCTTGGCCAAATCAAAGAAGTGGGTTCCACCAAGCGCCTCCACTCACAGCCGGGCCGGAAACAGCATAGAGTATTGCACTTTCAGCGCTCTCAAACGACGTTTAACCTCCTGAAATTGAGCGCGTTTTCTACGGACCTCCACGGAGAAGTCCGGATACAGAGACACTCTTGCCCCCTCTATACGGAGATCTTCGGCCGTCCGTGCCAGATATAGGATTTTGTCCCGGTCTCTAAAGTGGAGCATTTTTATCAGGATCGGGCGAGCTTGGTCTCCCGGCTGTGGCGGCCTGGCTGGCACTCTGTGAGCTCTCTCAATAGCGAACATTCTAGAGAACTTATCCTGGCCAAAAGTTTTCAGCAGCCACGCTTCAAAATATTCCACTGCATCTCTGCCTTCCGCCCTCTCTGGAACCCCTACAATACGCACACTATTTCTACGTAGGCGATTTTCTATATCATCGTCCGTTTTATTGTGTAAGTATGTAATAGAATCACCAGCAGCCTTGAACTTTTTGACCAAGGGAGCCACAGTGTCTTCCAGTTCACCCACTCTCCCTTCGGCCGCAGACATACGTTCTCTCACTTTCTGCATATCATGGCGAATGGTGGATATCTCCATCTTTAGGGATCCAATGTGACCAGCAAGCTCAGCATTTCCTTTAGCAATAGCTTTAAGGACATCTCTAAGTGTGGGTTCACCCTCATCATCTGCTTCATCATGCGTGTTAACAGTCTCTGAGCCCTCAGGCTCCACAGTATCATCATTATCCTGGGCTGCCTCCCCATTGCTGCACAGCTTTCTCCCTTGTTCCTGCAGGGGCTCCCCCTCACAAACACCCATTGTCCCTGGGTTATATGCTGCAGTATTTTCACCTGGGGTCCGTGGGGCACCTGGCTGCTGCTTCCTGGTGAACTGCTGCAATTTGGCCGCCGCTTCTAGCCGCTTCTCCCGCTGCCGCGGGGTCTCTCCTTCCTGGAGGCCTCCCTCGGCGCCATCTTGAACGCCATGCGGCGCTCCCCCAGCCGCCGACCGCAGCCGTCCATCCCGCCGCGACATTGTACAGCCTGCCGGTCCCACAGTGCTCACCGCATTCCTGGAGGTCAGCCCCAGCGATTAGGCGGCTCAGAGCCGAATTATTCCTCGGGCAAGAGGATTATAATGAGCGGGGCCGCCGGAGCTTCTCACCTGTGCAACCGCTCACATGGCACGCTAGGCCACGCCCCCAAGATACCCCTTTTTACCAAGAGAACAGTGCAGAAATCTCATGCAGAAAAATGTATTAACCACTTTATGTAATTTTTTCTTCTTTGCCTCCCTACATTTTAGTTCTTGTAAATGTTTTATTTTTCTTCACTAATATGGCTCTAAGACTTCTTGTTTTTGGTATGAGATATTGTACATACGTATACACGTGGTCAAAATTGTTGGTACCCCTCATTTAATGAAAGAAAATCCCACAATGGTCACAGAAATAGCTTGAATCTGACAAAAGTAATAATAAATAACAAATCTATGAAAATGAACAAATATGAAAGTCAGACATTGCTTTTCAACCCTGCTTCCATGGAATTTAAAAAAAATTAAGCTCATGAAGTAGGCCTGGACAGAAATGATGGTATCCTTAACTTAACATTTTGTTGTACAACCTTTTGAGGCAATCACTGCAATCAAACGATTCCTGTAACTATCAGTGAGACTTCTGCACCTCTTGACAGGCATTTTGGTGACTCCTCAATAGCAAACTGCTCCAGTTGTCTCATGTTTGAAGGTTGCCTTTTATAGATGGCATGTTTCAGCTCTTTCCAAAGATGCTCAATAGGATTTCGGTCAGGGCTCATAGAATGCCACTTTAGAATACACTGTGTGCAGAATTATTAGGCAAATGAGTATTTTGATCACATGATACTTTTTATACTTGTTGTTCTACTCCAAGCTGTATAGGCTTGAGAGCCAACTACCAATTAAGTAAATCAGGTGATGTGCATCTCTGTAATGAGGATGGGTGTGGTAAGGTGTGCTTAATTATTAGGCAACTTCCTTTCCTTTGGAAAAATGGGTCAGAAGAGAGATTTGACGGGCTCTCAAAAATCCAAAATTGTGAGATGTCTTGCAGAGGGATGCAGCAGTCTTGAAATTGCCAAATATTTGAAGCGTGATCACTGAACAATCAAGCGTTTCATGGCAAATAGCCAACAGGGTCGCAAGAAGCGTGTTGGGCAAAAAAGGGGCAAAATAACTGCCCATGAAGTTAGGAAAATCAAGCATGAAGCTGCCAAGATGCCTTTTGCCACCAGTTTTGCAATATTTCAGAGCTGCAACGTTGTGGGCCTATCAAAAAGCACAAGGTGTGCCATACTCAGGGACATGGCCAAGGTAAGGAAGGCTGAAAAACGGCCATCTTTGAACAAGAAACATAAGATAAAACGTCAAGACTGGGCCAAGAAATATCTTAAGACTGATTTTTCAAAGGTTTTATGGACTGATGAAATGAGAGTGACTTTTGATGAGCCAGAGGCTGGATCAGTAAAGGGCAGAGAGCTCCACTCCGACTCAGACACCAGAGGTGGGGTACTGGTATGGACTGGTATCATCAAATATGAACTTGTGGGACCTTTTCGGGTTGAGGATAGAGTGAAGCTCAACTCCCAGACCTACTGCCAGTTTCTGGAAGACAACTTCTTCAAGCAGTGGTACAGGAAGAAGTCAGTATCGTTCAAGAAAAACATGATTTTCATGCAGGACAATGCTCCATCACATGCATCCAACTACTCCACAGCGTGGCTGGCCAGTAAAGGTCTAAAATAAGAAAAAATAATGACATGGCCCCCATGTTCACCTGATCTGAACCCCATAGAGAACCTGTGGTCCCTCATAAAATGTGAGATCTACAGGGAGGGAAAACAGTACACCTCTCGGAACAGTGTCTGGGAGGCTGTGGTGGCTGCTGCATGCAATGTTGATCGTAAACAGATCAAGCAACTGACAGAATCTATGGATGGAAGCCTGTTGAGTGTCATCATAAAGAAAGGTGATTATATTGGTCACATATTTTCTCGGGTTTTGTTTTTGCATGTCAGAAATGTTTATTTCTACATTTTGTGCAGTTATTTTGGTTTACCTGGTGAAAATAAACAAGTGAGATGGGAATATATTAGGTTTTTATTAAGTTGCCTAATATTTCTGCACAGTAATAGTTACCTGCACAAACATATATCCTACTAAGATAGCCAAATCTATAAAAAAAAAAAAAAAACTCTACAACTTCCAAAAATATTAGGCTTTGATATTTGAGTCTTTTGGGTTGATTGAGAACATAATTGTTGATCAATAATAAAAATAATCCTCTACAATACAACTTGCCTAATAATTCTGCACACAGTGTAGTTCAATGTGTTTTTCTTAGCCATTCTTGGTGTTTTTAGCTGTGTGTTTTGGGTCATTATCCTGTTGCAAGACCCATGAGCTGTGACTGAGACCAAGCTTTCTGACACAGGGCAGCATATTTCTCTCTAGAATCCCTTGATAGTCTTGAGAGTTCATTGTACCATGCACAGATTCAAGACACCTTGGGCCAAATGCAGCAAAGCAACCCCAGAACATAACAGAGCCTCCTCCATGTTTCACAGTAGGGACAGTGTTCTTTTCTTGATATGCTCCATTTTTCCGTCTGTGAACAAAGAGCTGATGTGCCTTGCCAAAAAGTTTAATTTCATTTTTTCTCATTTGTCCATAGGACATTCTCCCATAAGCTTTGTGGCTTGTCAACACTTAGTTTGGCAAATTCCTGTCTGTCTTTTTTATGATTTTTTTTTCAACAATAGTGTTCTCCTTGGTCGTCTCCCATGAAGTCCACTTTGGCTCAAACAATGACGGATGGTGCGATCTGACACTGATGTTCCTTTAGCTTGAATTCACCTTTAATCTCTTTAGAAGTTTTTCTGGGCTCTTTTGTTACCATTCGTATTATCTGTCACTTTGATTTGTCATCAATTTTCCTCCTGCAGCCATGTTCAGGGAGGTTGGCTACAGTACCATGGATCTTAAATTTCTGAATAATATGTGCAGCTGTAGTCACAGGAATATCAAGTTGCTTGGAGATTATTTTATAACCTTTACCTTTAACATGCTTGTCTATAATTTTCTTTCTAATCTCCTTAGACAACTCTTTCCTTTGCTTCCTCTGGTCCATATTGAGTGTGGTACACCATGTCACTAAAAAGCACAGTGAGTATCTGTAGCCCTATATACAGGCCCACTTACTGATTACAAGATTGTAGACACCTGTGATGCTAATTAGTGGACACACCTTGATTTAACATGTCCCTTTTCTCATATTATTTTCAGGGGTACAATCATTTCTGTCCAGACCTATTTCATGAGTTTAATTTTTTTTTTAATTCTGTGGAAGCAGGATTGATAAGCAATGTCTGACTTTGGCTGGCTTCACATTAGCGTTTGTGTCTGCATGCTGATGGCATGCAGACACAAACGCAGTCAAAAGCAGGGACATTTTGATTTTTCCGCAGCGGATAATGTCCGCCTGCGGACACATCACTGTGCAGCCCGGCCAGCCAATCGGAGGTGTCCGGGGGCGGGCCGGAGGCGGAGATCAGTGCCGGAGATCTCCTCCTCCCCGCCGCCGGTAAGCTCTGGGACGTGTCGGCGGGGAGAACAGCTGATTTGACAGCTGTTTGAATCTCCCGCGCCGACACCGAGAGGAGATGTCGGAGCGGGAAGATTCAAACAGCTGTCAAATCAGGAGGAGATCAGCAGAGGCTGAGCTGATCTCCCGGTGGCTGTTGGTGATCTCCTGTGACATCACCGGCGGCCACCGGGAGAGATCTCAATGTCATCCGCAGCGTTCTCCTGCGGTGTCATGCAGAGAACACTGCGGACCCATTGAGATCAATGCATTTTTTGTGCACTTGCAGGCGCTTGCGGATAGAGCACGCGCAGCGAACGCACAAAAAAATGCTGCAAGCTGCGTTTGGAGCGCGGTCGGAGGGCGCATAAATTATGCGCATCCGAACGCAAATGCTGCCGAACGCAGCCATACGCAGGCACATGCGTTCCCATGTTAAACATAGGAACGCATGTGTGCAAGCGTTTGGCTGCGTTTGGTACGCAGCGCTCCATACGCAAATGTGAAGCCAGCCTTTCATATGTTCATTTTCATAGATTTTTTAAATTTATTACTATGTTTGTCAGATTCAAGTTATTTTTTGACCATCGTGGCATTTTTTTTCATTAAACAAGGGGTACCAACAATTTTGACCACATGTGTATATGGTAGATATAAATTACTTTGTGATTCTGCCATTATTATTACTATTTTCTAAGACTGTACACATTTCACTAAAAATAACATGTTGAACAAATTATTTGGGTTATTACAGACATGTAGATCCCAATTGTATGATTTCTTTCATTGCATGCACAGTCTGTGATAAAAAAAAATTTTTTCCACTAAATATTCACTTCATTTTGTACTGTAATTTAAGTAGTTTTGTAATTGTTTTTTATATTGATTTTTTTACTTAATATATCTTTCAAGAGATCATCTAAGCTCTCTGGAGAACAAGTATGTTGATGGGACCAATAGAAGCATAGGCAGCATACATGCTTCTAACTACTACATACATAACACTTATTTAACACAAAGTTGCTAGCTAAAGAAAACAGAAGACATAATAAACTGCTCCTATCTTCACCATAGCCTGGTCCCTGGCTGTCTCTAAAAAGATACGTTCACACAAGCATAAAAAAAGTCATCTATTATTCATTCAGGAAAAACAGACCTTTTTCATCCATATGGTGATCTGTCATCCGTATGTTATTCCTGTATATCTGTTTTTCACATACATGTGTAATCTGGATGACATCCATTTTTTACATTAAAAATAAAAAATATTAAAAGGCATGATGAGGTTGTCCAGGAAATACTTGCTTTCGATGTGTTCAAATGGGGGTAATACGGATGATGTCCATACTTTTTTTTTTTTTTATGCACCTATTAAAATGATTGTTCAAATTTAATCTGACAAATGAATGAGTTTACAACATGCTGCAATTTGTTTTACTTAGAGCTTTGGCCCATAGGGGAAAAGATTCATGTGAACTAACTCATTGCTTAACATTGGTCCATGTGTTGTTTGTGATTAGTTGTTTTTCCATATTGACAGCACATAGACCTAATATTACATTAATATGAACTTAGTGGACCAGACCCCACACCTTCTCCTTTTACACTACAAGGGCATTAATTCAGCAGCATCAAAAGATGTGACTGTAGACTGCAGATCCACTCCCCCATCATCAAAAGGCCGTGGGCGGTAGGGAACTGGATAAAAGAACTCATATACACTACTAGCAATATGGCCATTGACAAAGTGTCAGTTGTTTTCAAGAGCAAGCATCACAATCATGAATGCCTTTCTCACTTTTTTCAACAAAATGACAGTACAAAAACACAATATAAAATATTTGCTGAGCCAATAAATTCATATCTGTAAATTATTTCGATTTATGAAGGGTAGAAGGTTCAAGGGGAATTTAATTTTAAGCAAATAAAGTTATACCTTGGATAATGAAAACTGATCAATTTCTCATACTTCTGTATCAATTCCTCATACTTATAATGATCTTTGTTGGTGTTCACTCCCCCATGCAATTGTGTCCCTCCATTCTCTGAACCGCAATACATGTCAACTGATACATGTACGTCCTTGGATGCCTATCCTGCTCAGATAAATGATGGGAGTGTAGGTGTGTCACGGTCCACGCTGCTCCAGTGCAAAAAAAACTCACTAAAGAGTCAGAAAATCATCGGTCAGATTTCATTTCCTTTTATTTCTTCCTCCTACGCGTTTCGGCGCCCCACCTGGTGCCTTCCTCAGGGATATGCACATGCTCATTGGATAGTAGTCAAAGCCTTTAAGTCCAATAGGCTAATATTGACTGAACCTAGCAATATTGATGGGTTTGGACAACAGTCTAATATGTATAGATACCGCTAATTCATGATTGTTGCAGAAGATAAAGATATGGCATGAACAATTTTGGATTGTATATCCTTTTGTTCTTTAAGAGATAAGGGCAGAAATATCTAGCAGTGGCTGTTTTATTGAAAGCAAAGGAGCACTCAGCTAGGTGAGCGCTCCTGTGTATGAGAGAGATGCAAGATGGATGCCAGCATAATGATTGGACAGCTATCTAAAATGTATAGAGGATTTAGTCAAACAGTTGTTGAGGTGGGTGACATATATGGCTTTGTACAGATGGCTGTATTTCAATCCATGTTAATTGTTTTTCATGTGTATGTTGTACATTTGAACAAGGAACAGCACACTGACTCTATAATTATCTAATGCAATAAATTAAAGATTAGCACACCTACAGGATCAGAACCAGCATCAAGACATGCATACTTCACCACAACCATCATCAGTACATGAATATGTCACCAGCACCATCATCAGTACATGAATACAGCACCAGATTTACCATCAGAACATGAATAGAGCATCAGAACAACCATCAGTATATGAATGCACTGGTGCCACCATCAGTATGTGCATGCATCACCAGAACCATCATCAGTATGTGAATATGGCATCAGGCTTGGTACAATGATTAATTGCAATGTCAGCCACCGACATGTATTTAACAATGTTAAGGCGATGATGGGAGTACTTGTTGCCAGCCATCATCAGACTGAAGACAATATAGTAACCATAGGACTGAGTTGACGCAAGCAGTAAAGCAGTAACAGTATTATACAGTTAAAGAGTTACAATGTTTGAGGGATATATTATAACTTTTGTTTATTTTTATTTCAAGCAGTTGGTGCAAGTCTGGAACCTTAGAACTCCATTAATTGCTTAAAAAGCCTCTTAGAAATACTAAGCTCAGGAAACAGAAGCACTCAGAACGCGTATGATTTTCTACTAAATATGCTGTGCATTCTGTATATGCTGTCCTGTCTCCAGGGTTTGCTTTTGTAAGAGGTTCTTTTGAGCAATCAGTGGGGTCTCAGGTCCTACCTAGACATGCACCCATTTGATAAGAATTTAAGAAGCTAAAACTTTTATAATACTGGTCTGCAAAGTGACATATGCCAGCATTAAAGGTATTGCAAGAATTTCTGACAAGTACTGGTTGTGTACTACGTTACAACAATATCATGTATTAGTCATATGTCCGGCCTGTGGGGTAGTCTGGAATGGTGGAAGACTTAAAAATAAAATCCATATTTTGTCAAAACCTACATCCAGTCTGCCCAAAGCATGTGAGAAAACATGTTATGGTCTGATGAGGCCAAGGCTTAATTTTTGGGCCACAATTCCAATAGGCATGTTTGGCATAAAGTAAAAAATGTGCATCACAAAAAGAACTCTATACCTACAGTAAAGCATGATGGAGGCAGTACTATACTTTGGGATGATTCTTTGGCAGCCGGAACTGGGGCTTTTGTCATGAAAAGTTAAACATCCATACATTTTACACAAAACTTTAAGGCCTTCGGTAAAAAGCTGAAGATAAAGAAAAATTTCCCCGCACAGAACGACAATGACCCTAAGCATACCTCCAAATCAACAAATGAATTAATTTGCCAAAAATATACAGTGTTGGCCAAAAGTATTGACACCCCTGCCATTCTGTCAGATAATGCTCAGTTTCTTTCTGAAAATGATTGCAATCACAAATTCTTTGGTATTATTATCTTAATATAATTTGTCTTCAATGAAAAAAACATAAAAAGAATTGTCCTAAGGCCAAATTGGATATAATTCCACACCAAACATAAAAAAGGGGGTGAACAAAAGCATTGGCACCCTTAGAAAAATCATGTGATGCTTCTCTATATTGTGTAATTAACAGCACCTGTAACTTACCTGTGGCACCTAACAGGTGTTGGCAATAACTAAATCACACTTGCAGCCAGTTGACATGGATTAAAGTTGACTCAACCTCTGTCCTGTGTCCTTGTGTGTACCACATTGAGCATGGAGAAAAGAAAGAAGACCAAAGAACTGTCTGAGGACTTGAGAAACCAAATTATGAGGAAGCATGAGCAATCTCAAGGCTACAGGTCCATCTCCAAAGACCTGAATGTTCCTGTGTTTACTGTGCGCAGTGTCATCAAGAACTTTAAAGCCCATGGCACTGTGGCTAACTTCCCTAGATGTGGACGGAAAAGAAAAACTGACAAGAGATTTCAACGCAAGATTGTGCGGATGGTTGATAAAGAACCTTGACTAACACCCAAGCAAGTTCAAGCTGCCCTGCAGTCCGAGGGTACAACAGTGTCAACCCGTACTATCCGTCGGCATCCAAATGAAAAGGAACTGTATGGTAGGAGACCCAGGAAGACCCCACTTCTTACGCCGAGACATAAAAAAGCCAGGCTGGAGTTTGCCAAAACTTACCTGAGAAAACCTAAAACGTTTTGGAAGAATGTTCTCTCTTTTTGGGCAAAGGCATCAACATAGAGTTTACAGGAGAAAAAAAGAGGCATTCAAAGAAAAGAACACGGTCCCTACAGTCAAACATGGTGGAGGTTCCCTGATGTTTTGGGGTTGCTTTGCTGCCTCTGGCACTGGACTGCTTGACCGTGTGCATGGCATTATGAATTCTGAAGACTACCAACAAATTTTGCAGCATAATGTAGGGCCCAGTGTGAGAAAGCTGGGTCTCCCTCAGAGGTCATGGGTCTTCCAGCAGGACAATGACCCAAAACACACTTCAAAAAGCAGTAGAAAATGGTTTGAGAGAAAGCACTGGAGACTTCTAAGGTGGCCAGCAATGAGTCCAGACCTGAATCCCATAGAACACCTGTGGAGAGATGTAAAAATGGCAGTTTGGAGAAGGCACCCTTCAAATATCAGGGACCTGGAGCATTTTGCCAAAGAAGAATGGTCTAAAATTCCACCAGAGCATTGTAAGAAACTCATTGATGGTTATCGGAAGCGGTTGATCGCAGTTATTTTGGCTAAAGGTTGTGCAACCAAGTATTAGGCTGAGGGTGCCAATACTTTTGTCCGGCCCATTTTTGGAGTTTTGTGTGAAATGATCAATGTTTTGCTTTTTGCTTCATTCTCTTTTGTGTTTTTTCATTGAAGACAAATTAAATGAAGAAAATAATACCAAAGAATTTGTGATTGCAATCATTTTTAGGAAGAAACTGAGTATTATCTGACAGAATTGCAGGGGTGTCAATACTTTTGGCCAACACTGTAAGTGTTTGAACGGCCCAATTAAACCCAGACCTGAATCTAACTGAAAGTCCGTCAGTTGGCCTGTAGAGGGCTGTACATAGGTGATGCCCTTGCAATTTGACAGAGGGGCACAGATTGCCAGTTATAGATATGCCATGCTGATAGAGTATTACTCAAAAGACTGAGTTCAGTTATAAGTTCAAAGACTACTTCAACAAAGTATTAGTTTAATGGGGTGCACATTTATTCAATTACATTATTTTAGCTCTTTATTTTTCTTTTTCCACCAGAAAATATTTCAGCCTATTTTTCAATTGATTTGTACAGATTTAGGTGACATTTAAGGTGGAAAAAGTCCTTAAATTATTTTTCTTATGATTTTCTTACACCTGGAATATTAAAAAGGGCCTATTGACTTTTTATGTAAACTGTATATGGTAAAACTAGAATCACCCTGTACTAAATCATTCAGTGATTAGAAAAACCAATGCTATGTCAGCACAGCATTACAATAAAATGCATCCACATTTCCTCAGTTTAACGTTTCTGCATAACCTATAAAAAATGTTTTACAATTCAAAAAAGTATAAACCTAATGCAGGCTGAAAGCCAAGTATATGTACCTGCTTCATGATAGAAAAACCACATGATTACAGACTATGGTATTGGAATATAAATAGTATTATTCTGTATACACAGCCAGGAATTTGTCCGACACACACAATCCATAAAGCATTATTCTTTTGCTTCAGGTAAGCTTGACATCAAACTAATTTCTCTCATTAGCTTTATTATGTATTATTGATCCTGCATTTACCAGGACGGCTAGGGCTTTTAACAGTTCACAATTATCCTTCCTTTGAAGTGGTATATATTCAGGTAAGGCATAAATAATTTAAAGTGATCTATGAACCAGAACAAATGCAAACCAAACTACCTTAAATTATCTGTCTAAATGCGTATCTTTGTTTCTGTGAATTTCCTTATTTTATATTGTGCAGAACAACATTATAAACCTCAACCTATTTATTGAAAATAACCAAATAGTGAATGCACACGTTTGAGGAATGTCCGGGAAAATGCTCCGCGTTGACCACAGGAATTGATGAAAACACTTTATTCACCCACCACCTTCACACACTACACAAGGATCGCCGACACGGTTCGTGGTCTCCTGACCACTTCATCAGGGCATGCCCTGATGAAGTGGTCAGGAGACCACGAAACGCGTTGGCGATCCTTGTGTAGTGTGTGAAGGTGGTGGGTGAATAAAGTGTTTTCATCAATTCCTGTGGTCAACGCGGAGTATTTTCCAGGACATTCCTCAAACGTGTGTATTCCTTCCTGCGGGATCTGCAGCGGCCAAAATCATACCAACTGGTTGTGGGTTTACACAACCAGAGAAGGTGAGTGGACTCTTGGATAATTATTCTTGGTGTCCCTGCAGTAACCACTCTATGTGCGCTCCCCGCTCTCTTCCTTTCAAATAGTGAATAGACAGTTAACTCTACATCTACACGAGACTAAAGGGGCCATCACATGCAACGATTTTTTAAACGATATCATTCACACGTCACATTTTTGGTGACGTTGCAGCGATGTAGTGAACGACTTCGTTGTGTGTGACACCTGTCAACGATCAACGATTAGTCGTTGATCGTTGATCGCAGATTTGTGAACGTGTTCACAAATCTATCGATGGTTGCCCGCTGGACACGCAGCATCGCTGCGTGTGACAGCGGGAGACCAGCGATCATCGAGCTCCCAGCACTGCACAGCCTGTCTTGGGAGCTCGTATTCATGGTAAACATCGGGTTACTAAGCGCCGCGCGACGCCTAGTAACCCGATGTGTACCATGGTTACCAGCGTTCTCGCTGGTCCACATCGCAGGTGAGTCTGCCTGTGTGACAGCTCACCAGCGATGTGAACGATGTTGTTAGCGACCTCGCTTGACTGAGATCGCTAACAACAAATCGAATTGCATTGGTTGCATTGGTGTTATTCTGCATGCCCTTTTCATTGATAGCCCATATTAGGGTAGGTTTACACCACTTTTTGGGTCAACGCTCAATTTATACAGTGCTTTTCTTTTGTATAAGCTTAATGGACATCCCATTACAAAATAATGTGTGATAAGTCTGCTCACATTCCCGGATCGAGGTGCTCAGAAAAAATGGTGCAGTTAGGATATCTATCTCTCTCTATCTATGTCTGGCATACTCTCAAGAAAAAAGGGAACAATCTGAAGTGATGTTCAAGCAAGTCCACTTTTTTTTGTCTCATTCACAAAATAGGAGCTCTACCAGCACAACCCCACCTGCATTCACCCAGTCTTCAGGCAGTGAGTTTTCCCTGGAGCCCAGTAGCCTTATGTACCTGATGTCTGTATGGATTTAATAATAATACCTTACCACTTCTTGCCTCCCTAGTAAATACAGTGATCATATTTCTTTGAGGTACATCCTTTAGTTGAACTGCATCCAACTAATTTTAGGATCAGGTCAACATTTATTGATTATTTTGAATTATAACTAGATCCTTTGACCCTCCAATCCATATAAGGCATATAGCTACTTGGCCACCCACAGGAACCCACCCAACCGCTATCCTTATTTAAGGATTGAATTCTCACTTCACTCCAAGCTATAGCACGTGAGCAAGGCAATGATTGCCGAAACGTTGAATGTATCAGTTGTATACTGCTATTTTGTGAATGAGACAAAAATAAAGTGGACTTGTTTGAACATCACTTCAGATTCTTCCCTTTTTTCTTGAGAGTGTGCCAGAGATAGACTTTATCCTAATCATCCCATTACAAAACCATGATCAGTAACATGTATCCCCTAATGAGTGTTGTATTTTAGGCAATAAGACGAAGGGAGAAAAAAAGAGAAAAAAAGATGATCCTAAGTTAATTAAATTTATATTGTTAATGAAGCCTGACATATGCACGAGTTCTAGCTAGATTATTTTTACGCACTTGAGCAATATTGCTAAACTTTATTTATCTTCTGCCATTTCTTGTTGAGAGTACATACAAAGTGTAGTACTTAATATAATTTTTTCTCTTTTTCGCAGGCTGTTTACATTTTAATGGAGGATTTAACAATAGTGTTGAGCAAGTGCTCACCACTGCTGGATACTCGATTGAGCATCAAGATTCTTTGACACTCATGTTACTCATTGAATATTGTTGTTGCTCGAACACCATGCTCGAGTCCCAACCCCACATGTTTTGCGGCTGTTAGGCAATCAACAAGTGGTTGTTGCCAGGCATACATGGTAATGCTGTAGTTATGTTGGCTACTGGCATTACTGAGATTGGCTAGTCACATTGCGTCATCAAGTCTTGTATAAGACTGTCATGTACCCGCTTCTCAGCACGTGATTTGGGGTACAACTGCAAGGGTTAATTTATCTCCTCTCACTCAATCCAACACTCAACCCCTGTTCTATGCTGAAAATTGTGCATACTGTATTTTTTGGACTATAAGACGCACCAGACCATAAGACGCCCTTAGGTATTGGAGGAGGAAAATAGGGAAAAAAAAGATTTGAAGCAAAAAATGTGGTAAAAAATTGTCACTCAATGGAACTCGTCTATCCAAGCAGTCTCCAGTGCGGTTTGGTCTCGATGGTTTTTAAAGTATGGTAGGTTTTTCTTTGAAATGCTGCAGTGTTTCAGGTAAAAATATACTGTATGTTGCTGAAGTCTTATAGCAAGTTTCTGATACACACTGCCTGCAGATCGGTCAGCCTGTAAAAAGCACAGGTTCCTTTTGAGATGAGGTTACACTTGTGTATGGATCACCGAAGATTTCATCACATAGCCACAGACTGGCTCCCCTGACCTGAGCGTGTTAGTTACATAGAAATATGGTACATGCTTACAGCCACAGGTTTGTAGAGCCTCCAGCCAGTCTGTGGCTCTGTGATGAAACCTTTGGTGAGTTACTGTATATGCAAGTGTGACTGTGTCCTTAAAGCACCACTCCAGTGTCTTTTTCATTACTCCACTGGAGTGATGTTTTAATTCTAAGTCCCATGTCCCCGAATTGTATTCACTCTCTGGCGGCTTCATCTGCTATATCCGAAACTCTGGTACTGTCGGTATGTGGCAGTTTGTGACCTGCCGGCAGCTCCTGCATTTCATGGAGCAAGCTGGAGGTCACAGCTCAATACAACTCTCTGAGAGCCTCATTTTGACTCTCAGAGAGATGCACTGAGTGCCTGTGACATAACTGCTGACTTCTGGCCAGTCAGAAGCTACGAGTGGAAGATGGTGCGCGGGACACGAGATGTGTTGGTAAAGTACCATATAAAAAAGGCCAGAAGATGAGTATAACAACCAGGGGAGGGGAAGGAATCTGAATGGAGCAACTGTGTGTCTGCTGTTCAATCATGAGCTGCTTCCCATGTCCCCTTCTTGGCACTGAACAGCCAGCGCAGACAGGTGAGCGTGAGGAGCCTCCCAGAGCAGTGAATATTACAGTAGTATAATCAGCTGGCTAACATGGTCTTCTAGCTGTCTGATTCCTGCAGTGGAGACCTATTCCTGACTCCTGTGCTCATAGTCAACCACTGCCCCTTCTCCACTGCAAGCACCCAAGTTACATTCGGACCATAAGATGCAAAATTTGGAGGAAAAAAGTGCGTCTTATGGTCCAAAAAATAAGGTAAATCACACTGCGAAACAGACAACATTTCCCCAACTTCACAACATGCAGCCACCACTCCTCAAAACACACAGGGTGAGGAGTCCCTGAAATACAATACTACTGTCTGCCAGTTAGATCACACACTCCAATGGCTATGGATTCTTTTGGAGCAGGGGTGGGGAACCTCAGGCCCTAGGGCCGAATACGGCCCTCGACGACCTTTTTGCGGCCCCCGGGCAGATTCCTGGGGTCCGCAGTGCTCAGGCTAGCAGATGCGTATTACCAACTGTCTGCCCTATAAATATAGCTCTCCAGTGATCTCTATGCCCAAGACTCAGTCCTCAGAGTGAAGTATATACTCCCAGTCTCTGCTGTGATGTCTATGGCTCTAGCAAACCTGGAAAAGTAGTTGAGAAGCAAAGTGATCAAAATCACTCACACCAAAGAGAAGCAGCTCCAGCCATCACATTAGAGGGCAGTTTATTTAGCCCAATATAGCGGGTGCACAGGGTGGGGGGCAACCTGGCCCCTGTACAGACTCCGTGGACCGAACTCTGCTGAATGCCATCTACAGTAAAGACTTGGAAAACTGCAAAACCGTGTGTCTGGGTAATCCTTGCGCTCGAGCCCTATTCTCTCGCACAAGCTGTTCCATCTCTACTGCCCTGGGGAACCCAGCTCTACCCGTTGAGAGCCGTTACATCACCTGCTGCCAAACATCATCCCCGGAGGTTTTGCAGCAGCGGTGGTCACCCTGACCACATACCGCGGGTGGCGTCACAACTTTCTCCCCTGTAAATACCCCCCATTACTTGTGGGCTCGGGACACGGTCCAGACCAAGAACGCCGTGATAACTCCCATGATACCCCGGTCCGGTACCGAGTAACCTGTCCCAGTGGGCTCCACACACAGGTCCGGAGTTCCTGGTGAGTAAAGGGGAGGAGGAACCGGATTCCTAGCTGAATCCCCTGACATAGCTGAAGAGACTGACTATGTGTAGTGGAAAAGGAGTCCAAGGTGGAAGACCAGCTTTACGGATACACCGAGGGACTGGGTCGATTGACAGGGTACTGACCCTGCAAAAGTGGTTGGCTGCTATATGTCCTGGCCACAGATTAACCGGTTAGGTGAAGGGTCTTTATGCCTGGAACCGAGCAGACTGTCACACCAAAGGTAAGGTCTCACATAGGACTAGGGATCCAAAGGGAGGATGCCCAGGAAAGTCCACGACTGCTAGACCTGAGGTAGTGAACAGTCCTGAAGAGAGACTCGAAAGGAATTAAGAAAGGGGGTGCTTTTGGTGATCCATTTCAGCTGCTGACAGGCTACCGGTACCGCTCACTGCAGAAAACCGAGACTGTGTAAACTAAAAAACTACAGCAGTGAATAAAGTACCTGGTTGAACTTGAAACTTATGTGAGAGTTTTTATTGAGCATCCATGGTTACAGATACCAGCATTTAAGAGGTTGCAAAGCTGAGAGATCCGAAGTGCAGCTGTGAGAAGTAAGTTGCACCCCCAGAGTTACCTCACAACCACCCCACAATAGACTAGTATCACCAGCCCAGGAGATAAAACAGCCCTGCCCGTGGAGGGCTCATCACCTGGCTGCTCCACACCACCATCCCCCGGAGCTGAGACAAGCAGCGGCGGTCACATTTGGCCGCATACACGCAGGTGGTGTCCTGACAAACTTTAATTTTATTTTTACCCCTTTTAACATTTTTCCCCTTTTAATTGCAGTCCCCCCAGGGCAACAGAACCGGTCCACGGTCACTACCGTGACATACCCCTGTGACGAGAAAGGCAGGGACCTCTCCCGAGGATCCCACGGCCCTGGTGGGTTATGCATATATATCCTGCACCCCATGCCCAGAATCACACTCACTTCTCGATACCAACTGTCAGAGTGCTCAGAGGAGGGTGGGATTATGCACGTGAGGAGCAGGGTATATTAATTCCTTAAATAGCAGGTGCATGTCATAGCTCCAGCCGCTGGATTCCTGCTCCTGACTCCAGTGACCCCGCTCAGCCACACCCCACAGTATACTACATCTGGACTGTAAGACCACTTTCCTTCCAAGTTTTGGGGAAAAACGTATGTCTTATAGCCCAAAAAATACAGTAAGTGCTGCTGAATGTTCATCCAAATGGAATTTTTTTAAAGGGAACCTGTCACCTAGTTTAAGCCCCCCAAGCTGTCACTGCATTTTCCTATTACTAATCTAACTATCCCTCTCTGTGCTGTCTGTGTGCTGGGATGGTGTATAAAATACTTTTTATACTTACATGTTGTTATGGAAATGAAGTGGGGGGCTACTGTTAGTAGCCCCCCTGGGCGTCCTCTTTCGCAGTCTGTCCCCTCTTTATCACACCCCGATGGACGTCTTCATAACCTTCTATAAATCCTTCTCTGGTTTGAATTCTCCCGCCCCTTCTCATCGTATTGCGACGGGCCGGAGCGCTATATGCAGCCCGGTGCATTGTGGGGCTGGTCACGTGGGATGGCTCGGCTTCAATATGTGCACTGTGCATGCGCCGGGACCCGGGCCATCCCACGTGGCCAGCCCCACAATGCATCAGACAGACAGCGAAAGAGGACGCCCAGGGGGGCTACTTAGTAGCCCCCGCTTTGTTTCCATAACAACATGTAAGTATAAAAAGTATTTTATACACCATCCCAGCACACAGATAGCACAGAGAGGGATAGTTAGATTAGTAATAGGAAGGTGCAGGGACAGGTAGTGACAGATTGGGGGCTTAAACTAGGTGACAGGTTCCCTTTAACTTGTCTTTTTTTATAACATTTTTTAGCTATAATAATACCAGAATACATTTTTTTTATTCAGTATATTTTATAATATTGATTAGATGAAGGTGTACCACTGGTACTGAAACCGGTCTACAGAATTGTCAAATAAAACTAGAACTAACCCAAATCCTTTTCTAAATATGAAATAGATTTTAGAGTGTAGACCAGCATATTTTCTCTCAAATCTCTAACAATTACTAAAAGAGTTAGAATTATTCAGTGTGTATCAGCAGCATCTCCAGCTGTTATTAAATTGGATACATTAATTTTGTATACTGCACATACAAGCTCATCTAATATATATGTCGTACTATTTATGGTGCACCAAAAATGTATTTATTTATGGCCAGGTTCAAAAACCTGAACAAACTAATAACAATCACATAGTGTGACCAGCAGAGCTGTTACTCCACGTGATTTGGGATTCATATATTTTGGGGCTATAATTTTAAAGGGAACCTGTTACCTACATCATGCTGCCCTCTGAGAGCAAAAGTTAGTAATACTTAGGGCTCACTCACACTGGCATATAACACGGAGGAGCGCTATACGATGCTTTATTGCAGGGGTGTGGAACCCCTGCCCTCAAGGGCCACCAACTGTGCATGTTTTCAGGATTTCCTTAGCATTGCACAGGGGTTGGAATCATCACCAGTGCAGTTGGTTATATTATCACCTATGCAATACTAGGGAAATCTTGAAAACATGACCTCTTGGCGGCCCTTGAGGCCTGGAGTTCCCCACCCTTGCTTTATCAGATAGCACATACTCCAATGTTATACTATGGAACAGTGACAGTTAGTGTTTTTTTTTTATTCCAATTCAGCATGAGAAATAAATCGCTACATGCTGCAATTGGCAGCGTATCTCGGATAACACACGCCTATGCAAGTCTATGGGTGAGAGTGATATATCGGACTGCATTCAGATGCCTGTCACTACCACCACATGCTTCTCTCAGAAAGGGCAACAATTATCTTACAACAAATTATCTTACAGGCTTCCTTAAATATTCAAGATATGATATTGAAACAAATTTAAAAACAGGCAATTTTTATTGAACATCTACAAGATAATTTATCAAAATTACTGTATGTTTTACAGGCATCTGAATTCGGCAAACAGGTGATACTGCCAAATTTTCCTGCTCTTTTTAAGATTTGTTGGAGGTTTATAATTGTATGGACCTCTATTATTTCTCTGTCAGGATAGCTTGCAATGATCAATTTTATTTTGGGGGGTGTTCTAGCTATTGATCTCTATGATGAATCTATAATGCAGTTAAGAAATTGCCCACAGATGAGCTGCCAATATGGCTTTTTAGCATGGAACCATATGAAATCCATGTGTTGTTGTACAGGCTAAGTATCCATAGAGTTCTAAAGTAGTACACATTGAGTCCAACTGAGCATTCCATATCTTTTTTGTTACATCCATGCAACTGTATGAAATCAGAGGCATATGGATACATTGTATAGGTGATACATATGCGATATGTAGTAGGAAGCCGGGCACTTCTCTCTCCATATGGTTATCACTTCAGCACATACACATGCAGGCATGATGGGGTAGAAATTAGGTGGTGCTCATTTCCAAAGGAACAGATGCTGCAAATAATCCAAGCAGAAAGAAGAAACCAAAAGGCAATCAACACAGGTATGATCTTTTCAAATTTTTAATCCGTTACATCCAGAGGGAAAAGGCGGCAGGGAGGGGAGGGAGAGCAGACACAGGACAACGGCAGCTGTTTCGCGCTAGCTGGCACTTCAACGAATTCTGGTTAGGATCCATTGAAGCCCCAGCTAGCACAAAACAGCTGCCATCATCCTGTGTCTGCTCCTCCTCACCTCCCTGTTACCTTTATCCTGTGGATGAAATGGAATAAAAATTTGAAAAGATCACACCTGTGCATATTCTTATGTATGTGTTTGAGACTTATAGTCTGTGTGTGAAAGTTTTTCAGTTCAGTCATTGTGTGCTAGACTGTTTCTACAAACAGGTGCTTTGATACTGCCCTACAGAGATTGATGAACAAGTCACAGGCCGTGGCCTTACAGTCTTAGGTATGGAAATACAAGACACTACACACACTCTGGTAGAACAGGTTGGCCAAGTGCAGTTCTCCAGGGCTGCAAACAGTACATGTTTTCAGGATTTCCTCGGCATTGCACAAGGTACAGGAATCATCACTTCTGCAGGTGATGAAATTAGCACCTGTGCAATGCTAAGAAAATCCTGAAAACCTGCACTGTTTTCAGACCTAGAGGATTGTAGTTGGCCACATCTGCCCTAGAAGTCTCTGTGCAAGTAGCCAGCAGGCAAGAGGAATCCTCGAGCCCTTTTACCACAACTGTGGTTCTCCCTGAACTCTTTTAGGCCCTGTGTCCACGGTGCATTTTTGATGCTTTTTTACGCATATTTTGAGAATCTGCATCAAAATCTGCATGTCTATCCTGAGGCCAGAAAAGTTTATGACAAGTGCTGTGCCAACATTCATTTTTTTCTCCTTGCACATGTGGTTCAGATATATTTTTTTTGCTCCAAAACCAGCACCAAATCTGCAAGGAAAATAAAACGCATTGGCACAGAACTTCTGAGCTGTCAGACTTTGCTGCAATGTACCATGGGCACGAGGCCTTACAGCAATATGGTGGGGTGACATTCACAGGAAGCATCCCCCATATACTGTGAGAGCAGTCACACATGAAAGTATGACAAGCGGTGCAATCACAAACATTATTGCACTTCAGACTTCATGGGTCACACAGTGTCTATCCTGCAAGTTGGAACTACGCTGCACTCCCTGACTTCACCAATTCTCACACATGCTGTTTCACAATGCCAGTGAGATGTGTATGTTATGTCTCGCATGATATCGCAGCTCTCATGAGAAAGCTAGTGTTACAAGCGCTGACGCCACTGTGGTTATCTCAGGTCGCACATCAGTATTCCCTGCTGCATTTTACCAGCTGTGTAACCTGAGACAATCTCAGGAAAGTCATGAGGATGTCTGAGGTTCATGAACAGGCCTGGAAGGATGGTGAGTATGACAGCGGCGCTGAAGCTAGCAAAGTATTAGGCTAAGTGCCCACTGTGCATATTTGTTTGGGCTGTTTTTTTCCAGCCTCAAAAACGCAGATGTTTCAAAAAAACATGCATGCTTTTTGGCTATGTGTCCACTGTGCTTTTCTGCTGCATTTTTGTGCCCAAAAAGGCACAAGATAGTTGACAGGAACTTTGAAAAATGCATGCTTTTTTGGCACCACTGAAACACGCACATAGTGGGCACAGCTTTTTGAAAATTACATTGACTTTCATTACAAAACTGTGGGTCATGCGTTTTTGGTGCTGAAAACGCAGCAAAAAAACGCAGCAGAAAAGCACAGTGGGCACATAGCTTTAGTGTAGGAAGTTAAAGTCTGTCCGAAAACAGTGAGGACTCCACTGTAAAATAGTTTGAGCTGTGTTTGACAGCTTATGTCCCTCTTTAAGGTATTTTCTAGGCCTTTATTTTGCCTCCTATTGATTTGAATGGGATTCAGATGCCCGGTGAACTGTTTGTTGAACAATTCAAGCATGTAACTGTTCAGAGAACTGAACTGAATCCGAACATCAAAGGTTTGCTAATCCCTTCTCCTGAGTATTACCGTGTGCCTAAGAAGTACTGTACAGCCACATATGGGGCATTTTCACATTCGGCATAATGACAAATTTCAGTGCCATTTTTTACCATTTCCCTGTTTGAAAATTAATAACCTGGGGCTAAAACAACATTTTCGTAGTAAATATGTAATTATTTTTTCTTTACAATCCAATGGTATAAAATTCTCTGACACACCAGTTATTATTATTTATTACTATAGCGCCATTTATTTCATAGCGCTTTACATGTGAAAAGGGGCAAACATTGACAATTACAATAAACATGAGCAATACAAGGCACACACAAGTACAGAGGGAGAGTGGACCCAGCTTGTGAGGGCTCACAGTGTACAAGGGATGGGAGAGGATACACTAGAAGAGGGTAGAGCTGGTCGTGCGGCGGTTAAGTAGACTGAGGATTACTGCAGGTTGTAGGCTTGTCAGAAGAGGTGGGTCTTCAGGTTCCTTTTGAAAGTTTCCATGGCCGGCGAGAGTCTGATGTGTTGGGGCAGAGAGTTTCAGAGTATGGAGCAAGCACAGGAGAAATCTTGCATGTGGTTGTGGAAAGAAGAGATAAGAGGGAAGTGGAGAAGGAGATTTATTTATTATTCTTTATTTATTATGTATTATTATAGCGCCATTAATTCCATGGCGCTTTACATGTTGACAGGTACAAAGTACATGGACAACTTATGGCACACAGGTACAGAAGGAGAGAGGACGCTATCTGTGAGGGCTCACAATCTACAAGATCTTGAGAGGATCGAAGGTTGCGTGTAGGTAAGTACCGGGAGACCATGTCACAGATGTATGGAGGAAAAAGGTTATGTATGGCTTTGTATGTCAAAAGTAAGGTTTTGAACTGGAGCGTCTGCAAATATGAAGCCAGTGAAGGGCTTGGCAGAGAGGAGAGCCTGGGGAATAACAGGGAGACAGATGCATTAGTCAGGCAGCAGAGTTAAGGATAGATTGGAGTTGTGCAAGAGTGCTAGAGGGGTGGCCAGAGAGTAGGAGTTTGCAATGGTCAAGGCGGGAGATGATGAGTGCATGCACAAGTGTTTTTGACGTTTCTATGTCAAGGAATACATGTATGCGAGAAATATTTTTGACTTGGAGTTGGCAGGAGGTGGCAAGGGCTTGGATATGGGGCTTGAAACAGAGGGCAGAGTCGAGGATCGCCCCGAGGCACTGAGCATGCGGGACTGGGGAAAGTGAGCAGCCATTGACTTTGATGGATAGATCTGGTGGAGGGGTAGAGTGAGGTGGGGAAAGATGATGAATTATATTTTGTCCATGTTCAGTTTTAAAAAACGAGCAGAAAAGAAGGATGAAATAGCGGACAGACATTGTGGGATTTTGGTCAGTAAGGAGGTGATGCCAGGTCCAGAGAGGTAGATCTGCATGTCATCAGTGTAGAGATGGTACTGAAAACTGTGGGACTCTATGAACAGTCCCAGGCTTAAGGCGTAGATGGAGAAGAGTAAGGGTCCTAGAACTGAGCCTTGGGGAACACTGACAGACAGGGGGTGAGGTGAGGAGGTGGTGTGGGAGAGGAAGATGCTGAATATCCGGTCTGTTAGATATGAAAAAATCCAAGATAGTGCCAAGTCTGTGATGCCAAGAGATGATAGCATCTGTAATAGGAGGGAATGGTCTACAGCAGAGGTTCTCAAACTTTTTTTCTCATAGACCTCTTTTAAAATTTTATTGGTTTCGGTGGACCCCCTGCTGCTACATTTCTACCATATTCCCAAAACTCGTCAAAAAATGTGAAGATTAGATCTAATGATGGAAATTTGTGTCGCTGCTGAGTTCCAACCCTAAATTCGGAGTGGTAAAAATAAAAATAGTATATTTTCTTGTGTTCTATTTATTAAAATAATATGATTACAGACTTAATAGAATTAAAATTAAACATTAATAACGTAACGTAACTTCAACAATGCAAATCAACAATTAAAAAAAAATAGTCATAATTTTAATGGGAGGGATGTACTTGATGGATTGACTTCAGTTTTGTAAGGAATAACCGCAAATCTCCCCATTCTGTAATGTTCAATCTGCTCCTTTTTTTGTTAATAGGTTTGTAACGACACTAAAATTATTTTCGACAAGGTATGACGAGGGAAACGCTATCAAAAGTTTTCACGCAATTTCCCACAGCCCAGGATATTTTTCGGGTATTTCTGCCTGCAGCCAAAATGTTTGATAGCCTTTTTTAAATTTCACCTTCAGCTCCTCATTGGTGCCAAGTTCGAGTAGCTCCTCTTGTAATACCTCATTCACCACTTCCGTTTCATCAAATGGATTTATGATCTTTGGTGGTATTTACATCAACAGAATATCTTCAAATCTGTTTTTGAAGTCATCATGCAGGGCATTTAAATGTTGAACATATGTCTGAATATCTTCATCAAGACATTCTGCCTGTCACAAGTTTGGAAACTGGGAGAATTCACGCCAACTAATATTTTGCTTCATAAATTTCAATTTTTCAATAAAAGCCAAAATGAAACCCTTTGTTTTTTATTAAATTTAGGCTGTCCTCTTGTAACTGCAAGCTAATGTCATTAAATTTTTTGAACAAATCTGTCAAATACGCGATGTCTGCTTTCAATTTGATCAGGTTTTCTTTTAAATCTGTATCTTTACTTTCCAGAAACTCTTAGGGTGCGTGCACACGATCAGGAAACACAGCGTTTTGGACGCAGCGTCTTTGCGCTGAGTCCAAAACGCTGCGTAGTACAGTACAGGCATAGTGGATGGGATTTCAAGAAATCCCATCCTCACTATGCTTAACCCGCCCGCAGCGTGTTTGGAGCTGCGGTGCGGGTTGCCGGGAGTCCGCTCCTCCGCAGCATGTTTATTTCATGCTGCGGAGTCGGAAGCGGCTCCCATCGGGTGACTGCAGGGAGAAGCCGCCCCGCACCCACCGCACACGGTGAGTACAGGGCGGCTGCGGTCTCCCTGCGGCCACCCGCGGCTTCCCTCAGGTCCGGAGGAGCTGCGTCCAACATGCAGCTCCTCCGGACCATGTGCACATACCCTAAAACTGATTCAAAAAGTGAGTAAAATCTTGTTAAACATGCACCTTTCGACAACCAGCGTACTTCAGTATGTAAGAGCAATCGTTGGAAGTCTTTATTATTTTTGTTGCACAATTGTGCAAATAAACGGGTATTCAATGCATTGATTCTTATTTTGTTAACAATTTATTTTGTTTAATCACAAATTGAAGCGATTGGTGCAATCTATTACTCAAATTTTTCGCTACCAGGTGTTGTTGGTGGATGACACAGTGAATTGCAGTTACTTCTGGTATAATACTTTTTTTTTTTTTTTGTTAAATTTATCTTTATTAGATTTTATGAGATTTTATAACAATGGTAAGAGACATTGATACAAGAGTATAAACTACAGAAGTATAAAGTATATAACAGGGTTAAGGTTTGACATCCATAAAATGGAACACAGGAGGCTGGAGTACATAGGATAAGCTATGCAATAACCCCTCTACAGCATTCTAGTGCAGCAACACCGGAACAATCGCAGTTCACATATAGAGAACGGGTGTGCAATCTGTAGGAACATGCACTATTTGGGAAGTCACCAAGAAATTCTCAATCTCCCAGCATAAGTATATGTGGGAGCTGGAGAAGGGAGGGAAATGAAAACAACACAAGACATATTTGTAACTATCTGGTTGTCTAGGGGAGGGGGGGGAGAAATAGGGAGGGGAGTAGAAATGAAGAAGAAAGATTCAGAATAAAAGAAGAAAAGATAGATGTATTCAGAGATCAAGAAAGGTACAGCTCTCTCAGCCAATAGTCCCAATAGTGAGATGTTAGACAAAGGCCTCCGCAGCGTAGTAAGAACTAAGAGAACAGATCGCGAAAGTTAGGGGCGTCTCTAAAAAGGATCCATTCAGACCACACCATGGTGAACTGGGGAAGAGTCTGCTCGAGCCCGGCTGACAACTCCTCAAGACGGCAAAGAGATTCCATCTCCGTATACCATTCAAAAATTGAGGGCGGGGTCTGGTCTTTCCAGTGATGAGGAATCACCGACCGGGCCGCACAGAGGCAAAATCTGACAATGTCTCTCTTCTGGGACCTCAGCGAACCTGGGAGCAAAGAAAGTAGGACCATCTCAGGAGAGCCTTTTATTTGTTTACCAGTAACCAGACCGTAATTCCTGAACACCCCTGACCAAAAACCACTAATGAAGGAGCAGCCCCACCAGACATGTAGCATGGTGCCCTCCTCGGTTCCACAGCGCCAGCAAAGGTTGGAGGTGTCCGGAAAGCATTTATGCAGTCTGTCTGGAGTGAGGTACCAACGTAATTTGTAACTTTTCTCCCAGGCATCACTTGAGCTGGAAGTCTTTTGGGTCATAAGAAAGCTTCTCTTCCATTCAGTATCCGGATGGCCCATCCCAATTCCCTCTCCCAGGCCAGTCGGTATCCCTGGGTCTCGGCGCCTGCCTCTGTGGACAGAATTTGGTGAATAACTGAGATCCCTCCGTCCGGGGCCTTTTCATTTGCAAAAAGCTGTTCCATGGAGGTCATGCTAATATTTGGACCTCGAGGGAAGGCGGCCGATCCAAGGAAGGATCTCAGCTAAAGATACTCCCACCACTTCAGAGCCCGGTCCGAAAAAGATTTTGCAGAACAATGAACGATGGGAGTTCTCCATCTTGGAGGACCTGGCCTACGTGAACATCGTCCCAATTATTCCATAGCAGAAGAGTAGAGCTAGTCATCCCTGGGGGAAAAGCTGGGTTATGAAACAGTGGAGTCAGGGAGCTTGCCGACGGAACGTCGGGTAAGACCCTAAGGGCCGTCCACCATGCTTTAAGCATCTCTTTCGTAAGAAAAAACAAACGTCTAGTGTGATAAATAGTCTGTGGGGGGACCCACTGGAGGTAATGTAGAGGTACGTCTAGGTCCGCTTGCTCAATTTGAACCCACTGTTTGGAAGCAGCCCTATATTTCCAGTCCAAAAGTCTGACCAAGATCACAGAGAGGCAGTACCTACGAAGATCAGGGAGGCCAGCCCTCCCGCTTCACGAGGAGCGGAGAGGATCCTGTAACCTACTCTCGGCTTTGTGCCGTTCCAGACAAGCCGAGAGACCAGGGAACTGAGCGTGAGGAAGAATGAGCTATGCGGCCAAATGGGTACAGATTGAAAAATATATAAAAATCTTGGAAGAATGTCCATTTTAATAACTCGGATCCTGCCAAGCCAGGACAACTTCAGCGGGCTGTATGACCTCAAGAGGGCCCCCACCCTGTCTAATAAGACTCGGTGATTGAGATGGAAATCTTAGACGAATGCAACGAAAAATCTCTCTGCAAAGAATGGACCTCAGCAGGCGGTAGGGAAACGTTCAGTGCCTCAGATTTGGTATAATTTATTTTAAAATTACTGAGGTCGCCGTATGTCGCAAATTCCTCCAATAACACGGGGAAAGCCATGGACGGATTCGCGACATACAAAAAGAGGTTGTCAGCAAATAAAGCTGCCTTATGATGGGTGTCCCCACTATCAATCCCCGAATGTCATCATTAATTCTTATAGCTGTAGCCAAATGCTCCATAACAATGGTATAGAGCAGGGGGGAGAGCGAGCACCCCTGCCGTGTTCCATTCTGCACTAGAAAAGGATCAGATAAAATCCTATTCATCCGTACTCTGGTCGGTGGTCGGGAGTATAGAGACTGGATCCCGTTCAGGAGTCTGCGCCCCAGGCCAATGTGCTCCAATGCCTCCCATAAAAAGCTCCAATGGACTTTGTCGAAGGCCTTTTCTGTGTCAATGGACAGCAGACATAGAGGGGACTTCCACATCTTAGCCCTCTCGACAAGGAGAAGAGATCTAATAATGTTGTCCCGCGCCTCTCAACCCTTGACAAAGCCCACCTGGTCCAGATGAATTATGGAGGGGAGCTTCCGAGAAAGCCTGTCTGCTAAGATTTTGGCGAATAGTTTGAGATCTACATTTTATCAAGGATATAGGTCGGTAGCTTGCTGCGTCAGTGAGGTCCTTGTTAGGCTTGGGAATCACACAAATATGTGCCCCAAAGCCTGGGGGGCAAAAGTGTCACCCCCAAACAGTGCCTTAAATGTCGGAAGCATATGAGGCAGCAAGTCACTGAGTAGTGTCTTGTAGAATATAGGTGTGAAACCCTCGGGTCCGGCACTCTTTGCTATCGGAGTGGCTTTAACGGTTTCCGATATCTCCTCTTCCGTAATATCTTCCTCAAGAGAGAGCACGTCCTCGTCAGACAAGGACGGGATCTGTATTTTGGAAATATAGGAATGGATTTTGTTTCGTAGTGCAGAAGGGTCCATGTCGGCAAACTTTCCTTTGAGATTATATAGTTCAGAATAAAAGGCCTGAAAGACCCCTGAAATTTCCTCACTGCTGTGAACCATCCATCCCCTGGGCGATTTGATTGAGGAGACAAAAGTGGGGCCCCCCCTAGGGTGCAGCAGCCTCGCCATGGGTCTTCCGCATGTGTTTGCCTTTTTGTAAAAAAATCCCTTCGTCCGTTCCCTGTATCTCTGGTATTAGTCGTCTAGCAGGTATAATTCTTTTAAGATGGCTTATAAACCCACGATATCACCCGAACATGGCAGGAGCTCTATCTGCTGCTACCGAAATAATGTTTGTAAATATAATCGATTTTTCCTTAAAACTCAGGACATTAAATATTGATTCGCCTTTAATGTCCGTCTCCAAAGTTTTTTGCAAATAGCAGCTCTTGATGGATTTCTTTGTCCATAACAAATCGAACATATGCCAATAATAATGCTTCATTACCAGGTAAAGTTGACTCGTCCAGTTGAATAGAAAAATGAGTTGTTTGCCGATAATTACACAAGAAGCTTTCAATATCAGAGCTCATTTTATCAATACGTCTTTGTACAGTGTTGTTACTCATAGGAATTCTTTTGAGTACGTCAAATGGAGGTTTGTGCAGAACAGTTTTTAAAATCTCTTCAACAGCGGGTGAAATTAACTGTTCTCCGATGGTGTATGATTTTCCAGATTTCGCTATAAGCAATGAGATATAGTAAGATGCCCGCAAGCCATCATCGTTACTTTGAGACGTTGAAACGAACATACTGTGCACGGTGGGTCTCTTTTCATATTTTTCCTTCAATGTTTGAAAATATTTTAAATCTTTACCTATTTTATCAGAATGAAATCTTCATAGATGATCTTCGAGCTTCGATGGTTTCATAGCGTCATTGCTCAAAACTTTGTTGCATAAAAGGCATATGGGCAATCGTTTGTCTGCCTTTGATGGAAGAAAACCAAATTTCACATACTCAACACTGTACTGTCGACATTTCTTCTTAGATTCAGCCATGTTTCATATCAGTTACCTACCTGTAAAGAAAAAAATGTTTGTTTTAGTAATCATAAGGCGATTTTAACAGAATATGGCTATATTAACAGAATAAAATAGGACTAATTAATTATTGCAATGAAAAAAACTAAATACCGGCGGCAAAACTGATTTTAATTATTAAAAGCAATAAACCGCTAAGACCCATATAGAGGTTTTTACACAACGGCTGAGCCTATTTTAATGTAATATAAAACATTTTTTGATTAATTATATTTTGATACATTTCTGTAAATTCGAGACAAAATACTTTTAAAGAATATTTTGACATCAAAACTTCACTATTTTAATGATTTATTTATTACTTTGATGTATATTACGAGTGGTGCATAAACCCATGACGATTTAATGAAAATATTTTTAGTCATTTAGCATTAGCAACTACGAGGCCACTGAAATATGTACAATATGCAGGTCAATCATATATCTTCCTTTAGTGAATTACCACAGTCGGGTAAATAAATAATTTTATAATAAACTACTTGAGCCGATGCAAATGCATCGGGTGTCCTAGAATATTTTTTTTTTTTTTAGATTTTCAATAATAATCCAATATAGTAGATAGGAATTTTTATTTTATTATATATTTTGTTTTGTTTTTTTACTATTTTTATTATATTAAATGATTTATTATTTGTTATTTTATGAAAATTTTATTTTGTATTAAATTAATTTTATTTTATTTAAAAAACCGCATCTGCGGCGCGGTTGCGGTAATCCCCATAGAAAGTATAGGGGGACTTGCGGCAGGTGCGGCAAAACCGCACTTGCCGCACCTGCCGCAAGTCCCCCTATACTTTCTAAGGGGATTACCGCAACTGCGCCGCAAGTGCTCGCCCTCAGCCAGCGACTCGCAATGCGGCGCGGTTGCGGTAATCCTTATGCGCATTACCGCAACCGCGCCGCAAGTGCTCGCACTCAGCCAGCGACTCGCAATGCGGCGCGGTTGCGGTAATCCTTATGGGGATTACCGCAACCGCGCCGCAAGTGCTCGCACTCAGCCAGCGACTCGCTGCCGCACCTGCCGCAAGTCCCCCTATACTTTCTATGGGGATTACCGCAACCGCGCCGCAAGTGTAGCAACTCGCAATGGCCTCGCGGCCATTGCTCGCGCTACACAGCGACTCGCAATAGATCCCCATTGAAAGTATAGGGGGAGTTGCGGCAGATGCGGCAGCTGAGGTAGCGACTCGCAATGGCCTCGCGGCCATTGCTCGCGCTACCTCAGCGGTAAATCGCTAACTTTGTAGCCGGGCCTCTGGTTCTATTTTCGGCCAGCGACTCGCAATGGCCGCTTCGCGGCCATTGCTCGCGCGTGGTGACGTCACAGCGTGACATAGCCACGGCGTTTTCGGGGTCCGACACAAAAATGCCTACGGCAATTATATAGTAGATAGTATTAAAAGTTCAATCTTTCTCGGCTTTCTGTTATTTTATAGCAGTATCGAATAATGGCCCTGTTCAGTATTTAATTTTTATTACTTACCTACTACACGCAAACATAACAAATATAATATTACTAGAAATAGGCCCGATGCTATTGCATCGGGAGAGTGGTGACATCACGATGGGTCGGGCTCTGTGGAGCTGGGGGCGGTAGCCGTCTCCCCCTGTGCGTTCTCTTTCTCCCTTGCACCATCTTCTTCCCTCTGTACACTCTCTTTTGACCTGTTTCCCTATTGTGCTGTCTTCTTCCTTCATATGCTCTCTTCTTTGAGCCGTCTTCCCCTGTGCGGTCTCCCGCTCTATGCGTTCTCTCTTTTCTCCTTGCATGCTGTCTCTTTTCCCCCTTGTATGCTGTCTCTTTCCTCCCTTGTGTGCTGTGAGCTGTCTCTTTCCTCCCTTGTGTGCTGTGAGCTGTCTCTTTCCTCCCTTGTGTGCTGTGAGCTGTCTCTTTCCCCTCCTTGTGTGCTGTGAGCTGTCTCTTTGCCCCTTGTGTGCTGTGAGCTGTCTCTTTCCCCTCTTGTGTGCTGTAAGCTGTCTCTTTCCCCCTCTTGTGTGTGCTATCTCTTTTGTGTTCCCTTGTGTGTGTGCTATTTCTTTACCTCCTTTTGCTGTCGCTGTGCTCCCTTGTGTGGTCCGTGCAAAGGACCCTTGATGATGTCAGTCATGTGATCTGTGACTCCGCCCATGACTCTGACATCATGACAGGTCCTCCAAATTCAAATTGTGTTTAATCTGCAGCGGCGACGGCTTTGAGGGGCACCAAGGGGGATTCTGCAGGGTGCAGGGACCTGGCGGGGGTGATCGAGCTGCAGAGATGTGTGCAGCGGAGGTGATGGGTGGGAGTGCAGCCATTGCCATATTCAAAGATCAATGACTTCTGGTCGGCGCTTGGAATTGTGGGATAGCGACATAAGCGCTGGAAGTCTCTGACAGAGCCGATTGGTGATTATGTATTTAAATCAAAATATAAAATAAAAGTATGTATAACAAATAGGCAGGTACTTACTTTTTCCAGCACTGGCAAACATTGACATTGATTCACTTACACTTTTCTTTTCAAAATTCTGGAAATAAATCAGTAACCTTTGTTTTTGGCATTCGTATTTATATTGGTGAAAAATCAAACAAGCTCATACAAGATTGCAAGCACAGCACAAGTCGTATTTCGTCCCTTTGCACGTCTGAACAAGCGTTGCGGGCGGGTGGCGCTTTGCAAGTCTCGACATGCGTTGTACTGATTATCGAATATGCAAGTTTTTACAAGTAACAGTCGCTAACCTTCTCAAAATATTATCTGCCTACATTGATAGGTAAAGCCAAGCCAACATTTTTGTTCTTTACTATCGAAACCAGATACATTTTCGTGGACCCCCACTTACAACTTGTGAACCCCCATTTTTTTTCACTCCAACATAAACCGCTTTCAAGTCTCTCATGGACCCCTGGGGGTCCACCTGGACCACTTTGGGAATCACTGGTCTACAGTGTCAAAGGCAGAAGACAGTTCCAGGAGAAGGAGGACAGAGTAATGCCCCTTGCTCTTGGCGGTTAGTAGGTCATTGGTGACTTTAGTTAGGGCAGTTTAAGTAGACTGATGCAGTCGGAAGCCGAATTGTAACCGATCAAAGAGGGAGCAGGAGGAGAGGTGGGAGGACAGTTCAAGATGGACATGCTGTCCTGGCAATTTTGAGGCATAAGGAAGAAGTAATACCGGGTGATAGCTAGACACAGAGGATGGGTATGATTAAGGCATGTTTGAAGAATGAAGAGAAGACACCATTTGTAAGTGAAAGGTTGAAGAGATGTGTTAGGGCTGAAATGAAGACTGTGGTGAGGTTGGAGATGAGGTGGCATTGGAGCGGGTCAAGAATGCGAGTAGTGAGATGTGATCTTGACAGAAGGGAGGAGAGCTGATTTTCTGTCATAGTGGAGAAACTGGTTTTGGAAGAACATGGCTGACCAGTGATGAGTCTGGGCTGCAGGTCAAAACTTTCTCTGATGTTATCAATGTTTTGCTTAAAGAAAGAGGCAAAGTCTTCAGCAGAAATGAGAGGAGAAGGAGGAGGTAACTCGGTTACGGAGTAAAGAATTGAAAGTGTTGAAAAGCTGTTTAGAGTTGTGAGACATGGAGGATATAAGAGATGAAAAGTAAGTTTATTTTGCGGCAGTGAGCGTGGATTTGAAGTTGGTGAGGGACTGCTTGTATACGACAAAGTGTTCGGCAGAACGGGATCTCTTCCATCTCTTCAAGCTCAACTAACCTGGAGGCCCATCTCAGTTCTTTGGTCAAGCTGGTCTGCCAGGGTTGCCTGTTAATTGTGCGATTTTTGCTATGTGTGAGGGGGCGGATGAATTGAGCACTGCGGTTATTGTGGTATTATATAAAGTGGCAATTGCTTCTGTGTCATGTAAGGAAGCCTTGTCTGTGAGAGGGAGAAGGGACTCAGAGAATGAGTATAAATTAAAGTGTTTGAGATTTCTGTGAGGATTTGTGCGTTTGTGGAGTGGGAGTTATGCACTAGGAGATGAGAGGGAAGAGAATGTCAGTAGGTTGTGCTCAGACAGGGAGATGGGGTGAGTTTGAGAGGTTAGTAGTCCAGCATGTGGCCATCTTTGTGAGTGGCCATGGAGGACCATTGAGTTGTGGCCAAAAGAGGTAGTCAGTGATAAAAGTTTAGAGGCAGCCGAGGTGGAATTGTCAATGAGGATGTTGAAATCACCCATGATGATAGTGGGGATGTCCGGGGAAAGAAAGTAGAGTAGCCAGGTGGTGAAATGGTCAAGAAAAGTGGTGATGGCTAGCTCTGCGGGGCGGTAGATGACAGCCAGCTGGAGGTTGGAGGGGAGTAGATGTGGATGGAGTGCACCTCAAACGAGGGAAGGGTAGCGGAGGGTGGTAGTGGGATTGGGGTAAAGGAGCATTTATTGGACAGGAGCAAGCCAACTCCGCCACGTTTGTTGCTAGGGCAAGGGGTGTGAGAGAGATGGAATCCACCATAAGAAAGTGCAGGCGGAGAAGCTGTGTCAAAGGGGGTGAGCCAGGTTTCAGTGATGCCAAAGAAGGAGAGTTTATGTCAAAATTATTATGGCACCCCTAAATAATTAAGTGGTTTAGTTTGTAAAATGGTCACTTATGGGGAGTGGTTTTGCTGTTCTGGCACCAGGGGCTCTGCCAATGTGATATGGTACGCTCATACCATACCAGCAAAAGCTGAAGTCCAAATAGCCCTCTTTCGTTTCTGAGCTTTGTACTGTGCATCAAGAGTAGTTTTCAACCACATAGAGGTTTTGGCAAATTTTCATAACAAATTATATTGCTTGTTTTCCACCATTACCCCTTTTGATAATTAAAAAGTTGTGGTCAAAACAACATTTAAGTGGAAAAAATTATCATTTCCATTTACCGATCCAATTGTATACAATTCTGTGAATTGTGCCTAGGGGTTAATAATGCTCACTTTTACCCTAGATGAATTCCTTGGGAGGTGTAATTTCCAAAATGGAGTCATTAGTAAGGGTTTCTGCTGTTTTGACTTGTCATGAGCTCTTGAAATGCAACATAGCATTCACAATCTATACCAGCCAAAATGCTGCTCCTTACCTTATAACCCACGCACCCACAGTAGTTTGCAATCACATATGGAATGTGGATGTACTCAAGAGAAATTTCAGAACAAATTATACAGTGCATTTTCTTCTGTTACCATTGTGAGAATAAAAAAATTGGGGCTTAAGCTACACTTTTGTGGAAAAAAATTTGATTTTTTATTTTTTTTTTCATTTTTACAGTTCAATGCTCTTAAATTCTGGGAAGCACCTGAGGGTTTAAGGTGCTCACCACACATCTAAATAAATTCTTGAAGGGGGGTAGTTTCCAAAATAGGGGTTACTTGTAGGGGGTTCCACTGTTTAGACTCATCATGGGCTCTGCAAATGCGACATGGTGTCGGCTATCGATTCCAGATGGTGTTGCATTCAAAAAGTCAAATGATGCTCATTCCCTTTCGAGTTCGGCCGTGTGCCCAAACAGTAATCTTCCACCAGTTATGAGGTATTGATGTGGTCAGGATAAATTACACGGCAAATTTTGTGGTACATTTTCTTCTGTTACCCCCATGAAGATGCAGTATTTTTGACTAAAGCAACATCTTTCTCAGAAAAACTAAAATTTTAATTTTTTACCTTCCACATTACTTTATCTCCTGCGAAGAACCTAAAGGATTAATAAACTTTATGTGTGTGGTTTTGAGTACTTTGAGGAGTGCAGTATTTAAAATGATGCAACTTTTGGGTATTTCCTGTCACATAGTCCACTCAAAGTCACTACAAATGTGATGTGGTCCAAAATTGGTTTTGTAAATGTTGAAAAAATGATAAATTCCTGATAAACTTTTAGCCTTCTAACTTCCAAACAAAAAAATAATGTTTCAAAAATTGTGCTGATGTAAAGTAGAAATGTGGGAAATGTTATTTATTGTAATTATTTTTTGTGGCATAACTTTCTGGTTTAAGGATGTAGAAATACAAAGTTTGAACATTGCTAAATTTTACCAAATTTCCAATATTTTCACAAATAAATGTAAAACATATTATGTTAAGTTTACCGTTAATCCAGCCATTTACGGAAATGGACAGCATTCACCGAATTACAGGCCGAACTTTATTTATTAGACACGGCTAAAACCACATGGACACGGGAAAAGGAGGGAGGATAACAGCAAAATGAACAACGGCGGTTTTACCCTACACTGCACCTCAACGGGTTCAACCTGTTGAAGCACAGTGTAGCGTGAAATGGCAGTTGTACATTTTGCAGATATCCTCCCTCCTGTTCTTGTGTCCATGTGGTTTTAGTCGTGTCAAATAAATGAAGTTCTGCCTGTCATTCAGTGAGTGCTGTCTGTTTCCTTAAGTGGGTGAATTTGACTAATATACCGAGGAATGTGCACCTGGAGACATAAGAGTGACTTCTGGAAGCTGAATCTGGTGGTATCTGTTGATTGCATCAATCTCGAGGTTTAAGAGCATGCTATAAGGTACTGTCAGACCTTTTCTATTTTTACTGGACTTCATAAGTTTACAAATAGCATGAAGTGTTATGTCCTGAAAAAACATTCTCTGAATCACTGGGATCCGTTGAAGCATTCCAGAGTTATTGCTACTTAAAATGACACAGGTCAGAAATGAATAAATTGAAGGAGACCCGGACAATGTATCCAACTTTCGCCCTATTTCACTTCTGAACTCAGACCTCAAAATAATAACTAAAACGATCAACACGAGGCTACAAAAAATTATCCCAAAATTGATCCACAGCGATCAGGTAGGATTCATTAAAAACAGAGGTTCTGCCGACGCCACACGACGCACCATTGATTTGCTTTCCCATATGGAAAGACACAAGGTCCCAGCTCTCCTAGTTTCAGTCGACGCCGAAAAGGCATTCGACAGGGTCCATTGGGGTTTTATGTTCAAAACATTAAATAAATTCGGATTTAAAGGCAACATAGTACAAATTCTCAAATCTCTATACTCCACACCAACGGCAAACATTATGATTAACAATACCCTTTCTAACGCATTTCCCCTCTCTAACGGAACCAGACAAGGTTGTCCCCTTTCTCCATCATTATTCGACCTTTACATAGAACCTCTGGCTGAGAAAATTCGCATGAATAATCTCATAAAAGGCATCCATACCAAACCTAGAGAGTACAAAATAAGCTTGTTTGCTGATGATGTCCTACTTTCCCTCTCTGACCCCATTAATTCCTTAAGAAATCTATTCGCAACCATTGAGGAATTCTCTGCAGCTTCTTCTTATAAAATTAATTTAAACAAAACCCAGATTTTACATTACAATTTGGACCCCGAGACACTGGCCATAATTAAAAGCGAACACAATTTGAATTGGGATAGGAAAGACTTGGACTTCTTAGGTATAAAAATTACTTCACACACATCAACACTAATGGATCAAAATCTCGCCACTTTAGTTGCAACTATTCAAAAAGACCTCACACACATTTCCAAAACGGATCTGTCCTGGTTTGGGAAAATAGAGGCATACAAGATGTTCATTTTACCTAAGGTTCTATATATTTTCCGTTCTCTCACAATCCCAATTAAAAAATTCTGGATAAAGAAACTACAGTCACAAATGACTTCCTTTGTCTGGGGACAAAAAAAACCAAGGGTAGCTTGTACAACATTAGAGAAGAGCAGAGCTAATGGTGGACTAGCCCTACCAAATATTGCAGCATACTACAACGCTACTATAATTGTTTTAAGCAGGACCTGGTGGGATGAATCACAGAAACCCAGCTGGTTAACTCTAGAAGAAGCAAATTTTCCGAAACACAAACTTAATTTACTTTTGCTCTCTCACCTCTGCGACAAGTCAAAAAAGCTCCCAAAAGAACTAACAACTAAAGCCACGATACAGGCGTGGAAACAACTCGCTGCAAAAGCTTTAGAAAACTCCCCTGTTTCCTCCCATGATTGGATCTCAATCGATATATTGACATTGCTGATCCCATCACTTAATATAGACCTATGGAAAAAGAAAGGAATCAAATTCCTATCGGACATCCTTGACAGATATAATTGCCTTATCTCCTTTGACCAACTGCAGTCCAACTTTTTTCTGCAGGACAAAGATCTTCAGATGTGGGAAAAAATTAATACCTACCTAATTAAAAAAAAAACGAACTTCCATCTACCACTAACTATCACACACTTATTTAAATTCCATCATAGTCCTATTTTTTGGACCACCAAAAACATCTACAAGTCGATAAACCTGGACCATGCATTAAATAAAACCTCCAATCTGACAGCATGGGAAAAGGAATTAGGAATCTCTATTAACACTGAGACTATGAGCCAAACTCTATTGAACTTACCGAAAATGATTCCTTGTTCGACTCTATTAGAGACTCATTACAAATCGCTTACAAGGTGGTATTTCACTCCCCAACGCTTACACTCAATGAAAGAAGAAAATTCCCCACTTTGTTGGAGGTGCAACTGCGAAGTTGGTACAACTTCCCACATATTCTGGTTCTGCGAAGGCCTGAACGATTTCTGGAACAAAGTCCAACTTCTAGTATACGACCTCACATACAACTCTCTTACCCTAACTCCAGAGCTCATTACTCTCCTGATAGGTGCAGAGCAAATTCCTTCACAATTGAGACCTATTATAATCCACATTATACTTTCTGCAAAAACCTTAATCGCCTCATTATGGAGAAACACTGACGGCCCATTATTCCCAATTTTACTAGAAAAAATAGCTTCACATAACTCCCACGAATATGTCCACGCCTTGAGACAAAATAAGACAATCAAATTCTATAAGAAATGGGACACATGGAATCGGATCTTTCCTCCTCTTCACACTCTGAATGTACACTAATAGAAGACTCGAGCTCCACTTAATATATTAAACAGACAGACTCTGCTCTCACCCCCCCTCCCCCTACCTTGCTATCCCTCCCCCCTCCTTTTCCCCAATTGTTTTTTCATACTATCTACTTTGTTAGTATTGGACTAAATAGAAGATCTTCCTTTATTCTAATGTCGCAACCAAGTTGAAAGCTTAAGTAACTAACTTCCGAACTACAGACTCAAGAAGATCTCCCATCTGAAGAAAGAATGTGTTTTAAACAATTGTTATACTATACGCTATGTCCAACCTTTATAAATAACTTGCTTGTTATTAACTTGATATTAATTCTTATCTTTGTTCATGTTTAACAAAAGAATAAAAATATTTGAACACGAAATGAATAAATTGGCCTGGTCAGAAAGGTGAAAACATATATCAGTAAATGACGGCATCACCTGGACATGAAAAGGTGCTGGCAAAAACTATACATGAATTAAGGGTTAAATTGCCGCGACACTTATCATGCTGTATAGGAACAAGCATATGGCTATGTTCAAGGCTATGTACAGCTAAGGTGGCATATATGATAATGAAACACAGTAAATGCTGCTATAGAATAAAAAGAAAAAATGAGAGTCTTAGCTTCAACAATGGCCATTGGGGAAGAGCCTGGTAACTGCGCCAAAGTGCTCTCATCCTACCGGGTCCTAACGCACTGTTGCTTCATGTGGTCTGCAATTGTTAGTCTGGGATTTTTATGGCTGTGGATTGCAATTAAAACCTGCTGGTATGGTGTGTCTATTGACCGGGGCTACAGCAAGATGGAGTGGAGGGCGAAGCTACAGGGCTGGGGGAGGGGAAAGGGAGCTCGTCAGAAAAAGTCATACTATATATCATGAAATGACGGCATCACCTAGACATGAAAAGGTGCTGGCAAAAACTATACATGAATTAAGGGGTTAATTGCCACGACACTTATCATGATGTATAGGAACAAGCAAATGGCTATGTTCAAGGCTATGTACAGCTAAGGTGGCATATATGATAATGGAACACAGTAAATGCTGCTATACAATATAAAGAAAAAATGAGAGTCTTAGCTTAAACAATGGCCATTGGGGAAGAGCCCGGTAACTGCGCCAAAGTGCTCTCATCCTACCGGGTGAAAACAGGCTTCTTTAGATCTGTGTAATCCTGACATTACTGTGTAATAGCGCATACTTTGAACCTGCTATCGGAATTTTCATTGGATTTTGCATATTTTTTTCATGTCAAGCAGCAATTTTTCATATTCCAGAATGAAGAGTGGGTAAAAAAAAAGAAAAATCTATGACAGTTATGCTGTGTAATATGATTTCTGCAGCACATTTTGGGGACACCCACCTGAGGCCATTTGATTCTTCTTTAGCTAATGCAATCTTCTGTGTGTGAAAAATATTGGGAACTATTTTAAGCGATTTACACGAAGTAAAGTGCAAAGTGTTCCAATTCAAAAATTCTTTAAAAAAATTGGCATGATTTCTATTTGAATCAAATGGATTTATTCAATGCTAATGTAAATCTAATCAAGACATGGAAAGAATGACATTACATTCCAGTGGCGTGTTGTACCGAGGGAGCTACTGAAAGTTCTGTTTTTTCTTCATAATGATATGTAGTCCTACTGTACATTGTTATATCCGGGTGATAATTCCTTAAGACTCTAAAGCCAAATTGACTGAATGAGAACAATGTTCTTGACGAGGCTGTCATAGCTCTTGCAATATTAGAAATTAGGTATTCAGCAGGGTTGCACATTTTTATGGAGGGATTTAGGACTTAGCTTTATAAATGATAAAATTGTCAATCTTCCTTGCTTTTTTTTTAGCTGAGACTTAAGAGCAAGTGCCTTCAAAGAACCCTCTCCTTTTCTTCAACAAAGCAAACAATACACTTATTGTAATACTGTAAGTCCCTGGTGAGAATAGCGCACTGAGTGCAAAAGCATCAAATATGTTATTAGTGCTTAACTGTGCCTGTCTTGGTTGTTTGTTATGTTTTGCAGAGGAATTAGATGAGTAATTTCTGTACACAGCGTTTGAAAGTATTGAACGTGTCACCAATTTTCTAAGTAAATATATTTCTAAAGCCGGTTTCACACCACAGTGTGATCTGGTCCGGGGCTGTCCGGTGTAAACCAGGCAGCCCCGGACCGGTTTTTGGCCCCATAGTAGCCTATGGGGCCAGATGGCAGCTCTCTGCCATCCGGTTTCATCTCTCCGGTGGAATCCGGGAGAATTCGGATTATTCTCTCCGGACACAAAAATGTTGCTTGCATCATTTTTTTGTCCAGGGAGAAAAATCTCCCCAATTTCCCGGATCCCCAATTGTCCCAGATTCTCCCAGAGCCGGGGCAATCCGGCGCTCCCTAACATGGGAGCCTATGGGGCTGGATTGCCCCGGACCGGGAGGATCCAGGAACTGGATACCGGCGGCTGAACGCAGCTGTTATTTCATGCTAGCCGTGGTCTTGAAAAATCAGCAGCTGCGGTTGCAATTACAGCCATCCAGCTGCACACAGGCCCGGAGGGCACATTTGGCCCTCCAGTTCTGTGTGCTGATCCGGTCCGGGGCTGTCAGGGTCATCCCGGACAGCCCCGACCGGATCACACCGTGGTGTGAAGCCAGCCTAAAGGGGCTATTGGCATGAATTTATCACCAGATAACTGTAACAACATAGATGTTCATAAATTATGTGTACTAATGAAAAAGACACATGGAAAAAGTATGAAAAATGATTATTGAAATGTATTTAATACTTTGTGCAAAAGCCTTTGTTAGTGAATTGATATCAGCTTCAAGGCACCTCCTATATAGAGAAACTAGTCACATACTATATACTCTGTGTAATTTTAGCCCATTCTTCCACACTATTTTCAAATCTTAAAGGCTGTGAGGGCTACTTCTATGAACTCTGAGCTTTAGCTCCTTCCATATCTTTTCTATTGCATTCAGGTCAGGTGATTGGCTAGGCCATTCTAGCAGCTTTATTTTCTTTTTCTGAAATTAATTAAGAGTTTCCTTGGCTGTGTGTTTGAGATCATTGTCTTGCTGAAATGTCCTCCCTCAGGTTATCTTCATCATCCTGATAGATGGCAGCAGATTTTTATCAAGAATGTCGCAGTGCATTTGTTCATTTTTGGCCACCAGCCTGAGAACATTCACAAAGGAGAGTTTAAGTAGGCGAACGCCATCGGGCAGGGAGCCGCTCTGAATAACTGTATATCAGGATAGTGCTTGAGCTACACACACCATGGACATAACTTTAATTATTTATTACCAGGCCCTGCCTGAAACCCAGAAGGATTGTTTAGACCTTAACATGGGACTATTAAGTATTCAATCCCACCACTTTGCAATTACGGATTACCTTGTCAAACAGCAATATGAGTATTTTAGGTGTGGAATATTTGTGTGAGTATTACTCTCATTAGAGTCTGTTTTATTGTTTGATCTATACACAAGTGTTATAAAATATAGCCTTTACTGTGAAGCTACTTGACAATCATTAAATTTACTCTAAAGCTATGTCCGGACACGTTGGTTTTTGGTGCAAACAGATCTGCAGCAAATCTGCAACAAATCTTAGGGGTTGAGTTTTTATTTTGATTTCTTGGCATGAGGTTTTGTGCATTTTTTGTTGCGTTTTTGCTGCTTTTTTGTGTGCTGCGTTTTTGTTTGCTTTGTCTTTGTTGCAGATTTGCCATTGAAACTATAGCAAAAAAGCAAAAAGAATTGACATGCTCATCTTTTCAAAAACGCAGCAAAACCTGTGGTGTTGACACTTTCTGCAGAGAACAAAAACCAGTGTGGACAGATTATCCCTGAATCACATAGGTTTTGCTGGAAACCAAAAACACAGGATTAGATTAGCATACATTTACCCCCAAAATGCAGCAAAACCTTACCTGTGTGAACATAGCCTTACTGAGTGCAAATTGTTGTTTTTATATGATTTATGTAGTCTGCAAATAGTGTTATTTTGCACATACTGTACATTAGTGCGCCAGAGCTGGGATAGTGAGACAGATATCGGTAGTAGCACCTAAGCACTCATACATTTTAACTTTGTAATCTTCCTCTTTGTAACTTTGCAATCTCCTAAAAAATTCACTCTGTGCTTCCAGGAACACAGGGATTTTTTTATCCTACAGTTTACAGGTCTTTGCTTGTGCAGTTTATAAGAGATGACCCGTTTCCCAGGAAGGAGTGCATGCTTGTGAGCTTTCTCTGCTAGTAGCATCGTAAAGCAGAGGAGTTTGTGCCCGCAGCTCAGCCATGATGCCTACTCGAACTGTCTGTCATCAGGAGTCCAGGGTTAAACAGCTGTCTAGCAGACAGTTGACTAAAAAAGGATGTTACATAACAAAGAAAACTACTTCCATTTGTATGTTGTCAGCAATGGCTGAAGAAGAAATGTCAAAATACCTGAGATAGAAGATATTTTATTTACACTACATGGGTGAGAGCTACAGTGCCTACAAGTAGTATTCAACCCCCTGCAGATTTAGGTGGTTTGATAAGATGCAAATAAGTTAGAGCCTTCAAACTGCAAACGAGAGTAGGATTTATTAACAGAAGCATAAATCTTACAAACCAAAAAGTTATGTTGCTCAGTTGAATTTTAATAAATTTTAAACATAAAAGTGTGGGTCAATTATTATTCAACCCCTAGGTTTAATATTTTGTGGAATAACCCTTGTTTGCAATTACAGCTAATAATCGTCTTTTATAAGACCTGATCAGGCCGGCACAGGTCTCTGGAGTTATCTTGGCCCACTCCTCCATGCAGATCTTCTCCAAGTTATCTAGGTTCTTTGGGTGTCTCATGTGGACTTTAATCTTGAGCTCCTTCCACAAGTTTTCAATTGGGTTAAGGTCAGTAGACTGACTAGGCCACTCCATCACCTTGATTTTTTCCCTCTTGAACCAGGCCTTGGTTTTCTTGGCTGTGTGCTTTGGGTCGTTGTCTTGTTGGAAGATGAAATTACGACCCATCTTAAGATCCTTGATGGAGGAGCGGAGGTTCTTGGCCAAAATCTCCAGGTAGGCCGTGCTATCCATCTTCCCATGGATGCGGACCAGATGGCCAGGCCCCTTGGCTGAGAAACAGCCCCACAGCATGATGCTGCCACCACCATGCTTGACTGTAGGGATGGTATTCTTGGGGTCGTATGCAGTGCCATCCAGTCTCCAAACGTCACGTGTGTGGTTGGCACCAAAGATCTCGATCTTGGTCTCATCAGACCATAGAACCTTGAACCAGTCTGTCTCAGAGTCCTCCAAGTGATCATGAGCAAACTGTAGACGAGCCTTGACATGACGCTTTGAAAGTAAAGGTACCTTACGGGCTCGTCTGGAACGGAGACCATTGCGGTGGAGTACGTTACTTATGGTATTGACTGAAACCAATGTCGCCACTGCCATGAGATCTTCCCGGAGCTCCTTCCTTGTTGTCCTTGGGTTAGCCTTGACTCTTCGGACAAGCCTGGCCTCGGCACGGAAGGAAACTTTCAAAGGCTGTCCAGGCCGTGGAAGGCTAACAGTAGTTCCATAAGCCTTCCACTTCCGGATGATGCTCCCAACAGTGGAGACAGGTAGGCCCAACTCCTTGGAAAGGGTTTTGTACCCCTTGCCAGCCTTGTGACCCTCCACGATCTTGTCTCTGATGGCCTTGGAATGCTCCTTTGTCTTTCCCATGTTGACCATGTATGAGTGCTGTTCACAAGTTTGGGGAGGGTCTTAAATAGTCAGAAAAGGCTGGCAAAAGAGATAATTAATCCACACATGTGAAGCTCATTGTTCTTTGTGCCTGAACTACTTCTTAATACCTTAGGGGGACCAAACAGAATGCTGGTGGTTTGAGGGTTGAATAATAATTGACCCACTTTTATGTTTGAAATTTATTAAAATTCAACTGAGCAACATAACTTTTTGGTTTGTAAGATTTATGCTTCTGTTAATAAATCCTACTCTCGTTTGCAGTTTGAAGGCTCTAACTTATTTGCATCTTATCAAACCACCTAAATCTGCAGGGGGTTGAATACTACTTGTAGGCACTGGATAAGAGGATCAGCAAAGCTTTACTTATCATTCCAAATATTTCAGCAAAAGTGATGCAATAATAATAATAATAATAATACATATTTATCACACATATAGCACTATTACTTCACAGCACTTTACATACATCAGCCACACTGTCCCCATTGGGGCTCACAATCTAAATTCCCTATCAGTATGTCTTAGGAAACCGGAGCACCCAGAGAAACCCATGGAAACACTGGGAGAATACACAAACTCCTTAAAGATGTTGTCCTTGGTGGGATTTAAACTGAGGACCTCAGCGCTGCAAGACTGCAGTGCTAACCACTGAGCCACCATTTAATGAAAATAGAACTGTAGCCATCTCACAGAGACATCCATGCTAATCATGTAAGCTAACACCTAAACAGGAGCATCTTCTGATGAGAAGGGTTGAAGAAAGTTGACTTGCAACTTCACTGCAGTAAGCTAAAGAAATTTTCAACAACCAGGTTATACATGGATAATAATTAATCCATAATAGGACTCTCTTACATATTGTTTTACACATATAATTTTTCGGATATAGATAGTTTATACCTAAATAATTAGTATGCCCAATGACCTGCTAATTTTAAGATGCTTTTATTAATTTCATCAGAAAGGTAAAATCGCAAGTACAAAAGGTGCAAAAAAGTAGATAAAAGTAATAACACATGGATCAGGATACAGAGGACACTAACAAGTTAATTGCCATTTCTCCTTAGCCATGCAGAAAAGTACATGGGAGCATCATTACTCATGTTTAGGGATGGGCGAATCTACTCGCTAGGACTCGTTACTCGGCGAGTAGTAAGGGACTCGCAGGACTCGGTACTCGGCGAGTTTCCCAGTGATTACTCGCACGAGTCCAATGCAAATCAATATCAATCCTAGTTTTGTCAGAAACGCTGACAAAACTAGGATTGCCATTGTTTGCATTAGACTCCTGCGAGTAATCACTGGCTACTGTGCCAGTGATAGCAGGGAAACTCGCAAAGTAACTGCTGTTTCTTTGCGAGCCGAGTCCAGCTGTCTTCTCTGTGCAGCTCCAGGGTCCTAGAGCCCGCCTGCTGCCTGATGTAGCAGTGCTGAGATTGTTCTCAGTCTGCTCATTCCCTGTGCATAGACATCTATATTTATGCACAGGGGATGTAGCAGAGAGGACATCGCGTTTTGGACTGCGTCGGACGGAAGAGGATATTTTTAATTAAAGATGGAGTCCCTAATGGCTTTTTTTTTTATTTCAAATAAAATTTTTTCTCTGTGTTGTGTTTTTTTAACCCTTTATTGGAGATTCTTAGTGGCTGGGTCAAACGTGGCCTGACATTAAGAATCTCGGGCTTAATACCAGCTTGTATAACAAAGCTGGTATTAACCCCTTTATTACCCAGCGTGCCACCGCCACCAGGGCCGCTGGAAGAGCGGGGTTCAGCGCCAGAGGATGGCGCTTCAATGAACGCGCCATCTTCTGGGGCGGCTGCGGGCTGCAATTTGCAGCGGGGGGTGCCCAGAAAGCTTGGGCATCCCTGCACTGCGGATTCCAGCCCCCAGCTGCTTAGCTGTACCTGGCTAGACATAGAAATTGCGCGGAGCCCCACGCATTTTTTTTTTTATTATTTAATGAATTTCAGAGTCAGAGGCTCAGAGTCAGAGTCTCGGAGTCGGAGTCTCCTCAAAATCAGAGTCTCAGAGTCGGAGTCGCCTCAGAGTCGGAGTCGCCTCAGAGTCGGAGTCGTCTCGGAGTCGAGTCGGAGTCGGAGTCGTCTCGGAGTCGAGTCGGAGTCGGAGTCGTCGTCGTCTCGGAGTCGTCTCGAAGTCGGAGTCGTCTCGGAGTCGGAGTCGTCTCGGAGTCGGAGTCGTCTCGGAGTCGGAGTCGTCTCGGAGTCGAGTCGGAGTCGGAGTCGTCTCGGAGTCGGAGTCGTCTCGGAGTCGGAGTCGTCTCGGAGTCGTCTGAGTCGGAGTCGTCTCGGAGTCGAGTCGGAGTCGTCTCGGAGTCGGAGTCGGAGTCGTCTCGGAGTCGAGTCGGAGTCGGAGTCGTCTAGGAGTCGGAGTCGTCTCGGAGTCGGAGTCGTCTGAGTCGGAGTCGTCTCGGAGTCGGAGTCGTCTCGGAGTCGGAGTCGTCTCGGAGTTGGAGTCGTCTCGGAGTCGGAGTCGTCTCGGAGTCGAGTCGGAGTCGGAGTCGTCTCGGAGTCGAGTCGGAGTCGGAGTCGTCGTCGTCTCGGAGTCGTCTCGGAGTCGGAGTCGTCTCGGAGTCGGAGTCGTCTCGGAGTCGAGTTGGAGTCGGAGTCGGAGTCGTCTCGGAGTCGGAGTCGTCTCGGAGTCGAGTCGGAGTCGGAGTCGTCTCGGAGTCGAGTCGGAGTCGGAGTCGTCGTCGTCTCGGAGTCGTCTCGGAGTCGGAGTCGTCTCGGAGTCGGAGTCGTCTCGGAGTCGAGTTGGAGTCGGAGTCGGAGTCGTCTCGGAGTCGAGTCGGAGTCGGAGTCGTCTCGGAGTCGAGTCGGAGTCGGAGTCGTCGTCGTCTTGGAGTCGTCTCGGAGTCGGAGTCGTCTCGGAGTCGGAGTCGTCTCGGAGTCGAGTCGGAGTCAGAGTCGTCGTCGTCTTGGAGTCGTCTCGGAGTCGGAGTCGTCATCGTCTCGGAGTCGTCTCGGAGTCGGAGTCGTCTCGGAGTCGAGTTGGAGTCGGAGTCGGAGTCGTCTCGGAGTCGAGTCGGAGTCGGAGTCGTCGTCGTCTCGGAGTCATCTCGGAGTCGGAGTCGTCTCGGAGTCGGAGTCGTCTCGGAGTCGAGTTGGAGTCGGAGTCGGAGTCGTCTCGGAGTCGAGTCGGAGTCGGAGTCGTCGTCGTCTCGGAGTCGTCTCGGAGTCGGAGTCGTCTCGGAGTCGAGTTGGAGTCGGAGTCGGAGTCGTCTCGGAGTCGAGGCGGAGTCGGAGTCGTCGTCGTCTCGGAGTCATCTCGGAGTCGGAGTCGTCTCGGAGTCGGAGTCGTCTCGGAGTCGGAGTCGTCTCGGAGTCGAGTCGGAGTCGGAGTCGTCTCGGAGTCGGAGTCGGAGTCGTCTCGGAGTCGGAGTCGTCTCGGAGTCGGAGTCGTCTCGGAGTCGAGTCGGAGTCGGAGTCGTCTCGGAGTCTGAGTCGTCTTGGAGTCGGAGTCGTCTCGGAGTCGTCTGAGTCGGAGTCGTCTCGGAGTCGGAGTCGTCTCGGAGTCAGAGTCGTCTCGGAGTTGGAGTCGTCTCGGAGTCGGAGTTGTCTCGGAGTCGGAGTCGTCTCGGAGTTGGAGTCGTCTCGGAGTCGGAGTCGGAGTCGTCTCGGAGTCGGAGTCGTCTCGGAGTCGGAGTCGTCTTGGAGTCGGAGTCATCTCGGAGTCGGAGTCGTCTCGGAGTCGGAGTCGTCTCGGAGTCAGAGTCGGAGTCGTCTCGGAGTCGGAGTCGTCTCGGAGTCGGAGTCGTCTCGGAGTCGGAGTCGTCTCGGAGTCGAGTCGGAGTCGGAGTCGTCTCGGAGTCGGAGTCAAAAAAATGCGTGGGGCTCCGCGCAATTTCTATGTCTAGCCAGGTACAGCTAAGCAGCTGGGGGCTGGAATCCGCAGCGCAGGGATGCCCAAGCTTTCTGGGCACCCCCCGCTGCAAATTGCAGCCCGCAGCCGCCCCAGAAGATGGCGCGTTCATTGAAGCGCCATCCTCTGGCGCTGAACCCCGCTCTTCCAGCGGCCCTGGTGGTGGTGGCACGCTGGGTAATAGAGGTTAGGGCCAGCTTTGTATTATCAGCTGGCCCTAAGCCCGAAATTTATGGCGGTCACGCCAATATTAGACATGACCGCCATGAATTTCTATTAAATTGTTTTAAAAAAAACACAACACAGAGAAATTTTTTTATTAGAAATAAAAAAAAAAGCCATTAGGGACTCCATCTTTAATTAAAAAAATCCTCCTCCGTCCGACGCAGTCCAAAACGCGATGTCCTCTCTGCTACATCCCCTGTGTATAGATATAGATGTCTATGCACAGGGAATGAGCAGACTGAGAATAATCTCAGCACTGCTACATCATCTCTGTGCACAGACATTCATGTCTGTACACAGGGAATGAGCAGACTGAGAACAATCTCAGCACTGCTACATCAGGCAGCAGGCAGGCTCTAGGACCCTGGAGCTGCACAGAGCAGACAGGACTCTCTCTTCTCTTATCTGTGCGAGTTTCCCAGCGATTACTTACAAAGTAAACGAGTCCAATGCAAATAAATGACAAAACTAGGATTGCTTCAGGCTGAAGCTTCCGAGACACATCTGCGATTTGTAAATCTCACACTACTCGCTATTACTCGCTTCCCCATTCATTAACATTGGACTCGCTAGACTCGCAACGAGTAGCGAGTCCTGGGCTCGGACTCGCTAGAGTCAAGCGATTCCGAGTAATTTAGGATTCGCCCATCACTACTCATGTTATAGGGCAGTATAGGATAAAAAAACAGACAGGGTATGAAAGGACCATTTAACAACCTCTATAGTGAGTATATCTCTTGTCACAATCCAGTGATCCTTCCCGGTGTTCACAATCTCACACCCGCCCTCACTCCTATAACCACAAGCCCATAAACCCTGTTTGCAGCTTACCCATGTTATAATCTGCTATGGTCAGGTGGCTCAGGGGTCGCCCCAACGTGTTACCCTAAGTGCTTCCTCCGGGGGCATGTTCTCTTGTGCCTCACCTATATACCCCCCACCATTATCGCCACCTGTTTGTAATTACCCGCTCACACGCCGCACATGATCGGCCGCGTCATTTCCCAGCGCCGGTTTCCGGGCTTAACACACAGGAAGTGCATCATATGACGCTACATCCTGTGCTACAGAAGCCTTCCGCCAGCACCGAGGGACGTGCGACCGCGCATGCGCGGGTGCCATTTTAGAAATGGGCAAACATGCCCATCTCCCCTTATTTTATGCAGGTACCGAGGGAATAACTAAAAATAACTCACAAAAGAGAAAAAGGGGGACAGTAAACCTTTCAAAAAGGTCCTTTCAAGCCCATCAACACCATATAATACACGTTAATAATTTTGATTACTTTGTAGCACTAAAAGATCTGCATCTCTTGTGTAGACTGTGAGCCATCGCGGACAGGATTTCTCCCCTCTTGTATCTGTACAACCGAATTGTCAACATTTATTGTTACTTGTATTGTTACTATGTTACTTGTCCTAGTCTGCCCTATTAGCATGTAAAGTGCCATGGAATGTAATGGCGCTATATAAATAATAATAATAATAATCTTTTCACTCACAAGTTACTTCTAAAAAAACTTCACTCAAAAGGGGAAAGACAAGAGGATGATACTGGGAGAGTGGAACAGGACACTATTAAGATCTTAGAGGGCTTGAAAGAGGAAGAGAGTCTTGAAGGTAACTCCCAAACTTTCCCTAGATCATTATATCCGTGTTCTACCACGTTCCCCCTTTTGACTGTTTATCCGGAGATTGAGACCTTTCATAGGCTTGTAGCACAAGATTTGAAAAAATTAACAAATCGTCGTGAAGGTGTGGACAATTTGTCGCAACATCAAAGACAGGCCATGGAGGAATTGAGAGCTCTCCCTGACATAGTAATAAAACCAGCAGACAAAGGGGGGAACGTAGTCATTTGGCCGGTGCTAATGTATGAGCGCGAGGCATTCAGACAGCTAAAAAATAAAGATATTTATTCAATTTTGTTGTGTAGTCCAGTGAAGAGCTTCATGTCGCAACTTTTTCAGATTGTGGATAGAGCCTACCAGGAAGGTATAATACCTAAAAAGGTTTGGGAGGGACTCTTAATAAAAGAGCCATTAGTCCCTACCTTTTACCTCTTGCCCAAAATCCACAAAAATCCTCTCAATCCCCCGGGGCTTCCGATTGTTTCCGGAATAGGGGCTGTGTGACCCAGTGTGCAGGTTTATTGAATACTACCTGCATCCGCTGGTGGAAATGCTGCCCTCCTATGTCCGTGACACGTCGGACGTCCTGAGGCAGATTGATGGGAACTTTGTGGATTCGGACACACTTCTGGTTACAGCTGACGTGGAGTCTTTGTACTCCTCAATATGCCATCAAGATGGTCTCAGAGCAGTGGCCTTCTATTTGGAGGGTAGCAGTTTGGATGAGTCCCTCAGTGCCTTAATTCTGGAACTCTTGGAATATATCCTAACACACAACTTTTTCCTCTTCAAGGACCATTTTTTTCTTCAACAGCGGGGTACGGCAATGGGGGCAGTGTGGCACACTCCTACGCAAATCTCTTTCTTGGTTTTTGGGAGAGGGAGCCCACCCAAGTATTAACATGGATGAGGTACATCGACGATGTATTGATGTTGTGGAGGGGAACAGCGTTACAGCTGGAAACCTTTATGGAGTATTTGAACTCCAATGAGCATAACATTAGACTGACCCATAGACATCATACATCGTCGGTGGACTTTTTAGACATTAAACTTATAATCCACTCTGATGGTTCTATACAAACTGACATGTATAAAAAAGAAACATCAGTAAATGCGCTTTTGCACGCTACTTCAACCCACACTCCAGCAACGATCTCGGCAAGGGCAGGCCGAGAATTTGAGAGAGCGATTTCTGGCAAGGGGCTATAGTAAGCGTCACATAAAACGTGGATATAAGGAGGCGCAAAAAAAGGAAAGGAATACTCTACAGGTGGGGGGAGGACGATTTAAGCAGAGGAAAGATAAAGAAGGAACCCAAATAGTGCGATTTATAACAACTTACAATGATAAATGGGATAGGATTGGAGGTATTTTGAAGAGACACTGGGGAATTCTACAACTGGTGCCAGGTCTAAGAGATTCAGTTACAGAAAAACCCATGTTAACTGCACGAAAAGGTAACAGCTTAAGGGACATGTTGGTACACAGCCATTATGTGAGAAAACCTAAACCTATAGTGAGTGGGAGTAAAAGATTTCTTGGATTTTTCCCATGTGGTTCATGTTTGTCATGCCGAAATATGGAGAGGACAAAAACATTTACTGCGGCTAATAACAAGAAGGTCTATGATATTCGGCATTACATAACATGTACAACAAAAAGTGTTATATATCATGCGACATGTCCCTGTGGCCTGATATATATCTGTTTAACATCACGGGAATCTAATATATAAAACCACAAGCGATTTGTGACATCAGTTCCATCGCTTTGCACACACTTCCGTAACTTTGTCCCAAGGTACACCCGCTCAGGGTGGACCAATATGGACGCCCTAAGCGGGACGACCGTGGCGAGCCAGCTGGGAGACGACTGGCGTTAGCTGGTCGTCTCCCGGGTGGCGAGCCGCTGCCCGGAGCTCAGCCGCGGCTACCTCCGGCACGGAGGTCCGCGGCGAGCCCGCCAGGAGACGACCGGCCTTAGCTGCCCGGAGCTCAGCCGCGGCGCTCCCCGGCACGGAGCTCCGCGGCAAGCCCGCCGGGAGATGACCGGCGTCAGCCAGTCGTCTCCCGGCAAGCGGTACGCTCGCCGGAGCTCCGCCACCGTAGGGGCCCATTCACTTTCATATTTGCCGCCGTGCGCGAGCCGCCCTTCTGATTGGTCGTTCGCCGCTGGCGCCGGCCAATCAGAAGAGTGCCGCGAGACACACACCCCTAATTCCAAAATTAAGCCTTCCCGCCGGATTTCCAATATGGCACCATGTTTCGCTGCGCCATTCTCATTGGTCGGTGCCAGCCGCGAGCCACCAATGAGAACACTGGGGCGGGGCACAGCGCCATGTTTAAAATCCAAAGTTTCCTCTGGATTTTAAATATGCCGCCGTGCCCTGCCCCACTCTTCTCATTGGTTGCTCGCGCCTGGCGCCGACCAATGAAAAGAGCGGCGCGAAACACGGCGCCATCTTTCAAATTTTTTTTTTACTTCTTAGACTTTAAAACATGGCGCCGTGCCGCGGCTTGAATGTGATTGGTCGCTAACAAGCGAGCGACCAATCGGAATAGCGGCGGCGGTAACGGGCCGGGGATCTCCGTGCGGGGCATATCCGCGCCACAGCTCCGGGGAGCCGCGAGCCAGCCGGGATTTGCCCGGTACCTCCGCCGCCATTCTGATTGGTCGCTCGCTTGCGAGCGACCAATCAGATTCAAGCCGCGGCACGGCGCCATGTTTTAAAATGTAAGAAGCAAAAAAAAAAAATTTGAAAGATGGCGCCGTGTTTCGCGGCGCTCTTTTCATTGGTCGGCGCCAGGCGCGAGCGACCAATGAGAAGATTGGGGCGGGGCACAGCGCCATATTTGAAATCCAAAGTTCCCGCTCCGCCGGCGCAAGGTAGCCTGGAGCCGACTTCAGCTCCCGGCTACCTCGCGCCCGCTCCGCCGGCGCAAGGTAGCCTGGAGCCGACTTTGGCTCCCGGCTACCTCGCGCCTGCTCCGTGCCCCGCTATTCTGATTGGTCGCCGCGTTCAGCGCGCCGATCAATCAGAATAGCGGAGCGCGCTATACCGCCATATTTGAAATATACTGTGTACAGTATATTTGAAGCATGACGCCATACAGCGCGCCGCTATTCTGATTGGTCGGCGCGCTGAACGCGGCGACCAATCAGAATAGCGGCGCGCACAATGCCGCCATATTTCAAATACACTGTAGTCAGTGTATTTGAAGTATGACGCCATACAGCGCGCCGCTATTCTGATTGGTTGCCGCGTTCAGCGCGCCGACCAACAGAATAGCGGCGCGCTGTATGGCGCCATACTTCAAATACACTCTATTCAGTGTATTTCAAATATGGCGGCATTGAGCGCGCCGCTATTCTGATTGGTCGCCGCGTTCAGCGCGCCGACCAATCAGAATAGTGGCACGCTGTATGGCGCCATACTTCAAATACACTCTACTCAGTGTATTTCAAATATGGCGGCATTGAGCGCGCCGCTATTCTGATTGGTCGCCGCGTTCAGCGCGCCAACCAATCAGAATAGCGGCGCCCGCTATGCCGCCATATTTGAAATACACTGAGTAGAGTGTATTTGAAGTATGGGGCCATACAGCGAGACGCTATTCTGATTGGTCGGCACGCTGAACGCGGCGACCAATGAGAATAGCGGCGCACTATATGGCGCCATACTTCAAATACACTGACTACAGTGTATTTCAAATGCCCTTCAGCCTCCCCTGCTGTTCTCTGCCCTCCTGCCTCCCCTGCTGTCCTCTGCCCTCCAGCCTCCCCTACTGTCCTCTGCCCTCCAGCCTCCCCTGCTGTCCTCTGCCCTCCAGCCTCCCCTGCTGTCCTCTGCCCTCCTGCCTCCCCAGCTGTCCTCTGCCCTCCAGCCTCCCCTGCTGTCCTCTGCCCTCCAGCCTCCCCTGCTGTCCTCTGCCCTCCAGCCTCCCCAGCTGTCCTCTTCCCTCCAGCCTCCCCTGCTGTCCTCTGCCCTCCAGCCTCCCCTGCTGTCCTCTGCCCTCCAGCCTCCCCAGCTGTCCTCTTCCCTCCAGCCTCCCCTGCTGTCCTCTGCCCTCCAGCCTCCCCTGCTGTCCTCTGCCCTCCAGCCTCCCCAGCTGTCCTCTGCCCTCCAGCCTCCCCTGCTGTCCTCTGACCTCCAGCCTCCCCTGCTGTCCTCTGCTCTCCAGCCTCCCCTGCTGTCCTCTGCCCTCCAGCCTCCCCTGTTGTCCTCTGCCCTCCAGCCTCCCCTGCTGTCCTCTGCCCTCCAGCCTCCCCTGCTGTCCTCTGCCCTCCAGCCTCCCCTGCTGTCCTCTGCCCTCCAGCCTCCCCAGCTCTCCTCTGCCCTCCAGTCTCCCCTGCTGTCCTTTTCCCTCCAGCCTCGGCTCTCCTAACCCCTCCAGCCTCGGCTCTCCTCACCCCTCTAGCCTCCGCTCCCCTCACCCCTCCAGCCTCCACTCTCCTCACCCCTTCATATGCAATGTACAGTATGTGTATATATGTGTGTATGTAATATAATTTGTGAATGATGTGTGTGAATTTGCCCACGGCGCTGCGCTGACCACTCTGCCCACGCCGCTGTGCTGACCACTCTGCCCACGGCGCTGCGCTGACCACTCTGCCCACGCCGCTGCGCTGACCTCGCTGCTCACGGCACTGCGCTGACCACGCTGCCCACTGCGCTGCGCTAACCACGCTGCCCACGGCGCTGCGCCGACCACTCTGCCCACGGCGCTGCGCTGACCACTCTGCCCACGGCGCTGCGCTGACCACACAGACTACGGCGCTGCGCTGACCATGCTGCCCACGGCGCTGCGCTGACCACTCTCACCGCACTCACTTCTAAAATATATAATAATCTACTAGACAACACAATGCCTACTTTCCCACTCTTTATACACTCTTGGGAGATTGAACTCGGTGTCACGCTCTCTAGAGATGACAAAACAACACTCTGTCAGAACTCACATGACTTCTCCAGATGTGTACTACTACAGGAGATGTCCTACAAGCTCTTCTCGAGATGGTATTACACTCCTGAGAGACTATTTCACTTGGGGTTAACAGAGTCCCCGAAATGCTGGAGATGCGAGGGACCGAGAGGAAATCTAACCCACATATTCTGGACATGCCAAAATTAAAAGAATTTTGGACAGGAATAAATACAATATTAAAGTCCATGAATCTCATAGAATCTGATCTAAACGCAGTGGAGGCTCTTCTGTCGCTCCCATCGGACAACAATAACCCCAAAAAACATGGGCTAGCCCCAGTGATGGTAGGAGCTGCAAAGCATCCAATTGCTTAGAGATGGAAACAACAACATGCACCCACAGTGAAGGACTGGCTGGCCAGGATATCAGAACTATATAGACTTGAAGAACTCTCCAGCTGGGAAATGAGCTCCCACGACTCTTTTCTCAAGATGTGGAAGCCATGGAGAGAGAGGGTGGGAGGCAGTGATATTAGTAGTTAAATGAGGGGTCGCGATGGCCGAAGGAGATACCCCCCCCCATATATGCTATATCATTTTCCCTTTGTCTGAGAATATGTGTGAGTTTTCTCGGAGACGGAGATGTTGCTCGACCGGTCACCAGCCATGGGAGTGCCATATTTCTACAGTTTTATAATTTTATCAGAAGATAATGTAGATATTGTGCCGTCATAATAACATCTAAGAAAACATTGAGAAACCAAATGTTCAAGTTTTAGATAAAGTTTATTTTGTTACAGAATTTTATAAGGAAGACATGGGTACTAAATATTATTATTAACAAGTACGGAAATGTATTATCATGTACCATGTTTTGTTACCTTTCAAAATTAAATAAAGAATGGAGAAAAAAACAAAAAACTAGCAGGTCATTGTGCAAACTAATTATTTAGGTATAAACTCTCTATATTCGAAAAATTATGTGTAAAAGTAAGCTAAAGAAGTAGAAAGCTAAAAACAAAACAAGTTTTTCCATTACACAATACTGCGTACACAGTAGAGGAATAGCAAAGGAACTTTTGACTTCAAAACTGTATGGCATCACAAAGGTGAGGCGTACAAAGAAAAGTGCATGTTGCCTTCATTGAAACATGTTGGTTGCATGTCCTTATTTGTGGCTGTATGAGCGCTGCTGGTGTCAGGGATCTACATTGGTTTTCTGGTATCATGAATTCCCAGATGTATTGCTCTATATTGAAAGATAAGATGCTCCCATCACTCCGTGTCCTTGGTAAAAGTGCACTTTTCAAACATGACAATGATCCAAAACACACATCTAAGGGTATAGTTGCATTTCTGAAGAAAAACAGGATGAAAGTGATTCAGTGTTAAAGTATGTCTCCTGATGCAAACTCTATTGAGGAGTTCAGGAAAGACAAGATGAGCATCCCTCTGCATTCAGTACTCGAGCTCTACATGAGTTGTTCTTGAAGAATGGAAAAATATATGTTGCATTATGTCACAAAGTTGTTCACTCCTTGCTTAGAAGACTTAGTGCAGTCCTTAAAAATCATGGCGGTCATATAAAATCTTAGATGGAGTAGTTTTGAAATGGGATGTATTCATTTTTGCATCAACAAATTTAAGTGAAACGGAATATATTGTAATGAAAGTTATGTTATTATCCTTATTTTCATGTTACGGGTTAAAAATGTTCAATGAAACTTTGTATTGTCAAAGTTTTGGAAAATGTTCTTGTCTTCAGTGAAATATTTTCAAAGGGGTTGCACTCATTTATTATTTATTCTGAGCACTGTATATATGTTGTTCTTTCCATGAGCCTTTATTCCTCTCCAACCGCTTCACCGATGCCTCCATCCTGTCCTAGTTTTTACACTGGTTGCGCATCCGCTACAGGGTGCAATATAAAATTATCACTCTTATGCACAAAGCCCTCCACAGTTCTGCACCGCACATCATCTCTCTTATCTCTGTCTATCACTCTACACATGCCCTCTGTTCTGCAAGTGATCTAAGACTGACATGAGCTACAATCTGAACCTCCCACTCCCATCTCCAGGACTTCTCACTAGCTGCAACATTTCTCTAGAATGCACAATCCAGAACAGTTCAATTATTTCCAAATATCCATACAGTAGTTTTAAGCGAGCATTAAAAACACATCTCTTTAGACTAGTCTATCACCCCCTCACTTGTCTAACTATTCCCATTCTGTCCTTTTTCCAAATCTGACCTCTTGTGCTATCTGTCTACACGCCTCCCCCATGCACTATATAGCACTATACTTGTACAGACCCATGCTGGTGACGTATTCATGCAGCACTATGTGAATCCTCTATTTACTATATTGATGGCTGGACCATATATGATGGCACTTTTTACCATTCACCTTTTGTACCTCCCCTAATTCCTCATAGACTGTAAGCTTGCAAGCAGGGACCTCACTCCTCATTGTATCTGAATATTTTTTGTATTGTCTCATATTGCCTGTATTGTATTGTATTATATTATTGTATTGAATTATTTTATTATATAGTATTGTATTATATCCCCTCTGAACTGTAAAGTGCAGTCAAATATGTTGGCGCTATATAAATAAAATTATTATTATTAATAATACTGATACGGCCAGGGGCAGAAGGGGAACCCGGTCACCGGGTCTGCTGAATAGGGAGTCACGGATGGACGGGATCCCGATGCCTTGCCCTGGTAATCATCTGGGGTAGATGTTGATGATGGGGGATAAAGGGAGTATTTACATGGGATCGTGACGCCACCTGTAGTTGCCGGTAATATGGTACCGACGCTGCCAGACGGCCGCTGAGGTGATGGTTGGGGGCAGCAAAGTGTGGTACAGCTCCCCACAGGTGGAGCTTTTACCTCAGGGCAGCAACGAAGGAAGATGGTGAGGGAGGGCAGTGATGAAGAAAGATGGAGAGGGAGGGCAGTAATGGAGATGGTGCTGCAGTTCTTACCCCTCTGCTGAGCTGCTGCTGTTGCTGAGCCCTCTGGGCACCACAGTAAGGAAGACAGAGTCCAAAGCAAGTTTACTCCACTTTCATAGGTACCGGCAGATGATGATGGTGTACAGTACAATCCGGTTTACCGGGGGTCGGTCACCAGCTCCAGGTTGCCTGTTATGGAGTCTCTAGATGTCCTTCCTTCTATGGCTTTCTGGGTTAACTTATCTTCCTTACTCTCCACCCTCGCTGAGCTCACCCGCCAGTCCCACGGTCTGTATCTATCAGATAAGGTTTTTGCCTCACTGGTCCGGATAGGACGCCCGAGAAGAAGAAGAAGGAGGTTTCCTTCCAGCACCGCAATATATGGCCCTTTTCTGTAGTGTCTTGAACCGGTTCTCGGTCCTGAGGGGCGAGGTACCTTGTGGTGTGTACGGCAACCCGGTTATGTTGGGCCCGCAGCTTGTCGGTCTATAGCCAGTGGTAAACTCCTGACTACTTCTGCTTTCCGCAATGCCGATTCTCCCCAATGTGACCAGCCGGCTCCTACCAGTCCTGGTCCGTTGCCTTCTGTCCTGGGCCCCCACTTAGAGATGGGGCTCCCTCCTGTCAGCTGGGCTGTCAGGCCTGACCTCTCTGCCAGCCTTCCCAGCACCGTCTCCCTAACTGTCACTTTTCCTCACACTGCTCTATCCTAGGCTCTGCCCCCACCCTATGGGACCTACTAAATTACCGTTTCTCCCAATTCTAAGTGGTGTGGTCCTAGGTGGGTGTAAAAACAGACTCCATAAAGTGAACCCTGAACTGATGACCTTACAAGGAAAAACACATTTTTATATTAAGTGTAATACTACCCTGTGGCGCCTAGCCGCAGGGGCGCCACAATGCATCCTAAACATATGATGACTGTAAAGCTGTTAAGTAAAATAGTTAATATATTGAAGGACTAAAAGCCACTATATGGACCTATTTTTATTTTTTCTCCAGTGTCAACCATTACGTCATAGTCAGGAAAGCAAAAGGGTGGACGGTGTATACGGACCTGCGCTGCAAGGACCAAAGGATTAGATTGGTCCTTGCAGCGCAGGTCCGTATACACCGTCCACCCTTTTGCTTTCCTGACTACTTTGATCATTGTGGTGTGGATCCTTGCAGCAGCTACTACCTTTGCTTTGACGCTGGTTGTGTGGTACACAACCCCTCCAGGTGAATGACTAATTAAATTTAGTCCACCTTTCTATCAATGATAAGATCCTATTGTGCTTTTCTCTCCCTTTCTCCAGTTTTTAACCATTACGTCATGTAAAGCTCTAGCTATGTTTGATAGAACAAACCCTACCGGTCAGTAGAAAGAGGCACTTATTTTAATTTTATCTGTTTCCTTAGTTCCCTTTTTTTCCTAAATTGGTTTGCTTGAATTCACAGCCATTTTCCAAACATTAAACTGTCAATATACATATTACACCTGTAACGTATTTTGTTTGGCCTCAAATATAAGCCCCTGAAAAAGTGAGAATGTGAAGTGTCAATTGTAATTCTCTGGTCTTGGAGGCTTTTGGCAGAAGAGTGGATTTACTTCTGTGATTTACTTCTATGATTAAGATAATGTTTTGATTTCAGGTGAAGTGTTAGATGAAGACATGACTTATATAGGAACATTAACAAGCTGGCAAGTAAACATTGAATGGCTAGCGGCTCACAGGCAGAAACAGCAGAACACAGACTGGCACTGTACAATATCCTGGCATAAAGACATCAGTTGGCACAATGTCACAGGCTGGCTGGCATGCACACAATGATATTATGGCTCTCTGAATGATAGGCTGGCACAAATATTGAAACCCTGAAACCGAAGCAGAAACTCTCAGAGACATATAGACAGACAGTTATTTCGATCCAAAGTAGCACCCAGACTGATACACAGAACAGCTCATAGGTTGATGATTCACATACACAGTGGGAAACATTGATAATAAGGTCTTCACATGTTTATAGAAAGGTAACATTCCACTCCTTTGTAACATTGTTTTTTCACTTTTTAAGACAAGTATTTTTACATTTTAAATTGCATATAAATACTATAACGAATGTAGATTTATTATGTTCCTTTTTCAAATTTTTGTTTGAATACTCACTATTTTATTATCAGAAGAATAAAGATAAACAAAAAGGAGAGAGATCATACAAGTCTATTGAGCAAAGCTGCGCTCATCTAGTCGTAATGTGGCCCTATTGCACACTAGCATTCACATGAACGCTCGGTCTTACCACTAGCATCAGAAAATACTCACAGCAAGTGGTGCATGTGATATGTGGATTCACAAGTGTGCAGTCACATAGTCACTGAAGGTTTTTGTGAAAAGCCTGGATAAGGCTAGGGTCACATTTGCGGTCGGGATTGCAGATCCTGATCCGGTTTTGAGCATGCAAAATGCTCAAAACCGGATCAGGATCCGCAGCCCATAGGTGCTCACTATAAAACCAGACTGCACTTAATGCAATCCGGTTACCGCATTCTGGTTGTCCTGCCTGCGGTAATAATCGTGCAGGCAACGTTTATTGGAGCGGTTTCAAAACTGCAGCCAAAGTGTTATAATGGGCGCCTAAGGGAGCCCATCCGGCTACCGCAAGGCACATGTGAATGCCTGCGGTTGTCGGATGCTTTGTTCATCCCTGCTGCTCCGGGGATGAACAAAGGGTTAATGTGTTAAATATATGTGGGCAACATGTCTCCACGGAGTGTCCACCCTCCCTAGAGAGCACCAAGGTCAGCTCCTTATTGAGGATGCTGCCCTGCAATGTGCTCACGCACATTACGTACTGATACTCCTGCCGCCGGCTTTCATTCAGAAGTTTTAAAAGCCGACAAATAGCAGTGATAAAGTAATAAAAGCTGTTAACCATTAACATGCCACTGTATTTGGACAACATGTCTCTAGGGAGGGTGGACATTCCCTGGAGACATGTTGCCCACATATATTTAACACATTAACCCTTTGTTAATCCCCACAGCAGCAGGGATGAACAAAGCATCTGGCAACCGGATGCGGGTTTAGGGACACATTTAGAATGTAAAATGTGTCTAAAGGGACATGAGATTACTGCATCCGGACATGGATGCGGTAACCGCATTTTGCATTCTAAATGTGACCCTAGCCTTACCCTTTCAAAGGTTTAGAGAGTTGTACAGAATTAGGAAAATACAGCTGCTTTCATAAACAGTTCTACGCTATCTACAAGTTGGGTGCAGCATTGCATATTAGTCCCATTCCCTTCAATCATATTGAGCTGCATTAACAGACACAATCCATGTCTATGAGGCGCCCTGTGGTTCAGGTAGCCAGAGAAAGCCTAGTGAATGTAGGGATTTCCACATTGGGTACACCCCACACATACAACAACTGCCACCCCTGGCCTGTGGGGCGAGCTCTAACAGCTGCCGTCAGGTAAACTGCTGACTTCAGTTGAGGTCCCCTATAAGTACAGGTGCAGGGGGCGGAGCTTGTCAGACAGTGTCAGACAGCCAGACAGTTAGTCAGTGGAGGAGAGAGTCAGGGAGTCTGTGCAGTGAGGGCAGCACTGTAAAGAACCTGGTGATTGGAGCCATGCTAGGCCCGTACCAGAGAACATTCTGAACCAGTGTGATGGTCCTGGGAATAGGGGACGAAGGCAAGGTGAAAAGCAGATAAACAGGGGGCAGAGGAGCCATACTAGCTCACCCCATGAAGTACCCGGATACCGGAGTCCGAGTCTGTCTAGGGGAGTTTATCCCAGCAGAAAATACCGGTATACTGAGGAGACTGCAGTCTCCCGAACACCCGCAGCACATTCAACTTGAGAGCTAGGAACCGCAGAGAGGAGAAAGGCAGCATCCAGTAAAGGTTTCTCAGTGCAGTTAATATGGGTGAGAGACATAGCGGAGGGTAGAGTAAGTGTCATACAGATCAGAGCTTCAACAGGAAGGAAACAGGGACCAGGAGGCCTTACAAACCACTTAGTGAGGAAATTCCGAAGTGCTACCCGACTATCTGGAGTGTACATTGGACTATACCTGCTTAACTTCAGTAAAAGGTATGAAAACTACTCCCAGTGTGTGCCTGTCAGTTCTTTCCGTCCTGAACCTGCACCAAATATAGATTACGTCCTATAGAGCTGTTCCTGTATGAAACCATTTCTTTACCTCACTGCCCTAGGGACTTTGCTCCGCCTGCAAGGAGCGACATCATGCCTACCCATCATCCCCGGAGGTCTGCTGGCAGCGCTGGTGCCATCACCAGGTACTGCAGGTGAAGTCACATTAAAAAAACTTTTATTATTCTATTTTTTTTTTTTTTTTTGAACCATCATTTTTATTGTTTCAGAAATTTAACCATATCCATATACATTAAAGACTTTTACAATAATCAATATTATAACAGTAGTATTCGCTTACAGAAAAAGGTTCACTTTGAACAAAACATTTGAGAAGATAGTGACATCCCCTAGTCCCACCCACCCCATTTCCTAGACAACATCCTCAAGTTGCTCATATTACTTCACCATCACAGTAAACACAAAAACTAAGTGCTACCCCTAGATTGAGCATTTCAGTTTACCCAGAGTACCCTTCAGGTCTTCCATGGCATACCAAGCTGAGGACCTATAAGGTAACATAAAGGCTATAATTTCAGCATCAGTAAATTCTTTTTCGATGTATACTCTCCATTTAAGGAAAAATTTTTGTGATGATTTGCTGGGGTTGCTAAGTGTCTCCAATGATTCAATAGTAAGAACAGTCCTCATGGAATTCTTGACCTGAAGTAAATCAGGAGGGTTATCATTAAGCCAACATTGAAGAAGAAGTCTTTTTGCTATAATTGCTATATAGTGAAATAGTACATGTGGCTGACTACCTTCCACTAAATCTCCACAGTAGTGGAACAGCCAGAGCATAGGGTTCAGTCTGTTCAAGCCCCACATATCCCTCTCGCCCAGGTGTCGACTACCTCCCAGTATCTCTGAGAAGCGGGGCATGACCAAAGACCATGTTCAATATCCGTCATAGGAGCCTTGCATTTAGGGCAGTTCACCCATCTTCCCAGATTGGCCTGTGTCGGTGGTATGTTAAACCCTTGTATGGTCCCATGGATGATCCTAAATTGGGAATCTCTCCATCTTTCATTATGGATGTTACGTCTAACTGTTCCCCAACCCTCTAAGATCTTTTGAGTGAGGTCAGGGTCAGCCCAATGTTTCTTCCATTTAGTGAAAAGAACCCTCTTTCTAGTTGGTCTAAGAATATTTTGCAGCCTAGCATAGATAGAGGTAATGGACACGTCATCTACACTAATAGCTAGTAGGTCGGACCATAGGTTGTCTACGACCTCCCCAGAGATATCTAACAGTCGAGAGAGAAGATGGTGATGCAGCTGTCTGTATTGTATGGCATGGAATCTCGAAAGAGCATAAGTGGTTAGTACCTCACTTTCTGTCATCCACCTCCTCTCTTCTATATTCATAAGGTCTCCCAGGGACCTGACACCCCTCTCTCTCCAAGCCTTGAATAAAGAGTTTTCACGGCCTAGTGGAAAGGCCGGGCACTTCCAAGGATTGAGTAGTTTTGAGACTTTCCAAGATAAATGTAGTTTTTTCCTTATTCCTTTCCAAGTCATAATCGTGTCTCTATATATAACTGTATTCTTGAGTGTTGAAGGTAGGTATGACAACGGTGAATGTAGCAGAGCTGATAAGTCCCAGGGCTTAGCAAATTCTCCCTCCAGGGCTACATCTGAGAACCTATTAGTGCCCTTGATCCAGTCAAGAACATTGCGTAGAATACACGCTAAGTTGTATCCTCGGACATCCGGGAGTTGAAGACCTCCCTCCTGTTTTGACTGCATCAAGACGCCAAAGGCCAGCCTGGGTTTCTTCCCCCTCCATAAAAATTTTGAGAAGGCTTTGTTCAGTTTAGCTATATCTGTGTGTTTTAACAGCATGGGGATATTCTGGAGTGGGTATAACAATCTCGCAAAACTAATCATTTTAAGTAGATGGCATCTCCCAGTCAGAGAGAGAGGTAGTCCATTCCATCCTGCCAATTCTTTTTCTATTTTTAAAAGGATCGGGGCAAAGTTAAGTCTATAGGTCAGGCCAGGATATCTAGCCAGTTGAATCCCCAAATATTTTATGCTTTCCTTGGCGACTGAGAGATCGTAGAGGTGAGTATATCGCGAGAGTTTACTCCTCGGATTGATGAACAGAATCTCACATTTATCTTTGTTTAGGCAAAAACCTGAGTGTTTACCCAATCTCTCAATGTCGTCAAGGATGCTAGGGAGGTCCCTTACTGGATTACGGACATAGAGAATTATGTCAGCAGCGAAGAGGGACAATTTAACCTCCCTCGCTCCTACTCTGAATCCTTCATAGGTATTATTATTTTCAAGGTATAAGGCCAGAGGCTCTATTGCTAAATTAAAGAGGAGGGGGATAACGGACATCCCTGCCTCGTTCCCTTCTGCAAGAAGAAGGAATCTGATAAGTATCCGGGGGTGCTAATACAGGCTTTTGGTTTGTGGTATAAGGCCTGTAGGTACTGCCGAAATGGCCCCACAATTCCAACAGAGTCCAGGACCCGACCCAGCCATGACCAACGTACATTGTCAAACGCTTTTTCTGCGTCTAACGTGATCATGGCTGGGTCCCCCCTCTCCAATTCTACTCTCTTCCCCATGACATCAAGCAAGAGCATCGCTCTTCTAATATTAGTGGTAGTTGATCTTCCCTTAATAAATCCCGCCTGGTGAGGGGGTATCAAGCTAGGCATTACCGTCGCCAGTCTATCGGCCATTATCTTTGAGAGGAGTTTTAGATCCTGGTTTATTAGCGAAATTGGTCGAAAACTCGCCGGATCCGTAGGTATCTTCCCAGGTTTAGGAATAAGTTTAATATAGGCCAAATTCATTCGTTCCGGTATAGGGGTCCCCTGTAATATTGCATTAAAAAGGTCGCATAGGACAGGAGAGATTTGTTCTTTTAAGGCTTTGAAGAATGCACCATTATATCCATCAGGGCCCGGCGCTTTGCCTGGATTTATGTTTTTTATAGCATTTTCTATTTCCTCCACAGTGACAGGGCTGTTTAAAAATTGTTTGTCCTCTTCTGAGATACCTGGTAGACGAATCAGGTGCAGCCATTCGGTTCCCTCAGGTATATCAGTGTCACTGTCCGAGTAAAGAGACGCATAGTATTTTCCAAGTGCCTGAGTTACATCTTTAGGGGTAGTCCAGGTGTTGCCATGTTTGTCAATTATAGTTTGGATGGAGGAGGGAGGGTGTCTGCCCCGTGATAAGCGGGCCAATAATCGACCGGCTTTATCTCCAAATTTATGTAGATTAAGTTCTAATCTATTTTTATATATTCCTTCTCTCTTTTCTGCCCACATGTCAAAGTTTTTCTTGGCCTGTATCCAGGTCTCTCTATCAGGGTCTGCCATCGTGCTTGTATAGCGAGAGTACGAGTTCCTCACCTCCAGGCTAGCCTTAACAAATTGTTCTTTTATCTTTTTCTTTATCCCCATGCTGTAAGCCATCACGTGCCCTCTCATGACCGATTTCGCTGTTTCCCAAAACAGACCTGGGTCAGAGCGATGGGCTTCATTGTCATTTGAGTAAAGTATCCACCACTCTTTGAGGTGGGCTACAAAATTTTCCTCTCTGGTAAATGTGTCAGGGAAACGCCACAGATAATCGGTGCCTTTCTCATAGGTATTTTTAGTTTCTAACACCAGTGGGCTGTGATCGGATATTACCATGTCCTCTATTTTAATTTCAATCACCCTTTGTAATATATTGGGCGAGGTGAAGAACATGTCTATCCTCGACCAGGACCCCGGGGGTGAGAAAAGTGGGTGAACTCCCTTTCCAAGGGGTGAACTATCCTCCATGCGTCGCCCATATCTACATTAGCAAAGAGGGGTTCTAGAAAACTCGTTGATCCTATTTCCCCTGGGGCTCGAGTCATTTTCAGTGGAGGTACGGAGTATCTCCTATCTTCTTCTGCCCGTAAGACCATGTTAAAGTCACCCCCCACTATTCTGTTGTGACCAGTGTCGGTTAATAGTTTGGCTTGTATTTTTTGAAAGAAGGGTTTTTGTTTCTCGTTCGGAGCATACACATTGTAAATGGAAAAGACATCTTTTTGGATTTGTATGGTCATTTGGACCATTCTACCCTCGTCATCCACTTGTGTGGATAGGACCGTATGCGCCAGGGACTTATGGATTAGGATCATAACTCCCGCTTTTCTTTCCACCGCCCCTGAACCATAGACGTCTCCCACCCATAACTTCTTGAGACGGAAGAAGTCTTCAGAGGCCAGGTGGGTCTCCTGGAGCAAGGCAATATCCGTATGTAGTCGTTTAAGATGGCGTAAGACCATCATGCGCTTTGATGGGGAGCGCAAGCCCTTTACATTCCAGGAGACCCACCTAACCATCCGAACCCCCCCAGATCAGTATCAATGAAGAGTAATTCAATCTCAACCATCGGGGTATTGCCCCCCATAGCTTGTACCAAAATAAAGTGATTAGTAGGCATAGCACATAGCGGAGCATATATATTTTGCTAAGGATGTCTCTAGGTTTTTCCCTTCTTTCCCCTAACCCCCCCTTTATCCCAATCCCACCACTACTTTTCTCCTGTCCTTGTTGCTGACTTCTCGTCTTCCCTCCAATACAGCCCATGTACATACAACTCGTACCCCGCCACAGCATCCTTCAAATGAGTAATTATTAAAACATTTTTCTTTTTTTTTTTTTTTTTCCCTTCCCTCCTTCCCGTTACCCTTGTACCTCCCTTTCACCGGCAATATTAGTTGAGCATAAAAAAGAGTTGTCCTTTACCCCCAGGCCGAGAAATACCTTTCCTAGAAAAAGATAGTTACTAGTCCTTTGTATCAAGATTTGCAGCTTATTTAAAACAAAATAAAAATACATTTATGGATGATAAATAGAGGCAATGGAAGCATTAAGCAAGTAGACGTCACCATTACATTATGATGTTACATGCAACCTTGATAGGTGACGTCTCATCGGGATCTCTCCTTACTCCTGCCTTTGGGTTTTATGGTACGGCAGCTCAATTGCTCCGTCAGTCCACATCAAGTTCAGAAGGTACCAAGACAGCTATCTCATTTCTTCTTTTGCCAGCGCGGTCCTGTCTGTCTCTGTTGCCTGGGTGTCACGCCGCCAGAGATGCCTCCATTATTCATGGTGTCCGATCGTAGCCTGTATGACCTCACCGAGTCACGATCTTCTTCAGCTACCGGGCCTGGATCAGACGATACGTGCTGTGGAACAGCGTTTACGGTCGGAGGCGTTGTAGCTCTTGGGGAGCGGGAATTGTCCAAAATTGCAGATAGTGCTTTTGCTGGATTTGTGAAGGTCATCGGTGTGCCCTCTCTGGAGTTGAACCGTAAAGTAGCCGGGAAGTTTAGTTGGAACCGAAAATTTCTCTTATGAAGCAGTGTACACGCTTCACTGAAAGCTCTTCTTCGGCGAGAGACCTCTATTGAATAGTCAGCAAAGATCAAAGCTCTATGTCCGTGTATCATTAAAGGATGTTTCCTGGCCTTATATGCCCTAAGGATCTCCTCTTTATCCCTGTGGTTTAGGAATTTGGCAATTGCATGTCTTGGTTTAGTAGAGGATCCAGAGCGGGAGGGGCTAGCTCTAGACGTGGAGGTTGTTTCAGGAGGATCTTTCGGAGGTCCAATTCTGTGGGTACGCTCCGTCTTACATCTATGCATTAGCCCCAAAGCCTTAGTGAGGTCAACCTCGAAAATTTCCTCCAGTTGATGTGATGGAATGGACTCTGGTAGACCTACAATTTTGAGGTTACTTCTCCTTGCCCTGTTTTCAATGTCTTCCAGCTTTGTAAAGGCATAGTCAGAGCGTTTTTGTAATGCTAACATTTGGTCCTCCAATTCCTGTATTCTGTCCTCAGCAGCCCCAACCCTTGCTTCTGCTTCCTTAAGTTTCTGGTCATGGGTCTCTACTTTTATTCTGAGTTCTTTTGTAGTGGCAGCCACCAAGTCTGCTATAGCAATTTTAAAGTCCTCAGCCATGTGTGTGGCTAATTCTTTGGCCAGGGCTTTATAATCCATAAGCTGTGGGTCTTTTCTGCCTCCTGGCTGTGCCTCCAAATCCTCTCTCCTCATCTCATCCCCTGCATGATCGTGCATTCTGTGGCCCTGGGTCTGTGCTTGCTGTGCCTGCACGAGGGCCTCAGGCTGCAGCAGCAGGGGGGGGGGCTCCCGTTGTCCCCATAACAGTGGCCATAATCTCCCCTGCAGACGAGTGCCCCTGTGGTACTATACCTCCCAGCACGGAGGCATCGCCCGGCTCTCCCTCCGGCTCAGTATCGCGGGCGCCATTATCGGTAGCCGCGTGTGCGGTGGCAGGTCGGCCGCTTTCCCCCCTCCGGGTGACGTACCGGTCCATCTTCGTGTCCAGAGGACGATCCGGAGTTGGGGGTGAGTGTCCTGGTGTGCCGAAGGTCCGGGGGCCCAAGGGGGGACAGGATGGGTCTGGATCGCCGTGGTGGGGCCCGGAGCGCTGCTAAACGCGGCTTCTCATGGAGGCGCCGGAACCGGAAGTCTTATTATTCTATTTTTACTAAACCTCTTTTTCGTGACTACCAGGGCCATGGATCCGGGCACCGGCCACCAGTGACAGTCCCTTAAAGCTATGCCCGGGATCCGAGTACCCCGGCCCTGGGGTGCGTCATCGTTTGGCATCACGAACAGGATCCCGTGCCCGGAATTACTGGGTACTGTTCCGTTTATTGACTGTGTTTTGTGAACTGTTGAAATCGGGCCGCCATTACTGTGCCACAGAAATCAAACTGCATCACAGAGGAGGAAGGAAGGGAACGTTACTGTTGAAAAAGAGCGCAAAGATAAGCCCCGGCCCTTCTCTCTGCTGAGAACTGATGAAGCACAGCGGCCTGAGCCAAAATTCCCTGAGTGCTAAATTCTCCACCTGCGGAGCCACTGCTTGCATTGTTGTTATAGAGACTGACTGCGATTCACTAGGGGATAGAAAGAATGGACGCACCAGGGGATGCAGCAGTTCTAAACCCAAATAATGCTGGCTATACAGTGTCAGCCAGTACCTCAGCGAATACCTCAGACGGTGGAGTAGCCACAGTATTAGGAGCTGTGGCACCGATCATGCCGATCTCTCTACCATACATTCCGGATGCTAAATGGTTACCTCAGTATGATGGCCGGCAACATACCTTGGCTGCATTTAAAAGGAAGATATGCAGGGTACTGGACATGTATACAATGACTGGTAAACAGAGAGCATCTGTTGTATTGGGGCATTTAACAGGTGCAGCAGAGCTGGAGATCGAGACCTGGTCAGAGGCAGACCAGGAATCAGTAACTATCATTTTTGATAAACTAAAAGCTGTTTTTCAAAACCGCATTGAGGCTGACCTCAGAATAAGGTTTTATCACTGTAAACAGAGGCAACAGAACAGTATTAGAGACTATGCCTAGCGCCTACAAGAGGCGCTACAAGCACTGAAACAGGTCAGCCCCACCAGTGTGCAGGATGAGAAAAAAATGATGGTTGAACAATTTATTAGGGGGCTACAGTCACCAGATGATAGTAGACAAGTGCGATGTTGGGCCCTAGACCACCCGGATACAGACTTTGCTACCTTAAAAGACCTGGCCATAAAAGGACTGCAACCCCATGCAACCCAAGATCCTGCACTACTGTGCAGCAGTGGCTGGGTAGTTCCTCTCCTTCAGAAGTGGCACCTTCTCCCTCACTTGCTGCTGAGACAAATGTGCAGGCTATTACACCTGGTAGATTTGACAGCCTGTGGTCTGAGGTGCGCCAGCTGAGTAAAGACTTGGACACGGTCCTGAAAGCCCTGCAGCTACAAACAGAGACAAAGCCATCAAAAAGGATCCAGCTTGCTGACAGACTAGAGGATGTTCCGTGGATGAGAAGAACGCCGTCGCTTCGTGGGAGGACCTCTGACTACTACAGTTCTACAGGAGGACCCATTTGTTGGTGCAGCAACAAGGCAGGCCACTTGGCAAAGCTGTGTCCTTTAAACCAGCAACCCCTTGGGCCAGGGGCCAAACCCTGGGAGTAGACCGACCAGGCCCACTAGACTGGCAGGATAGGTACATGGGAGGAAGACCGTACCTATCCTTCAAGTTAGATGGCATACCTACTAGGGATGGGCGAGTCTACTCGCTAGGACTCGTTACTCGGCGAGCAGTAAAGGACTCGCAGGATTCGGTACTCTGCGAGTTTCCCAGCGATTACTCGCACAGTAACGAGTCCAATGCAAGTCAATGGCAATCCTAGTTTTGTCAGAGTTTACTTTTTCTCACTCGCTAGACTCGCTATATCACATCGCTATTATGCTTGAATCTCACCAAAGCAGCGAGTCTGAGCGAGTTTGAGCGAATCTGAGCGAGTCTACGAATCCGAGTCCTGAATACTGTATTCGGGACTCGTGAATACAGAATCTGTTATGTTCCGACAAAGCTTCCGAGACAGCCTAGCGTGTTAGGTCAGAAAACTTGTGAAGATGGACAAGCATGTTAGCCAATCATATTCAGTAATGCCACAGCCATGTTGGTTGTGGCAGGACTATGATTGGCTTCTGTCCATCGTGATGCCTATGTCGTGTATGAAAGGCGAGGCTGTATATAAGCCTTGCCACCGCCATTTCCTCCACATTCCAGTGACGATCTATTCTGAGCCTAGTGCAGGGTGAGGTAGATGCTGGAGCAGATAATAGCGAGTGTCAGTCAGTGTAGGGAAACTTCAAGATTCCTTATATTTAACCCAAACAGCTCTTCTGAGAGCTACCAGGAGGACAGAGGAGTACTGTGTAGAGGACTGTAGGCAGGCAGGCAGGCAGGCAGGGAGGAGCAGCCTTACAGTGCACACAGGACCGACCTCATAGCTTAGGTTGGCTTCACATTAGCGTTCCCCTCCGCAGCGTTCTGCGGAGGGGATCCGCAATGTGTGCGCAGCGGCCGCCAGCTCCTATCTTTATAATGGGAGCGCACGGTGCTGCGCTTGACAGCGCATAACCGTGCGCACCCATTCACTCCTATATGTGATCTGTGCGCAGGCGGATGCCTGCGTACAGATCACACACTCTCGTCCGCACCAGGGACGCGACATGTTGCGTCCCTGGTGCAGGCGAGAGTGTTTGATTTGTGCGCAGGCATCCGCCTGCGCACAGATCACTCATGGCGGGCAATGGGAGCGCATGGCGGTCTGCAAGCATCTGCAGACACCGTGCGCTCCATTATAAAGATAGGGGCTGCGGTCTGCATGCAGAGGCTTGCAGATGCCTCTGCAGAACGCTGCGGAGGCATCTGCAAATGTGAAGGCAGCCTTAGCTTACTCACTCAACTTTCCTAATAGCTGAAGTCAGAGGCTTAGGGTACTTTCACACTAGCGTTTATTTGAAATCGCGGCAGATGCGGTGAAAAAACCGTATCTGCCGCGATTACCGCATACCGGCTGCACTTGCGGCACGGTTGCGGCACAGTTGCGGCAAGCCCCATACAATGTATAGGCGGACTTGCGGTAGGTGCGGCAAGTGCGGTTTTGGCACCTGCCGCAAGTGCTAAAACCGCACTTGCCACACCTGCCGCAAGCCCGCCTATACATTGTATGGGGCTTGCCGCAACCGTGCCGCAAGCGCAGCCGGTATGCGGTAATCGTGGCAGATGCGTTTTTTTCACCCCATCTGCCGCGATTTCAAGTAAACGCTAGTGTGAAAGTACCCTTAGCTGAGGTACTATTTCTTATTTTTTTGCACCTGATAGATTTTGGGTCATAATAACCCCTTCAGCTTTATTTTCTCTGCGGCAGACCAGGGGTTAATAAAGATGCAGTCCTTTTATTTACATTGTTTTATGGATTTGTCAGAAAAAAATTTCACGTGGGCTTCGCCGTATTTCTGGAACCAGCCGGATCCAGCAGGCAGCGACGGGCTGCCCCCAACCCCCAGGTGCCTATTTGTACCTGGCCGAACACAAGAATATAGGAGAGCCCTTTTTTTTAATTATTTCATGAATTTCATGAAATAATAAAAAAAAAATGCATGGGGCTCCGCGCAATTTCTATGTCTAGCCAGGTACAGCTAAGCAGCTGGGGGCTGGAATCCGCAGCGCAGGGAGGCCCAAGCTTTCTGGGCACCCCCCGCTGCAAATTGCAGCCCGCAGCCGCCCCAGAAGATAGCGCGTTCATTGAAGCGCCATCCTCTGGTGCTGAACCCCGCTCTTCCAGCGGCCCTGGTGGCGGTGGCACGCTGGGTAATAAAGGGGTTAATACCAGCTTTGTTATACAAGCTGGTATTAAGCCCGAGATTCTTAATGTCAGGCCACGTTTGACCCAGCCACTAAGAAACTCCAATAAAGGGTTAAAAAAACACAACACAGAGAAAATTTTTTATTTGAAATAAAAAAAAAAGCCATTAGGGACTCCATCTTTAATTAAAAAAATCCTCTTCTGTCCGACGCAGTCCAAAACGCGATGTCCTCTCTGCTACATCCCCTGTGCATAGATATAGATGTCTATGCACAGGGAATGAGCAGACTGAGAACAATCTCAGCACTGCTACATCATCTCTGTGAGCAGGCGGGCTCTAGGACCCTGGAGCTGCGGCAGCCAGCACACAGAGAAGACAGCTGGACTCGGATCGCAAAGAAACAGCAGTTACTTTGCGAGTTTCCCTGCTATCACTGGCACAGTAGCCGAGTCTAATGCAAGACAATGGCAATCCTAGTTTTGTCAGCGTTTGCCATTGATTTGCATTGGACTCGTGCGAGTAAACGCTGGAACACTCGCAGAGTACCGAGTCCTGCGAGTCCCTTACTACTCGCCAAGTAACGAGTCCTAGCGAGTAAATTCGCCCATCCCTAGTTACCAGTTAACATAGTCGGAGTTAGAGAAGTAACAATAAAAGTGGGGAGGGTGGAGTTAGAGGGCCAAGGACTTATTGTGGTTGAAACAAATCCTAATGAAAGGGACCCACATATTATACTTGGTACAAATGTAATTGGAAATTGTTTGGGTGAAGTGTTGTTCTTACTTCAGTAGATTACAGACACTGCCCATCCCAGGCAGAGAAAAGCTCTTCAGAAAGAAATGAGAGCCCTCCTGCATCGACAACAGGTAAACCTGACCGTTGGTGAAATTGGTAATGTATGGGTAACAGACCCGATTCCCAATGTGGTACACACAATGAGTGAAATGATGATCTGGCGTTGGGCAGCAATAGGTCTAAGGGGATAGGACTACCAGGCAGTAGTAGAGCCCTTAAGTTCAGAATGTAGGCCTACACTCCTGACAGCCAGGGCGGTGGTTGATGTACGCAGGGGAAGGGGGCCCATACGTATATTAAACTATGAAGAAGATGAAGTCAAATTACCCAGATATGCCACCGTTGCTAAGCTATACACTGTAGACAATAACTCAATACATACAGTGGAACCCTTGACCCCGCTAGATTCAGCGGATGACAACGATTCAAAAGGGCAGCTGGAGAATTGGTGTCAGGAGCTCCATGTAGGAACTGATAACATACCGTCCCACCAGAAGCATGGTGTCTATCGGATGATCCGGGAGTATGAACGGGTATTCAGTAAGCATCCACTTGATTTTGGGAGAATAAAAGGGGTACACCATCACATACCTACAGGAAACCATCCACCCATTAAAGAGTGATATAAGCCTGTACCACCAGCTCATTATCAGCGTGCCAAGGAGATGTTGCAGGACATGAAGGACGCAGGGGTCATAAGAGATAGTTGCAGCCCCTGGGCAGCTCCATAGGTCCTAGTAAAAAAAAAATATAGTAGCACGAGGATGTGCGTTGATTACAGACAAATCGCATTACACATAAAGATGCTTAACCGTTACCCCGTATAGAAGAGTCACTTGCTGCATAAAAGTCTGCTAATTACTTTTCGACCTTAAATCTCACTAGTGGGTACTGGCAGGTCTCCATTTCAGAAGAAGATCGAGAGAAGACTGCATTCACAGCACCCATGGGCATGTGTGAGTTTAATAGCATGCCATTTGGACTCTGTAATGCACCCGGAACATTCCAATAACTGATGGAGTGTTGCCTAGGGCACGAAACTTCGAAACAGTGTTACTTTACTAGGATGATGTCATAGTGTATTACAAAACCTATGAAGATCACCTGAAACACCTGGCAGAAGTATTTGAAGCATTGTCCAAGCACAGAGTAAAGCTGAAGCAATCGAAATGTAATTTGCTGTTGCCAAAGGTTCAGTAGCTCGGGCATGTAGTCAGCGTGGAAGGAGTGGCACCAGACCCTGACAAGATAACTGTAATCAACCTTCAAAGAAGTAAGTCAGTTCTTGGGTCTGGTAGGGTACTACAGGAGATTCAGCAAAGGCTGAAGATAGCCGCACCTGTGCAAGATCTCCTGGTAGGCCAGACCAAGAAGGGCAAGGTTAGAGGTCCACCATTTGAATGGGGCAAGAAACAAGAAGAGTCCTTCAAACAACTGAAAGAGGCCCTGACCAGAGAAGAGATCCTGGCCTATCTTGACTACAGTTTACCGTTCCTGTTGTACACTGATGCCAGCAGCGTGGGATTATGAGCCGTCCTGTCACAAAGGCAGAATGGCAGAGAGAGAGTGATTGCCTATGCCAGTAGAAAGCTCCGTCCTACAGAGAGAAACCCAGAGAACTACAGCTCGTTCAAGCTGGAATTCCTAGCCTTGGTCTGGGCGATTACAGAATGGTTTAAGCATTACCTGGCAGCTGCAAAGTTCACTGTCTTCACGGACAATAATCCTCTTACACATCTGGATACCGCAAAGTCAGGTGCAATGGAGCAGCGCTGGGTGGCCCGGTTGTCAAACTACAACTTTACCATCAAATACCGGGCAGGTCATAAGAATGCCAATGCTGATGCCTTGTCAAGGATGCCTCACTTACCAGATGTGGGAGAAGATGTGGATGAGCTAGAAGAAGTAGAGCTACCAGCCTTTCACCGTCCTAGTGCATCCCAGTGTCATCAAACTACTCAGAAACGTTGTGAGACGACGTTGAACCTGTTACCTCACCATGGGTGGAAGGAGACGCAAGACAGTGACCCGGCTGTCAGCTTAGTCAAAGAGCTAATAATCCAAGAACACTCACGTCTTAATTCACATGATCCACCAGAAGCGAAACACCTGTGGAATGAGAGGGGAAAGTTGTTTGTCTACCAGGGGAAGTTGGGAAAGTTGTGTTGACGTTACATAAACCCCAGAACACATGAGATGGTGTGGCAGATAGTGGTACCAAAAAAGGATGCCCAGATGGTACTGGAGGTATGCCACAATGATGCGGGACACTTTGGATGGAAGAAACTTGAGATGCTGTTACGTGACAGATTCTACTGGGTTGGCATGAGAGGTGCCATAGAGAGATGGTGCAGAAATTGTGGACTGTGCAATTTAAGGAAGAGAGACAAAGCCAGAGAGTCCCATTACTGCCAATTCTCACCAAGTAACCCCTTTAAGTAGTAGCCTTGGATCACGTGAAGCTAACACCTATCAGATCAGGTTACACCTATGCCCTTACCATGGTGGAACACTACTCGAGATTCCTAGTGCTAGCTATGGTAAAAGACTTAACAGCAGAAACAGCAGCAAAAACCTTTCAAGCCTATTTCTGTAGACCACACGGGTATCCAGAGCAGGTGTTGTCCGATCAAGGTGCCTCATTTGAAGCAGAAATCTTCCAAGAGTTTTGCAATTTATATGGGTGCAAAAAGATCATAACCACACCTTATCATCCACAAACCAACAGCATGTGTGAGAAAATGAACAACGTGCTCATAGATATGTTGAAAACACTGTCTTTGGAAGAAAGAAATCAGTGGCAAGAGAAGTTACCGGACTTAGTGGACATGTATAATAACATACCCGTAAGTTCCACCAATTGCATGCCAGCATACCTAATGCGAGCAAGACCTGGAAAGTTACCAGTTGACCTTGAAATGGGAATTGTAGTACCAGAAACAGGTTCGCCTGATGCTAATTGGGATTCCAATCGCAGTGAACAATACAAGAAAATCCAAGAGAGTGTAGAGAAAATCTTGAATCACATCAGAGAAAAACAAGAGAGAGACTATAACAAGCATACGCAAGCTGCACCCTTAATACCTGGAGAAATGGTTCTTAACAGAAGGAGGAAAAACCATAAACTAGATGACCAGTGGGAGGCAGAACCCTACACTGTGCTAAATTCCAACTTTGATAATATTAAAACTTGTGTGATAAGCAAAGATGAAGGGAAAACTACAGTGACAGTTTAAAGAGATCACCTCAAGAAATGCCCTGAACAACTAAAACCACAAGATGAAGAAACACCCAGTACACTTCAAAAGGAACAAAAAGAAAAAGTGATACATACAATATTTGGGAGACTTTCCTGAAGATTGGCCTCAATGTGAAGGAGCTGTAATTGTACCCGTAATCCACTTCTTCCAACCACCAGAAGAACAAAGAAGACAAGTCGAAGAAGAACCACCCGTTGTAGCAGAACCAGAGAATCCTGCAATCGGTGAACCTGCCAGCCCTGTAGTGAGACTAAGGCAGCGCAGTTACCCAATTTACCTACAGCATCTAGGCTGACTCAAAATACAGACATTAGAGGACACCACAGACAAACCGGGACACCTGAACTACGTAGGTCTAGCTGTAGTAATCTAGGCCAGCCCCCATCCAGGTACGGAGAGTAGGTGTAAAGTGTAAAATGTAAAGGTACCTTTACACGCAGCCACTCGGTGGTAGCAACTGCCTGGCATTGGGGATTTTTGTGTCTGTTGCCATGAAATTGCTACGAAATGGTGGCGTGTAAATTGGGAAGTTGATCGCAATTCCCGCTTTTGATTTGGATACCTGTTTTTGAACCGTGCTCAAAAATCCAAGGGAACACAAAGGCACAATCACCATGGTAGTGGCGTCTAAATGGGGCACAGGGATGGATGTTGCGTTGCCTCGTGAATTCCCACTGGTGACACAGCCTTATTGATACCGCGCCCCATCAGCGATCATTGGTGGGGGCTACTGTGTTACAATTGGCTGTCCCTGCACAGGGCGCCATATTTAAAGAGTTGTCCATTCACACTCCACAATTAAAATGGCGTCATATATTAGCCAGCCTTCCTGCGCAGGCTGGCCAATCATGACGCTATTGCGTTGTCCAATCAGCGTAATAGCGTCACGGAAAGCACAACTCTGTCACGCCTATGTACTTGCGGCGCGAAAGAAGTATGCCCATATTCCTTTGTGGATAGCAGCGTGTAAAGCGGCGACCGTATTCAACAGGAAGTTATCCGCATGATCTGTCGGAACTTCCGGGGAACAAAGATACCTTCAGTTGACAACGTAATGGTGGCGTGTACATGCGGCATCGGCGATCGGTATCAACCATCAAAAACGTGCACGTGCACGTACGGTTGATACCTGTTGCTAGGCACTGTGGCGGTGTGTAAAGGTACCTTAAGGTAACGAAGTGTAAATATGTATTTTGTAATGGAAATATTAGTGTACAGAAGGGTGGAGGAATTGGGCTTCCCCCCATGCTCATCAAGTTAGAAACAGCAAGTGTCTGAGGCCAGTACTCCTACGCAGAGACACTCGTAGGAAGATTGTGTAAAATGTATGTAAAAAGTTGAATTTAAATAATATATTACAGTAAGGACTTGAACCCGTAACGGTTAAAAAGTATTGAGCCTACAGAGACTTTGGAGTAAAACCCTTTTGCCTTTTTTCCTTTTTGATTAAACATGGACCAAAGCCACAGGACTGGTAGTGGCAAAAACTTTTCTATTTCAGCCTGCGGCGGATAGACGAGTGCCGTAAGGACTGCACCCTTTACCCGTTTTTCATAATTTTTATTGGTTTTTGTAATTTTTGGTTTTAAGACTCTGTAAATAATATCTGTTATTGTTATTATTGAATGTAAAAAAATATTTTCTCAGTCCAGGAGTACTGAAGTTAACTAGGGGGGAATGTGGCACCCTGTGGTTCAGGTAGCCACAGAAACTCTAGTGCATGTAGGGACTTCCACGTCGGGTACACCCCACACATACAACACCTGCCACCCCTGGTCTGTAGGGGGAGCTCTAACAGCTGCCGTCAGGTGAACTGCTAATGTCAGTTGAGGTCGCCTATAAATACAAGTGCAGGGGGCGGAGCTTGTCAGACAGTGTCAGACAGCCAGATAGTTAGTCAGTGGAGGAGAGAGTCAGAAAGTCAGTGCAGTGCGGGCAGCACTGTAAAGAACCTGGTGAACGGAACCGCGCTAAGCCCGTACCAGAGAACAGTCTGAACCAGTGTGAGGGTCCTGGGAGTAGGGGACGAAGGCAAGGCGAAAAACAGATAAACAGGGGGCAGAGGAGCTATACCAGCTAACCCCATGAAGTACCCAGATACCGGAGTCCGAGTCTGCCTAGGGAAGTTTAGCCCAGCAGAAAATACCGGTATACCGAGCAGGCTCCAGTCTCCCGGACATCTGCAGCACATTCAACTAAAAAGCTAGGAACCGCAGAGAGGAGAAAGGCAGCATCCGGTAAAGGGTTCTCAGTGCAATTAATACGGGTGAGAGACACAGCGGAGGCCAGACTAAGTGTCATACAGGTCAGGGCTTCAACAGGAAGGAAACAGGGACCAGGAGGCCTTACAAACCACTTGGTGTGGAAATCCCGAAGTGCTACTAGACAACCTGGAGTGTACATTGGACTATACCTGCTTAACATCAGTAAAAGGTATGAAAACTACTCCCAGTGTGTGCCTGCCAGTTCTTTCCGTTCTGAAATAACCTCCTATAGAGCTATAGAGCTGTTCCTGTGTGAAACCATTTCTTTACCTCACTGCCCTGGGGACTTCGCTCCGCCTACAGGGAGCGACATCATCCGGCTGCCAATGCATCGTCCACGGAGGTCTGCTGGGAGCACTGGTGCCATCACCAGATACTGCAGGTGGCGTCACGTTAAAAAAACTTATTATTCTACTTTTAATAAACCCCTTTTTTGTGACTACCAGGGCCACGGATCTGGACACCGGCCACCAGTGACAGTCCCTTAAAGCTACGCCCCGGATCCCAGTGCCCTGGCCCAGAGGTGCGTCATCTAGGTGTAGCATTGTTTATGGAAAAAATTAGCCATGCTTACATTTTGCAGGCTCGACAACTTATAATACACAAGACTTGTAAGTACGCACAACATTATTCTCTTAAAACACCTGACATGCTGACCATCATAGTTCAATTTCTTCTTTTGAGCATACTGGTGAATCTCAATGAATTAGAATATCATTAAAAAAAATTTTTTTTTCGGTAATTTAATTCAAAAACTAAAACACATACAGTGCCTACAAGTAGTATTCAACCCCCTGCAGATTTAGCTGGTTGACACATGCGGAATTAACTCGGCATTGTGACATTTGGACTGTAGATCAGCCTGGAAGTGGGAAATGCAGTGCCACAAAAATTTTTTTGTTTTTTGTTTTTTTTATAAAGCGTTAAAAGTTAATTCAGAGGTCATTTATTATTCAACCCCTCAAACCACCAGAATTCTGTTTGGTCCCCCTAAAGTATTCAGAAGTAGTTCAGGCACAAATAACAATGAGCTTCACATGTGTGGATTAATTATCTCTTTTGCCAGCCTTTTCTGACTATTTAAGACCCTCCCCAAACTTGTGAACAGCACTCATACATGGTCAACATGGGAAAGACAAAGGAGCATTCCAAGGCCATCAGAGACAAGATCGTGGAGGGTCACAAAGCTGGCAAGGGGTACATAACCCTTTCCAAGGAGTTGGGCCTACCTGTCTCCACTGTTGGGAGCATCATCCGGAAGTGGAAGGCTTATGAAAATACTGTTAGCCTTCCACGGCCTGGACAGCCTTTGAAAGTTTCCTCCCGTGCCGAGGTCAGGCTTGTCCGAAGAGTCAAGGCTAACCCAAGGACAACAAAGAAGGAGCTCCGGGAAGATCTCATGGCAGTGGGGACATTGGTTTCAGTCAATACCATAAGTAACGTACTCCACCGCAATGGTCTCCGTTCCAGACGAACCCGCAAGGTTCCTTTACTTTCAAAGCGTCATGTCAAGGCTCGTCTACAGTTTGCTCATGATCACTTGGAGGACTCTGAGACAGACTGGTTCAAGGTTCTATGGTCTGATGAGACCAAGATCGAGATCTTTGGTGCCAACCACACACGTGACGTTTGGAGACTGAATGGCATTGCATACGAACCCAAGAATACCATCCCTACAGTCAAGCATGGTGGTGGCAGCATCATGCTGTGGGGCTGTTTCTCAGCCAAGGGGCCTGGCCATCTGGTCCGCATCCATGGGAAGATGGATAGCACGGCCTACCTGGAGATTTTGGCCAAGAACCTCCGCTCCTCCATCAAGGATCTTAAGATGGGTCGTAATTTCATCTTCCAACAAGACAACGACCCAAAGCACACAGCCAAGAAAACCAAGGCCTGGTTCAAGAGGGAAAAAATCAAGGTGTTGGAGTGGCCTAGTCAGTCTCCTGACCTTAACCCAATTGAAAACTTGTGGAAGGAGCTCAAGATTAAAGTCCACATGAGACACCCAAAGAACCTAGATAACTTGGAGAAGATCTGCATGGAGGAGTGGGCCAAGATAACTCCAGAGACATGTGCCGGCCTGATCAGGTCTTATAAAAGACGATTATTAGCTGTAATTGCAAACAAGGGTTATTCCACAAAATATTAAACATAGGGGTTGAATAATAATTGACCCACACTTTTATGTTTAAAATTTATAAAAATTCAACTGAGCAACATAACTTTTTGGTTTGTAAGATTTATGCTTCTGTTAATAAATCCTACTCTCGTTTGCAGTTTGAAGGCTCTAACTTATTTGCATCTTATCAAACCACCTAAATCAGCAGGGGGTTGAATACTACTTGTAGGCACTGTACATTATATAGAGTCATTACAAACAGAGTGATCTACTTCAAGTGTTTATTTCTGTAAATGTTGATGATTATGGCTTACAGCCAATAAAAACCCAAAGGTCAAAATTAAATGAAGGGTTAAAAACAGCGCTGTGGTACTCCACAAGACATCAAAGGATGAATATAATATTGTTTTATTAGTCAACGCATTTCAGGGCTCCCTGAAATGCCCTGAAACATGGCAATATGATATTTATTTGTTCTGAGGAAGAGGCCAGGGAGCCCTGAAATGCATTGACTAATAATTCAATATTATTTTTACCTTTTGATGTCTCCTGGAATACAGCAGTGTGATTTTTAACCCTTCATCCTCCTTACTCCATATGCACCATGCTGGGGGCTGCAGCAGCAGTGATCTGCTTTAAAGGGATCCTGTCACCCCAAAACACCTCCTAAGCTATTAAAACATATCCCTGCAGCCTCCCATCAGTAATCCCACACTTCTTTTTGCTAATAAATGCATCCAGTGAAAGTGAAGAAAAGCGTTATAGCACTTACTCATTAGTGATGATAATGAGCAGTGGCTATTCTTTAGTCACCCAGGCGGGCCCATGTCGTCATGATAGCACGCCTTAATAGGCGTGATCTGCAAGGCATAATGTTATCAGCGCCTCCCAGCGCTGCTCAGTGCTGGCGAGGCTGTAATGGGGCTGTAATGACGCGAATCACGTCATTTCCGGTATCGGGTAACGTAAGTACACCCGTGCTGCTCTGCGGGCTTCAAGCCCCGCACTGCGCATGCGGCGTGGGTGTACTGACGTCACCCGATACCGGAAATGACGTGATTTGCGTTATTACAGCCCCATTACAGCCTCGCCAGCGCTGAGCAGCGCTGGGAGGCGCTGATAACATTATGCCTTGCAGATCACGCCTATTAAGGCGTGCTATCATGACGACATGGGCCCGCCTGGGTGACTAAAGAATAGCCACTGCTCATTATCATCACTAATGAGTAAGTGCTATACCGTTTTTCGTCACTTTCACTGGATCTATTTATTAGCAAAAAGGAGTGTGGGATTACTGATGGGAGGCTGCAGGGACATGTTTTAATAGCTTAGGAGGCGTTTTGGGGGTGACAGGATCCCTTTAATAATGGTTGTGACTCTCACAACCACACAAGGTGAAGCCTCTGATACCTATTTAGGGAATATTTTATCTCTCAGACCCTTTATCCTCCCTACTTTAATTTTCTGAGATAATGACCTTTGGGTTATCAATGGCTGTAAGCCATAATCATCAACCTTAACAAAAATAAACACTTGAAATAGATCACTCTGTAATGACTCTATATATTATATGTGTTTCACTTTATGTATTTAATAACTGAAATAAATTAATTTTTTTAGTAATATTCTAATTCATTGAGATGAACCTCTATGTACTTCTCTCCCTTCTGTCCCTCCATACCATCTCAGCCATATATAAATTGTTGTGCTCTACCAATATGAATGAACTCCGTTTGTTCTGCAAATCATGGGAATCTGAACTGGATAAACAGCAGATCAAAAAGTTTAATGCTTCTTTTTATTACATAAAGCAGCAATTGCCACAAAGGCAAGGAAAAATCTTATGGTGGGTTTACACACACCAATTTATCTGTTCAATATCTGAACAGATCTCTGGTTGCAGTGAAATCATGGACACATAGTTCCATTTTGTTGCCGTGTACAAATGATACAATGTGTCCATGATTTCACTGCAACCAGAGATCTGTTCAGATATTGAACAGATAAATTGGTGTGTGTAAACCCACCATCAGGCTGGCTTCACACTGCAGTTTTTCACTGATCAGTGTCCATCAGTGTTTGTGTGCCAAAACCAGGAGAGTCTCCAAAACTCAGAACAGGTGTCAATCTTTCAATTATAGTTTTCCTCTGCAAGTTCCTTTCCTGGTAAGGCCGGCTTCACACTGTGTGTGTGATCCGATCCGTGGCTGTCCGCTTGAGGCAGACAGCCGCGGACCGGATCAACACACAGGACTGGGGGGCTATTATGCCCTCCGATCCTGTGTGCAGCGCACGCAGTTCCCACTGCTGATAGGTGAGGACCGCGGGCGCCGCGGTCCTGAGCTGTCAGGGGCTGCAACTGCGTGCGCCGCACACAGGACCGGAGGGCATAATAGCCCCCCAGTCCTGTGTGTTGATCCGGTCCGCGGCTGTCTGCCTCAAGCGGACAGCCACTGATCGGATCACACACGCAGTGTGAAGCCGGCCTAAAGGCCACTTTACACACACCAACTTATCTGTCCAACTTCTGAACAACTTGCTGGTTGCAGTGAAATCATGGACACATTGCTCCATTTTGTGACTGTGTACAATGGTACAATGTGTCCATGATTTCACTGCAACCAGTAAGTTGTTCAGAAGTTGGACAGATAAGTTAGTGAGTGTAAAGTGGCCATTACTCTCCGGGTTTTGGCACCCAAACACTGATGGACACTGATCAGTGAAAAACTGCAGTGTGAAGCCAGCCTTAGCAATGAGGCACCAGGTTCCTGTTATTCTCAACAGATGGTAGCAATTGGTTGCAAATAAATGTTGGTGTAGTGGAAGGGCAGGTTGAACAAAGACACATTTCTGGTGGAGCTTTTCTGTTTTGCACTTTTTGGGGATGCTATTCTTCAGGGTAATTTCGATATAACAGAGGTTTTAATCCTTAAAGATTCTGCTGCATTCCTTCTCTTCATGTTCCCTATGGTCCAGTCCATATATAAAAAACATTAAAGAGGACCTGTCACCAACCATGTTGTGACATCACTGCATATACCCGCCCTGCTCCATGGTTAACATGGAGCAGGGCGGGGATAAGCAGTGATGTCACCGCAGGAGGCGGGGCAATGCGGCCAGCACCGCATTCCTCGCTTTGTGTTATGCAGCAGGCAAGGGAGACAATGATTGGCATGAGAAAGGCGGCGGTGGGTGGATTGAAGATACAGGGGGCATGAAACTGCCCTGTAAGAGAAGTGGCTCCAGCCACAAGCCACCTCCTATTTGGCTCCAGTATGTAAGTTTTCAAAGTCTATTATCTCGGGGTACAGGGGGGCGCAAGGGACGGGGGGACCCTTTGCCTGAATGCAGCAGACATGCTGCATTCAGTGCTGTAATTAGATCACCATGTATGGTTGGTGACAAGTACTCTTTAAGTAATCTGTTTAAGGGCGCCAAATCTGTTATTCTAAAATTTGTAGACCCACTGACCCTGGTGGAGTAGTATAGTGAGATTGCCCAGGTGCTTTAAATGGAGGAGCTAACCACACAATCCACTATAGAAATCTACAGGTAGAAAAGGTTGCGCCTGGTTCCGATTTCACAACACTGCTCCAAAACCAGAGGCAAGCATGAAGGGGAAATTCCCTGCTTTAGGCGTGTGAAGGGGCGATAGGGATGGAATCAGCGTCGCCTACTGATTTCACGGAGGCGTGCCACAGCGTGCTGGACACAGCGCCCCGTGAGCGATGATTGGTGGTGGCTACTGTGTTTCCATTGGCTGTCCCTTCACATGGTGCCATCGTTGATGAGCTGTTACTTCAGCACCACACGCATCTTCACCTACACAACCATCCACTACATCAGTCCAATTACGCCCGCATTCAATAGCGCAAGCTATTGTTGGCGCGTGTATTGGAAGATGCACTGTGTCCACCATACTGCCACACATGACAGTTCATATATTGGCCTACACATAGCACATGGGTGCCATGGGCAACGCACTGCAATGATTAGTGAATTAGGTGATGCTGATGGCTATATTACACTACTCCCGCTCCGAGGACGGCTACCTTGTTAGTGTCCTCAATGTTGTTTGGCGGCGCTAGTGTGCGTGATGACGTCAGGACGTTTGTTTCTGTTTCGCTCTGCCTGCCAGGTGCCTGCCCCTCCTCTGCACATAGGAGCACAGTCATGGCCGCCACACAGCGCGCTGCCACATGGGGTCTGGCGGAGCTAATGCTCCTCATAGACCTATGTGACCAGAATGATTATTGGTGTGGACCAGCGTCACTAGCACCCACGGCCGCGCAAACGCAGCATACTCTGGAGGGCCCTGCTCCACAAACTGGTGGTTGAGAGGACCTGCAAGCAGATCCAGAAAAAAATCGCCGACCTGAAGCATAAGTCACAAGGGCGCATTGTGGATCTTCGTGCCAGGATTGCCAGGCTGTGTGGTGAGTATGTGGCAATGCCAAACACACACATGTCAAGCTAAATACTCCAAGCACTACACAAACATCATGTGGTATTGTGCCATGCCACATAATGTGGCTTAAGCTACCATGTTGAGCTGTCACCAATGTGCATCTGCATGTTGGTTACACTGCAACATGAAGGTGTATGAAACACTCATTTGTCATACAAATGGTGATGGCCATAGTGGTCCTTGACCTGTGTGCTTGGAAAAAGAGGTGAGTCCTGTCTGCCAAGGTGAAAACTACATATCAATGCCATGTTCCACACCCACATGACACCTTGCACCACATATGTCTAACCTGTAACACATAAAATTTGGCAACACAATGATCACAATACAGAACACTGAATACAATTTCAACGGTATGTGTTGGCACCCATGGTGCGAACATCTGTTGCTTAGTGGCTGCTTTTGTGTTCAAGGGTTAGGTAACATTAAAAATATGTGGCCACTAGTGTTGGACTCATGTCCCAAACCAGAGTGGCCCCTACCCAGAGTCTATGCGGCCACCATAACCTTGGAGCGTATCATTCACGCTGTCATGACATTCTAACACACACACAAGGTGTATTCCCTATGTTGTGTGCCTTTTCTCTAATAGCTCTGTCATCATGTTTGATATTACAGATGAAGAGGACTCTGTGTCTGGGGAGGCTCAACAGTCCCCAACGGCACCCGGGACACCACCACCACCTGGCCCGGAGGGCCCAGCCAGTCCCTCACCACCTGGGACTCCACCATTCCCAGGGCCGGAGGGCCCAGCCAGTCCCTCACCACCCGGGACTCCACCAGCCTCAGCGCCAGAGGGCCCAGCGAGTCCCTCACCACCTGGGACTCCACCAGCCCCAGGGTCGGAGGGCACAGCCAGTCCCTCACCACCCGGGACTCCACCAACACCAGGGCCGGAGGGCACAGCCAGTCCCTCACCACCCAGGACTACCAGCCCCGGGGCCGGAGGGCACAGCCAGTCCCTCACCACCAGTGCCACAAGCCTTGGCAACCCAGGCCCCCTAGGAGCAGAAAGCCCCATCCTGTGGCCACACACCCCTAGCCCAGGAGCCACACCACCCCCCAGCATCTCCAGCTCCCGGCCAAGCCCTGGTGTGATGTGGTCCCCACACCCTCACCTTCAGCCTGCAGGTGCTGCGTATGGTGGTAAGTATCTGCTAAGGCCTACAAGCTTTACAATGTACTTACTGTTGTGTGCTCCAGACACCAGTATGTGAGTTGTGTTTATGTTTTTTTGTTTCATTTTTGGCAGAAGGAGAACGAGCACGTGCGGCCGGCTGGTTTGTCAGCCCATCCCCATCATCTCCTGATGATAACCGGGATGGTGATGTGCAGCGTACGTATGATCAATTACAATTCCCTCAAATAACCAAATCCACATACCCAGGTAACTCACTAATCTCCTTTATTCCCTACAGGTGTACAAACTATTGCAGAGCTGCTGCTGGCTCACCAGGAGGCCCAGCAGCAGATGGAGAGGGCACACCAAGAAAGGCAGCAACACCTTGCCCACTTGGGTGCCATGATCCACTCCCTCCAGACAGCGCAATCACGCATGGGCCGTAACCCATCACACCCCACCCAATAATGGGACCACACTCCCCTAACCATTGTTGTCTATGTTGGACCATTGTTTTTTCCCCTGTTGCCATGTTAGCACCTTTTTTTTTAAGGCCACGTTGGCCTCTTTTCTTATAGTGTCCCCAATTGAGATGGTGGGTAGTCTGTCTTAGCTACTCCTAAGCTAAACCAGGCTTTTGGTTTGTGATGGCAATGTTTTGCAACATGCTGGTGAATAAAAATATGCCCAGCTACATCCTGTGTCATCCCTTGTTGTAACACACACAGGTTAAAGTTAGTGATGTGAATTTTCACAAATCACACTGGCCCACATTGGAACTACAGTTGTATGGCGTGACATAGTAAACATGTCACCATACTGAACCATTACAACCGCCATGCCCACCAATATGACATCAATGTCTCCTATATGACACCCACATAACCCAACACACACACACACTTGTGTACGTGACACAGATATGGACATAGTGTTGTGGAAATTAAATATTTATTTATTTTTCAATTAAAATTGGAAAAAAAAAGGAAATGGGCCACACCTGGCCAATTTAATGTCAACAAAAAATAGTTCTGCCAAGGTTGTGCATTGGCTAGTAGTTCTCTTGTTCTTCCTCCTCCTCTGCTGGATCAGACAATGGGGCCCCCCTCCACCTCTTCATAAACCCAGTGGCCCTGTGAGGCCGCAGCTCGCCTGGGCTGTCTTCTTGGGGGAGGTGGAGTATCACGAGTTTGTGTCCTCCTCACCATGCGTCTGGCGGGTGCAGTGGGCCCTGGGTGGTCTTCCGGGGGAACGTCCAGGACGCCCCCCATTGCAGGGACCCATCCACACCCGCCTCCAGGACACAAAACATGGCCCGCTCTGCGATGTTCCGCTGCTCTGACTCCATGTGGGCCAGCATCTCGCTGGTGATGTACCCGACCCCATAGCCAGGGGTCCTCTCACGATCAAGGAGGACCCATTTCGCCCAGATACCCAGCAATGTGTTGGGTGGGGCTGGTGGTCTCCGATGTCTAATCTCAGAGCTGGGACCTGGGCCGGGCCCCCCACCACTGGTCCCGGGCACTGGCTCTCCCACTGATGTTGATGGGAGAGCCTCAGCAGCTGCTGACTCCTCATCACTGGAGTCAGGTGCCAGAGGGACCTGAAAAGCAAAGAAACTAAAAAAAAAAATCAGCCACATGATGCAATATAATTGATGATAATACCACAACCAAAAACACCCCAGACAACATAGAGCCAAGCTCACCACGGAGAACACCAAAAGCCACAGGAGCAGAGTGTAGAGAAGAAAAAGCCTAAAAAGCACACAAGTGCAGTATACTCACCTGAGGGTCCACATTGCTACGGTATGTAAAGTGGCCACAAATAACACAAAACAATTGGTAAAAACACAGACCACAAAACTGATAGAAAAGAACAGTGAACAGGATTGGTGGTTGAAAAGCACAATTGTGACTACCACATGTGTGGCAAACCACACATCAGTGCCAAAAACATGCTGGGTAGATCAAACACACAAACACAATTACCCACCTCCTGCGACGGGGCAGGATTTTGGGCTGCGCCTACAGCTAGTTGCGGGCGCCACCTGCTGCACCGTGTTCCACGAGGCCCCTCTTGGCCCAGGGTGAAGCTGAGGAGGTCATAGTACCAGAGATAGGGCCTAGGAAGCTCCTCAGCTCCAGCCCCGGACTGAGCCTCCATCCACCGTTTGTGGGTTCTGTTGAACACGGTGCGCAGGCTTTTAATCTTCTCCGCAACCAGCACCGCTGTTCAGTTATTTTGAGGTTGGAGCTGGTTACACAGCTCCACCAGCGGCATGTAGGCCGCAGCCCGCGCTGCCTGGTCATGATACGCAGGCAGCGACACCTGCCACAGGCATTCGTGTGCCTGATACATGGTGATGAGTTGGGTCACAAACCCGTGATACTCAGCCATCTGACAAAAAGAAAGAAAAAAAAAAGTTCATGCAAACAAACACATGCCCATCAGAGGTCTCACCCTACTCTGTGTGTCCAGCCCATGTCCTGCAAGACGAATAACGTGTTCTGGTAGACCGGTTGGCTTGGGCAAAGCATTGTTGGCGTTAACATGGGTCCATACATGGGCCATGTTTGACAGGTAACGTGATATATGTGATTTGGCCCACTGCACTTCAATATGTGAAGGCCTATCATTACAAATGCCACACTTTGTGTAACTAAGGACATTTCAACACACAGACATCAGATACACACATATTTTGACCTAAACATAGTGCTGAAGTGCACATATTGTCCTGCCAAGATTCTCACAGAACATTATGTGTGCTACTGGACACTGAGTGTATTAATGATGCGTACACGTCGCTAAATACACTTCTACATGACGCTACCTGAAGCCGGACCTAATGCGCACAAACATCAGCTAACATATGTGTGTACAGCACACAGAAAATAACGTCTAGGAGTTCCCAATAGCATGTGCCCCCACTTACTGTCTGTCCAACAGAGAACTTGTGAAGAGACTCTACTAGCTCATTGCATATTCCAGTCGGGGCAGGTGTTATGCCCCGCCACGGCTTATTTAAACCCAACCGGACCAATCACAAAAGCACAATTTCGCCTAAAGATTGGTCCCACCTGCGTACGACCAGGCAGCTACGTAGATTACAAGAAACCGCTGTGTTTTGATTGGTTGCTTCACATATAAAATGCTCTCAAGGCTGATGTTGGACACGCTTGCTGCCCAGAGTCATTAAGTAAGTACTGATGTGCAAACATGATCTGTGATGTGGGTGTTTTTCCTTTACAGCCCCTTACCATTTGGGTTCGCTATTGTGTAGTCTAGGTGACGCCCAAGTGGTGGGATATGTAGTTACTTGTGTTTTTTGGGGCCATATATACTATTGTGTGCTGACAAATGGATGCATGTGTGTTTTACCAAACCAAACCGTATCCTCTTTGAAAAGCCTTTTTGCCTTTGCCATACAGGATCATGTTTGAAGGATGCGTGTGTCTTTAGTTGCGGGGAGCATCTGACTTGAGGACACATAGTACTGTCGTGGACCCCACACACTAGGACGTAGAAGTCTAGACAAAATTTGGAGTGGGGCGTGTGGCATCTGTGAATGTCGGGCTCTGGACATCCTGCATTCACAACACATCAGGGAAGTGTATTGGACATGATGAGTATTCAATAGTCTGCTTTGTGGCATGATATTTTGAGCATGACACACAAAGACTGGGATACGTGTATAATTAAATTGTATAGATGCGTTATAAAAAAAATGTCAATAATGTGAAGTACGTGTAGGGCCATGCCTTGTGGTCACACATGAGCATTATGCCTACGTATCTGGCCTTACGCTCATGATGTGTTGCATTTGACAAGTGATACAGGAAGGCCAGGGCAGTCGAGTGACCAGATTTGGGTATCATCCTATGGAATGCTGGGTTGGGCCTTGGAATGGGGATATATCTGTGTGTGGGCTGCTGTCCACAGTTGGGTATGCTGTGGTCAAGTGGGCAGAGGATGTATAGGGAAGGAGGTGGTGTGTGTAGATGATGTGTCTCGTCCTGATGTTTTTTTTTTCCAATTTTGTAGTGGTTGGTACGTGAGATGATGTTCGACCCTGATGGGAGATGTTATCGTGGCTCTTGCCTTGGTGGAAGAGCAATTGTGGCTTGAGGATAGATAAGAGAGGTTGCAGGCTCGCAGACCACGGCATGTGTGGACTCGGGACTGGCTTCGCCGCCGGGCCTCCCGGAGCCACATGCAGCTGGTGCGTGAGCTGGAGAATCATAGTCGGCATGATTTCATAAACTACCTTTGTATGTCTGAGGACTCTTTTGCATTCCTTTTAGAACGCATAAGGCCATTGATAGCCTTTCAGGACGCTGTGATACTTCGAGCTGTGCCACCTGATGAGTGTTTGGCAGTAACTTTGCGGTTCCTGGCTACAGGTCAGTCAAGGACCGACCTGCAATACACTTCACGTGTATCACTGTCCCTGCTGATCCGCCTGATTCCCGAGACATGTGAGGCCATCTGGAGTAGTGTGCTGCCATCCTATATGCAGTTTCCAGAAAGACCCCCTCAATAGATGGAAGTAGCCAGAGGGTTTGAAGACTGCTGGCAATTTCCAAACTGGATGGTAAGCACTAGTGATGAGCGAGTACTAAAATGCTCGGGTGCTCGAAGCTCGGGCCGAGCATCCCGAGATACTCGTGTACTCGGCACGAGTACCGAGCCCAATGTTATCCTATGGGAGACCCGAGTATTTTTATGAAATGACTGCCGGCAGCATGTAGAAACCCTAAAAATGTCACAAAAGTCTCAGAAGAGTGCTGAAATGACATGGCAACACCATGGGGAAGACCCCTGGAAGCATTTCTCACTCAAAAGTCACAGCTGTGAACAATCTTGTCCGAGTTTCACGCCAATTTTATGGAGTCACCAGAAAACCTTCCAAAATGATACCAAAATGAATATTTAGGGTGGAAATGTTAAGGGCACATACCCAATAGTGAGATACAGCTGATGTATGTTACTTTTTGTGATTACATGAAAGATTTTACGTGAAAACATTGTGCGGCACTCCGATGTCCCTGAGAAGAGACGTACATGAAGGCCTCTTGACATAATGTGCCCATTTCGAGGAACTGGGTCTATTGTAGTAATTTCCTTTGCCAGGGCAGTCCAAAATTTGGAGGTTCACCAATGCCCCTAGATAGAGACGTGCATGAGGGCCTGTAAACCTGAAGTGCCCATTGTAAGGAAGTGGGTGTATTGTAGTATAGCCCTTTCACAGGGCAGCCAAAAATTGGGAGGCTCCACAATGACCTATGCATACAGATATGCATGAGGGCCTGTAAACCTCAAGTGGGTGTATTGTAGTATAGCCCTTTGGCAGGGCAGCCAAAAATTGGGAGGTTCCACATTGTCCCTGGATAGAGACGTGCAGGAGGGCCTGTAAACCTGAAGTGGGTGTATTGTAGTATAGCCCTTTGGCAGGGCAGCCAAAAATTGGGAGGCTCCACAATGACCCATGCATACAGACATGCATGAGGGCCTGTAAACCTCAATTGGGTGTATTGTAGTATAGCCCTTTGGCAGGGCAGCCAAAAATTGGGAGGCTCCACATTGTCCCTGGATAGAGACGTGCAGGAGGGCCTGTAAACCTGAAGTGGGTGTATTGTAGTATAGCCCTTTGGCAGGGCAGCCAAAAATTGGGAGGCTCCACAATGTCCCATGCATACAGACATGCATGAGGGCCTGTAAACCTCAATTGGGTGTATTGTAGTATAGCCCTTTGGCAGGGCAGCCAAAAATTGGGAGGCTCCACAATGTCCCATGCATACAGACATGCATGAGGGCCTGTAAACCTCAATTGGGTGTATTGTAGTATAGCCCTTTGGCAGGGCAGCCACAAATTGGGAGGCTCCACATTGTCCCTGGATAGAGACGTGCAGGAGGGCCTGTAAACCTGAAGTGGGTGTATTGTAGTATAGCCCTTTGGCAGGGCAACCAAAAATTGGGAGGCTCCACATTGTCCCTGGATAGAGACGTGCATGAGGGGCCTCAAAACATTTTTCCCAGTGAAAAGGAGCAGGTCTCCTGTCGTTGTAATGCCCATTCTAAAAGAATGGGCGAAATAATTTACCACTGCGGGTATACCTCAAACAACAGCCTAACTATTGTAACGGTCATCATGGTGGCTCATGAGGAGAAGGAGAAGCTGTCCAGCGATTAGCCAAAGTCCAGAAGTGTGTACCCATGGGTGAGTGAAGGTACATGGCAAATTCCCATAAAAAAATTTAAAATCAGTTGTCATTTGTTGGTGGTGTGGTGAAGTCTGGCCCAATCCAACCCTTGTTCATCTTGATCAGAGTCAGCCTGTCAGCATTTTCAGTTGACAGGCGGGTGCGTTTATCAGTAATGATTCCACCTGCGGCACTGAAAACACGCTCTGACAATACACTAGCGGCAGGACAGGCCAGGACTTCCAAGGCGTAGAGAGCCAATTCATGCCACGTGTCCAGCTTGGAGACCCAATAATTGAAAGGCACAGAGGAATCTCGCAGTACAGTTGTTCGATCTGCAAGGTACTCCTTCAGCATCTGGCCAAACTTAGCATTTCTTGTGGCACTACCCCGCACCTCAGGGGCTGTGGTACGTGAGGGGCTGAGAAAACTGTCCCACATCGTTAAGACTGTTCCCCTACCTCTGGCGGATTGGACTTGTGCTCCTCTCGGCCGTACGCCTTGGTTGTCCACCGATTCCTGACCTATGCCGCTAGCGTTTTGTGAGGGGAATGATTTGCCTACTTCCGTGACTATGGCCTTCTGGAAATGCTGCATTTTGGCTGACCTCTCCGCCTCAGGAATGAGAGACATAAAGTTCTCCTTGTAGCGTGGGTCTAACAGTGTTGCCAACCAGTACTGATTGTCGGCCAATATGTTCTGAACGCGAGGGTCACGAGCCAGGCAGCTTACCATAAAGTCAGCCATGTGCGCCAGACTCTTAACAGCCATCACTTCAGTATCCAGACCAACACGATGACTGAACATGCTGTCCTCCTCCTCCTCATCTCCCCTGTCCTCTGGCCAGCCACGCTGAATCGAGGGTATGACTGGTGTGCATGTCATATCCTCAATTTGGCCAGAGAGTTGCTCCATGTCTTCATCCTCCTCCTCCTCGTCACAGTCCTCCACTGCACGTTGTGATGAGATGAGGCTGGGCTGTGTGTTTTCACCTACACCCACTACTGTTTCTTGCTCCAAGTCATCGCGCTCAGCCTGCAATGCATCTTCTTTGTTTTTCAGCAGAGACCGTTTTAGAAGGCAGAGTAGTAGTATGGTGACGCTAATAATGGCGTCATCGCCGCTCACCATCTTGGTGGAGTCCTCAAAGTTTTGGAGGACGGTACATAGGTCGGACATCCATCTCCACTCCTCAGGTGTTATGTGTGGAGTTTGACCCATTTCCCGACAGCTTAGGTGATGCAGGTAGTCAACAACTGCCCTCTTCTGCTCACATATCCTGACCAACATGTGCAGAGTTGAATTCCAACGCGTGGGGACATCACACACCAGTCTGTGGGCAGGAAGACGCAAACAGCGCTGAAAGCCGGCAAGGCCGGCTGAAGCAGCAGGTGACTTGCGAAAATGTGCAGACAGACGGTGAACTTTTACCAGCAGTTCAAACAGCTCTGGGTATGACTTTAGAAACCTCTGAACCACCAGGTTGAGCACATGGCCCACGCATGGAACATGCGTCAGCTGGCCTCAGCCTCAAAGCTGCCACCGGGTTCCGGCCATTGTCATACACGACCTTTCCTGGCTTTAGGTTCAGAGGTGTGAGCCAGTTATCTGCCTGCTGTTTCAGAGCTGTCCACACCTCTTCTGCTTTGTGGGGTTTGTCACCTATGCAGACTAGCTTCAGCACAGCCTGTTGCCACTTCGCAGAGGCAGTGCTGCAGTGCTTCCAGCTTGGGACTGGTGTGGAGGGTACAGTGGATGAGGATACGCAGGAGGAGGAGGAGGAGGCTGAAGAGCATGACATTCCGGAGCTGTAGAGTGTCGGTGAAACCCTGACAAGGTAGGGCCTGCTATCCTTGGTGTGGGAAGGACGTGTTCCGTCCCTCGCTCAGACTGGGTCCCAGCCTCCACAATATTAACCCAGTGTTTTGTCAAGGAGATGTAGCGGCCTTGCCCACAAGCACTTGTCCACGTGTCTGTGGTTAGGTGGACTTTGGCTGAAACAGCGTTGTTCAGGGCACGTGTGATGCTGTTGGACACGTGGTTATGCAATGCGGGGATGGCACATCTGGAGAAATAGTGGCGGCTGGGGACCGAGTAACGTGGGACAGCAGCCGCCATCAGGTCGCGGAATGCTTCCGTCTCCACCAGCCGGAAAGGCAACATTTCTAGCGCTATGATTCGCGAAATGTGAGAATTCAGGACTGTGGCATGTGGGGCGTTGGCAGCGTATTTGCGCCTGCGTTCAAAGGTTTGCTGAATGGATAATTGAACGCTACGCTGGGACAAGGACGTGCTTGATGGTGGTGTTATTTGTGCGTGGGCAACTTCAGGTGCAGGGCCGGAGGCTTGTTCGCGGCCAGCATGTACAGGGGATTGGCTCGCACGCACAACACGCGAAGACGTAGCAGTGACATCTGCAAGCACCGCTCCTCGACTCTGTTCTACTTCCCACAAAGTCGGGTGCTTGGCTGACATGTGCCTGATCATGCTGGTGGTGATCAGGCTGCTAGTTTTCGTACTCCTGCTGATGCTGGCATGGCAGGTGTTGCAAATGGCCTTTTTGGAGTCATCTGGAGCCAACTTAAAAAACTGCCAGACTCGGGAACACCTAACATTTGCACAGGCACCTTGTGTAGTGTTGTTGTTCTGGGGAACGGTTGCCTGCCTTCTGCCTGCGGACCCGACCCTGCTTCGTACTGCCTGTTGGGATGCTACGCCTCCCTCCCCCTGTGCACTGCTGTCCTCGCTCTGCATATCCTCTTGCCAGGTTGGGTCAGCTACTGGATCATCCACCACGTGTCTTCCTCTTCCTTGGCTAATCGCTGGACTGCTCCTCCTTCTCGTCATGTGCCACCATGATGACCGTTACAATAGTTAGGCTGTTGTTTCAGGTATACCCCCAGTGGTAAATTTTTACGCCCATTATTTTAGAATGGGCATTACAACGACAGGATACCCGCTCCTTTTCAATGGGAAAAATGTTTTGAGGCCCTCCTGCACGTCTCTATCCCGGGACAATGTGGATCCTCCCAATTTTTGGCTGCCCTGTGAAAGGGCTATACTACAATACACCCACTTCCTTACAATGGGCACTTCAGGTTTACAGGCCCTCATGCATGTCTGTATGCATGGGTCATTGTGGAGCCTCCCAATTTTTGGCTGCCCTGCCAAAGTGCTATACTACAATACACCCACTTCAGTTACAGGCCCTCCTGCACGTCTCTATCCTGGACAATGTGAGCCTCCCAATTTTTGGCTGCCCTGCCAAAGGGCTATAGTACAATACACCCACTTTAGTTGTACAGGCCCTCCTGCACGTCTCTATCCTGGGACAATGTGGAGCCTCCCAATTTTTGGCTGCCCTGCCAAAGGGCTATAGTACAATACACCCACTTCAGGTTTACAGGCCCTCCTGCACGTCTCTATCCTGGGACAATGTGGAGCCTCCCAATTTTTGGCTGCTCTGCCAAACGGCTATACTACAATACACCCAATTGAGGTTTACAGGCCCTCATGCATGTCTGTATGCATGGGTCATTGTAGAGCCTCCCAATTTTTGGCTGCCCTGCCAAAGGGCTATACTACAATACACCCACTTCAGGTTTACAGGCCCTCCTGCACGTCTCTATCCAGGGGCATTGGTGAACCTCCCAATTTTGGACTGCCCTGGCAAAGGAAAATACTACAATAGACCCAGTTCCTCAAAATGGGCACATTATGTCAAGACAGGGCTTCATGTACGTCTCTTCTCAGGGTCATCGGAGTGCCGCACAATGTTTTCACGTAAAATGTTTCATGTAATCACAAAAAGTAACATACACCAGCTGTATCTCACTATTGGGTATGTGCCCTTAACATTTCCACCCTAAATATTCATTTTGGTGTCATCTTGTAAGGTTTTCTGGTGACTCTGTAAAATTGGTGTGAAACTTGGACAAGATTGTTCACAGCTGTGACTTTTGAGTGAGAAATGCTTCCAGGGGTCTTCCCCATGGTGTTGCCATGTCATTTGAGCACTCTTCTGAGACTTTTGTGACATTTTTAGGGTTTCTACATGCTGCCGGCAGTCATTTCATAAAAATACTCGGGTCTCCCATAGGATAACATTGGGCTCGGTACTCGGGCTGAGTACACGAGTATCTCGGGATGCTCGGCCCGAGCTTCGAGCACCCGAGCATTTTAGTACTCGCTCATCACTAATAGTTATTATTATTATTATTATATTTTTCACATACGAAAGTCTTTACTAGTGACTCTCACTTCTGGCTGATAGAGGGGCTACCAAGCAAGAAGTTCCCTTTTATGATGTCCATTTGCCCTTTTAGGATATATGTACAGGGGTTTTCTTATAAGACAAATGCCTTCATTTTCATATATTATTCAGTATATTTTTATCATTTAGGCATTCCTTGTTACTTTATTTATTATTGAAAAGCATAATATAGAACCTACTTATTATTCTGTGTTAAAGGGATCCAACCACCAGGATCTAACCACGTGTAAATCAGTGCACAGGTGATTGACATGTGCAGCATGACATCCCCATTTAGGTTTTTTATTTATTCCTCCCCTGTGGGCTTGTCTTTCTGCCGTAAGTCAAACCCCCCCATCTTGGATGAGTGGGAGGGGGAAGGGGTTTGGCTTACAACAAAAAGACAAGAACACATGGAAGGAATAAAATAAAACCCAAATAGTGATGTCATGCTGCACCGATTTACAGGTGGTTAAATCCTGGTGATTGGTTCCCTTTAAACTCTGGTAGCTCAGTGGTTAGCATTGTTGTTTTGCTATGCTGGGTCCTGAGTTCAAATCCCATTAATATGTTTTTATGTTCTCCCTGTGTTTGAATGAGTTTCCTCCAGGTTCTCTGTTTTCCTCCCACACTCAAAAAGAAATATTGATAAGGAATTTTGTGATGATAGTATTTGTTGTTATTATTATTATTATTATTATTATTATTATTATATATATGGAATCAATGGTGCTGTACATGAGAAAGGGATACATATAAACAAGTTAAAAATACAACAAGCAAACTAACAGTGACAGACTGATACAGAGGGGGAGAGAGAGGAGCCTGCCCTTGCGGGCTTACATTCTACAGGACAATAGGGAGAGAGACAGTAGGTTGGGTCTGCTCTGGTGGTGGTGCAGCGCCTGGTCCGGTGGTGGTAGAGCACCGGGTCCAATGGTGGTAGAGCGCAGGGTCCAGTGGTGGTGAGGTGGCACAGTGGTCATTGCAGGTTGTAGGCTGTTCTGAAGAGATGAGTTTTCAGGTTCCGCTTGAAGGTTCTGAGTGTGGAGGACAGTTGGACGCTTTGGGGTGCAGAATTCCAGAGAATGGGGGATGCTCGGGCGAAGTCTTTCAGGCGGTTAGATGAGGAACATGCAAGTGTCGAGGAAAGAAGGAGGTCTTTGGAAGATCGGAGGTTACGAGTTGGATGATTTCGGGATATTAGTTCAGAGATATATGGGGGGGGGACAGATTGTGGATGGCTTTGTAAGTCAATGTTAGTAGTTTGAATTGGATACACTGGGGAATTGGGAGCCAGTGGAGGGATTGGCAGAGGGGAGAAGTGGAGGAATAGCGAGGAATGTTGTGGAATTAATGGCGCTATATAAGCGAATACAAATATAAATTTAAGCTCTTGATTTATTACTGCTGTGGAAAAAAATGGTTTGGAAGCCATGTTAAGCATATTGCTACATCTTTTTTAATGTGTTTAGAACTTTAGAGATAATATCCGAAATCAATATTTCTTTCAAGTTTTATGCCACTACAACATGTTTGATTTATTTATTTTTTTCCACACTACGCAATTAAAATGTGTAATGGATGAAAGAAAAATGAATTTCTATGCAGACAACATTACGAAGTTCAGAACAGTTTATGAGTTAAAGACTGTACTTGGCTTTAATAAAAATGAAGAAAATGTGGAAGATCATTAATCACAAAGAAAATAACAAACAGACAAAGGATGTGGTTGGGTTCAAGTACACAGATGTTCGCATAAAAAAATAGAATAAAAAAAAGAAAATGTACAAAAGGTTTCTGTTTAATCCCATGTGTTCAGAAAGAGCATATTGTGGGTACAGATGTGCCACATCTTTCTTGCTCACCATCTAGTTACACAAAGGACGTTCCATGTAAATATATGCAATTCCAATTCTGGACTGACGATCAAAAGGGGTATGAAGTATTAGTGTTGGGTAACTGCATCACTAAATGGAATAAATAAACTCAGGCAAAGTTATGTATGAGCAATAAATGCCGCTCAAGAGCCACTTAGGGACACACAAAATGTAATGTCATGAAAATCTTATGAACAGAAGGTTTCTAAATTGATTCTTATTATTCTATTAAAGAACAGCAGTGTTTATATTTATGGCATATAACACTGGGACCAAGCATAAAACTAGAATGTATGAATTTGCCGTATGGGGAAATGCGGATGGCCAAATGTTATTGAGTTTACAACTATTTAGAAATAGCACAGAGTGTAATTCAGATGCTTAACCTGTGGACTTTATGTTTGGGGACAAACATGTATTACATCCGTGACTTAAATCTGTCAAAGTCAGACAGCAGCAACTGCTGCTGCTTATGTCAGTAATGCATTTCAAAGGGGATACATTTACTAAAAATATTGCTTTATATTAACCCCATAGCAATTGCACCATTTTTTTTTTTTTTTGCAAATTCATCTTCCAAGACCCAAATAAAAGCTTGATTTTTTTGTGGGGTGAAGGGTTGACTTTTAAATTGCACCATTCAATTTACTTTAAAATGTACAAAAAAAAGAACAATTTGTCCAAATATATATATATATATATATATATATATATATATATACAGTGGTGTTCAAAAGTCCTGCATAGGCATAGGATAAATAGATTTTTTCAAGTTTTTAAACGTTTTCTGTCGAATATCTTCGATGCTAATATGACATATTATATATGGTTTTGTTCCGAATACAATTTTGCATTCTCTCCCTGTAATATTTTTAGCTTTTGAAGCAGTTTTGCCTGAAATTATTGCAACAATATGGGAATTGAAAGCACAACTAAATATTGTACAGCTTCAGATCCAAAATTAGCCAATCACAGATGAGGTTCTTGTGACCAATCATAACCTGGATATGGCAGCCAATCACTTTTCTTTACATTGCATCACATGTGCTGCTTTGTTTGTTTGTTTTATCTGTTGGTCTATCTAGTGAATCTTACTGTAGAGCTTTATGATGGGAGCCTTCAGATTTTTGTCAGCGGAGGATTGTGTGCGAGTTGTGGTGCTACATGAAGAGGGTTATACTGGCCCCCAGATCGAAAGGAAGGTCGGTTGTAATCAGAGTACAGTCGTAAGAATTTTGCAGAAACATAAGCAGCTTGGAATTACCCAGGACAGGCCCAGATCTGGTCGGCCCAGAAAGTCAACTAAAAGGGAGGATAGAGTACTGATAAGAACATCCCTTGCCAATCGAAAGCTCACCTCTCCTCAGCTTCTGCGAGAATGGCAAGAAAAGGGCAATATTGAGGTAGCAACATCAACTGTTAGGAAGAGATGTTTGGAAGCAGGATTGAGAGGGTGCAAGGCCCGAAAGAAGACATTGATGACAGCCATACAAAGACAAAGGCGAAAACTGTGGGCATTTAAATATTCAAAATAGAGAAAGGAGGAGTGGGGAAAAGTGCTATTTAGTGATGAAAGCACTTTTTGCATTTTAGAAAATGATGGCAAGTCTTATGTGAGAAGGTTTCCACATGAAGAGTACAAGCCAGAGTGTTTGAGCTTCTCTGTGAAACATCCGATGAAAGTAATGGTCTGGGGCTGTATGGCAGTCAATGGTGTTGGAAGGCTTCATATTGTGGAGGGTATGGTTAATGCAAAAAAATACATAGACATCCTTAATAAGAAAATGCTGCCTTCTGCTCAACACCTGTTTTCAGGGGATTATATCTTCCAGGATGATAATGCTCCTTGTCACAGAGCTAAGACAGTAACGGAATGGAAAAAAAAAAACAAGATGGCTACCATTGACTGGCCAGCCCAGACCTCAATCCAATTGAAAATTTGTGGCACAAGGTATCGATAGAGATATCTAAAAAACAGCCAAGGACCAAGAGAGAGTTGATTGAGGCTCTGATACAGGCCTGGAACCACATTATCCCTCAGAAACATCTGCAGAAGCTTGTTCACTCAATGCCACAGGGATGCAAGTTGGTGCTCAAGAGCAAAGGCTGGCCAATAAAGTATTACAAGCTAAAGATGCACTCAAAAGGACCTTTTCAGGACTCTGAATTAAATAAAAAATAATAAATCTTAAAAAGTAAAATTTAAGTCTGTGTGAACTTGCATTGGAAGTTAATGAACTTAGAAACCTGTTCACCATTCTACACACTGTACTGGTGTAGGTATGGTTATGCTGTAAAAAAAAATATCAAAAATGCGCTTACCATAACAATTTATACACTTGGGACATTCAAAAATGAGTATGGCATACAATGAGGGATTACAAAAACATATATGTTCCATCAGTTTCACTGTACAGATGCAGAAGTATGAAATATATAGTTTTCTTCACGTCTATGCAGGACTTTTGAACACCACTGTATATATATATATATATATATATATATATATATATTTATTTATATATATGGACCTAACTGTACATTACTAGCTTTTAGAATTGGACATGATACAGTGCTTATGCATACCTCCCAACCATCCCGGATCCAGCGGGACAGTCCCAATTTTGAACTTCTGCCCCGCTGTCCCGGCCAGGAGGTTACATTTCCCGCACTGCAGTGAGCTGCCGCCACCGTCCCCTAGACATTTTAGCTTTGTGTGTCATGGATCATCAGTGCTCTGCTCCGAATGTCCAGGTCAAGTGTCTTTTTTTTTTATTGAATAAAGTTTTGTGCCGCTTGTACACATGCGGGGATTGCTGACACTGCCCTGTGCGGCTCTGTGATCTCGGCAGTCCCCTCCGCACACTGCTCTCCCTCACCCCAGCTGTTGCCGAGGATTTCTCAATCGTTCTGCACTGAGACTGCAGTGAGTGCCCAGCATCAGTGAGGGGAGGGGGACGTCGCTCTGTAGCAGAAGGTGGGCGGAGCCAAGTCTGTGTGGGAGGGGGAGAAACACAAGCCAGTCTGCCCTGAGGAGAGGGGAAAGGAGTGCAGCCACAGGAGCCCCCTCCCTCTTGTAATCTCACAGGATCCCTCTCCCTCCTGTAATCTCACTAACTGCTCTGCTGTCAGGAGCAGGAGGAGGGGGAGAGAAGGAAGAGGCCTCCTGCGTGATAATTCCAACTTCAGGGCTCCCCACTGCTGTACTGCCACTGAAGAAAAGATTGAGTATATATGTGTTCATGTATGTATGACAGTATGTGTGATGTGTGTGTGATGCTGTGAGAGTGATGCATGGGCTGTTTGTGAGTGATGCGTGTGATGTGTGTGGTGTATGAGTGATGCATGTGTGTAAGGAATGTGTGAGCTGTGTGTTAGAGTGATGCGTGTGTTAGTGTGATGCTTGTGAGTGATGCATGTGTGTGAGTGGTGCCTGTAGTGTGTGAGTGATGCGTAAGTTAGTGATGCATGTGAGTCAGTAATGCATGTGCTGTATGTGAGTGATGCATGAGTTAGAGTGATGTGTGTGATGTGTGACAGTGATACGTGTGTGTGAGTGATGCATGTGGTGTGTGAAGGTGATGCATGTGTGTGAGTGATGCATGTAATGTGTGAGTGATGTGCGGAGTGTGAGAGTGATGCGTGTGTGTGAGTAATGTTAATGCGTGTACTGTGTGTGAGTGATGCGTGTGATGTGTGACTGCAAGTGACATCTACTTCATTATCTGCATTTAGAGAGTTAACACTGTTTTCTGTGGTGTTACATAGGACTGCAGATTACATCTACTACATTATCTGTACTAAGAAATATCACAGTGTTATCTGTGGTGTTACATGGGACTGCAGATGACAACTACTACATTATTTGTACTGTTATGACAGTGTTATCTGTGATGTTACATGGGACTGTAGGTGATATCTACTAAATTATCTGTATTCAGAGATATCACAGTGTTATCTGTGGTATTACATAGGACTGCAGATGACATCTACTACCTCATCTGTACTCAGAGATATCTCTTTGCTATCTGTGGTGTTACATAGGACTGCAGGTGACATCTACTGTATTTTTTGGACTATAAGATGCTTTTTTTCACCATAAACTTTGGGTGAAAGAGGGGGTGCATCTTGTAGTCTGAATATACAGACCTGTGTGACTGTGGGGCGCCACAGCTTTGGAGCAGCTGGAGGAGGCAGGCAAAGGCTGCAGAGGCAGTGGGATTAGTGTAATGTATGTTGCACTGCACTCTTAGCGCCAAGGTGGGCGCATATTATAAGTATACACCCCCTACATCACTGTATGTGGCCCCCCATGCTGCCACACACCAGAAAATAATAACCAATGTAACTGTCAAGCCCCATGCCCTGGGGTACTCGGGTATCAGTCTCGGTGGCTGTTCGGGATGTCACGCGTGGCAGCGCCTGAGCCCGTGGCCTGGGTGACACTTCAAAAAGGAAATATTTACAGGGGATAAGAGTTTGTCATGTGACGCCACCAGTAGTACCTGGTGATGGGTCACCAGCGCCGCCACAGTCCTCCGGAGGCCGATGGTAATGCGGCTGAGTTGGCAAAGCTCCCTACAGGTGGAGCTGGTCCTCCAGGGCAGCGATCCTGAAAACAAGCAGCATGATGGAGAAAACCACACACAGGCAAAGTCACTTTCTCCAGGTTACTTTACTGTCAACCAGTAGCAGTGTCATACAAAGTTCACAGTTCAGCATCAGATGTTAAAATAACAGGTAGCTCAACGGGTGGCTGCAAATGGATCCCAGGTGATATAGTGGGACCCGTGATGTACCTTAAGGTACCTTTACACGCGGCAACTTTTCTAGGAATTTCACTGGGAACTTACTGGTTGCAGTGAAATCATGGACACATTGTTACATTTGTACACAGCAACAAGATAGAACAATGTGTCCATGATTTCACTGCAACCAGTAAGTTCCCAGTGAAATTCCTAGAAACGTTGCCGCGTGTAAAGGTACCTTTAGTTGACGAACCCGTGTCCTTTCTTCCCCGCCTAGGATGAGTCTATACCCAATGGCTCTATGTAGGTAGTATTGGGGGTCCTCTCCCTCGTGGTGAGGAAGCAGGCAGACCGCTCTGTCTGGCAGGGTGTTGTGGTGATATATGGACCACAGCAGCTGGTTGCCGACTGCAGAGATAGACCTTGGCCGGATCCTCGGGCTCGGCGTTCTCGTGGTGGACTGGAGAATCCCCTGGAGTGTGGTCGCTCCACGCCGGGTTTCTCCCTTTCTCTCTAGGGCCCAGACTCCGCTCGTCAGACGTCCTCTTTCAGGATCTCCTCAAGACCCTCTTTCTCCTTCCCTCCGGATCAGCTTGAAACCATCCGGGTAACCCTTCTGCCTCGTTCCACACTCTTTCCAACTTTCCTTCTTCTCCGACTGTTTCAACCCTCTCTCTCTCTCTCTCTCTCTCACCAACTAGAGAGAGACTACTCTCTCCTAGCTGGCCATTTCTGCTGAAGACTTCCTTTTTCCCCCTAGAGGTGACTATATCCCCTCCCAGGTAACCTCCCACCACTCAACTAATGTGGGAGTGCAGGAATGGGGACCACCCACCAACCTAGCATCCACTTGCAGCTGGGAGTTACACCTCTTTTACAGGTGCAATACCCCTCTGTGACGCCTGACTACGTGGGGTACCACATAACCTCTCCAGCGCTCCCCACTTTCCCTGCCTGCTTGACCAACTTTGAATACTTAGTCCTCCTGCGTCCCCGGCCTCTGATCACGTTACCTGCACAGCACAGTGGTGTGATCGTTGCGCGCTCCGATCATATGAGGACTCAGGACACGAAGTGCGGTAAGCAGGGAGAGACAGAGGGGAGTGCTGCAGAGCTAAGTTGCATTGGTTATTATTTTCTGGTGTGCAGCAGCATGGGAGCCACATACAGTGATGGGGGTGGCCAGTGGCGTAACAAGTGTCCCGCGGGCCCCGGTGCAAGAATCAACCAGGGGCCCTTGGTGAAAAGCGGGGGGGGTGCTAGTGGTCCCGGCCGGGTGAGAAGCGGTGGGGGGGTGGGGGAGTGGGGGGGTGCTAGTGGTCCCAGCCGGGTGAGAAGTGGGGGGGGAGGGTGCTAGTGTGCCGGCCAGGTGAGGAGCGCACGATCACCTGCTCTGCCTCTCCCGGCTTTTGGAGGGGCAGGCACTGCTGCACGGCTGCAGGAAGTGATCACTGTCACTTCCAGTCTTCCCTCAGCTCCTCTTCCGGTGCTATCGCGGTCGCGGCGGGCGGCTGGGGGCACAGGCAGCAGGGCCCCCCCGCTGCGACCGCGGTAGTTACGCCACTGGGGGTGGCCATAACTAGGATTGGGATCATATCTAACATGGAGGGGGCTATATCCAGGATGGGGTGGCCATATCTAACATGGAAGGGGGCTATATTCAGGATGAGAGGGTAATGTATATAGTACGTGGAAGGGGCCCAGGATGAGGACATTACCCACTATAAGTGTTAGCATCCCCATAACAGTGCATTATAACCACATTTTATGCTTAATTTGTTATTTTTCTTATTTTCCTCCTCTAAAACCCGGGTGCGTCTCATAGTCCGAAAAATACAGTAGTACATTATCTGTTCTCGTTATGGTGTTACATTTTAATTTGGCGGGGTTGGTTGGCTGAAAAACATTTGTCTTGGGGCTTGGGCCTGAGATCTTTTCTGATCCTAGCAATGCCCCTGTCACCAAGACTACTGGACGCTCCATCTCTTGTCAGCATTTCCTGCTTTCCACTTATACACATGCGCCACCATGTGTTCACTCTCAGTCATCCAGGTAGTGATATACACCCCTGTGACATCAGCATTCTGCAGTGATTGGCTGTGGCACCCATGTGACATCAGCACCCTGCAGTGATTGGCTGTGGCACCCCTGTGATGTCAGCACCCTGCAGTGATTGGCTGTGTGCACCCCTGTGATGTCGGCACCCTGCAGTGATTGGCTGTGGCACCCCTGTGATGTGAGCACCCTGCAGTGATTGGCTGTGTGCACCCCTTTGACGTCAGCACTCTGCAGTGATTCGCTGTGTGCACCCCTGTGACGTCAGCACCTGCAGTGATTGGCTGTGTGCACCCCTGTGATGTCAGCACCCTGCAGTGATTGGCTGTGTGCACCCCTGTGATGTCAGCACCCTGCAGTGATTGGCTGTGTGCACCCCTGTGATGTCAGCACCCTGCAGAGATTGGGTGTGTGTACCCCTGTGATGTCAGCACCCTGCAGTGATTGGCTGTGTGCACCCCTGTGATGTCACACCCTGCAGAGATTGGCTGTGTGCACCCCTGTGATGTCAACACCCTGCAGAGATTGGCTGTGTGCACCCCTGTGAGGCTGTCTGTCGAGATGGAGGAGAAATGGAGAGAGGATGGAGGCAGGCTGTCGGGATGGAGGGAGGCTGTCGGGAGAGGAATATTTGTGTGCAAATTCGATTCTGTGGTGATAATCTTATACAAAAACAAAACCAGCCGGCAGCCCCGGCCTTGACCTTCCTCTGTGTCAGCAGCAGTAATCTGTATGGGCTTCTTCCAGCATACACACATGGCGGCTGCATGAGACAATGGCATCTCTTCATGCCTTGAGAAATCAGAACACGCCCCTATCATGTTATGGAAATGACATCCTACCAGGAAGGAGCCAATACTTTCTAGTATCTACCGTTCGTCTGTATCCAACCTCACCATCATGTGACTGCTCCCTGTCCGTTCCCCTCCTTCTTTGATTTCGCCATGGTCACGTGACAGTCGTCTAGCGAGCTACTAACGCGAAGGCCCCGCCTATTCCTTTTCCCATCCAATCAGAACAGTCAAAAAATGTAGGAGCGAAGTTTGAAAATGATGGTTGTTTGGCATCTCAGGTGCCCGGTATATCTGTTCCACCGAGAGCGCTGCTTCACTTCACTATGGGAGTCAATGCTGGAACCAGAGGATGTCATGTTTCAGGAGACAAAGGTGAGGGCAGCATGGGCCTCATACCAGACTATGTGCCCGGCACCAAAAAATGGCCGCATGTAGGGTACAATGTGAGGAATGTGGTGCCCTGCCCGTTATAGATATTGTGATCATCGTATTTTCCTGCATCTCCCAGTGTGGAGCTTGTATCGTGTCCTATAATGGTCATGGCAGCGTGCCATCAGGGGGCGCTATACACAGTACTGCGGACTCAGAGTAGGTGTCCATTTTGGTGGAGTCGGATTCAGGGAAATTGAGGACTTGTAGTCGGAGGTTTGGCTACTGACTGCACATTCCCGGCTCTGTGGGGCAGGCAATAGTCTCAGCTGTCCTGCTGCGTTGTATGATGGGGCAGCCCAACGTCTGTGCTGTCAGTACTAAACTGCACCAAAACGCATCAAATGAACTGGAAAAGGCAGACAAATGCAGCAAAAATGCAATAATCAGAAGTTTAATATAAATAAGAGCATCTGTTGAATGTTCGTCACTTGTAAATGGGTGTGGCTTGGGTGTGGATAAGGGCGTGGCTAAAATTTGCGTGGCGTGGCCACATCTTTTGTCCCTCTTTCTGTTCTTCAAAAATTGGGAGGTATGCCCCTCATCCTTAGAAATACACATAGTACTGTATACATGGGTGTATTCTGAAAGATGAGGGAGGTGGTAGTCACATTTGCTATAAACATTTTGGCCACATTACAATCCCTCCCTATTTACACCAAATATGGCTGCAACCCCCATCATCCATCAGAATACTCCCATTGTACTGTATTTCTGAAGGATGATGGGGGTTGTGTTTCCCTTTAATGTCAGCTCACCTCTCCCTAGGATCTCGCGACTAGTGTGCAAACAAGAAGTGTTTCACAATACATTGTGCAGGGATCAATATGTGATTGGTGGAGGCAGCTCAGCAACAGTTCCCTCCACCAATCCATATCCATCCCTCCAGAGGAGGAGGAGAATGATTCTTCTCTCCCTCCTCTGCTTTAGGACTCCATGTGCTGCGGAGCCCAGAAATCTTGCTGCCGCCAGCTATTTCCACCTAAATAACTCAGCGCATGCGCAGATCGAGAGCTCAGTGATCACAAGCTCTATCTGCGCATGCGCTGTTCGGCGGCCATTTTCTTGAAGTCCTGTGTTACAGACACAGGCGTGCAATACAAGTTTCCCTCTGCAAACCGGTAACTCGTATTGCAAACTGGAAATACGTTGCCGGCGTCCGATTTTGCAATGGCGCCGGCCTGTGCAGTGGAACGGCCACTGCACCAGACTTGAACAATGCGCCCGCATATCTCCGACCACCAGGCAGCTGCATTGCCCCACCGGGACCCTGCCTGCTACCAGTCTCCCCCGCAGCCGCTGCCAGCCCTGGGTAAGGGTGCTTTCACATGAGCGTTTTTTGCTGATCGCGGCAGATGCGGTGAAAAAAACCGCAACTGCCGCGATTACCGCATAACCGCTGCACTTGCGGCACAGTTGCGGCAAGCCTCATACAATGTCTATGCGGGCTTGCGGGAAGGGCGGTATCGGCACTTGCGGCAGGTGAGGCCGCAAAAAAAAAAACGCGGCTGACCGCGGTTTTTTTCCCGGCTGTGCCTGCGCAAGTGACGAAACAACACTTTCCGCACCTGCCGCACACTTACCGCAAGCCCCATAGACATTGCATGGGGCTTGCCGCAACTGTGCCGCAAGTGCAGCAGTTATGCGGTAATCGCGGCAGTTGCAGTTTTTCACCGCATCTGCCGCGATCGGCAAAAAACGCTGATGTGAAAGGGGCCTAAGAAAAGTTTTTTTTTTAACTTTTCACCCCATTTTTTCACTGTCCGCTTTGTAAGATGCACCCCCATTTCCCCCCAATTTGGGGGAAATGAAAGTGCGCCTTAAGAAGCGGAAAATACGGTATATATAAATATATATATATCAAGTAAATCGACTGCAGCACTCCTTTTTCATTTTATATTATGCCTTTATTGGGCCATCAGGTGTCCAGCTGGACACCTGATGGCCCAATAAAGGCATAATATAAAACAAAAAGGAGTGCTGCAGTCGATTTACTTGATATCATAATCAGCGGATGGGAGAGGAGCTGTGACTGAATTGCACCCGAAAGAATAAGCTGTGCTGCTTTCTTTGATAAGTATATATAAAAAACTGCACAGCACTCAAGATATTGTGTGAACTGGTGCAAGCTGCGATGCTGGAACAAACAACCAGAAAAAAAATTCACTGCAGCACTAAGTTATTACCAAAAATGTACACATGCTAATAAGCGGTTTATATATGAGGAAAAAATGTAAAAACTTACATTTTTTTCAAAAAACTAAATATTCTTATCTTTTAATTTTCTGGGGTTCTTGGTACATATATTGGTCAATATCTGTTTGCTCTCAACCACTCCACGGTGACCCAGATCTGATGAGTCCTACGCTGACATCCCTGTCCTTGTCTTCCCTATCCCACTTCTAAGTGGGTGGACACCATCTCAACCTCAGACCACCTGGGGGTGACGAGGGTGCCAAGTGCAGCTGCGGAGCCAGAAACTCCACATATTAAACATAAATAGAAAAAAAATGTACAGCACTCAAGACATAGTGTGAACTGGTGTAAGCTGAGATGCTGGAACAAACAACCAGTTCACACTATGTCTTGAGTGCTGTGCAGTTTTTTTTCTACTCTGCTACAGCCTGTCAATTTTGTACCTCAGCTGCCCTCTTGGTTTTTGACTTTGACCTTTGCCTGGATTTTCGACACTGCTACAGCCTGATGATTTTGTGCCTTTGCTGCCCTCTCGGTTTTGACTCGGACTCCTTATTTTTCCCCTGGCAACCTTCCTGCTCTGCTGGTCATAATAGGCAGCTACCCCCTGGGCTCCGCTGTAATTCCAGATCCCTGTATAGGGGTTAAGGGTCTCGGGGTTTCTCGGGGTGCTGCCTTACCAGCAGCTCAGCCTCACAGCGGATGGTCGTCACAGTTACAATTTCATGTGGTCAATGCAAGACTGCAGGGACACACCTACCATGAGGCGACATGAACTGTCTGCCTCAGGTGGCGACCCCTGCTAGTAGACATGGGGCGACATCCGCAGGGGCACCTGGTGGTAGCGCAGCCTCATGCAGATGCCGGTCCCGCTTCTATAGTCTTGGCCGCTGAGACCAGGCATCTCAGTGGTGTATCTAGGGGGGTGTGGTGGGGCATCTGCCCTGGGTGCAGCAGCGCCCGCGATCTCACCCTGGTGGCCGCATGTTGCACTGCCCACGGCAGTGTGAGACGGCTTTCTTCTCCACCTGTAAAGCCACACACTCTGCTGTGTGCTTACAGGACCTGTGATGATGTCAATGGAGGGGAGGAGTCAGGGATCACATGATCAGCTCCTCAGTGTAAGCAGGACTCCACCATGCAGGTCATCATGATGCTGGATGATGTGAAGTTTATGTGTGGGTTCGGGAGGGATTTACAGTGTGGACGTAGCAGAGCTGAAAGTGTACTAGGTGTATGGAGCAGAGCTGTGTGTGTACAAGGCATGCAGATCAGAGCCGAGTGTGTACGTGGTGTATGGAGCAGAGCTGAGAGTGCATGAGGTGTATGGAGCGGAGCCGAGTGTGTGCGAGGTGTGTATAGCTGCATGTGTACGGAACAGAGCTGAGAGTGTATTAGGTATATGGAGCAGAGCCGCATGTGCATGAGGTGTATGGAGCAGAGCCAAGAGTGTACTAGATGTATGGAGCAGAGCTGAGTGTACTGGGCATAAGGTGCGGAGCCGTGTGTGTATTGGACGTGTGGAGCAGAGGCAAGTGTGTACTAGGTGTACAGTGCGGAGCCGCATGTGTACAAGGTGTAGGGTGCGGAGCCGCATGTGTACAAGGTGTAGGGTGCGTAGCCGCATGTGTACAAGGTGTATGTGTGGAGCCACGTGTGTACAGGGCGTATGGAGCAGAGCCGCATGTGTACCAGGTGTACGGAGCAGAGCCGAGAGTGTACTTGGTGTATGGAGAAGAGCTGCGTGTGTACGGGTCATGTAGAGCAGAGCCAAATGTGTACTAGGTGTACGGAGCGAAGCCGCATGTGTATGAGGTGTACGAAGCAGAGCAGAGTGTGTACGAGGTGTACAGAGCGTAGCCGCGTGTTTACAGGGCATACGGAGTGGAGCCGCTTGTGTATGAGGTGTATGGAGCAGAGTCGCGTGTGTATGAGGTATATGGAACTGAGTGTGTACTAGACATATGGAGTGGAGCCATGTGTATATGGGGCATGCGGAGCCATGTGCGTACGAGGTGTGTGTACCAGTGGTAGCCCCCCGCGGATGCCACTACCACATCTATAGTCCCAGATGCCTCTGCCGGCAGCATTCTTCTCCCGAGTCCCGGCCGCCGCTGTCCTCCCTCTGCAGCTCAGCATGGCGGGGCACAATGATGACATGATTGAGCCCCACTGTGCTGAAACGTGCAGAGCAGATGCTGAGGAGACTGGAGCAGCGAGAAGAGAGGTGAGTATTTACTTTCTTTTTTAATCAGTGAGTACACTGATGGGAAACTATGTAATGTGCAATATAATATATGAAAATGGGGGTGTAATATATTATATGGAATACTATGGGGGTGCACTTTACTATATTTAGGACTATTGGGGCCCATTATTCTATATGGAAAACTATGGAGGTGCATTATACTATAAGGAAGACTACAGGGGATGCATTATACTATATGGAGGACTATGGGGGTGTATTATACTATATGAAAAATTATGGGGGTACATTATACTATATGGAGGACTATGGGGGTGCATTATACTATATGGAGGTATGGAGGACTATGGGGTTGCATTATACTATATTGAGAAGTATGGGGGTACAATATACTGTATGGAGAACTATGGGGGTGCAGTATGCTATACGGAAGACTGTGGGCGTTCATTACTCTTTTTATGGAGGACTGTGGGGGTGCATTATTCTATATGGAGGTTTATTGGGGTGCATTATTCTATACGGAGGACTGCGAGGTGCATTATTCTATATTGAGGTCTGTGGATGTGCAATATGCTATTGGGAGAACTATGGGGTGCATTATTCTATGTGGAGGACTGTGGGGGTGCATTATACTATATGTAGGACTGTGGGGTGCATTATACTATATGGAGGACTGTGGGGGTGCATTATTCTATATGGAGGACTTTTGGGGTGAATTATACAATATGGAGGACTTTTGGGGTGCATTTTACTATATGGAGGTGTTTGGGGGTGCATTATACTATATGGAGAGACTGTAGGGGTGCATTATTCTATATGGAGGACTGTGAGGGTGCATTATATTATATATAGGACTATGGGGGCGCATAATATATGTAGCAATTTGGGGCTGCAATATACTATGTGGAATACTATGGGGGTGCATTATATTATATGAGCCAATTATACTACATGGAAGCCATTGTAATATTTGGAGGGCTCTGTGGGAGGCATGATAATACTTGGAGGGCTACAAGGGAGCTTTATACTTCATGAAGGGCTATTTGAGGGCTGTGTTGGGGGCCATTATACTGTACATCATGCAGTATTTGTGGGGCACTTTCGTTGGCATCACACTTTATAGCGGCAATGATAGGGGAATCTAGGGGCATCAGTAGGAGGAAAATTACTTTGTAAAGGCTGAAATGTTGTGAGAGATGTATCTATGTGACCCAGCAAATATTCTTTTTTTGGTGGGAGTGCCCAATTGGAACTTCTGCAATGGGGCCCCATGATTTCTATGATGCTGAATGTATTGTCCCTCTGATGCAGGATGATTGGCCATAATTTACACACCAGGTCCAGTGCCGCCCCTCGGTAAATACAGGCATCCAGCCATGTTTCTCTTGAGCAGCGTTTGGTCGGTGGTACTCTTCTCCCTTCCCGCTCCCATATCCTTTGCTCAACCCAATAGGAAGGACCCTGTTATTAATTCCAGTCAGCCCCGTGTGTGGCGCTTGTGATTGGCTAAGCAATTCGGGAGGAAGCATAGTCTGTTGGAGGAGAAGCGCCATTTTACCAGCTTAGTGCAGTGGTGGCTTGTTAATGCTTAGACTGCAGGTCGTTACCTGTAGTGTGTGGACGGTGCTGCATGGTGACATGTCTGACTAGTCAGTGCCAGGCAGCGGTCCAGAGTTTTGTAGGCGTGTTGCCAGAGGAAGGCAATAATTTCTGCCTCCTGTGCTATAAGGATGCAGGACTGTGTCTGCCTACAGGACCACAGCTCTGCCAGTTGTCATTATGTGTCTATATGCTTGTGCCAAGCCTCCATTGCCATTAATGATCCTTGTTCTGGTTTCTTCTGTGTGGTTCTTGTATGTGCATGTGTTGGAGCTGACATCCTTGGGTGGACATCTTTTTTTATGTTTCTGTAAACTATAATGTCCACTATTTTACTCATTTCTACAGGATAATTATAAATCTGTATGAACCAGATGTATTTTTACAGACTAAAAAAAATTTACTAGCGGGAGGGGGGGACGCCATTTTGCAGTTTGCTGCAGGCAGCAGAGAGGCTAGGTTCATCCCTGCAAGGCTGATATGCAAAGCTCTACATGGATAGGAAAATGGTGGCATGGTGAGCTGTTTTTTTTTGTCTAATTTGTTATGACAATTGATGTCTGAATTTTGATCCTTGGATTTTCGATGAAATACATGTTTCTGTAAACCATACAGCTTGTGCTTTTGCCTTGACTGTTATTCATTACTAGCTGTAGTCCCCGGCTACGCCCGGGTTAATAAATAACTGCTGTTAGCTATAACAAAATAGAATTTGAATATGTCATATTAATGACCTGTAGGAAAATAGAAGCTGAGCTGTGATTGATTGCTATAGGCAGCCTAATAAATCTCCAGCCAACAGTAAACCCACCCCCTGGCCAGGCAGTATATGTTACCTCACACATACACATAATAGACAGCTCATGTGACTGACATCTGCCTTAATTCCCTATATGGCACATGTGTTGCACATTGGCTGTTTTTAATCAGATGTTTATGTTTGGAAAATAAAGATAGCACACGTATGAGGCGAGTTGTGTGAGGTGATTTGTGCACATCTGTGTCTGACTGTGTGGTGTGTGTGTCCCTGGGGTGTGTATGTGTGTGTCCCTGTGGGGGGGGTCTGTGTGGTGTGTGTGTATCTGTGTTGTGTGTGTCTCTTTGTGGTGTGTGTCCCTGTGGGGTGAGTGCATGTGTCCCTATAGGGTGTGCATGTGTGTGTGTCCCTGTGGGGGGGGGGTGTCTGTGTGGGGTGTGTGTGTCTCTGTGTTGTGTGTGTCTCTTGTGTGTGGTGTGTGTCTCTTTGTGGTGTGTGTGTGTCCCTGAGGGGTGAGTGCATGTGTCCCTATAGGGTGTGTATGTGTGTCCCTGTGGGGGGGTCTTGTGGGGGTGTGTGTGTGTCTCTTTGTGGTGTGTGTGTCCCTGTGGGGTGAGTGCATGTTTCCCTATAGGGTGGCTATGTGTGTGTGTCCCTGGGGGGGGGGTCTGTGTGGTGTGTGTGTCTGTGTCATGTGTGTCTCATTGTGGTGTGTGTCCCTGTGGGGTGAGTGCATGTGTCGCTATAGAGTGTGTGTGTGTGTCCTTGGGGGTGTGTGTGTGTCTCTATGTTGTGTGTGTCTCTTTGTGGTGTGTGTGTGTGTTTGTTCGGGTGCGTGGTGAGTATCCAATGTTGGGGCTGCACCTTAGCGACTATACACTTGCTGTTACTCTTTGTGTGCATGTGTTGTGTATACATGTCCCCGTGCGTGGTGAATATCTCATGTTAGGGCCCCACCTTAGTGACTATATGCTGGTATGTGTGTCCCTGTGGGGTGAGTGCATGTGTCCCTATGGGGTGTGCATGTGTGTGTGTCCCTGTGGGGGGGGGTGTCTGTGTGGGGTGTGTGTGTCTCTGTGTTGTGTGTGTCTCTGTGTGGTGTGTGTCTCTTTGTGGTGTGTGTGTGTCCCTGAGGGGTGAGTGCATGTGTCCCTATAGGGTGTGTATGTGTGTCCCTGTGGGGGGGTCTGTGTGGTGTGTTGTGTCTATTTGTGGTGTGTGTGTCCCTGTGGGGTGAGTGCATGTGTCCCTATAGGGTGGCTATGTGTGTGTGTCCCTGTGGGGGGGGTCTGTGTGGTGTGTGTATCTGTGTCATGTGTGTCTCATTGTGGTGTGTGTGTGTCCCTGTGGGGATAGTGCATGTGTCGCTATAGAGTGTGTGTGTGTGTCCTTGGGGGTGTGTGTGTGTCTCTATGTTGTGTGTGTCTCTTTGTGGTGTGTGTGTGTGTTTGTTCGGGTGCGTGGTGAGTATCCAATGTTGGGGCTGCACCTTAGCGACTATACACTTGCTGTTACTCTTTGTGTGCTGTGTTGTGTTATACATGTCCCCGTGCGTGGTGAATATCTCATGTTGGGCCCCACCTTAGTGACTATATGCTGGTATGTGCTGTTAGTCTTTGGCGCTGTCATTAAGCCCCTCTCATTCACAACTGTCAACTGGTAACTGTCACTTTTTCCCCATTATGTAGATAGGGGCAAAATTGTTTGGTGAATTGGAATGCGCGGGGTTAAAATGTCGCCTCACAACATAGCCTGTGACGCTCCCGGGGTCCAGACGTAGGACTGTGCAAAATTTTTTCTCTATAGCTGACATCTGTCGATTTTCCTCCAACTCTTCCATTCACTTTGTCCCCATTATGTAGATAGGGCCAAAATTGTTTGGTGAACTGGAACGTGCGGGTTAAAATTTCGCCTCACAACATAGCCTATGACCTCTCAGGGTCCAGACGTGTGACTGTGCAAAATTTTGTCTCTATAGCTGACAGCTGTCGATTTTCCTCCAATATTTTTCCATTCACTTTTTCCCCATTATGTAGATAGGGCCAAAATGGTTTGGTGAACTGGAACGCGCAGGGTTAAAATTTCGCCTCACAACATAGCCTATGACGCTCCCGGGGTCGAGACGTGTGACTGTGCAAAATTTTGTGGCCCATTGCCCGCCACCTGGGAGGGCCCCACACCCCTGGGGGTACCTGTGCTCCCAGATGCCCACCGCACGCCTGGAGAGGATGGAGGACGGTACTTCCTGTCCCGCAGCTCTGTCCGCCCCTCCTCTCCTCCTACACCAGACGCGCGGCCCGCGGTGAGTCTGCACCCCCACACGCTCCTCTGCCCTCCAGTCTGTGCCCCCTCAGTCCTCTGCCCCCTCCAGCCTGTGCCCCCTCACTCCTCTGCCCAATCCAGCCTGTGCCCCCTCAGTCCTCTGCCCAATCCAGCCTGTGCCCCCTCAGTCCTCTGCCCCCTCCAGTGCCCCTAGCTGTGCCCCCTCCAGCCTGTGCCCCCTCCAGCTTGGGCCCCCTCAGTCCTCTGCCCCCTCCAGCCTGTGCCCCCTCCGTCCTCTGCCCCCTCCGTCCTCTGCCCCCTCCAGCCTGTAACCCCTCCAGCCTTTGCCCCCTCCATGTCCTCTGCCCCCTCAGTCCTCTGCCCCCTCCAGCCTGTGCCCCCTCCAGCCTGTGCCCCCTCCAGCCTGTGCCCCCTCAGCCTCTGCCCCCTCCAGCCTGTGCCCCCTCCAGCCTGTGCCCCCTCCAGCCTGTGCCCCTCCAGCCTGTGCCCCCTCAGTCCTTGGCCCCCTCAGTCCTCGGCCTCCTCAGTCCTCTGCCCCCTCCAGCCTGTGCCCCCTCCAGCCTGTGCCTCCTCAGTCCTCTGCCCCCTCCAGCCTGTGCCCCCTCCGTCCTCTGCCCCCCCAGCCTGTGCCCCCTCCGTCCTCTGCCCCCTCCAGCCTCTGCCCCCCCCGCCTCTGCCCCCTCCTGCTGTGCCTCCTCCAGCCTCTCCCCCCTCCAGCCTGTGCCCCCTCAGTCCTCTGCCCCTTCCAGCCTGTGCCCCCTCAGTCCTCTGCCCCCTCCAACCTCTGCCCCCTCCAGCCTCTGCCCCCTCCTGCTGTGCCTCCTCCAGCCTCTGCCTCCTCAGTCCTCTGCCCCCTCCAGCCTGTGCCCCCTCAGTCCTCTGCCCCCTCCAGCCTGTGCCCCCTCAGTCCTCTGCCCTCTCAGTCCTCTGCCCCCTCCAGCCTCTGCCCCCTCCAGCCTCTGCCCCCTCCAGCCTCTGCCCCCTCCTGCTGTGCCTCCCCCAGCCTGTGCCCCCTCAGTCCTCTGTCCCCTCCAGCCTCTGCCCCTCCAGCCTCCTCCCCCTCCAGCCTGTGCCCCCTCAGTCCTCTGCCCCCTCAGTCCTCTGCCCCCTCCAGCCTGGGCTCCCTCAGTCCTCTGCCCCCTCCAGCTGGCCCCTCGTCCTCTGCCCCTCCAGCCTGTGCCCCTCCCGTCCTCTGCCCTCCAGCTGTGCCCCCTCATCCTCTGCCCTCCAGCCTGTGCCCCTCCAGCCTGTACACCCTCAGTCCTCTGCCCCCTCAGTCCTCTGCCCTCTCCAGCCTGGGCCCCTTCAGTCCTCTGCCCCCTCCAGCCTGGGCCCCCTCCGTCCTCTGCCCTCAGCCTCTGCCCCTCAGTCCTCTGCCCCCTCAGTCCTCTGCCCCCTCAGTCCTCTGCCCCCTCCAGCCTCTGCCCTCCGCCTCAGCTCCCTCAGCCTGCCCCCTCAGTCCTCTGCCCCCTCAGTCCTCTGCCCCCTCCAGCCTCTGCCCCCTCCAGCCTCTGCCCCCTCCAGCCTCTGCCCCCTCCTGCTGTGCCTCCTCCAGCCTCTGCCCCCTCCAGCCTGTGCCCCCTCAGTCCTCTGCCCCCTCCAGCCTGTGCCCCCTCAGTCCTCTGCCCCCTCCAGCCTCTGCCCCCTCCAGGCTCTGCCCCCTCCTGCTGTGCCTCTCCAGCCTCTGCCCCCTCCAGCCTGTGCCCCCTCAGTCCTCTGCCCCTCCAGCCAGTGCCCCAACAGTCCTCTTCCCCCTCAGTCCTCTGCCCCTCCAGCCTCTGCCCCCTCCAGCCTCTGCCCCCTCCTGCTGTGCCTCCCCCAGCCTGTGCCCCCTCAGTCCTCTGCCCCCTCCAGCCTCTGCCCCCTCCAGCCTCTTCCCCCTCCTGCTGTGCCTCCTCCAGCCTCTGCCCCCTGAGTCCTCTGCCCCTTCAGTCATCTGCCCTCTCCAGCCTCTGCCCCCTCAGTCCTCTGCCCTCTCCAGCCTCTGCCCCCTCAGTCCTCTGCCCCCTCCAGCCTCTGCCCCCTCAGTCCTCTGCCCCCTCCAGCCTGTGCCCCCCTCAGTCCTCTGCCCCCTCCAGCCTGTGCCCCCTCAGTCCTGTGCCTCCTCAGTCCTGTGCCCCCTCAGTCCTGTGCCCCTCCAGCCTCTGCCCCCTCCAGCCTCTGCCCCCTCCAGCCTGTGCATCCTCCAGCCTGTGCCCCCTCCAGCCTGTGCCCCCTCCGTCCTCTGCCCCCTCCAGCCTGTGCCCCCTCCAGCCTGTGCCCCACATCCAGGCGGTGGGGAAGACGCAGGGTCGGTGGTAACTATAGCGGAGTGTGTGTATGTGTATGTGTGTGCTGACCACTCTGCCCACGGTGCTGCGCTGACCACTCTGCCCACACCGCTGCACTGACCAATCTCACCCGCAACTCACTGCTAACCACTGAGCCACCGCACTCACTGCTACCACTCAGCCACCGCACTCACTGCTAACCACTCAACCACCGCTCTCACTGCTAACCACTCAGCCACCGCACTCACTGCTAACCACTCAGCCACCGTATACTCTGCTACCCACTGAACCACCGTATACTCTGCTACCCACTGAGCCACCATATACTCTGCTACCCACTGAGCCACCGCACTCACTGCTACCCACTAAGCCACTGCACTCACTGGTACCCACTGAGCCACCGCACTCACTGCTAACCACTGAGCCACCGCACTCACTGCTAACCACAGAGCCACCGCACTCACTGCTAACCACAGAGCCACCGTATACTCTGCTACCCACTGAGCCACCGCACTCACTGCTACCCACTGAGCCGCCGCACTCACTGCTAACCACTCAGCCACCGCACTCACTGCTAACCACTCAGCCACCGTATACTCTGCTACCCACTGAGCCACCTGTATACACACAATTAATTTCACCGCACTCCCCTAGCTATTAGTAAATAAACTATATATGGATTCTAGACTACCCGATTCTTTAGAATCGGGCCGCCATCTAGTACAGGTTATAATCACCTAGTTACATAAAAGAATATTACAACTTTGTTTGATATACTTATTATTCTTTATCACACTTCAGTAAATCTGGTGTTTTTGCATTTACAACAGTGGAGTATATTCCTGATAGCAATTTTTTGTATATCAAACAAAGTTGTAATATTGTTTTATGCAACTAGGTTATTATAACCTGTATTCTGTATTGATGTATTTTGTTCTCTTTCACCTGTTAAATAGTTGTGTCACAAGAGAAGACTGTGGTTGAAACGTCTGACACTAATAAATGTAGAAAAGCAAATATCAATTTTTTTCTGAAACCACAAATGAAAGGCGCAATTTTCTTGCAAGTCTGGACTTTATTTTTCATTATTCTCGTGTAACAGATCATCTAAACATTACATATCATTAATTCTTTGTTTGTTTCACAAATTGAAAATTGTCTGACCTTCACGTATCATTCATGTATCTAATCATATTCTGTGTGATTACTGTCTGCTGACTGTATCTAATCCTATGGTACGCTATGCTACAAATTGAAAATTGTCTGACCTAATCCTCACCTGATTCTCACTCTGCATGTCTTTGATCTGCACCAATTTTTTATCTTCTGCTCTTTATGGTATGGGCCTGTCTTCTCTGCTGTGTAACTATTTAAATTGTGTCCTCCTCTTTCCTGCTAGTTAACTCACCCTGCTTGTTCTGTTTAACATACACCCCTCCTCTCTCCCATCTGGTCAGCTGAACTCATTTTCTGGACTCTAATGGTGGGTTTACACGTCGCGATATCGGGCCGATACCGCATCCAACGACGCGTGACGCATTGCCGGTTTACACAGCGCGATATCGGGATACAACGTCCTGACGATGTGTACGCCCCCCAACCCAGGAACGACCATTTAACATGGGAGTGAATGGGTGACGTGGCAGTACACATCGGAGTTGGGCTGTCACACAGGACGATCTGGCTCCAACCGGCATCCGATATCGGGCGGTTGAATAGCACGCTCATTCGACCCCCGATATCGGTTTGCCATCGTTCCTGCATCGTATCGGATGTTCACACCATGCAACGCAGGATCGATATCGGGTCCAACTCACGAACCACGTGACTTTTGGTCAGAGTTGGACGCCGATATCAGGACGTGTAAACCCACCATTAAAGCTGTATATAAATGATACTTGAAGGTCTCCTTGACCATGGCTCTCATCCTGTGTCTCCTCAAATGTCTTTAAAGTGTCCACTAATATCCCAGAAATAAGCCAGAAGTAACCAGAAGGTACCAGCTATACCCGTCTGCTTAGGGAAAGAAATTCCAGCCACGAGATGCAGTCTTCATTTTTCATGTGTTTTATTTCAGTATTATGCGGGATAAAACATTTTATGGGAATACAATCCCCAAACGCTGTACGCGTTTCGGTAAGCACCTTAGTCGTCAGCATAGATACAAAGTAATATTCCCACTCTTATAAAATTAAAACCCATCCCCCACACAATACAATACATGTGAGACTTAATTAATCAGTTTAAAGAGGTTGAAGAAACACCTATAAAGAAAAGGCACAAAGAAAAGCATTATCACAGGCAAGAGATTAGGATGTTAGAAATTAGAAAATTGCTAAACATTTAATCTTATACAACACAAATGCTTACTCCAGTGCCGCCATATGAGGCAGCATTATACAACAGTGCCACCATATGAGGCAGCATTATACAACAGTGCCACCATATGAGGCAGCATTATACAACAGTGCCGCCATATGAGGCAGCATTATACAACAGTGCAGCCACATGAGGCAGCATTATACAACAGTGCCGCCATATGAGGCAGCATTATATAACAGCGCCACCATATGACGCAGCTCTATACAACAGTGCCACCATATGAGGCAGCACTATACAACAGTGCCACCATATGAGGCAGCATCACACAACAGTGCCACCATATGAGGCAGCATTATACAACAGTGCCGCCATATGTCGCAGCATCATACAATAGTGCCGCCACATGAGGCAGCATTATACAACAGTGCCGCCACATGAGGCAGCATTATACAACAGTGCCACCATATGAGGCAGCATCACACAACAGTGCCACCATATGAGGCAGCATCACACAACAGTGCCACCATATGAGGCAGCATTATACAACAGTGCCGCCATATGAGGCAGCATCATATAACAGTGCCGCCATATGAGGCAGCATCATACAACAGTGCCGCCACATGAGGCAGCATTATACAACAGTGTCACCATATGAGGCAGCATTATATAACAGTGCCGCCGTATGAGGCAGCATCATACAACAGTGCCGCACATGAGGCAGCATTATACAACAGTGCCGCCTTATGAGGCAGCATCATACAATAGTGCCGCCACATGAGGCAGCTCTATACAACAGTGCCACCACATGAGGCAGCATTATACAACAGTGCCGCCACATGAGGCAGCATTATATCACAGTGCCGCCACATGAGGCAGCATTATACAACAGTGCCGCCATATGATGCAGCACTATACAACAGTGCCACCACATGAGGCAGCATCACACAACAGTACCACCACATGAGGCAGCACCATACAACAGTGCCGCCATAGGAGGCAGCATTATACAACAATGCGACCACATGAGGCAGCACTATACAACAGTGCCGCCATATGAGGCAGCATTATACCACAGTGCCACCATATGAGGCAGCACTATACAACCCTACCGCCACATGAGGCAGCATCATAAAATAGTGCCGCCACACTTTGCCCCACACACAGCTGCCTGTGCCCCCTCTGCAAGTAATGTCAACATGACAGCTTTTGAGATGTATTTTATTATTATATTTCACTGTCATATGACATCATCTTAATAAAAATACGTTAGATCAGTACGTAAATTTAATCCGGCTGGTTGACGTGTGTTCAGATTGAGGATCCAGCGAGCCTCTTTCTCCAGCACAAGTCTCTCCTTGTCCCCGCCCCTCTCTGCACCTATGACTCTTTCAATACCCTTGACTATTAGACTATCGGTATTCCCTCTATGGGTTTCTAGGAAATGGCGTGATAGACTAGACATCTGTCTGTGGCTAGCAAGATTGTCAGGATTTACCACAGCCAAATGTTCGCCAATTCTCTTCTTAAGATTTCTCGTGGTGCATCCTATATGGTCTTTATGACAAATCGTGCATGAGGCCATATAAACAACGTTATTTGTGTAGCAATTGATATACGCATTAATGTGCCAAACTTTACCTGTAGCACGATTTGTAAAATTATTACTAAGTTCCATATATTTGCATAACCCACAGCGGTTTCCCCCACACCTGTAATTACCTTTACTTTCAAGCCAAGTAGGTACCGTATATACTCGTGTATAAACCGACCCGTGTATAAGCCGACCCCCCTACTTTTGCCCCCAAAAACTGGGAAAACTTATTGACTCACATATAAGCCGAGGGTGGACTCCAGCACAGGTATACAACCCCCAGCAGTGAGGTATACAGCAGCCTCCCCAGTCGTAGTATACAGCAGCAGCCCCAGTGGTATATACAGCAGCAGCCCCAGTGGTAGTATACAGCAGCCCCAGAGGTATATGCAGCCCCAGAGGTATATGCAGCCCCATAGGTATATGCAGCCCCAGAGGTATATGCAGCCCCAGAGGTATATACAGCCTCAGAGGTATATGCAGCCCCAGAGGTATATGCAGCCCCATATGCAGCCCCAGAGGTATATGCAGCCCCAGAGGTATATACAGCCACAGAGGTATATGCAGCCCCATATACAGCCCTAGAGGTATATACAGCCCCAGAGGTATATGCAGCCCCATATGCAGCCCCAGAGGTATATGCAGCCCCAGAGGTATATACAGCCCCAGAGGTATATGCAGCCCCATATGCAGCCCTAGAGGTATATACAGCCCCAGAGGTATATACAGCCCCAGAGGTATATACAGCCCCAAAGGTATATACAGCCCCAGAGGTATATACAGCCCCAGAGGTATATAAAGCAACCCCCCCATATCAGTATACAGGCCCCCCTTGGGTAGTAATCCTGTAAAGGAAGAGATTAGTATACTTATCCCTCCACTGTCCCGCCGCCGCCGCCATCACGCTGCTCCATCTTCATCCAGCGTCTTCCGTCTTCTTTCGGCTTCCTCCTCTGTCGCGCAGGCAATGACGTCATTGCCTGCGACCATCGGAGGAAGCCGGAAGACGCTGGATGAAGACGGAAGAGCGCGATGGCGGCGGCGGGACAGCGGCAGCGGGACAGTGGAGGGATAAGTATACTAATCTCTTCCTTTACAGGATTACTACCCAAGGGGGGGCCTGTATACTGATATGGGGGGGGGCATTGTATACTGTATACATTGTATACAGTATACAGTGACTCGCGTATAAGCCGAGGGGGGGACTTTTCAGCCCAATTTTTGGGCTGAAAAACTCGGCTTATACGCGAGTATATACGGTATATGTTTTTTATTTTTATATAGGGACGGTGATACAATGTTACCCACACTTAAGATTTTGTAGGCACACACTGTATGCCATTCTGAAGAATATTAAATAAAATCTGATCTTGATATAATGTGGGTAAAGATCTATGTATGGTTTTTACAATATTATTATAATCAGAGCTACATGAAGTTGAGAAAGTGGGTACATTATGATGATTTCCTCTTATGTTATTACTCTTATATTCCCTATTTCCCACATTCAACAAAGACTGGCGTGATCTAGCTTGCACCTTCCTTACAGCTCTGTTCGGACACTGGGGTTTGTATCCTCGCTTACTTAATCTTTGACATATGCTTTTCTGTTCCTGATTAAAGCTCTCCTGTGTAGAGCATGCCCTTTTAGCTGTAATTAGCTCACCTACAGGGATATTATCCACCACATGACGGGGGTGGCAGCTCTCAGCATGTAAAATGGAGTTACCACTTGTTGATTTGCGGTATAGCTTTGAATGTATTTGTCCTGTCAAATTGTCCCCCATTAATTCTATATCCAGATATAGCACTGTGCTACCATAGACTTCAAATGTGAACCTGATATTATACATATTGTTATTAAGATATTCAATAAATAGCTCAATGTTGGGAGCATTATGTTGTTGTGTAGCAGTGAGGGGAGACACATTGAGACGACAATTCCACACCAGGAGGACATCATCGATGTATCTCCCCACCAAACCAGCTGGTCCATAAAAGAATTATCTCCTGTATGAATGAATTTGTGCTCCCAAAACATCATATATAAATTCGCAAGCGACGGGGAAACCCCTGCCCCCATAGGGCAACCACACAATTGAAGGTAGTAGTGCACAAATTTGAAAAAATTATTGTTAAAAGGTGCACGATGCATATGATGATAAATTGTGACATATCATTAGAATATATAGGGGACAGCTGCAAACTATACTGAACCGCTTCCAATGCTCGCTGATGTGGTATACATGAGTATAGTGATGTGGTATACATGAGTATAGTGATGTAACATCACAAGTGACCCATGTATAACTTTCTTTCCACTCCATGTTTTCAATAGAGCTTAGGAGATGTTTTGAATCTTTCACAAAACCAATGGATTTTTTCAGAAGAGGTTGTAATTTTTTATCAACCCATGTGGACAATCATTCATACCCACCAATGCCTGCAACAAAGGGACGCATAGGTGGAGGAAAACATTTTTTGTGTGTCTTGGGTAAGGCATGAAAGATTGGACACACAGGTGCTTCAGCATACAAATAAATCGCCATATCATTAGTAAGAACACCCAAACTTAATCCCTCGTTCAATGTTCATTTGAGTTTTTTCTGAAAAATTTCAGTAGGATTATTGGACAACTGGCAATAAGTGGAGGCATCAGACAGTAAAGACACCACTTCCCTGTGATACAAATCACTGTCAAGTACCACCACAGAGACCCCCCTTGTCCGCAGATCTCACAACAACATAAGGATTATCGTTTAGAGTAGTTAATGCATTTTTTTCTGCATTACACAGATTTGGGTGCATTTCTGGAGCAGATTCCAGTAAATTTTTAATCTCAACCTCCAATGAATTTTGAAATTGATCCATGGCCGGAACCCTAGACACCAAAGGATAGAATGAGGGATTAGGAATACTACTCACTGGATCAACCTCAGAATCACATACAGCAGGATCCAATATTCAGACTGTTCAATGTTGCCAGTGCTACCTGTTCCTTAAAACCCAGATAAAATGGAATCATGTCATCTGTTGAGCGTGATGTTGTAAGTGTGTTGGGGGGAGATACATCAGCGTTATAAAAGTGACATTTAACTGTCAATAATTGTACAAATTTATTTATATCCCTTATTGTCTCAAACAACTGACCCCTTCGGGTTGGTACAAATTTTAATCATCTTACCAATACACATTTTTGTGACTTTGATAAGATGCATGCAGATAAATTAAGGACAGTTAAATCATCATCATCACCACAGTCCCGACATTTCATCTCCTGTTCCTCAGGGGGTACTGCCGTCCTCTTGTTGCATCTTCTCCCCCCCTCCTCCGGCCCTGTTTTTTGGGGTTGGTGGGGAATAAAACCATGATTATCATCCAACGATATAACAGATCTAATAGAGTTAATAGAAATTGAAGACAACTCATTGCGTTCAGGCGTGGAAAAGCTCACTCTAGAGGAACGATTAGAATTATTCCTGTTTTTGTTCCTCAGGATAGAACGAGGTTTGCGAGGAGTAAACCTTTTCCATAAGTAAATGGTATTGTCCTCATAATCCTTATTGTCTCTGATTAACTTTTTCCTTTTAATGTCCATAATGGCTGTCTGTCATATATGATACAGTCTATATAGAGTCTAATGCATGGGTATAATGAGACACATGAGACATACGTTTCTTAAGCAGCTCTTGTATTGCTTCATACAAGTTAGTGCATCAGCAGGATAAAGTAAATGTAAGTTGCAGAGTGCAAGGCAAAGAACCAAGGACATCAGAGCATTAAAGCATAGCACAAGTCATTCAGAGTCTATTACTTTCCTGTCAGATGTTGCTGGCAAACAGGAGGATTCTGTGTCCACAAATGATTCCAGGCAGAGTCAATCCAGGCTTCAGAGAGCAAGTCACAAACTGGTTTCAGACCTGATTCAGGAGCACAGGTAAATCATCTGAAACTGATTAAAAGGGCAATTGGCAAGGAACAGGGCAGGGACATCAAAGCTGAGGACTCCATATTGTTTGAGGGCAAAAGTCAATGCACAGGACAGGAAACAAGATGGCCGACGACAAGCTGAGAACTCCATATTGGTTGAGGGCAAAAGTCAATGCACATGACAGGAAACAAGATGGCCGACAAAATACACTAAATGCAAACATAACAACAGATATAGCAAAAAAGACTGAAAACCTTACACTGTCTCAATGTCAGTTACTTTCTGATTCAATTGTTGTTGAAGACCATCAAATTCTGGATGTTTATTAAATTTGAACAATGAAATCTCCGTTTCTTTAATGGAATCCTCCAATGTTTTCAGTTTAGTCGCCTCCTCGTCTAGTATGAGTTGCATCAATTTAATGGACATCTCTGTAAGAATATTCTGCCATTTCATGGTAAAATCATCACCATAGTTGGTACTGGCGATTTTTTTGAGTCTCAAACCCCTTGGGATCATATGCAACCCTACATACTTCTCCAGGGTTACAGAATCCCATCATGTTTTCACATGTTGGGTCATGAGTTTGTTGAGATTCATGAATAAAGCACGCATATCATTAGAGTCCACAGCAGTGACGACTTGTGGGTCTTTAGAAAAAAGGCTATCAGCTTTCCTTTGGTGCAATTCACATGTCACAGCAAAATTGCTACTGCCGGTTTCCATACCTTCTGCCATTATGGATCTCAGGAGCACCTTGTTGGATGTGTAACAGCCAAATAGGGAAGGAGCAGTGGAATGGTGCTGCACTGAGATAATCCTGAAATCGTCCTCAGCTGGGTAGGGACATCCAATTCCCTCAATAGCTTAGGGAAAGAAATTCCAGTCTGCTAACTGTCTTTGCTAATTTACTTTCCCACTAACACTTTCACCATGCTTACTTATGCCCTAACAGTAACTGCTTTACTAATCCTTACCCTTTTCCCTTACCCCAAACCCCATCACTCCCATCACAAATATTTATCTCACCATCGCTATTACCTCCCCACCTGAGCCCCTCTGCTTACCTGCTCCTCAATCTCACACCTCTCCTGCAGAAACACAAATCAAGCCGACCACTTTCATTCTCCCACCTGCTTGCTCTCTCTTTGCTTCTTCTACCAGCCGGCGACATATCTCCCGACCCAGGACTTCCACAGCCAACATTACCCACTATTTCTACCTCCTATCACCCCACACCTGCAAGAAACAGCCCCAATCTTCTAAATATTAAACCCATTCCCTTGACCCTCTCTCCACCGCCCCTCTCCCTGGAGTGCTCTGGAATTCCCATTCCATCTGTAATAAACTCCACATCACTCACAACCTCTTTACCTCTCGCAAACTCTCCTTCCTGGGCCTCACAGAAACATGGCTGACACCCACCGACACAGCCTCCCCTGCTGCAATGTGCTGTGGCGAGCTTCATTTCTTCCACCCACCTCGCACTGGCAACAAAAATGGTGGAGGAATAGGTCTTCTCATTTCTAGAAACTGCACCTTCAACCCAATTCCTCTTCCTCCCTTCCTTATTCTCTCATCCTTCGTAGTGCACTTTGTATCTACTCTCCCTCCAACCTCCAAGTGGCTGTCATTTATCGACCCCCAGGCCCAGCCACTGCCTTCTTTGACCAATTCTCCATCTGGCTTTTTCACTTTCTCTCTGTTGACATTCCCACAATCATCATGGGTGACTTCAACATCCCCATTGATACCAACCAGTCAACAGCCTCCAAACTCCTGTTACTTGCTTCATCCTTTGGCCTCTCTCAATGGTCTTTCACAGCCACCCACACAGATGGACATACACTAGACCTCATCTTCACCCACCTCTGCTCCATAACTAACTTCACGACCTCCCCTCTCCTCCAATCTGACCACCATCTACTTACCTTCTCATCCTTGTCCTCCTCACCTGCCACTTGAGGCGGTTGACAGGGTATAGGTTACTCGGGTACCGGGGCTGAAGGCGGCTTTGATGAGGAATCACGGCTGGTCGATCCCCGGTCCCGTGCTCTGGAGCCTCAATGGCGGGGAATGGTAGGAGATAAGGGGATTGCTAACGTGACGCCACCTATGGTACCTGGTAACGGGTATACCAGCTCTGCAGCCGGCTGCTGAGGTGATGGTGGGTGCAGCAGAGTGTGGTACAGCTCCCCACAGGTAGAGCTTTACCTCAGGCAGCGGGGACAGATGAGGGGAGTAGTAGTTGCGTGTTTGCAGACAGGGTGGTGAATTGCAGCGGTTAAGCAGGCACACACACACAGTGATTGTTGTTTCGGTACCTTTTACTGGTGACAAGGTAACAGGTACAGTCCAGAGTAATAACCAGGTCCCCGATGCAACTTGGGACTTCCACCTTAGAAAGTTATGAGGCCTCCTCTGTGTCTGTGCTCTGTGGTTTGGGGTAAGTCCTGCCTGAGCCTGAACCCACCGTGTCTTCTTTTCCCTCTCGGGGCTTTGCTGCAAACTGACAATGAGGTCCTTCTGCGGGTCCCTGTTTCTCCTAAGGCCCCTGATCCTATGCTTGGTCAGTTTCAGCGTGTCTCACTTATTCTCCTCAGGGGGTAAACTTCTCCTGAGTCCTCTGGAATTTTGCTGTAGCAATAAATGATTACAGCGTCGGACTCCAGTGTCCAGGTGTACTAAAGGGCTGTAGTAACTGGTTCCCTTTCTTAGTTCCCTGCTTTCTCCACTTGCTTCCGACCCTTTCCCTAGGGTGCACACAGCGGTCAGTGGTCCCTGGTCCTGGGCCTGTATCTCTCCAAGTGATCAGCTCCTCCGTCTCCTCTCTCTTCTCTGCTCACTGCAGACTAACTCCTGGGACTGACTAACTCCTCCCCTCAGGCCTGGATGTTCTTAAAGGGGAACTGACTTAAGGCAGGCAGTAGAGCTCCCCCTTCAGGTCTGGGGTGGAAAGGTGTGGTGTGGCTTTGTGAACCAAGGTGTAATTCCCTCCTTGCACCGGTGGATCCTGTGGCAATCCCCTGCAGGGGTGCCACACACTCATGTCCACCAACTCGCACACCTTTGCAGAAACCTCACACATGTTGACACTCACATACTCTCTGACTCTATTCTACCACTATCATCCATGTACACAGATAACGCCACATATTTCTACAATTCTATGCTCACAGCAGTGATTGATGCAGTTGCCCATCTTGTTCACGGCAGAATATGCCGAATCAACAGACAACCCTGGCTCACAGGCGCCACTAAAAAGCTACAGAGAGAGTCTAGGGTTGCTAAGTGGCACAAGAAGAAAATACATTCACAAGAAGACTACACAGCATTCAAATAAGCACTTCTCAAATTCAAGTCAGCACCCACCACCACTAAACAGAATTACTCCATTACCTTCATATCCTATTTGTCCCACAACCCCAGGCAGTTATTCAACACATTTAACTCCCTCCTTCGCCCCCCACTGCCCCCTCCTACTTCTTGTATCTCTGCAGAAGACTTTGCAACACACTTCACCAACAAGATTGATCACATCAGACAAGTCTTTGCTATCCAACCATCACAAGCCCTATTTATATCAGACAACTCCTCTTCCCCACTAACCCTCCTCCCCTCCATCACTGAAGGAGAACTTACACACCTCCTCTCCAAATCGCACCTCACCACTTGTGCATCGGACCCCATCCCTTCTCACTTCCTCCCCAACCTCACCACCACACTTATCCCAGTCCTAACCCACCTCTTCAACCTATCAATAACCTCCGGTACCTTTCCTTCCTCTTTCAAACACGCAACAATTACACCTATCTTAAAGAAGCCATCCCTTACCCGATCTCCACATCCGGCTACTGCCCCAAAACGTTGCTCCCGTTCGCATCCAAACTGTCACATCGCCATTGGACTCGGTGGCTGGTGTTCCTTCCTCGGCCGCTGGGAGGAGCCGGATTCCTTCGGCTGGTGGCGCCGGTGATAGGAGGGCCTTGTCCTCATATGGAACTGCTCCCGCAACATCTGCCTCTGTCGCTGAGCGCCGCTGTGTTTCCCCTCTGGGTGGTGTTGGTCGCAGAGGAAAGGGCCCTGCAGAGGTGTCCGTTAGGCGCAGCCTGCGTTTCTTCTGTCAGAGGTGGCGTGGGTGGAGCCAGTCGTGCATCTCCATCTGGCCTGGATCTAGGGGCGGTCCGGATGAGGTCATCAGGTTGTGAGCTCCAGCCTATGGGAGGTAGCCGTGCCCTTCAAGTACATTGGAGCCTGGCTTGCAGGCCGCCAGATATAGTTTTGGTTCCCCAGTGATAGTGTGTGTTTAGTTTTGTGTCTGACCTTGCCTGAATTTCTGACTCTGCCTCTGCCTATTGATTTTGTACCTCAGCTGCCCTCTTGGTTTTTGCCCTTGACCTTTGCCTGGATTTTTGACTCTGCTACTGCCTGACGATTTTGTACCTTCGCTGCCCTCTCGGTTTTGACTCGGACTTCTGACTTCGTTTTTCGGGTCTTGATTTTCCCCTGGCGACCTCCCCGGCTCTGTTGCTCATATAGGCAGCTACCCCCTGGGCTCCGCTGTAATTCCAGATCCCTGTATAGGGGTTAAGGGTCTCGGGGTTTTTCGGGGTGCTGCCTACCAGCAGCTCGGCCTCACGGTGGATGGTCGTCACACAAACTTCTTGAAAAGCATGTACACACTGAATTTTCCTCCCACCTCTCATCTAACTCTCTCTTTGACAACCCTCAATCTGGCTTCCGCCCCCACCATTCCACCGAAACTGCCTTAATAAAAATTATTAATGACCTACTTACTGCCAAAGCTAATGGACACTTCTCCATCCTCCTCCTTCTTGAGCTGTCCTCTGCATTCGACACAGTCGACCACTGCCTCCTATTACAAATCCTTTCTTCCATTGGTATCACTGACCTTGCCCTCTCCTTGATCTCCTCCTACCTTTCCAACTGCACATTTAGTGTCACCCACTCCCACACTACCTCCTCACCCCATCCCCTCTCTGTTGGGGTCCCTCAAGGCTCTGTCCTGGGACAAATATATGTTGCATAACATGGGTGAATGAAGTTGTGGTGCTATCAGAGTCATATTTAACATTTTGTGTGACTTCCATGAGCTTGAAGGACTGCATCCATGCGGTTCAACAATGAGTCATGCAATTTATTAATGAAGTCATCAGGAATAGCAAAGAATGCAGTCTTACATGCCTCCCATAGTTCATTTAGATTCTTTGGTTTTGTCTTCCAAGCTTCCTCTTTCATCCTACCCCAAACATGCTTAATAATGTTCATGTCTGGTGACTGGGCTGGCCAGTCCTTGAGCACCTTGATCTTTTTTTGCCTGGAGGAACTTTGTTGTTGAGATGGATGTATGAGATGGAGCACCAACCTGCTGCAGAATTTGACCCCTTTTATTATTTGGAGTTTAAAAGGTAGTTAATACTTCTTGACATTTTAGGCTATTGATATTGCCTTCCACCTTGCAAATGTTTCGCACAACCCCATACTGAATGTAACCCCAGACCATGATCTTTCCACCACCAAATTGGGATACATATGAGCTCCAGTAGGTCTCCTGCAGTATTTGTGGCGGCTGTGGTGTAATTCTACTGAAGATTCATCAGAGAAATCCACCTTCTGCCACTTTTCCAGCATCCATCTGTTTAGCAGGCTGTGGGACTTTGCAAATGCCACACGTTTTGTTTATTTGCATTTTGTTTAGTGCTGGCTTCTGTGCACTGATTCGACCATGGAGGCCATTTCGAGACAGAATCCTACAAACTGTTCTAGTTGACACAGGCACTTGAGGTGACCAGGACTGTTGGAGCTCTGCTGCAGTGGAAGAGGGGCTTGCTTTGGATTTTCTAACCAACAAACGTTCCTCCTGAGCAGTTGTCTTGCGGGGTCTGCCGGATCTGGGCTTGTCAAACACATCTCCAGTCTCTTCAAATCTTTTTTTAATTCTTTGTACTTGACACTGAGACACATTAAAGGTGCCAGCCAAATCTGACCATTCTGTGTTCATTAAATGATCAATATTTCAGCATTGATGCCAATTTATTTCCATAACCTAAACAACATCTGGGAGGGTTTCAGCTTTCAAAAGAGGCTGAAGCCTCAAGGCTTTGGTCGCAGGGTGGATCTTTGGCATGTTGTCAGAGCTCAAGTTGCAGTTCAAGTGAAGGTCTGGGGTGCTGGGTTTCTTTTTATACACACCCACTAATTAACCGATCATTTACTGAGCACAGCTGAGGATGTAAATTAGGATTAGGTGCATTATATAACCAGGCGACAAAACTTTTGTCTTGCCAACATCTGACCATTCTGTGTTCATTAAATGATCAATATTTCAGCATTGATGCCAATGTATTTTCTTAACCTAAACTACATCTGGGAGGGTTTCAGCTTTCAAAAGAGTAATTTATAAAACCAATGGATGAATTTAACATCAGGTTATAAGCTTTTATTTACATAACATGGATAAGCGACATAACTTTTGTCAGGGACTGTAGTTTGTCGCTATTTGCCACCATAAAGCAATAATGAATGTTTCCTATTCTGACCCCCATATAGTAATTATGTTACCCATCCTGGTCCCTTCCTATAATAATGTCCTCCATCCTGTAACAATTTCCTCCATCTGGTCACCCTATATAATAATGTCTTTCATCCTGGGCTACTTCATGTAACCATGTCCAATGCTGGCCCCTTCCTGTAATAATGTTCCTGATATTAACCCCTTTGTTTAATGTCACCATCCTGGAACCCTTCCTGTTATAATGTCTCTTCTTCTGGGCACCTTAATGTAATGTCTCACATCTTGACTCATTTATGTAATAATGTACCACATACTGGTTCCCATATGTCCTCCAGCCATGTCCCCAAATACTCCCCCATCCTAGCCCCCATATGTCATCCATTCTGGGCAACAAAAGTCCCTTATCCTTGTTCCATATGTCCTAATCACCATATGTCATCTATCCTGGTCCACATATGTCCCCCATCATTGTCCCCATATTTTATCCATAATGGTCCCCATAAATTCTCCACCCTGATCCCCATATGTTCTCAATCCTGGTTCCATATGTCCCTCATCCTGAATGTCATATTTCATCCATTCTCGACCTCATATATCATCCAGGTCCAAAAAAATATCCCTTTTCCTGTGGTCCATATGTCATTCTGGTCTCCATTTAGCTCCTATTATGGACTCCATATGTCATTCATTCTGGTCCCCATATTGTTACCCTTTGTAATTAAATAAAAAAAATTACTCTCACATGCCCAGCAGAATCCCTTCCCGATTCTTCCTGCTTCATTGGTGGAGCAGACAGGCAGGTGCATAGCAGTGATGTCATACGCTGTTGAGGTGAGTGTTGACGTCAGCTGCTGGTATCTGATAAAACTAGATAGGAAGGAAGCTATTTTTACCATTGTGGTGCAGGAAGGGTTTCTGCATCATAATATAATTCAACTGAATGTGAAAACATTATACGGAGTTGGATCCTATCCGGGCACCTTTAATATTCAGGAATGTAGTACTACTCGTTTCAACTGAACGTGTGTGTGAGGAAGCATATCCAGTTGAATGTGACAGACCCCCAGAACTGGATCGAAGCGCTGCTTCTTGCTGGATCAGGCTGCAATTTTAACAGTTGGCTTCCTTGAACCAGAGAGCGTCAGCTGAACTCCACCCCTGGCTGTGTGGTGAAGTCAGTTTTGCCACCTACATTATTAACAAGGGCTGAATGAGGGTAAAAGAGATCAAGCAAGGCTAACTTGCAACTTATAGCACTACTAGGAATGTTGATCCAAGAAGATCCAAGTATGTGTGTCCAGGTTAGGTGCACCAGGCATTTTTGGAGGGTCTTGACTTCTGTCTTTTAGAAATGTTTCCCCATGTGTATGCCCTTCGCTATAATACACACCTGATATTCACTTTGCATGGAGTAAGCTAAGCTCTTGAACCCGCTGCACACAGTTTCTGGTGTCCATCACTGTAAATATAAGGTAGATAGCACTAAGGTGTCAGTGTTATATTTGATCTACTGTATTTTTGGATGTAAATGTCAGAAATAAAAATATAGGATATTTTTGCATATACTTGTGCGGTATCCATTTGGATCTACCAAATAAAAACAAATCAAGCCTTATAAAAATGGGAGATTCATCATAGGGATGGCAATTGTAGGCAGCTGTCAGGTACTGTATAATTTGTGACTTTTAGCCAGGCTGTGAACTGACAACTGAGAAATGTACATTATATGTGCAGTGAAGCAGTTGTCACTTTTTTTTTATATATCCTCAAGTCATTTCCCTGTGGCACTGTAGCACAAGTCTTATTCATTCCACTGGATCTAAATTTATAGTATGGATTTTGTTCTTAGCTTGACATAAACCTAAATTATACTGATGGGTATTGCCATCAGAATAATAAGCAAGGATATGTTTTGCACCTTATAGGCCTTTCCCCTTGGCAATGTGAGGTTGCTTTATGATTAAATTGCACACCAAATATTTCAGACATTTTTTCAATATGTACAACGTTTATTGGTGCTGACCTGATTGTCAAAGCTTAGAAATCTTAATTTTAAATCGAGAAATATTTCTTAGATTTCACAGAAAATGAAAAGAAGGATTTGGCTAAAGCACATAAAAGGTTTTATCTCCCTGAGATATTCTTGCCCACATAGTATTTCTTAAAGCAATTCTTGGTGGTTATCCAACACTGTGAAATATGAAATACGTTACAAATCAAAGAATAAAAGTGCTACAAGCAATACAATGTATGAAAGATCTTCTTGTGATATGACCTCATTAACTGCTCCAATTGAGATACACTGAAATAAATGACAAGGAGGGATAGTGACAAATGGGTCAGTCTGAAAAAAAAACTACACTATGTTATCTCATAGAAAAGAAATGGAGTCTGCCAGGAACATTTTCGCATTCAAACCTAAATGAAAATAAGAATCTTGAAGATAGAAAAAAATGAATATTTTAAAAAAGTTTTTTTTTTTTTTTTTTTATAAATTATTAAATCATAATTATGAAAAAAGTATATTCAGATGGTAAACTTTCAAGGCTTTTTTTTTAACAGTATAAGTTATAAACAATGACAATGAACCGTTTCACATCTATGTGCCCAGCGTTTGCCTGCCCTGCGCTAGCGCAAGTGCAGGTGCTCTCTCGGGCAAGTGCATTGGCGCATAGATGCAGAGCCCTTGCGCTTGATTCCTTTTTCGCCACCATTACCTTCTATGGCGAGCGCACGGTGGCAGAACCCGGAAGCACAGGTCTGCAGAGGGGCTGAATCAGAGCGCACTCCTAACGCACTGGAAACTTTGCAGTACTTTTTGTGCTTATTTGTGAAATAAAATGTGAAAAAAAGTAGCAATTTTCAAATTAGAATGTTTATGCCCTTAAACCAGAGTAATGTCGCACAAAATAGTTAATAAATAACAATTCCCTCTTGTCTGCTTTACATCAGCACAATTTTGAAACATAATTTTTGTGGTGAGGAAGTTAATAGGGTTCAAAGTTTATCAGCAATTTCTCATTTATTTTTTAGAATTTCTTTTTATTGCATTTTACTACAAACAATCACATTGTCAATCACATGTTCAAGAAAACAGCAAAATATGGGTGAAGAAGCCCAATTGACCTAAGGCTGTGTAGCTATGACCTCTACTATATTCGGGTAAGATTCAGACCCGAAGGTCAGCATTCCTATATACCTAAAGATAATCAACTTTAAGGACTTCACCATTTTACCTTATACTAGAACTAGGAATGAATAGGAAGAGAGAGAAAAGAAATAGAAAAGAGATAAAAAAAGAAGAACATGAAAGAAGGTAGGGGTAGGGGAATGGGAGAGGAGCTAGTATCATTTCCAGATGCCATGTTAATAATAATAATTTTTATTTATATAGCGTCAACATATTCCGCAGCGCTTTACAATTCAGTGGTTCATATACAAACGGTCATAAGTAACAATTATCAAAAATACAATACAATAATTAAAGCAAAAAAAAATTAAAAACACAATACAATAATTACAGCAGGGAAACAATGTAAAAAATACAGTACAATAATTAAAGCAAAAATAAGGTGACCCTGCTCAAAAGAGCTTATAATCAATACAACGAGATGGAGGTTTCACAAAGTACAGGGGCTTATTACAATGGTCCAGGCATCTTGAGGCAGTGGGGGATAGAAAAAATAAAATGAATGGTCAGCAGCCAATCTTTGTAGAACTTTTGGGTATGGTGAGGTTTAAAGGAGAGTTATGTCCAGAGAGATAATGAATGGGCTATATACAGTACAAAGGACTTCTATTTGTGAGCATGATAGGTCGCTGTAAAAAGATATGTTTTAAGGGAGCGCCTGAAGCTATATAAGTTGTGGATAGTTCTAATTTCTTGGGGTAGAGCATTCCCGGAGAATTCTTGGAGTCAGGAGTGTGAGTTTTGGGTTAATGCATATGTTAGTCAAAGGTCATTTGTAGAACGTAGAGAACGGGTGGGGTGATAGACAGAGATGAGGGAGCAGATGTAGGAAGGTGCTGCACTGTGAAGAGCTTTGTGGGTGAGAACAAGCAGTTTAAATTGGATCCTGTAGTGTATAGGCAGCTATGGCAGTGACTGGCACAGAGCGGAGGCGTCTGAGTAACCATTGACCAGATAGGTGATCCTGGCTGCTGCATTAAGAATGGACTAGAGAGGGGAAAATCTAGTGAGAGGGAGGTCAATTAATAGAGAATTGCAGTAATCAAGGCAGGAATGCATCATGGCCACAGTGAGGGTTTTTGTTGTTTCCATGGTAAGAAAGGGGTGGACTCTATGGATGTGCTTCAAATGCATGTGACAAGTGTGGGCGAGAGAGTGTATATAGGAGGTGAAGGTGAGATTGGTATCAAACATAACACCCAGACAGCGGGCCTGCTGCCTAGGCGTTATTGTGGTGCCGCACACCGAGAGGGAGATGTCAGATTTAGGGAGGTTAGCGGAGGGCAGGATCATAAGAAGTTCAGTTTTGGAAAGGTTGAGTTTCAGATAGAGAGTGGACATGATGTTGGAAACTGTAGTTACACAGTTGTTTGCGTTCTCTAGTACCACGGAGGTAAAGTCAGGGGCTGAAGTGTATAATTTTGTGTCGTCAGTATAAAGATAGTCAGGAAAGCAAAAGGATGGACGGTGTATACGGACCTGCACTGCAAGGACCAAAGGATCAGATGGTGTTCATCATTATAATTTTTATTTCCGACGCGTTTCGGAGTTAGTCCCACTATTATTCCCTGAGGAAGGAGTTGGGACTAACTCCGAAATGCGTCAGAAATAAAAATTATAATGATGAACACCATCTGATCCTTTGGTCCTTGCAGCGCAGGTCCGTATACACTGTCCACCCTTTTGCTTTCCTGACTACGTTGATCGTTGTGGTGTGGATCCTTGCAGCAGCTACTACCTTTTGCTTTGACGCTAGTTGTGTGCTACACAACCCCCAGGTGAGTGACTAATTAAATTTAGTCCACCTTTTTATCAATGATAAAACCCTATTGCGCTTATCTCTCCCTTTTTCCAGTCAGTATAAAGATGGTACTGGAAGCCAAATTTGCTGATGGTCTGTCCAATAAGGGCTGTGTAGAGAGAGAAGAGGACCAAGGACTGAACTCTGAGGGACCCCAATAGAGAGAGGAAGAGGAGATTAAGTGGAGCTAGCAAGTGATACACTGAAAGAGTGGTCAAAAAGATATGATGAAAACCAGGAGAGAACGGTGTCTTTTATGCCGATGGAATGCAGCATAGTGAGTAGGAGATGGTGGTCGACTGTGTCAAAAGCTGCAGAGAGGTCAAGAAGAATAAGCAGAGAATGGTCAACATTACAGTTTGCTGTCAGAAAGTCATTGGTCACTTTGATGAGGGCAGTTTCTGTAGAGTGTAAGGGGTGGAAGCCAGACTGTAATGGATCTAGAAGAGAGTGAGTGGAGAAGTAACGGGCGAAGCGGGTGTAGACCAGGAGCTCCAAGAGTTTTGAGATGAAGGGGAGGTTGGAGACAGGTCTGTAGTTATGCACTCATACATGTTATGTTTGGATAGCCTCTGATGTGCCTAAACAGTTGAAACACGCCATAAGTGACCCCATTTTGGAAACGAGATCTCTCAAGAAAGATATGTGGTGAGCACCTTGAACCTCTAGGTGCTTCACAGAGTTTTAAAACGCTGAACCATGAAAAGAAAAAAATCACATTTTTTCTCACAAAAATGTTTTATCCCCAAATGTTGTATTTTCACAAGGATAACAGGAGAAAATGCACCATACAATTTGTTATGCAATTTCTCATGAGTACACCGATACCTCATATGTGATTGAAAACTACTTTGGAGGTTCAATGCAAAGCTCATACGAAAGGAGCACCATATTGTATTTCAGATTTTGCTGGAATGGTTTGGGGGTGCCACGTTGCATTGGCAGAGTCCCTGAGATGCTACTATAGCAGAAATCTCACAAAGTGACCCTAGTTTACAAACTATACCCATCAATGGATTCATTAAGGGGTGCAGTAGTCATATTGACACCACAGGTGTGCCACAAAAAGTTATACTATTGGGCTGTAAAGAAATAAATAATTACATTTTTACCACTAAAATGTTGTTGTAACCACAGATTACCAATTTTGACAAGGGGGAATAGGTAAAAAAGTGTGCCATAATGTGTTAGCGCAGGTGTGGGGAATCTCAGGCCCCCCTCGAAGACCCTTTTTGCGGCCCCCGGGCAGATTCCTGGAAAACCACATTGCTCAGGCTGGTAGATGCGTTTTGCCGACTGCCTTCCTTTTAAATCCAGCTCCCCAGTGATCTTTATGCCCCAGACTGAACTACCCCATTGACGAATATGCTCCTAGCCTCTCCTGGAATGTCTATGGCCACAGCAAACCTTGAAAAGCAGTAAAAAGCAGAAGCAACATGATTAATATCACCTAACATCATGACCATGCCAAAGTGAAGCAGTTCCAGCCTCTACTATCGGGGTGAGTTTTATGTTTAACCAAATAAAGCAGGGTAATTTTTAAGTTGATAATTTTGTGCGGCCCCCGAAGGGTAATAGAAATTTTTAAATGGCCCCCGGCAGAAAAATGGTTCCCCACTCTTGCGTTAGGCTGTTTTCAAATCACGTTTTTGCTGTGTTTGTCCGCAATATGTTTTTTCAACCGCATTAATGCTTAGAAATGCACCCACAGACTTTTATGAGTAAACGCACTGCAAACGCAATGCAAAGCGTGGTTGCATTTGAATGCATGCGTTTTTGCACAGTGCACAGCAAACTGCCAGGAACGTTTACTGTGCACTGGATAGAAACGCATGCGTTCAAACGCAACCGCATTTTGCATTTTGTTTGCAATGCTTTTACCCATTCAAGTCTATGGGTGCATTAACGCATGCATTTGACTGCGTTTCTATGTGTTAATGCAGCTGACAGAACGCATTGCGGTCAAGCGCAGCAAAAACATGATGTTAACTTAGCCTTACACAATTTCTTCTGAATGTGACAATACCCCATATGTGACTGTACAGTACTGTAACATCATATCTGCTCTCTATCTGAAACTAAACCTTTCCAAAACTGAACTTCTTCTGCTCCCGCCCTCCACTAACCTCCCTAAATATGATAACTCACTCTCAGTGTGCGGCACCATGATAACACCTAGGCAACAGGCTCGCTTTCTGGGTGTTATGATTGACATTGATCTTTCCTTCACGTTCTATATACAATCTCTTGCCTGCTCTTGTCACTTGCCCCTGAAGAACACCTCTAGAATTCACCCCTTTCTCACCATGGAAACAACAAAAACCCTGACTGTAGCCCTGATCCACTCCCGCCTTGAATATTGTAATTCTCTATTAATTGGCCTAGCCCTCACTAGACTCTCCCTCTCCAGTCCATCATTAACACAGCATCCAGGTTCACAGATCTACCTACCTGTTACTCGGACTCTTCCGCTCTGTGACAGTCATTGCACTGGCTTCCCATACATTACAGGATCAAATTCAAATTGCTTGTTCTCACCCAAAAAAGCTCTTTACAGCACAGCACCTCCCTACCTCTCTACCCTCACCTCTGTCTATCACCCCACCTGCTCTCTTTGCTGGGAGAGTGACTTTAGGCTAATATCTGCACTAATTCAAACCTCCCACTCCTAGCTCCAAGACTTCTCCCGAGCTGCACCAATCCTCTGGAATGCTGTACTTCAAATAATTAGGACTATCCACAACTTACATAGTTCAGGTGCTCCCTAAATTCACATCTTTTTAGGGAGGTCTATCATGCGCCTTAATCAAAGTCACTTAGACATACTTTATTCACTCCATGAGACCCAAAAGAATGGCTTGTGACCATTCATGCAGCTCTTATCTATTCCTCATCCCCTCAGGAGGGCTGGACCATTATTTTAAATAAGCACCTTTACTTTGTGTCACCCCCACCTCATTGTAGATTGTAAGCGCTTATGAGCAGGGTCATCATTATTTTGCTTTAATTTTTGTGTTTATATAACTGTTACTTACGACTCTTTGTACATAAGCCTCTGAATTGAAAAGCACTGCGGAATATGTTGGCGCTATATAAATAAAGATTATTATTATTACTGTTTGGCCACACGCCAAGGCTCGGGAGGCAAGAAGCGCCATTTGATATTTGGAGCACAGATTTCATGGACTCCATTTGAAGAGCCCCCAAGTGCCAGGACAGCAGAAACCCACTCAAGTGATCACACTTTGCAAATTACACCCTTCTGGGAGTTCATCTTCGGGGGTTGCAATGATTTTATCTCTGGAAAACACCCACAGAGTTAAAAACAGTGAATGTTGCAGAATTTAAAATTGCAAATAAGCTCTTGTAGTGCCCTGTACATTGTAGTGCTCATACATTGTGCCCAGCTTGTGCTTATAGAGAAACACACCCTGTAAATTAAGCAGGTTTTCTCACTATAGTAATGCCAAACATGTGGATGTTAACTGTGGTTTAGACGTTGTGTGGCTCAGAAAATAGAAAATAGGGGAGGATTTAGGAGCACGACCAGTAATATGGAAGCCCTCTATACTTCCATTAACAGATGATGGACCTGAGTAGTGACTTGTGTTTTTGTGGGTTGAGTTGAATGCTATTGATGGCAATTTGGAAGCAAAACATTTTGGATTTGATCACATTAGTTTACATTTATCCTGTGCTCTATGCTGGGCATTAACATTTGGGTTTCCAGCTACATCTCTGAAATACAAGATTTAGATGAAACCCGCATTAGATCTATTCACTAATGAGGCAGCAGAATTAGGGCCTTTCACATCTGCATTTGTGCTGCATTTGGATGCATTAGGTTAACAGGTGCGTTAACACATACAGACGCATGCATTAACGCATCTGAACGCATCCCATAGAGTTATATGGGAAACGCGGTAAAAACGCAATGCCAAATGTAATCGCGGTATAAACACATGCGTTTTCACCCAGCGCTTTATACAGCTTGAAGCAGTTAAAGGAAGTAACATGCTTATTCTTCACAATTTAGTGAAATACACCAAGGCTGCTGCTGCAAGAAAGATGGCAGAACTGATGGCAAAGCGGCTTCAGGAAAACTTCAGCTAGAAAACGTGGCAGCTAAGATGACATCTAAAAGATACCCTGTGCACATAGCATAACACTGAATAAATGGAATAAACTCTTCTTCCTATAAATCCCCCCAGTACACTGTAGGTGTTGTATTTAGTGAAGGTCCTGTTTTCAAACATATATCCTTGGATAATAGAAAAAGGTGTAGAATCCGGTGCCACAAAATTCCTTTTTATTTTCAAAAATTTTAAAAATCACACATTCTCCAGAGGAGCTCCTGGACGCGTTTCGTGGGTCTAGCCCACTTAATCGTCAGTACAATGGCAATACAGACAAAAAGAATATATACAATTTAAAAGCAAAAAACAGCCCCCTCTCGCATGTGTGACAAATATACATCAATTATTTCTAACCAATCACATACCTTGCAGGTTCTAAAAAAGTTAAAAGGAAAAATATGGGGAAGAAGAGGGGGAGGGGAGGAAAAGAGAAGAAAAAAGCTGATAACAGAAAGTAAAAGAGGGGAAAAAAAAAAAATGGGGAAGAAAGGGAGGGGAGGGAAAGAGAGGAAAAGAGCTGATAACAGAAAGTAAAAGAGGGGGAAAAAAAAAAAAAAAATGGGGAAGAAAGGGAGGGGAGGGAAAGAGAGGAAAAGAGCTGATAACAGAAAGTAAAAGAGGGGGGGAAATCCTTGCGGGCTATAATACCAGATATGCTTCAGCTCCAAAAAACAGGGGAAAAAGAAAAGAAGGCGGTCAAGGAGAAAATCGGGGGTACAGGAAGAAACAGAAAAAGTAAGTGACTTTAACAATTTTGCGGTGATGAATTTATCTGCCAATATATTTTCAGAGCCGCAGATATGTCTTTTGGAAAAAGGACTGAACTTTGTACCAAATAAGGACGCTGATTTCTTTCAGACCCTTAAGGATGTTAATCATTTCACCAGAAATTTGACAGTGAGAAGACATTTCTTGGACACTAGTGTGAACAGTGATGTAGATGTGTCTGCTGCTAGTGAGATTACAAATAGTAATAATGTGGTGGATTGTTTTCCTTTACAATTGAATCTGAGGGAAATTCTGTCAACAAGGGAATTATATCATTTGAATAAGAATGTGGAGGTTGAGGATTGTAGAAGGGTTAAAAATAAAAATGAGGCATCTAAATTTACAGTGTCTAACCCCATGTACTATCCTATCGCATCACGAGCGTCTGCCATGGAGATTTTCCAGGTCACTATGGAAAGAGACCTGAACAGTCTCCTGGAGAATAAAACTTCTACAAGGAGCAATTTATCTAGGGATGAACAACAAGCCCTTTTCTCCCTCAAATCTAATGACAATATTGTAGTGAGACCATCTGACAAGGGGGGTACGGTGGTAGTAATGGATTCTGGCTTATATAAAAAACAGATAGAAGAAATCCTTTTTGACAAAACCACCTACCGGCCCCTTTTGTCAGATCCTACTAAGGATTTATCAATGGATTTGGATAGATTGTTGGGGGAGGGAGTGGCACTTGGTGCAATAGATCAGAAAACTAGGGATTTCTTATATGTGGACAAACCAGTTGTTCCAGTCTTCCATGCCCTCCCCAAGACCCACAAGGCTGTGTTCCCCCCACCTTTGAGGCCGATCGTGGCAGGGATTGGATCCCTTCATGAGAGACTTTCGGGGTGGGTGGACTCAAAATTGAGGGTCTTGGTGGAGGGCACTCCAGGCTTAATAAACGATACCAAACACTTGATGCAGGCTGTAGATGGAATGACATGGCAGGAGGATTTTAACTGGTTAACTTGTGATGTAGTGCAGCTGTACTCTACTATCCCCCATGGAAAAGCTATATGGGTATTACAAGAAACCCTGAAAGAGACGGATGTATTTACTGACAACCAAAAGGAGTTCCTTCTCATGTCTGTAGAATTTCTCTTGAGAAGTAACTACTTTACGTTTAATGAAAGCTTTTATCTACAGCTGTGTGGTTGCCCTATGGGCTCAAAATTTTCCCCTTCACTAGCAATATTATATATGCGGAAATGGGAGGAGAGCTTTATCTATTCTGAGGACTGTCCCTTTAAGGATTGCATACGGTGGTGTGGGAGGTACCTGGACGACCTGATCTTTATTTGGGGGGGTACCATCCTGGATATCTCCCTCACCATCGCCTGTCCAAATGTTGGAATATTTTCATACAAATGATTTCAATCTACGATTTACAATGGAGGAACTGAAACTCCGTTTCTGGATGTGTATTTAGTGGGTAATGTAAGAACAGGAAAAATTACATCTAGATTGTATCGCAAACCCATTAGTGGGAACTCGGTCCTTAGAGCAGAAAGTAACCATCCTAAGCATGTGATTAAAAATCTGCCGGAAGGGGAATTAATAAGAGCGAGACGCAACTGCACCACATATGTTGATTTCAAGAATGAAGCTGATGCCATGACTAAAAGGTTACGATCAAGAGGATACAAAAAATGGATGTTAGATAGAGCAGTGAATATTGCAGAATCAAGGAGTAGGGAATCCCTCCTGGCACAGAAAGAACGAGAAGCCCCTCCGGCACCAATAATACCGACCTTCTCAACACCCTTTAGCAACCAGTACTATGACATCAAACGCATCTTTTTAAAGAATCTCCCCATATTATATCAGGATAGTAAATCAGCTATTTTAGATTCAGGATGTAGGGTGGTCCCTAGGAAAGGGAAAGATTTGGGGAATTACTTGTCTCCTAGTATTTATCTGGAAAAAAGAACCCAAAGGAAGACATGGTTGAATTATAGGGGGATGTTTAAATGTGGTGAAAATAGGTGCACCATGTGTAAATACGTGGATATGGGTGAAACCTTTTGCAATAATTGAACTGGGAAGCAATATAGAATATCTACCTATATCAATTGTAACACGTCCCACGTAGTATATATGGCTACGTGTAGTAGCTGTAATAAATATTACATAGGTTGCACTATCAGATCCCTTAAGGTAAGGATGTCAGAGCACATTACAGGGGCAAATCCCAATTCAAAGGCCAATAGAACGGGCCTGTCAGGTTTATCGCGCCATTTTAGGGATTTCCGTGCAGGGGACCTTAAAACTTTAAAGATCAGAGGCATAGAGAGGATACCCCGTCCATATAGGGGGGGTAATTGGGAGAAAGCACTACATAACCAGGAAAAATTATGGATCCTGCGGCTTGATGCACGGATTCCACAGGGTCTGAACTATAGATCAGATTTGTTATACTTTTATTGATCCTGCACCCTATGTCTCTTTTATGGTATTTGCTCCTTTGTATAATGTATATTGAGTGCACTTGCAATACGATGGCTATACATAATGTATGGATAATCCATTGGGAAAGGAGGTATATGTTTATGTATTCTGTGAATGTAATCTTAGTGGGATCCCCCTACTTTTATGTGGTTGGAGGATTATACCTTCTCTCTTGGAATATACTATTTCTAAAATGTAATAGCCTTGCAGTTGGTAACTTACAATAAGAAAGAAAGATCTTTGTTGTAGTTATCCTTAGATTTCTACACCTGTAAGTTTACCATGTAATTGCATTACTAATATATCAGTTCTTTGCTCTGTTCTTCTCCCTCTCCTCCCCCCTTTTCTTTTTTTCTCTTTTACTTTCTGTTATCAGCTCTTTTCCTCTTTCCCTCCCCTCCCCTTCTTCCCCTTTTTTATAAATGTATTTATATATATTTTTTTTTTATAAATTTATTTATATATTTCCCCCCCCCTCTTTTACTTTCTGTTATCAGCTTTTTTCTTCTCTTTTCCTCCCCTCCCCCTCTTCTTCCCCTAATTTTTCCTTTTAACTCTTTTAGAACCTGCAGGTATGTGATTGGTTAGAAATAATTGATGTATATTTGTCACACATGCGAGAGGGGGCTGTTTTTTGCTTTTAAATTGTATATATTCTTTTTGTCTGTATTGCCATTGTACTGACGATTAAGTGGGCTAGACCCACGAAACGCGTCCAGGAGCTCCTCTGGAGAATGTGTGATTTTTAAAATTTTTGAAAATAAAAAGGAATTTTGTGGCACCGGATTCTACACCTTTTTCTATTGCTACAGGTGGTTGCCAAGCCACTTTCCTGTTTGCCTGGGAGTCCTGGGAATATTAGGTGGTTGGAGCTAATCCTTCTTTTTGATTTTCAAATCCTTGGATAATATTCTTGCTATTTTTGAGAGGTAGCTGCACATCAGACACTTGGGGGTCATCCAGCTTATGATAAATATAGTACACCCCAATAAATTTGAATAATTAATGGCCACATTTATCTAATATATAAAAGCCGAAGGCCACTTCCGGAATACCCGAAGGGTACTTCCGTGATGGTCTCCGGACCCATGGTGGTGACGTCACCACTGCGCGGTCCCCCGGCTACAGGGAGCGGCGGAGGAACGCTCCACTCTCGGATGTTCCGTCTGCCCTCCAGCCTCTCCCCTCCACCCACTACCGTACCTAGCGGGAAGCAGGGGGGCCGAGCGCCCCGTGCCCCAAGGCATGAGGGGCCCATTGCCCCCACCCCATGGGGGGCCCCGTGCTGCCAGCCGCCCGCCGCGCGCTCGGAGAGGAGGGAGGACGAGACTTCCTGTCCTGCACTTCTGCCCGCCCCTCCTCTCCTCCTACACCAGACGCACGCCGGCCGCGGTAAGTCTGCACCCCCCCACCCACCCCCCACCCAGCTACGCCTCTGCTCTCCAGCCTCTCCAGCCTCCCCTGCCCTCCAGCCTCCCCTGCCCTCCTGCCTCTCCAGCCTCCCCTGCCCTCCAGCCTCTCCAGCCTCCCCTGCCCTCCAGCCTCCCCTGCCCTCCAGCCTCTCCAGCCTCCCCTGCCCTCCAGCCTCCCCTGCCCTCCAGCCTCTCCAGCCTCCCCTGCCTCCCCAGCCTCCACAGCCTCTCCAGCCTCTCCTGCCTCCCCAGCCTCTCCAGTCTCCCCTGCCTCCCCAGCCTCTCCAGTCTCCCCTGCCTCCCCAGCCTCTCCAGCCTCCCCTGCCCTCCAGCCTCTCCAGCCTCCCCTGCCCTCCAGCCTCTCCAGCCTCCCCTGCCCTCCAGCCTCTCCAGTCTCCCCTGCCTCCCCAGTCTCCCCTGCCTCCCCAGCCTCTCCAGCCTCCCCAGCCTCTCCAGCCTCCCCTGCTTTCCCAGCCTCTCCAGCCTCCCCTGCCTCCCCAGCCTCTCCAGTCTCCCCTGCCTCCCCAGCCTCCCCTGCCTCTCCAGCCTCCCCTGCCTCCCCAGCCTCTCCAGCCTCCCCAGCCTCTCCAGTCTCCCCTGCCTCCCCAGCCTCCCCTGCCTCCCCAGCCTCTCCAGCCTCCCTGCCTCCCCAGCCTTTCCAGCCTCTCCAGCCTCCCCTGCCTCCCCAGCCTCTCCAGTCTCCCCTGCCTCCCCAGCTTCCCCTGCCTCCCCAGCCTCCCCACCCTCCCCTGCCTCCCCAGCCTTTCCAGCCTCCCCTGCCTCCCCTGTCTCCCCAGCCTCTCCAGCCTCACCAGCCTCTCCAGCCTCCCCTGCCTCCCCAGCCTCTCCAGTCTCCCCTGCCTCCCCAGCCTCCCCTGCCTCCCTGCCTCCCCAGTCTCTCCAGCCTCACCAGCCTCTCCAGCCTCCCTTGCCTCCTCAGCCTCTCCAGTCTCCCCTGCCTCCCCTGCCTCCCCTGCCTCCCCAGCCTCTCCAGCCTCCCCTGCCTCCCCAGCCTCTCCAGCCTCCCCTGCCCTCCAGCCTCTCCAGTCTCCCCTGCCCTCCAGCCCCTCCAGCCTCCCCTGCCCTCCAGCCTCCCCTGCCCTCCAGCCTCCGCTCTCCCCTCCAGCCTCCGCTCTCCCCTCCAGCCTCCGCTCTCCCCTCCCACCTCCGCTCTCCCCTCCAGCCTCTGCTCTCCCCTCCAGCCTCTCCAGCCTCCCCTGCCCTCCAGCCTCTCAAGCCTCCCCTGCCCTCCAGCCTCCCCTGCCCTCCAGCCTCTCCAGCCTCCCCTGCCCTCCTGCTTCTCCAGCCTCCCCTGCCCTCCAGCCTCTCCAGCCTCCCCTGCCCTCCAGCCTCTCCAGTCTCCCCTGCCACCCCAGCCTCTCCAGCCTCTCCAGTCTCCCCTGCCTCCCCTGCCTCCCCAGCCTCTCCAGCCTCCCTGCCTCCCCTGCCTCCCCTGCCTTTCCAGCCTCTCCAGCCTCCCCTGCCCTCCAGCCTCCCCTGCCCTCCAGCCTCTCTAGCCTCCCTGCCCTCCAGCCTCTCCAGCCTCCCCTGCCCTCCAGCCTCTCCAGCCTCCCCTGCCCTCCAGCCTCTCCAGCCTCCCCAGCCTCTCCAGCCTCTCCAGCCTCCTCAGCCTCTCCAGCCTCCCCAGCCTCTCCAGTCTCCCCTGCCTCCCCAGCCTCCCAGCCTCTCCAGCCTCCCCTGCCTCCCCAGCCTCTCCAGTCTCCCCTGCCTCCCCTGCCCTCCAGCCTCTCTAGCCTCCCCTGCCCTCCAGCCTCTCCAGTCTCCCCTGCCCTCCAGCCCCTCCAGCCTCCCCTGCCCTCCAGCCTCCCCTGCCCTCCAGCCTCTCCCCTCCAGCTTCCGCTCTCCCCTCCAGCCTCTGCTCTCCCCTCCAGCCTCTCCCCTCCAGCCTCCGCTCTCCCCTACAGCCTCCGCTCTCCCCTCCAGCCTCTGCTCTCCCCTCCAGCCTCTCCCCTCCCGCCTCCGCTCTCCCCTCCCGCCTCCGCTCTCCCCTCCAGCCTCTGCTCTCCCCTCCAGCCTCTGCTCTCCCCTCCAGCCTCTGCTCTCCCCTCCAGCCTCTGCTCTCCCTCCCCTCCAGCCTCTGCTCTCCCCTCCCCTCCAGCCTCTGCTCTCCCCTCCAGCCTCTCCCCTCCCGCCTCCGCTCTCCCCTCCCGCCTCTCCCCTCCCGCCTCCGCTCTCCCCTCCAGCCTCCGCTCTCCCCTCCAGCCTCCGCTTTCCCCTCCAGCCTCTGCTCTCCCCTCCAGCCTCTGCTCTCCCCTCCCGCCTCTGCTCTCCCCTCCCGCCTCCACTCTCCCCTCCAGCCTCTCCCCTCCAGCCTCCGCTCTCCTCTCCCGCCTCTCCCCTCCAGCCTCCGCTCTCCCCTCCAGCCTCTGCTCTCCCCTCCAGCCTGCGCTCTCCCCTCCAGCCTCCGCTCTCTCCTCCAGCCTCTCCCTCCAGCCTCCGCTCTCCCCTCCAGCCTCTCCTCTCCCCTCCAGCCTCTGCTCTCCCCTCCATCCTCTGCTCTCCCCTCCAGCCTCCGCTCTCCCCTCCAGCCTCCGCTCTCCCCTCCAGCCTCACCCCTCCCACCTCTGCTCTCCCCTCCCGCCTCTGCTCTCCCCTCCAGCCTCTGCTCTCCCTCCCAGCCTCTGCTCTCCCCTCCAGCCTCTGCTCTCCCCTCCAGCCTCTGCTCTCCCCTCCAGCCTCTGCTCTCCCCTCCAGCCTCCGCTCTCCCCTCCAGCCTCCGCTCTCCCCTCCTGCCTTTCCCCTCCCACCTCAGCTCTCCCCTCCAGCCACCGCTCTCCCCTCCAGCCTCTCCCCTCCCGCCTTCGCTCTCCCCTCCAGCCACCGCTCTCCCCTCCAGCCTCTCCCCTCCTGCCTCCGCTCTCCCCTCCAGCCTCCGCTCTCCCCTGCAGCCTCTGCTCCCCTCCCACCTCCGCTCTCCCCTCCAGCCTCTCCCCTCCCGCCTCCGCTCTCCCCTCCAGCCTCCGCTCTCCCCTCCAGCCTCCACTCTCCCCTCCAGCCTCCGCCCTCCAGCCTCCGCTCTCCTCTCCAGCCACCGCTCTCCCCTCCAGCCTCCGCTCTCCCCTCCAGCCTCTGCCCTCCAGCCTCCGCTCTCCCCTCCAGCCTCTCCCCTCCCGCCTCCACTCTCCCCTCCAGCCTCTCCCCTCCAGCCTCTCCCCTCCAGCCTCTGCTCTCCCCTACAGCCTCTGCTCTCCCCTCCAGCCTCCGCTCTCCCCTCCAGCCTCCACTCTCCCCTCCTGCCTCTCCCCTCCCGCCTCAGCTCTCCCCTCCAGCCTCTGCTCTCCCCTCCAGCCTCCGCTATCCCCTCCAGCCTCCGCCCTCCAGCCTCCGCTCTCCCCTCCAGCCACCGCTCTCCCCTCCAGCCTCTCCCCTCCCGCCTCCGCTCTCCCCTCCAGCCTCCGCTCTCCCCTCCAGCCACCGCTCTCCCCTCCAGCCTCTCCCCTCCCGCCTCCGCTCTCCTCTCCAGCCTCCGCTCTCCCCTCCAGCCTCCACCCTCCAGCCTCCGCTCTCCCCTCCAGCCACCGCTCTCCCCTCCAGCCTCCGCTCTCCCCTCCAGCCTCCGCTCTCCCATGCAGCCTCTGCTCTCCCCTCCCACCTCCGCTCTCCCCTCTTGCCTCTCCCCTCCCGTCTCCGCTCTCCCCTCCAGCCTCTCCCCTCCCGCCTCCGCTCTCCCCTCCAGCCTCCGCTCTCCCCTTCAGCCTCCGCTCTGCCCTCCAGCCTCCGCCCTCCAGCCTCCGCTCTCCTCTCCAGCCACCGCTCTCCCCTCCAGCCTCCGCTCTCCCCTCCAGCCTCTGCCCTCCAGCCTCCGCTCTCCCCTCCAGCCTCTCCCCTCCCGCCTCCACTCTCCCCTCCAGCCTCTCCCCTCCAGCCTCTGCTCTCCCCTCCAGCCTCTGCTCTCCCCTCCAGCTTCCGCCCTCCAGCCTCCGCTCTCCCCTCCAGCCTCCGCTCTCCCCTCCAGCCACCGCTCTCCCCTCCAGCCTCCGCCCTCCCCTCTGCCCTCCCCTCTGCCCTCCAGCCTCCCCTGTCCTCTGCCCTCCAGCCTCCCCTGTCCTCTGCCCTCCAGCCTCCCCTGTCCTCTGCCTTCCAGCCTCCCCTGTCCTCTGCCCTCCAGCTCCCCTGTCCTCTGCCCTCCAGCCTCCCCTGTCCTCTGCCCTCCAGCCTCCCCTGTCCTCTGCCCTCCTCACCCCTCCAGCCTCCCCTCTCCTCACCCCTCCAGCCTCCCCTGTCCTCACCCCTCCTCACCCCTCCAGCCTCCCCTGTCCTCACTTCTCCTCACCCCTCCAGCCTCCCCTGTCCTCACCTCTCCTCACCCCTCCAGCCTTCGCTCTCCTCACCCCTCCTCACCCCTCCAGCCTCCGCTCTCCTCACCCCTCCATATGCAATGTACAGTATGTGTATATATGTGTGTATGTAGTCACTTCCCTCACTTTGTCCGCACTTCCCTCACTTTGTCCGCACACATACACACACACACTCCGCTATACTTACCACCGGCCCTGCATCAGCCGCCTAGATCCTCAGTCGACAATTCACCACCCCTGAACTACTGGATCCAATATAGCGTCCAAGAAGTCTCCCCAAACTTCCCGAACGCCATATTGGATCCAGTCGTCCACGGGCGGCGACATGTCAACTCAGGATCCAGCCGGCGGGGAAGTTGCAGGGTTGCTGCTAACTATAGCGCAGTGTGTGTATGTGTGTGTGTATGTATGTATGTGTGTGCTGACCACTCTGCCCACGGCGCTGCGCTGACCACTCTGCCCACGGCGCTGCGCTGACCACTCTGCCCACGCCACTGTGCTGACAATTCTCACCGCACTCACTGCTAACCACTGAGCCACCGCACTCACTGCTCACCACTGAGGCACCGCACTCACTGCTAACCACTGAGCCACCGCACTCACTGCTAACCACTGAGCCACCGCACTCACTGCTACCCACTGAGCCACCTGTATTTACACAATTCCTTTCACCGCACTCCCCTAACTATTAGTAAATAAACTATATATGGATTCTAGAAAACCCGATTCTTTAGAATCGGGCTGCCAACTAGTATATTCGAAATACTCTTTGAATTTATATGTTATTTTTTATGATAATAAAGAGTAAGTCTAGGGCCACACTGAACAGTGCACCCACGTTAACCGGATGCTGTTACGATGTTTACCATGGATGCAGCTTCACAGGAAGCCTCAGGCAGTGCGCTTTTCCAGGACGCACAGGAAAATGTTGCTGACAACGTTTGCCTTTGCGCTCTGCTAAAGCGCACTGCCTGTGGCTTCCTGTGAAGCTGCATCCATGGTAAACATCGGGTTACTATGGAGCAGCGTTCACAGAAGAACCCGATGTTAATGGTGTGCATTACTGCAGGCTGGGCTCTGCTGTAACGGCATTAGGCACTAGCCTAATACCTTTTTTCAAGATGATTAAGATAAAAATAAACTTTATTGTAGAAAAATTATTTAAAAGGTCCAAAGACCAACAAAGACAAACGAATTCAAGACAAATTACACAAAATCAGTCAAGACACCGTACAAACAAGAAAAACCTAAATATCCCTATGGGACCACCCTGCCTAGCAATTGAGAAAGTTACACCTTAAGTTATGGTGCCCCATTCCACAACGAAGTCAACTTAATTCAAATGGAAGGACCCCAAGGGCTGATGTTTGATGCTGGTCTATCTGTGGATGTCCGTTGACAAAATGCAACCAATTCTCCAGAGGCTTAACGCGTTTCTCCCCAACATAAAGAGGGGTTCATGAGAAGAGTGAGAATGGTGTTTACCTACAATACAGTTAGAACATAAGTATCCACAAAAAAAAAAAAAAACTATACACAAAAAGTCACAATAGGTGGAACTAGTATCCCATTCCTAGCCCCCCCATATGGTAGCCAAGAGTTTGAATGTCAGATACGGAACCTAGTATATACCTTATCAATTAAGTTGATGGTGAACCACAAAGTTCGAGCACAATCAATGTTGTTAAAGCGAAATGTCCACAGATTAAGATATAGAATTTTATCTAGGCAAACAGGAGTTATGCAACTACAAAACACCAATGGATATTAGCAGACAAGGCATACAAATGAGAGACCCTACAAAATTTAAATGTGAAAAAATGGTGCTTACTTACATAAATAGCACCAATGAAAACCAAGTCGACTTCACGCCACAGAGAAAAATATCTCCAAAGGGGACAAATCATCTACATAAAATACCCAAATTGTTGAAGATTAAATGCACAAATATGTGTATTATTGGATAACACTATGTAGAAAAAATTACACAGTATTTTAGATGAGTATAATGGCCATATGGTGAGCTGGTCTCAATAAATTAACCAGGTACCAAAGGAGCCCTAAATTGGGTTATGTATGTCATGCTCTCGGCCGTGGGGCCGGTCTTTGCTAAGCAGCGAGATTGATGCCTACCATGCAGCTCCACTGGTTCTACTCACCCTGTCCATGGATCCATGTGGCCGTTTGCTTCATTCTCTGCTATTAACCTGCGCCCTCTTGGCAGGTCTCCTGGGTATGGTCTTAGGGTGTGTATTCCACTTCCAGCACCCACTTAAAGGAGAAATACACCTGTTCCCTATTGGGACTCAGACTAAGTGGTGAACTGCTCTGTGCATAAAAGTCATCCTCCCCCTAAAGAAGGTGCCTGTAGAACTTTTCTCGTAGAAGCACCAGACAGGTGCGATACGGCGCTGTAGTCCTTACCTCCCCCACTTCCCTCCCCCATGTATTGGAGACCCTAGATGTCTCGGGATTTTTTTTCCTGCACATCGCTTCAATTAAAGAAGTTGACCAACTTGGTGAGTGCATCTCCTATTCCTTCTTGTATTACCTGTACCATGTGAATCCCTGTACAGGGGTTAACTTGTAAGTGCTCCACTACAAGAGTTCAGTATCACAATCTAGAGGATCCTCCTCTCAGACACCTTCTCCTTGTGTTAAACCTTCCTTAATAAATATCCTTGGTTTTACTAAAGTCACTTTACTGTCTCTTGAGTATCGGGTATTCAGCTACCACAACTCCACCAGTGTTCCTGTGAGTCCTCTTAAAATCTCCACACCCCTTGGGCGTAACAATATATAATCGAGCCACAAATATCTGAAAAATTGCATTTAAGCAAGTAAGATTAAATACACATATATGTGTCTCATTAAATAAAGTAACACTATGTAAAAAGTATTTCAGATAATTATAATGGCCATATGGTGAGCCTGTCTCAATAAGTTTACCAGGTACCAAGAGGAGCCCCAAATTGGGCTATATGCCAGAGCTAAAAATATCTGAAAAATATTACATTTAAGTAAGTAAGGTTTGCGCATAGTAGTTAAATACGGGGGTATATATAGCGGTACTCACTGTCTCTTGTGTGGATCAAGATCATGTGGTGGAGTGAAGAGTAATGTGGGGGTTCTCATATAAATACCTGTCCACTAATAAACAAACTAACGCCATATGTACGCCCAAATTACCATGTGTCCACGATGTGGTTGACTAATGGCTGCAAAGCCGATTCCGGAGTCAGCAATTAGAAATATCCACATCCATAACTATAAAATGTAGACACTTTGGGTCACTCCTATGATAAAGTTGAACATGCCTACAAACAGTAGTGTCTCTACGGTTTCTAGTGTCACCAAGATGTTCCCCAATTCTTTTGCAAAACTCTCTGGTGGTTTTACCAATGTACTTCATAGGACATGGGCAACTTATAAGATTCACCACACCTTGTGTGCTACATTTCGCAAAACTACGCAGAGTGTATCTTATACCAGTGTTAGCACTTATCGATTCCTTACTTGGAGTAATACAAGGACAAAATTAGCAATATCCACATCTGTATGTTGCAGTGGTCTTCTTCTCATCCAGTCATGCACCGCCAGATTTTGGGGCCTGATAAAAACTGTAGACCAAACGATCCCCAATAGATCTCCCTGTAAAGAACATAACAGAGGGATATGGTGTTATAAAACTTTGGAGGTTGGGATCTGCCAATAGGACTCCCAGTGCCTCCTTAAAATGTTCATGATTTCTTTATTCCTGACATCAAAAGTTCCAATAATTCTTGTGTTTTTATTGTCATGTTTCCTATTAGTATTGGTTGCCAGAAGGGAATCCCTAGTTTGGGTCAGAGCATTTATGTAGGCTTGTTTTAAGGTATCACTAGGATAACGTCTGGACAAAAAATGCCTATCAAAATCTTTGACCTGCGCATTAAACATGTTTATCTCAGAGCAATTTTGCCTCGGCCTTAAATGTTGCCCCTTTGGTATAACCCTTTTTAGGGGCATAGGATGATGGCTTGTCCAATGGAGCATGTTGTTTGTTGCTGTAGGTTTTCTGTTGTGCAAATCTGTCCCCTCTCATTTCTAGATAGATAAACATTCATAAATGGAAGCTCATCATAGTGGATTTCAGAGGTGAAAAACAACCCTAAATTGTTAGTGTTTAGTTCTTTCACAAAGTCAAGAAAAGAGTCCACAGTGCCAGTCAATAGAAAGCGCACATCATCAACATAGCGACCTTAAAAGGCAACTGTGCTAGTTCATACTGACATGGTGTCACTAAACACAAACGTGTCCTCTCACCAACCCAGGAGCAAATTTGCATGTGAGGGAGCACAGGGGTTCCCCATTGCAATGCCCTTGAGCTGGTGGTAGTATCTCCTATTGCACAAAAACTAGTTGTGTGTCAGTACAAACTATAAAAGGTCAAGGACAAAATTATTATATCGTTTAAGGTGTCTACCTATTGCTCTTAGCAAATACTCCACAGCTTTAAGTCCTAGTGCATGATGTATGGAGCTATAAAGCGATTCAACATCAATGGATGCAAAAAAACATGTTTTTCTCCATGACAATGTCATCCAGATTTTTAATCAGGTCGGTTGTATCTCTCACGTATGATGAGAGGGAAACTACGAATGGCCTTAGGATGGTATCAATATATATCCCCACATTCTGGGAAATGGAATCTATGCCTGCCACAATTGGTCTACCCTTTTAAAGGGGTGGTCCCCTTATGAATCTTGGGCAAAGCATAGAACGTTGGTACCACGGGGTGTTTCTGTACCATGAATTTCATTTCATTTCTTGATATCATATTTCTCTCTAATCCTACAACTAAGATGTTATATAGCACTTCAGAAAAAGATAATGTGGGATCAGAGTCTAATATTCTATAATGGTTCCCATCCTTTAAGATAGTATAACACATATAAAGAGATACATGTCATGGTATCCCTTATCTGAGGCTTTAACAATTATTTTTTGTTTTTAGTTAATTCCATCAGTGCCCCCATTTCATCATGAGAAAGGTTGGAAGAGTATCCTCCCTTGATAGTCTGTATATTCGATAACACATTTGTCACTAATTTTAGAAAAATATCAGTAGAGTCCAAGTCCCCTCGTGGTAGCAGTGTGGTACTCGTTTTCTTCAACGATGTACAGGGACCATGTCCAATTTACCTTCTACCAATGCCTTCTGGCATCCTCCCATAAATCACCTAATGCATCCAGTATCTCCCTGTCCTCCTCATTTTCCCCAAAAGGACCCTAATAAATTTGAATCATTGATGGCCACATATATTAAGTTTATTAAAAATACTATTTGAATTTCTATGTTTTTTTTGTAGTAATATTTTAATAGTATATGAGCACACATTAGAATTTTTTTCTAATAGAACTTGAAGACCTTTCAACAAGAATAAAATATATTTTCCACTGTTCACAGTACCAATTGACTGGTTATGCTGCAAAATCTAAATTATATTTCAGAACACTGTGTACAATTATTGGTTTGATGAAATAATGCAATAACATCCATGCCATGATATAATATATCACAAATAGGGGTGAGTGAGTCGGAATTTAAAGTGTAAATGTCATTTCATTGAAAAAACAAGCAATACTGCACTGGTTGTTAATGATGGGTCACATAGCAGCTAAGGGCCCTTTCTCATCAGCGTTTTTTTTCCAAATCGCGGCAGATTGCGGTGAAAAAAACGCATCTGCCACGATTACCGCATACCGGCTGCACTTGCGGCACGGTTGCGGCGCGGTTGCGGTAAACGCCATACAAGGTATAGGCGGACTTGCGGCAGGTGCGGCAAGTGCAGTTTTGGCACTTGCGGCAGGTGCGGCGCGAAAAAAAACGCGTCTGACAGCATTTTTTTTCGCGGCCACACCTGCCGCAAGTGCCAAAACCGCACTTGCCGCACCTGCCGCAAGTCCGCCTATACCTTGTATGGCGTTTACCGCAACCGCGCCGCAACCGTACCGCAAGTGCAGCGGTATGCGGTAATCGCGGCATATGCGGTTTTTTCAAATTTCAAAACGCTGATGTGAAAGGGCCCTAAGATAATGCTTTTTTGTGCCATGTGACTTATTTTTTCATATTTTTCTGGGTTCTTTTAAAAACTGCATTTATGGCTGTGTGGGCTTGGGCCCAGCATCTGCCAGCACTGTGTGTGTATTCCCACAGCTACTGAGAGCAGGCCGATAGGGAGCAGTGCAGTGAAACAGCAGAGAAATGGTTTAAAAGAGATTGTGACTGAGCAGTTTGGAGCCAGATGAGGAGTTTGCAGTGATTCTGACATTCTGACTTTGTTTAGCATCTGTGTTGTAGGCTGAGCTAATTGATTAATTGATTCTTCATGTACTGCAGTCAGCAGTGTGGGCCATGCCCCTTTCCCTTATATGGTTACATGCTTGTATTCAAATAGCATCAGAAAAAAGTGCAGGAAAAAAAAATTTTTTCTGGTTTGAATTGAAGCGCTACCAGAGGGATCATACGGATGGCAAATTATTCCAAAATAATTCTTGTTTTATTACGCGTTTCGGCTTAACATATAACAAGCCTTCATCAGATAAAATCCAGAGGGTGGATCCTGGAGCCTGCAAAACAGCCCGCCCTGGTGACTAAAGAATATAGCCCCTGCTAATTATAATCCCTAATGAGTAAGTATTAAAACGTTTTATGCACTTTCACAGGATGCTTTTAGGAGACAAAAGGAGTGTGAGATTAGTGATGGGATGCTGCAGGGACATGTTTTGCTAGCTTAGGAGGTGTTCTGGAGGTGATAGGATCCCTTTAAAGTGCATCAGTGGCAAGTCACAGCAGCAGATATGGGGCACATATTACATGAGTTACATAAAGGCACATCTCAAGTTGTCTCAAAACATTATATAGCAGCACAAGACAAGCTAAATGGCATAGCAACAATTTACAAAATGGGGGTTACATAAAGACTGTACATTATCAAAAATCTGCACAATTGTATTTGAGTAATATTGTTGCCCTCTGAGAAAAGTGACTAGTGGATAGAGCTACACCTATGAGGCTTAATCATAGGCTTATAATAAAAATTCCTAATATTTTGCACATTGAAGCAAAATTATCCTGACGCTATTTGTAAGCTGAGTAGCTTCTTGAGGTGGGTACTACATTTCAGTGGTTCATCATTATGCATTTGGAATTCTATGTTTTAATGCCTTGTATTCAGTTTGAAGATGGATCTGAGTGAGAATAAACATACAGTTTTGTTCAAAAGTTTACATATCCTGGCAGATTTTTTGCTTTCTTGGCATTTTTTCAGAGAATACAAAAACTTTTTTTCCACTCATGGTTAGTGGTTGGGTGAAGCCCTTTATTCTCAAACTACTGTGTTTTCTCTTTTTAAATCATAATGACAACCAAATACAGCCAAATGACCCTGATCAAAACTTCACATACCCGTGTAGTTTTGGCCTGATAACATGCACAGAGGTAAACACAAATGGATTTGAATTGCTAATAAAGGTAACATCCTCACCTGTGACCTGTTTGCTTGTAATCAGTGTGTGTGCATAAAAGCTGAGTGAGTTTCTGGGATCCAGACAGACTCTTTCATCTGTCATCCAGCCACTGACGTTTCTTGATTAAGAGTCATGGGGAAAGCAAAAGGATTGTTGTCTGAATATTACACCACTTTTACAAACTCACAATAAAACGTCCAAAAACTAAACCAAAATCGATTTTCCTGGGGGAAATGTTAAGGGCTCATACTCCCTTGTGAGACAGTGTTGGTGTATTATTATTTTTCTTTATTACATTGGAGATTTAAAAAAAAAAATTGGAGGCACTCCGATGCCCCTTTTAAGAGACGTGGAGGAGGACCTCATTAAATATTGTATGTTCCCATTATTAGTAAGTGGGTCTCCCATAGTTTTGCACTATGCAGGCCGGCAAAAATTGGGAAGCACTCCGATGTCCTTTTGAAGACACGTGGAGGAGGGCCTCATTAAATAATGTTCCCATTATTAGGAAGTGGGTCTTCCATAGTGTTGCCCTATGCAGGCTGCCAAAAATTGGGAGGCACTCCGATGCCCTTTTGAAGTCACATAGAGGAGGGCCTCATTAAATAATGTTCCCATTATTAGGAAGTGGGTCTTCCATAGTGTTGCCCTATGCAGGCTGCCAAAAATTGGGAGGCACTCCGAAGCAACTCTGTGGACTCAATATAGGGGCCATTGCTGTTGAGTCCAAATACTGTATAAAGGTAAAGGAGGGGTGATTACAATGAAGCTATAGGGACCTGTTAAGCAGTCTTGGCTTTAGTTAAATTCACATATCTTGGCTCTTTTGAGCTGACAGGTAAAAATTGTAGTGAGAGTCCAGCCTAATGAACGTATTTATAATTGGCATCTTCCAACCTCAACAATGCAATGACAAAAGTGTTGGCAAAGATATGTCAAAACAGAAAAGCATCTAATACATTAGTTATTATTCACTAAATACAATAGCGGCATTCATCAAGAGAGAGTCAAACATCACAAGATCAATTGAATTAATTTTGTTTTTGTACTAGAGAGCAGATCCCATTCCCGACTGAACGATTCAGGTTCACAATGGTTCCTTTAAATAAATGTAGTTTAAAACAACTAGCTTTAAGATGCTTGATATCTTCTGCTTAATGTCCACAGGCAGATGTGCTTAATTTCATTTATTAGCATTTTAAAAACAGTTCCCTTGAAATAAGCCAGAAGGTAATTCCCAATGTTTTTTTAGTCTCAAGAAATAAACAAACTTATTGCATATATTTATAGTCAGCACATTCTTTTCATCGACCCTTCAAGCATTTTTTTCTAGGTCTAGTAGATTTCTTAATTGGCCTTAAAAGTAATGTATATGAACTTTGCTGCCCTGGAATATTTACATAGTGGAAGAAGTTATCAACAATTAGAAACTATTCCATATGTTTAACAAAATGACGGATCCGGAATCACATTAAGTTTAATTTGTTTTGAATTCTAGACATAACAGACATGTGAAATATTTGAACGTATTCAAGATGCTCAGATAGGCATGAACAGATTCTATGTCATGTGTTACTTCTCAATTGCAGTAAAGCACTATTCTCTCTAGAGTATATTGAGCAAGTTAATGTTATCCTTTTAGTGGAAAAATATTTTGACATTTGTCACTTTTCTTATTGGGAACATATGACAATTCTTTTAGTTCATAATAATTTATGCTATGTGTATTTAAAGGACATGCAAGCTCTACCATCTAAGGCATTAAATACTTCAGTTAATACATCTTTTAAGTGTTTTTTTAAGGCGTAAATGCTATCTACTCTGAAATATATTGGGGAACAGAAACCTGCAGTTTTAGCAAAGGAAATAGGTTTTTGACAATTATGAGAGACAATAAATAACCTATCACAACTGGTTCAAGACCCATCAAGAAGGGGGACACTTCTAGACTTAATATTAACCAACAGACCGGCCAACAAATCAAATAAACAATGGGAGTCACTTGGGTATACTGATCACAAAATAATTAGTTTTCATATATTCTTTAATAAGATGTATAGTAGAGGGCTACAAGAACACTAGAGTTCAGGAAGGCAAATTTCCAACGGTTGAGAGATGATCCTTAATGCAATAAACTGGACAACGTCCTGAAACATAGAGGTACACAAAGCAAATGGGAGACGTTTATTAGCTATCCTGAATAGATCTATATATATATCCTATGGAAAATAAGCGATAAGGTGCTAGAAATAGAAATAGGAGGAAACCACTATGGCTAAATAGAGCTGTAAAGGACGCAATAAGTGACAAAAAGAATTAAGGCAAGTAGTTGGTGATTTAATAATTAAATAAAATTAGATAATTAAATAATTATAGAAAATTAAATTCTGTAAAAAGCAAATCAAGGTAGCAAAGATTGAGACAGAGAGACTCATTGCCAGAGAAAGTAAAAAGAATCCAAAAATATTCTTTAACTACATAAATAGTAAGAAACTAAAAAATTATTGTGTTGACGCCCTTAAAAATAGTCTGGGTGAAATGGTGGATGACGGAAAAGCTAATATGCTAAATGCCTTTTTTTCAACAGTATTTGCATAAGAAAATCCTATGACAGACAACATAATCAGTGATAACAAAAATTTTTCATTAAAGGTCACCTGCTTAACCCAGCAGGAAGTATGGCACCATTTAAAAATTACTAACGTTGACAAATCCCCGGGCCCAGATGTGATACACCACCGAGTACTGCAGGAATGAAGTACTGTCAGACCATTATTTTTAATCTTCAAAGATTCCATAATAACACGGTTTGTACCACAGGACTGGTGCATAGCAAATGTGTTGCTAATATTCAAAAGGGGGACAAAAACTGATCTTGGAAATTATAGGCCAATAAATTTAACCTATACTGTTGGTAAAATCTTTGAGGATTTTCTAAGAGATGTTATACAGGAGTATTTGAAGAAAAATAACATCATGACCCTGTATCAACATGGGTTTATGAGGGACCATTCCTTTCAAAGTAATCTGATCAGCTTCTATGAAGAGGTAAGTTCCAGACTGCACCAAGAAAATGAAGTGGACGTGGTGTATATGGACTTTTCAAAAGCTTTTGATACATGCTACACAAAATGTTGATACATAAAATAAGAAAAATCGAGATAGGGGAAAATATGTGTATCTGGGTTAAGAACTGGCTGAGTGATAGGAAACAAATGGTGGTTTTTAATGGAACACACTCAGAATGAGTCTCAGTTAACAGTGAGGTACCACAGTGGCCAGTATGAGGCCCGGTTCTTTTTAACATATTCATTAATGACCTTGTAGGGGGCATACAGAGAAGAATCTCAATATTTGCAGATGATACTAAACTCTGCAGGGTAATCAATACAGAGGAGGACAATTTTATATTACAGGAGGATGTATGCAAGCTGGAAGCTTGGGCTGAGAAATGGCAAATGAGCTTTAATGGGGATAAATGTAAGGTCATGCACTTGAGCAGAGGAAATACATTTATAATTATTTACTTAACACTGAGTAAAACTGTCACAGAAAAAGACTTGGGTGTATGGCAAACTCACATTTAGTGGCCAGTGTCAGGCAGCTGATGCAAAGGCAATTAAATAATGGGATGCATTAAAAGAGGCATAGATGCTCATGAGAAGAACATGGTTTTACCTCTGTACAAGTCACTAGTGTGACCACACTTAGAATACTATGTACAATTCTGGTCACCGTTGTATAAGAAAGACATAGCTGAACTAGAGCGGTTGCAGAGAAGAGCGACCAGGGTTATTAGAGGACTGAGGGGTCTACAATACCAAGACAAGTTATTGAACTTGGGGTTATTTAGTTTGGAAAAATGAAGGCTTAGGGGGTGATCATATTACAATGTACAAATATATGCGAGAACAGTACAGAGACCTTTCTAATGATCTTTTTACATCTAGACCTGAGACGGGGACAAGGGGGCATCCTCTACGTCTGAAGGAAAGAAGGTTTAATCATAATCACAGATGCAGATTTCTTACTGTATGAGCAGTGAAAATATGGAACTTTCTGCTGTATGATGTTGTAATGAGTGATTCACTACTAAAATTTAAGAATGGCTTGGATGCTTTTTTGAAAAATATGATATTACAAGTTACATGTACTAGATTCTTTGATAGGGTGTTGATTCAGGAAACTAGTGTGATTGCTGTATGTGGAGTCATGAAGGAATTTTTTTCCCCAGTGTGGAGCTTATTATTTGCAACATGGGTTTTTTGTTTGCCTTCCTCTGGATCAACATGTTAGGCTCTGGATTAGACTACAGGGTGGGCCTTTTATATGGATGTACCTAAATAAAATGGGAATTGCAAAACGGGGTAGAGCTGGGCACTTACCCTAGCAATTTTTTGGGTACTTGTTCACAAAGGTGGCGTCGTTATCTGGTGGTGCTCTGCTAGAATTTGACAGTCCATAAGAAAGTAATGAGTAGGAAGGAAGCGGCACTCACTCGGACATCTTTGAGGTGACTCATGTGAGTGTGTCTTCTTTTACGATTCCATGGATTTAATTTGTTTAGGGCTTGGCTGTATGGTTATTCCATAACTCCTTATGAAATCACCATACTAACAGCTGAGAATTCCTATTTGAAGCTCTTTGGGAATAGCAGCTTCTCCACCCATGTTTCCCAAAGAGCAGGACTTGCAAAATCTCTTTTCCTGTCAGTAATGGTCTGTCACGGTATGGGTCCTTAGCTTCAATGATAGATGGCTTCTTCAGCTAAATGAGTTTTTCTCACCTATCCATCTGTCTGTTGACGCAAGGATCCTATTTGTACTCTAAATAATATGGGTGCAGAAATATCCAAGGATTTATGAAATTCATATTCTTCACACCTTACCCCTTAAGAGGACGCTAGGAGACAACACATTCCTGTGTTCCTCGCACGACAGTCCGCAACATCCTCTTGCTGGGATAACCCATTGGCGTTACCATGCTCACAGCCCTTTTTATGGAAAATAGCGAAACGGTACTCTGCTGGAGTGCAAGGCTCCAGCACATCAATCTCACATTCATCTCAGAGACAGTGTGTAACCAGCAGAGGGGGTTGTGGTCCATCCCCACGGTGAAGTGCTGCCCATTCAAGCAGGGCTGCAGACACTGCAGGGCCAACACAATTGCCTGGCATTCCTTTTCCATTGTTGAGTAGGCCAGCTCCCTCCCTGGATTCAACAGTACCCTCTCCTTTTTGGTTTTGGAAACAGGCATCTCTGTGACTTCGCTCAGTGTTCCAGGCCGGCTCCCACTGGTAGTAAAGTCAAAACTCCTGGCTAGAGGTAGCCAGAATTGCCGTTAAGGCACTTTCTTAAGAGGAACTCTCTGGGGCTTGTTCTGTATCAAAGCTGGTTTGGTTATCCCTCTGCAGAATGAGGCCCCAGAAGGCAGTGCAATACCTGCATTCTTGGTCCTAAGTCTGCAGGTGACAATGACTAGGTAGGCTGTCTTCCTGGGAAATTACGTCACGTTTCCATTAGCTTGACTGGCTAGGATAACATTTTTCTGTCATCTTGACGGGCTAGGCATACCTCTTTCCCATCACCCTGACAAATTGGGGGCAACATCTGTCCCTCATCTTAACAGGCCGTGGGAAATGGTTTCTCGCTATTCTGTCAGATACCACTTTCCTATCCCCCTGACAGACAGTAGATACCATTATCCCATCCGGACAGGGTATCAGTAAACCTTTCCCGTCATCCTGAGAGGCTCGGGGTACCGATTTCCCAGTAACAGTAGGTTGTGGGCACAACTTGCCCATCACCCTGACTGCCTGTGCAAAAAACCTGTCCCACTACCCTGACAAATTATGGGGGCCGCTTACCCATCTCCCTGACAGTCAGTGAGTACAACTACCTGTAACCACACTTTTGATGACCCCTGTTGGACCTTTACCCCATACAGCGATTCTAGGTCCCAGACCATCTACCCGAGGCCTGAGTCTGAGGAAAGGTGTGCCTCCTGCTCCTCTAGAGTTTTCAGGCTGTAGTAAGTTCTCGACGCCACCTTACACCCCTGACTAGACATTGGCAGAATAGATGAGATTGTCACATCTTCAGTCAGTTCCCTGAGACTTGTCTCCTAGCCTTTGTCTGACTCAGCAGCCACTTGGCCGGAAGTAGCGAAGCTGTTGGACCAGCTTGGGCTCTTGTGCTTCCACTGTGGTTGACAGCCGCGGTCACTGTGGATAGTGCCCACTTCCTCTTAACTCCTGAGCAAGTTGTCAGAATAGGCAAACTAACCTGGCCTTCTGATATCCCGGCTGTATGGGAACCCTCCACTGGGATATTACCTGGTAGCTTCACCTCTCCGGTGACAGCTCCAATCTCAATGGCTGATTCTCCCTCTGCATCTGTGGCAAAACCCTTGCCCCCAGTTATTTTCTTCCAAAACCTCAAGATTATGACCAACCTGGCACACTGGTTGGTCATAATCTGAGGCATTTTCACATCTTTCTTTGACATTCATCCTCACCACTCTCTTCCCCCTCGGTGTCCCATCAGTGACAGAATCATGGCCCACTCCATTCCCCTATGCAGCAGACATGTTCAACACAATGACTTCATCAACCTCAGCAGTGCACATACATTACATTACTCTCTGGGGGGATCAGCTCTTGAGACTTCAGCGGCTACATACTGGGACACCAGCCATACCAAATCTATTGCAAGCAACTTACTCAACAGAATATTGGACGATACTCCTACCTCCTTCACTCCCTTCTCAGTGCCCCAGTCAAAATAAACCTTGACAACAGGCAGTGCCGGTTTGAGGCCTCCAATCCCGGAGACAGTGAAATGTTTTTCTGGGTACCAAATCCTGGGGTGATAACAACAGTTTAGGTTGTACCAGAGTAAAATTAGCGTTGGTATTCTGTTGTCCCATGGCCACTTCCTGAGCTATGGTGACGGGTTGGAAATTGTCAACAGACCTAGCCCACCCTCTCCCATATACAAAACAATAGATGGTTTCGGACACAGGGATGGGGCCTGCTGGTACGAAGGACACATGGCCTTGATGTGTCCGAAAGCTTGTTCCTGAGGCTGGAAATGTAAAATAAAACTTATTATGGGTCATAACATTCTTCCTGGATGGTACTAAGAAAATGGTTCTGGTGCTGACAGATCCAACAGGGTACCCTCTACGTTTGGACACCAAACACTGTTTCCCTACCTGGTTTCTTCTAGCCATTCTCCATATCTCCCCAACTCAGGAGATTAGGAAAAAATTTGGACCCAGGTGTGTGTCTGACTTGTGTAGTGCCCCGCTGGTCAGTGCACTACAAAAGGGTACTGCACCTAGTAACATAGTAACATAGTTTTTAAGGTTGAAGGAAGACTTTAAGTCCATCTAGTTCAACCCATAGCCTAACATGTTGATCCAGAGGAAGGCAAAAAAAAACCATGTGGCAACACTAAGCTCCGCATTGGGGGAAAAAATTCCTTCCTGACTCCAGATACGGCAATCAGACTAATTCCGTGGATCAACGCCCTATCAAAGAATCTAGTATGTATAACTGGTAATATTATAGTTTTCAAGAAAGGCATCCAGGCCCTTCTTAAATGTTAGTAGTGACTCACTCATTACAACAGCATGTGGCAGAGAGTTCCATAGTCTCACTGCTCTTACAGTAAAGAATCCGCGTCTGTGATTATGATTAAACCTTCTTTCCTCCAGATGTAGAGGATGCCCCCTTGTCCCAGTCTCAGGCCTAAGAGTAAAGAGATCATTAGAAAGGTCTCTGTACTGTCCCCTCATATATTTATACATTATTATAAGATCACCCCTATGCCTTCGTTTTTCCAAGCTAAATAACCCCAAGTTTAATAACCTGTCTTGGTATTGCAGACCCCTTAGTCCTCTAATGACTTTTGTCGCTCTTCTCTGGACCCGCTCTAGTTCAGCTATGTCTTTCTTATACACCGGAGACCAGAATTGTACACAGTATTCTAAGTGTGGTCGCACTAGTGACTTGTATAGAGGTAAAATTATGTTCTCCTCATGAGCATCTATGCCTCTTTTAATGCATCCCATTATTTTATTTGCCTTTGCAGAAGCTGCCTGACACTGGCCACTAAATGTGAGTTTGTCATCTACCCATACACCCAGGTCTTTTTCAGTGACAGTTTTGCCCAGTGTTTTACAAATAAGCACATAATTTTACCTTTTGTTTTCTCTGCCCAAGTGCATGACTTTACATTTATCCCCATTAAAGCGCATTTGCCATTTAGCAGCCCAAGCTTCTAGTTTACATAAATCCTCCTGTAATATAAAATTGTCCTCCTCTGTATTGATTACCCTGCAGAGTTTAGAGTCATCTGCAAATATTGAGATTCTACTCTGTATGCCCCCTACAAGGTCATTAATAAATATATTAAATAGAAGCGGGCCCAACACTGACCCCTGTGGTACCCCACTGTTAACTGTGACCCATTCTGAGTGTGTTCCATTAATAACCACCCTTTGTTTCCTATCACTAAGCCAGTTCTTAACCCACTTACACATATTTTCCCCTATCCCCATTGCCCTCATTTTATGTATCAACCTTTTGTGTGGCACCGTATCAAAAGCTTTTGAAAAGTCCATATACACCACATCCACTGTATTTCCTTGGTCCAGTCCAGAACTTATTTCTTCATAGAAGCTTATTAGATTAGTTTGACAGGAACGGTCCCTCGTAAAACCATGTTGATAATGGGTCATGAGGTTATTTTTCTTTAGATACTCCAGTATAGCATCTCTTAGAAAACCCTCTAGGATTTTACCCACAGTAGAGGTTATGCTTACTGGCCTATAATTTCCAAGTTCAGTTTTTGTCCCCTTTTTGAATATTGGCACTACATTTGCTATAAGCCAGTCCTGTGGTACAGACCCTGTTATTATGGAATCTTTAACTATTAAAAATAATGGTCTATCTATGACAGTACTTAATTCCTGCAGCACTCTGGGGTGTATCCCATCCGGGCCCGGGGATTTGTCAATTTTAGTGATTTTTAGACGATGCCGTACTTCCTCTTGGGTTAAGCAGGTGACATTTAATTAAGAATTTTTGTTATCACTGATCATATTGTCTGTCATGGGATTTTCTTGTGTAAATACTGTTGAAAAAAAGTCATTTAGCATATTGGCTTTTTCCTCATCCTCATCCACCATTTCACCCAGACTATTTTTAAAGGGGCCAACACCATCATTTTTTAGTTTCTTACTATTTATGTAGTTAAAAAATATTTTGGGATTCTTTTTACTTTCTCTGGCAATGAGTCTCTCTGTCTCAATCTCTGCTGCCTTGATTTGCTTTTTACAAATGTTATTTAATTTTCTGTATTTATTTAATGCCTCATCACTACCTACTTGCTTTAATTCCCTAAATGCTTTCTTTTTGTCACATATTGCACTTTTTATCGCTTTATTTAGCCATAGTGGTTTCCTCCTATTTCTAGCATGCTTATTCAAATAGTGTATATATTGTGCACAGGTCCTATTCAGGATGCTAATAAACATCTCCCATTTGTGTTGTGTACTTTTATGTCTCAGGACATCATCCCAGTTTATTGCACTAAGATCATCTCTCAACCGTTGGAAATTTGCCTTCCTGAAGTTTAGTGTCCTTGTAGCCCCTCTACTACACGTCTTAGTAAAGGATACTTGAAAGCTTATTAAGTTATGATCACTATTACACAAGTGACCTCCAACCCATATATTTGATATGTGGTCCAGCCTGTTGGTTAATATTAGGTTCCAGCAGTGCCCCCCTTCTTGTTGGGTCCTGAACCAGTTGTGAAAGGTAATTGTCTCTCATAGTTTTCAAAAACTTATTACCTTTGCTGGAACTGCAGGTTTCTGATCCCCAATGTATTTCAAGGTAGTTGAAGTCCCCCACAATAATGACTTCTCCCTGAGTCGCTGCTTCATCTATTTGCTTTATGAGGATATTCTCCTCCACTTCCATTATTGTTGGGGACTTATAACAAACCCCTATCAGTAATTTATTATTTTTTCCCCCTCCCCTTATCTCCACCCACAGGGACTCTACATTTCCATTAGATTCACCTATATTATCACGCAGGATGGGTTTTAAGGATGATTTTACGTATAAACATACACCTCCTCCTCGCCTATTTGTACGGTCATTTCTGAACAGACAATAGCCCTGTAAATTAACAGCCCAGTCATGGCTCTCGTCCAGCCAAGTCTCCGAAATCCCCACCATGTCATAATTATTTTCCAACAAAATCAATTCTAATTCCCATTTTGTTGTTGAGGCTTTTGGCATTAGTGTACATGCACTTTATGCATCTCTCTTTACCTCTATTCCTTCCTACTAGATTGACTGTTCTAACCCCACCCCCCATGCCACCCCCAATTTTATTACTTGTGCCCAGGTTACTATTTACACTATCTTCCCCTCCTATACAATGAATACCCTCCCCCCCAATCCCTAGTTTAAACACTCCTCCAACCTTCTAGCCATTTTCTCCCCCAGCACAGCTGCACCCTCCCCATTGAGGTGCAGCCCGTCCCTAGCATAGAACCTGTAGCCAACAGAGAAGTCGGCCAAGTTCTCCAGGAACCCAAACCCTTCCTTCCTACACCAATTCGTGAGCCACTTATTTATCTCCCTAATCTCCCTTTGCCTCTCTGGGTAATGGAAGTCTGAAGCTCCTGACCACATACATATACCTAGAGACAGGGGGCCAATTGGACAGCCCGTTACCAGGGTAACCAGTCCCGGTGGGAGGAGAGCTAGGGTATATAGTGAGTGGGAAAAGAGCGGGAAAGACACAGTGAGAACCTGAGAGAATCTGAGAAATATAGGATAGTGAGAGAGGAGAAGAAGAAGTAATTGGGAGGGCACCTCAACCTGGTGGCCCAGACAGAGAGGGGCAGACAGAGGGTGACTGAACAACCCTGGCCCAGTCCAAAGCAGGGTACCAGCTCTAAAGTGGTGCAGAGGTCCATCCCTGAGCCGCAAACCCTGTATGATGGACAACATCTTAGGAGCACGATCCACCCAACATTTGCAAGGTCCCCACCAGAAGCATCAAACCGGGTTGAGCCCTTTAGAAAGGAGAAGGGTCCCTCATATCACCCAACAGGCCTGGTAGTCAAGCGGGATTCGTGCAGGGCAGCGCGAGGAAGGAGTGCGCAGAGGTAGGACAGTGGAAGAGAATAGAAGGGACATAGTTGGAGCTTCGGACAGACATTGCCTCTGCCCGGACCACCCGGTCTACTACCCTGGCTGTAACAACCGCAACCCTGTAAACTGCAGATTACCGGAGTAAAGACCCGTGCAGAGCAAGCAAGTGTCTGTGTTTCCTTCCTGGTGAACTGTGACATTCCAGTCTCACAGCAGAGACTGCACTGCCCTATTCCTATCATCACACCACACTGCCCTGGGGGACCTTAATCTACCTGTAGGCAGCTACAACACCTTGCTGCCATCCTTTTCCCCCGGAGGTCTGCAGCAGCGCCGATGCCATCACCGCATCTACAGGTGACGTCACGACATTTAAACATAAGGAGGTTACAGTAATCTAGGTGGCAGATCATGAGGGCATGCACTAGTGTTTTTGCAGAAAAAAAATATATATATATATATACAGTGTTGACCAAAAGTATTGACACTTTGCCAATTGCCATTCTGTCAGATGATACTCAGTTTCTTCCTGAAAATGATTGCAATCACAAATTCTTTGGTATTATTATCTTCATTTAATTTGTCTTCAATGAAAAAAACACAAAAAGAATTGTCCTAAAGCCAAATTGGTTATAATTCCACACCAAGTATAAAAAAGGGGGTGGACAAAAGTATTGGCACCCTTAAGAAAAATCATGTGATGCTTCTCTAATTTGTGTAATTAACAGCACCTGTAACTTTATAGTTGTAGGGTCCCGTGCTCACTTTCACCTTCTGATTTTGATATAAATATGAGAGATGTTCACAATATTGTCTAAAAATTAATTTATTGGATTTATAAAAAACTAATTAAAAACGTACAATTATATCAATAAAATTGTTACTAGCTGATGTACAAATTCATTATTATGAAAGCCAATCGGTTTGTTTCAAATACTTTTCGCTCAAACCATAGAGCTGATAGGTGGTTTTGGATCCACTGTAGATTCCTTCTCCCACATTGGTTTCCTGGACCTTATTGAGATTGCATGATATCCTGTTCCTATGATAGAAGGGATTATTATTAATAACTAATTCAGATATTTATCTTTGCCCTATTTTATTGTACATGCATCTCCTCACCTCTAACCTTCAGTGTAGTCTTTGCTTTCTGTCACTATCTTCATCTGAGCACTTTTTCTTTCCTATATAGGGATTATGAATGAATTTTATAAGTACCTTATTTTTATGTAACTTTGGTATTTTTAGGTATTTTTCACTCTTATACTTCACCTTAAACGAGGCTTCTCTAAGGTTATATCTGTCCCTATGTATGGCTCCTTCCTCTGCAATCCAGTAAAGGCTACACAAAAAACAACATATAAAATTATAAAAACTGTACAGTGATAAATTATTCCCTATATTCCAAGTTACTATATCACTAGAAGTTTTGTATATTATAGCACTGATCACTCACAGTTTACTGTCTTCCATATACTGTGTTTGTCCTCTGCTGGTAAACATCTTTGTCATTTCTCTTTCTGCTAGTCTGTAGTGATGGTGATGGCGTTTTGCATTCAATCCCCTGCTGTTTGTTTCCTCTCCTCCACTCAGCTGTGCATCCCCCTCTGAAGCGCCGTCTCCTTTGTGTGCTGGAGCGGTGACAGGGCTTCTGAGTCGCGGTTGTCAGTCTGTGTGCTGTGAGCGGCGGCGTGCAAGCACCGTGGCCGGCGGTGCTGCGCCCGCCCTCCTCTCACTTCCTCGTACGTCACTGTCACGTCGCGTCAGCGTCGGCGTCAGGTGACCACGGGGCGGAGTAGTGTTCTGATCGCTAGCGCTAGCGTAATTGGCTGGCAGGGCTGTCAATCTCCGACGCGTTTCGTAAGAGGGCGTCTTACTTCCTCAGGGTTGACACCCCCTGCCTACGTCCTATTACTTATAGGGGATTGATGGTATTGGTCCATAGTCACATGGTTCAATGCAGCCAATCACAGACCTGTGTTCTCGTTTCTATCACTACCAGCTAAACAAAAACAATCCTTTATCTTTACTGTTAGTGCTGTGAAGTTCTCTTAGTGTCATTCTCAGTATCTATAACTTTTTACTTCTGCCTGTATTTATTGGTTTTTTTTTATCATTTTTCTGAGGTTCTCATCCTGTATTTCCCATAGCAGGAATATGATGTTTTTCTTATAGGTTCTATGTGATTACAGTCTGGTTTGCACCTTATTTTATGTTTATTTATAATGTATCTGATTCATTTCATGTCAAGGCTTATGTGAGTGTCTACAGCTGTATTTCATTCAATTCACCATATTATTAGTCATTAAAACCAAAAATTTCTATATCCTGATTTAACCCCATTGGTGCCATGGACTGTAGTTCATAGATCCATTTTGTCTCACATCTACTCATTTTTGCTATATGATTACCTCCCCTATAGTTCTGCTCCACTTTCTGAATGGCCATAAATCTGGTCGTTTTTGTATTCCCATTATGTTTTTCTTTAAAGTGCCTACTCAGAGGATGCCCAAGGAAACCTTTCCCAATATTCCTAATATGTTCCTTCATTCGTACAGCCAATGTTCTCGACGTCCTACCCACATAAATTTTGTCACAGGGGCATATGATTATATAAATGACACTCCTGGTATTACGTGACATATTTTCCTTAATCTTAAAGGACTTCGTCTTTTCTGCATTATAAAACTGGGATATGTATTTTACTGTTGTGTCAGTAGACCGGCACACATTACACTGTTTACAGTATCTGAATCCAGATATTTCCTTATTTTTCATCCCTATCCGTCTCGGTGGCTTTACAGAAGGGGCTACCAGAAGATCCAACGATGCTGTCCGTTTAAAGATAATTTTTGGTTTTTCAGCTATAAATTCTCCTATTTGCTTGTCTGTTTTCAAATGACGCCAGTGTCTGGTTACTATCTTTTTGAAATTCGTATGATTCGTATAGAATTCTGTTATCATTGGTAGGTCCTTGATTTGTTCTTGAATAGGTATCTCTGTTTTTTCTTTTTCTTTTTTTATCAGTAAGTTGTTTCTTTCCATCCTTTTAACCTCTCTCAAACTCTTGTTCAACCTCGTTTCATCGTATCCTTTAGCCAAAAAATCAGTTTTCATTTTCTCTGCCTCCAATTCGAAAACACTTTCTTCTGTGCATTCCTCTTCAGCCTTATGAACTGGCTTTTTGGCACGTTTTGTAGCCATCTAGGTAGATGGCAGCTCGTTAGTGGGATAAAGCTGTTTGCGTTCACTTGTTTCCTAAATGTTCTTGTGCACACTTCATCTTCACTGTTGATATATAATTCCAGATCCAGATAATTAACTGATTTCCTATTAGTCATAGCAGTAAATTCTAGACCATATTCATTTTGATTGATCTCTTTTATAAAGCTATCTAGGGAAGTATCTTGTCCTTCCCAGATGAAGATCACATCGTCTATATATCTATGCCACAAAACTAGATTCTCTCTCAATTGCTCTCCTTGATAGATATTAGACTCCTCCCATTCCGCCACGTACAAATTTGCATACGACGGGGCAAAAGACGACCCCATTGCGGTGCCCCAGTCTTGCCGGTAGAACTTTTCCCCAAATTTAAAGAAATTGTGTGTCAGTATGAAATGGGTTCCCTCAGAGATTAAGTTAACTTGTTCTTCCGTGAAATACTTTATTTTCTTTAGGAAATATTCTGTAGCTCTGCATCCTTTCTTGTGATCGATGACTGTGTACAATGACTTTACATCAAGGGTTCCTAGAATGAAACTCTTCTTCCATTTAATCTGTCTCAATATCTGTAGTAGATGTGTGGTATCCTTCAAGTAAGCTGGTATTCTTTTTACACATTCCTGTAGAAACGTATCGATATACTTCGAAAGATTTGCAGTTATAGAGTTAATACCCGAGACAATTGGCCTTCCCGGTGGGTTGGTGAGGCTTTTATGAATCTTTGGGTTAATGTAAAACATAGCAATGCTTGGGGTTTTATTATTCAGGTATTCAAACTCCTTTTTCGTTAAAATGCCTGCCTTTTTTCCTTTTCTCATTAAGTTCAGTAATTGTTTGGAATAAAAAGCCGTCGGGTCTTGTCGTAAGATCGTATAGGTTTTTCTATCACCTAGCTGTTTCATCACTTCGTTATTATAGTCCCCCTTATCTAAAATCACATTGATCCCCCCTTATCCGCTGGTCTGATCGTGATCTCATTATTCTCCTGTAGGCTTCTAATCGCTTCCCTCACCTTCTTACACAGGTTCTGAAAAATATATCTCGGATTCCTCTATTTAATTTTTCTAATGTCCTGCATTACCATGTATTCAAATGTTGAGAGGGCCCTTGTTTGTTCATGTATCGGGTCAAATCCTGACTTTTTGCTAAACCTGAATGTATGAATTTGGTCCCTTAAGCAGCATAACTTAGGGTATCAAAGGGCCCCAGATTGATACTCCCTAGCCAGCTCCAGTGTCTTCCCTACCTGTTCCTACTAAGCACCTGTAACTTACCTATGGCACCTAACAGGTGTTGGCATAACTAAATCACACTTGCAGCCAGTTGACATGGATTAAAGTTGACTCAACCTCTGTCCTGTGTCCATGTGTGTACCACATTGAGCATGGAGAAAAGAAAGAAGACCAAAGAACTGTCTGAGGACTTGAGAAACCAAATTGTGAGGAAGCATGAGCAATCTCAAGGCTTTAAGTCCATCTCCTAAGACCTGAATGTTCCTGTGTCTACAGTGCGCAGTGTCATCAAGAAGTTTAAAGCCCATAGCACTGTGGCTAACTTCCCTAGATGTGGACGGAAAAGAAAAATTGACAAGAGATTTCAACGCAAGATTGTGCGGATGGTGGAAAAAGAACCTCGACTAACATCCAAACAGGTTCAAGCTGCCCTGCAGTCCGAGGGTACAACAGTGTCAAGCCGTACTATCCGTCGGCGTCTGAATGAAAAGGGACTGTATGGTAGAATACCCAGGAAGACCCCACTTCTTACCCCGAGACATAAAAAAGCCAGGCTGGAGTTTGCTGAAACTTACCTGAGAAAGCCTAAAACGTTTTGGAAGAATGCTCCCTCTTTTTGGGTAAAGGCATCAACATAGAGTTTACAGGAGAAAAAAAGAGGCATTCAAAGAAAAGAACACGGTCCCTAGAGTCAAACATGGCGGAGATTCCCTGATGTTTTGGGGTTGCTTTGCTGCCTCTGGCACTGGACTGCTTGACCGTGTGCATGGCATTATGAAGTCTGAAGACTACCAACAAATTTTGCAGCATAATGTAGGGCCCAGTGTGAGAAAGCTGGGTCTCCCTCAGAGGACATGGGTCTTCCAGCAGGACAATAACCCAAAACACACTTCAAAAAGCACAAGAAAATGGTTTGAGAGAAAGCACTGGAGATTTTTAAGGTGGCCAGCAAAGACTCCAGACCTGAATCCCATAGAACACCTGTGAAGAGATCTAAAAATGGCTGTTTGGAGAAGGCACCCTTCAAATATCAGGGACCCGGAGCAGTTTGCCAAAGAAGAATGGTCTAAAATTCCAGCAGAGAATTGTAAGAAACTCATTGATGGTTACGGGAAGAGGTTGATCGCAGTTATTTTGGCTAAAGGTTGTGCAACCAAGTATTAGGCTGAGGGTGCCAATACTTTTGTCTGGGCCATTTTTGGAGTTTTGTGTGAAATGATCAATGTTTTGCTTTTTGCTTCATTCTCTTTTGTGTTTTTTCATTGAAGACAAATTAAATGAAGATAATAATACCAAAGAATTTGTGATTGCAATCATTTTCAGGAAGAAACTGAGTATTATCTGACAGAATTGCAGGGGTGTCAATTCTTTTGGCCAACACTGTATAGATATATCCTATATATAATTGCCGTAGGCACTTCCGTGTCGGACCCCGCAAAAGACCGTGGCTTTGTCACTCTGTAACGTCACCACGAGCGAAGCATTGCCCGCGTAGCGGGCATTGCGACCCCTCACCGCTGTCAGCACACACCCCCAACCCCTGTCACCACACACCCCCCATATGTCCTCACCCCCCCCATATGTCCGCACACCCCCGCTCCGATCCCGCTCCGGAGCCGCTGCTGTCAGCACATGCTGACACAGTGCTCCGGAGCCTCTCCTGTAACCACACTCCCCGATGTCCACACACCCCCCCCCCCGCTGTCACCACACCCCCCCCATATGTCCGCACCCCATATGTCCGCCATCACAATACTCACCCCGCCGTCATTTCATCCATTCATAACAACCGCCAATAAAAAACGAAAAAAACCGCAAGTTCCGCAATAGTAAAAAACCGCAAGTTCCGCAAATTACCGCAAGTTCTATGTAAAAATGCATTGGCGTGCCGCATTTATCCCGCACGTGAGCCATTATGCGGAACTTGCGGAACTTGCGGTTTTTTTTTCCTTAAGTCCGCAAAATCTGCTTTTCAATGACAAACGCTGCTGTCAAAATTTGAAGTATAATTATGAACGTTATAAAGATGGCGCTGTTGCTGGGTGGCGACCCTTTTTGCCTACCAATCACTATACCCCCCCGCCGCCATTTTAGTGATTAATAATATGTTTAATCCGCCATTTTATAGTGTTTACTTTCACTTTTCCTCACAAATCATTCCTGCCTTGGTGATCTGTGGGACGGACGTCGGAAAACCAGTGCTGGAACCTCATCCCTACAATATCAGCTAAGATATCTTTTTGGGCCAATATAATCGATTATTTATTGATATATTCATAATATATATATATATATATATAGATATATATATATAGATATATAGATATAGATAATATAGATATATAGATATAATTATATATATATATATATTATATATATATATATATATATGATGTCATATTATATATATGTATATGATTAGTATATATATATATATATATATTATATTAATCTATATATATATATATATATATATATATATATATCTCTAATTATATATATATATATATATATATATATATATATATATATATATATATACACATTATAATAAATTGTAATATATAATATACATAATTTATTTAAGTTAATAATATATATAATATATTTTTTTTATATATTTTTATGATATTATTTATATATAAAAATATATTGTATATATTGGTATTAAATAGATTATTGATCTATATGTTACACAATTATATAAATCTTTTTCAGCCTTATATTAAATTTTTGTCTGAAATTATGTCAGTGGCTGAATATTTAATCTATATTATCTCTTTATAATTCTTTTAACATCGATTAGTCATCTATATGTAAATAATGCTCCTTAGTTCATTAACTTCTTTGGTGACTTCTTTTGATCTTAATTTTTTTCTTGCCTTTGAGACCTTTCACAATACCTTTTTTTGAGGAATTTGTGGGAAAAAAAATCGCAACTTCCGAAAGTTCCGCATAATGGCTCACGTGCGGCATAAATGCGGCATTCCAATGTATTTTTCCTTTGAACTTGCGGTAATTTGCGGAACTTGCGGAACTTGCGGTTTTTGTTTAGTTACAACCGCGGAGAAAATATACAAAAACCGCAAGTTCCACAAGTTCCGCAAATTACTGCAAGTTCAAAGGAAAAATGCATTGGAATGCCTGCGGAAATTGTGGATTTTGTATCCTTAACTCTGCAACATCTACATTTGAATTACACACGCTGGTGTGACAGTCCTATTACATTATATTTATACTGCAACATTGGTCTACTACTGTCATTTTTATATTAACCCTGTGTATCCATTATATTTCAAATATTAAAATACTATATATAACTTTTATTTTTTTTATACATATATATATATATATATATATATATACTAAACATATACATATATATTAATATATAATTATATATATATAATATTATATTATATAATATAAATTTACAATAATAAATGTAATATATAATTACATATTTATTTAAGTTAATAATATATATAATATATTTTTTTTATATATTTTTATGATATAATTTGACAGGATCCCCGACCCTCCTGTACCCGTATGACTAATTGTGATACGTCATCGTTTGTGTCTACCCTCCAAATTGTAAAGCGCCATGTATCCTAATGGCGCTATATAAATACCTATTAATAATAATAATAATAATATAAAAATATATTGTATATAATAAAAATTATCAATATAAATATTACTACTTTGACTATATTGCTATGCAGAATGTATATTCATTGCTTCCTTAAATAATATACTGTAGCTATTATTGCATACATTTTTCTGTACTGTGCTCAATATGAGCTCTGACAAACAAAAAAGCTCTGTTAGAGCTAACAATGCTGCATGCCAGCGCAAGAAGCGTGCGCAGGAAGATCCGGAAACAAAACGTCTCCGTTTGCTTAAGGTCAAGAAGGCTTTGAATAAAAGAATTGCAAAGGAGTCTGCTGAAGAAAGAAGCAGTGGGTTGGCCAAAAAAGCTGAGGCGGAACGCAAAAGACGCAAACAACAACAGGTGAAGGTGCAAGGAGAACCATCTACCTCTGATATGTCGTCCATATCTGTGTCTCCAACACTTTCTGAAACTCAACTGCCTTCAACATCTGGCACGGGTAAAGTGAAGTGCAAATGTTCTTCTAAAACAAGAACAGACAAGATTGCTTCTGCCTTGACAAGACACAAATTGGCTAAAGTCAAACGTTTACAAATTATGTCACCTACCTCAAAACAACGCCGTTTGGCCCATTTGGCTGCCTCACAGCGTCAACTACCAAAAAAAAAAACCCTCAGTAAGAAGTCTCCAGTCACTACTTCTTTTGTTGAATGTGTTGACAGTTCTACACAGCCACACCTTATTTATGTAGGCATCTACAAAAAAGGTCATCTGTTGCTCACTTCACCTACGTCATCAACCCTATTGGCTTTACTGATGACGATACCGGTATTTTAGAACATACCTGTGGGCCCATGAATATGTTATGTGAACATTGTGAGGCACAACATTTTGAGGCTGAAAGGCCATCTGATGGACAGTTCTCCCTTTGTTGTCACAAGGGCAAAGTTAAGGTACCATTACCTCAGTACCCTGAGCTCTTCACTACTTTACTCAAAGGAGACAGCCCATATAGTAAAAATCTCATGGACAATATCAGGAGCATTAATAGTTCCTTTGCATTTGCTTCCATGGGTGCAAGTGTTTCTCAACCACCTGGACACGGTCCTTACTGTTTCCGGATTCACGGCCAAATTTACCATAGAACTGGAACTCTCCACCCCGCTGAAGGTCAAGTTCCAGCATATGCACAGCTGTATATTTTGGATAGTGCTACTGCTACTGAACAACGCCTACAGTCTCCAGAAAATCTCAAATGTAATCCAGCCTTGATGAGAATTATTGCTGAGCAATTGGAAGGTATTAATCCCTTTGTTTCAGCCTACAAAATGTTACGGCACGTGGAGGAAGAAGAAGAACACAAAGCATTGGAACATGGCACAAACATGCCCAATATCATCATGGCAATTAAACAAGACAGACAGCAAGACCTAAGACGGTATAACAACCCTACTGTCAATGAAGTCGCGGTCGTCTTTGAAAATGCTGATGGAGAGCCACCATTTAATAGAGACATTTTAATACATCTAAAACCAGACCCAAATAATCTGTTGGCCCCCAAAACACAGCAAATAACCATTTTACACAGAAATTTGGATGCATTACTGTATCCATTGTTTTTCCCTCATGGAGAGCAAGGGTGGCATGAAGCACTGAAGCAGCAAGGCCAAAATCCTCGCAGGGTGACACAACTGCAGTATTACTGTTATTTGCTGTCAGTACGGAAAGAATTCAATCCTGTCCTTAATGGTGGTAAACTGACACAGCAGTACTTGGTGGATGCCTATGTTAGAATCGAGGCAAATCGTTTAAATTTTATACGCCAACACCAGAAGGATTTGAAAGTGGAGGATTATTGTCTCCTTCAAGAACATTTGCTGAGAAAATCCATAGAAAAAGGAATCCCCATTGGCAAGACGGTAATTTTACCATCTTCCTTTGAGGGAAGTCCCCGAAACATGCAGCAGCGGTATCAAGATGCCATGGCGATTGTAACTAAATTTGGAAGACCAGATCTTTTTATAACGATGACCTGTAATCCAAAATGGAGTGAAATTGCAACCAATTTACACCCATGGCAGCGTGCTGAACATCGACCGGATTTAGTGGCCCGTGTATTCAGGATTAAACTTGAAGCCCTTTTGAAAGATATTAATTGTGGATTATTTGGTAAGGTTTGTGCTATGGTTCATGTGATAGCATTTCAAAAGCGAGGCCTACCACATGCTCACATTCTAATTATTCTGGATGCCAACTCAAAACTAAGAACTGAGGTGGAAGTGGACAATACTGTTTGGGCTGAAATTCCTGATCCATCACATTACCCTGTGCTCCATCAAATTGTCATGCAACACATGATTCATGGCCCCTGTGGACAACACAATCCCAATTCTCCATGTATGGAGAATGGAAAGTGTAAAAAAGCTTTTCCCAAAAAGTTTCAAACAAAAACAGTTATACCTGAGGATGCATATCCAAGTTATCAAAGAAACGAAGGACCTTCTTTTCCACACCATTCCAAGATGATTGATAATTCTTGGGTGGTTCCATATAACCCTTTCCTTCTATTAAAATATAAGTGCCATATTAATGTGGAAGTATGTGCTTACATTCAGAGCGTAAAATACCTCTTCAAATATGTGTACAAAGGTCATGATAAAGCCAATCTGGAAATTTGTGAAACCAACATCAGACACGATGAAACTCATAAATTCATGGATTCCAGATATGTCAGTGCACCAGAGGCAGCTTGGCGAATCTTTGCTTTCCCAATGCATAGACAATCTCACAGCATTATTCGTCTTGCAGTACATCTGCCTCATTCACAATCACTTTTTTTTCACGAGGGTGATTCTGTGGACAACATCACTTATTCAATGGATAGACAATCAACACTCATGGCCTACTTTGCCCTCAATGAGAATGATCCCAATGCTCATGAGTACTTATATCGTCAAATTCCTGAGCATTATGTTTGGAAAGAAGGTGCATGGGAAGTTAGAAGGAGAGGAGGTGCTTCAGTCATTGGTAGACTCTACACTGTTAGTATTCAAGAACAAGAACGGTACTATTTAAGGCTGTTGTTACTCCATGTTAAAGTAGCTACAAGTTTTGACAACCTTAAGACTGTTAAGGAAGTCACATACCCAACTTTTAAAGAGGCGGCATTAGCCCTTGGATTGCTCTTCGATGACACTGTTTGGAGAAAAACTTTATTGGATGCCTGTGTTCTCAATATGCCTGCACAGCTCCGTGACATGTTTGCATATATATGTGTCTTTGGTCCTCCTAATCATCCCCTGGAGTTGTGGCAAGAATTTAAACAACACTTCGTTCAAGATTACTGCCATGCCTACCACCCCGACACTGATGATTGTGAGCATTGTGAAGGATATGCCATGACTGATGTTGAACATGTTTTAAAATTTCATGCAAAACATTTTAATGATTTTAATCTACCACGCCCAAAAAGAAAACCACACATTCGTCCTCAATACAACAAAGAAAAAGAGTTAGTAAGAGCACGTGAAATGAAAGTTACCTTAAATGATCAACAACGTTTGGCCTATAATGCAATCCATAAAGCTTTAGAGAATACAAGTGATAAGCCAAAGTGCTTTTTCATTGACGGTCCAGGTGGAAGTGGGAAAACATATCTCTATCATCTATTGATTCATGAACTGAGAGGAGAAGGAGAAGTTGTCTCACCTGCAGCCAGTACAGGGATTGCTGCTAATCTATTGCAAGGAGGAAGAACTATCCATTCACTGTATGGCATACCAATACCAATTAATGAGACATCCGTTTCAAGAATCAAAAATGATACTGATGCGGCCCAACATTTGAAGACTACCAAACTCTTCATCATCGATGAGTCTACTATGTTGTCAAAATACGCTCTGCATGTAATTGATCAATTATTACGGGATGTCATGACAACTGATGTCTCCAAGAAAAATAAATTACCCTTTGGAGGAAAAATCATTGTTCTGTGAGGAGACTTTCGGCAGTGTCTTCCTATCATCTCTCATGGAACAAGGACAGACATCGTAGAGAGCTGCATTAAATATTCACGACAATGGCAGCTTTTCAATCAATTGCCGCTCATTAACAACATGCGCTCCATTGATTCTGATTATAGCAATTGGTTAATTCAATTGGGAAATGGAGAATTGTCCAATGACTACAACCTTGGTGATGATGTCATTGAGATCCCGTAAGACATGATCTGCACTGGCTCTTTAATCTTGGATATATTTGGTGAAAACATTGTCATTGATGTGAATAATGATGAAAGTATTCAGAATGCTGCATCACATGCCATTCTTTGTCCCAAAAATGACGCTGTGGATTTGATCAATTCAAAAGTTATGGATTGTATTCCTGGAGAATACATTGAATATATGAGCGACGATTCCATTGATCCAGATGAGACGGAAAATCCCGAACAATATCCAGTGGAATTTCTAAATTCACTAACACCAACGGGAATGCCTTCTCATCTCCTGAAATTAAAAGTTGGTACAATTGTAATGCTTTTGCGTAATTTTAACAGCAGAAAAGGACTTTGCAACAGGACTCGCATGATTGTTATTGCTTTGTTTGACAACATGATACAAGCAAAAGTAATTTCTGGCTTGGATGAAGGAAATGTAGTCTTCATTCCAAGAATTGATCTCTGTCCATCAGAGACTGGATTGCCTTTCAAACTAAGACGTCGACAATTTCCCGTGAAGCCTGCCTTTGCCATGACCATAAATAAATCCCAAGGCCAAACATTGGAGAAAGTGGGGATTTATTTGCCAGAACCTGTTTTTGGTCATGGACAATTATATGTGGCTTTCTCACGTGTGAAGAGACGATGCAATGTGAAGGTGAAAGTGGTGGATTCATGCATTCAAGGCAAATTGGTGCCTAACAGTGAGAAAGTCTTCACCAAAAATATTGTCTATCGGAATATTTTGGGATGAACTTTTGCCTATTTTATTTTTTTACCTTTTCTATTTAAAACAAAAAAAATAACAAAAAAATTAGTTTAGTCTTTACATTTTCAGTTTTTTATGTACATAGTTTATACAATATTTGTGGAAAAACACATTACAGATTTCATCGGAGATGTGTATCATTCTGATTTTCTCACAGGGTGATAGAAACCACTATTTAAAGCTCCAGTACTCTACGTGCTGAGAGATTTGATTCTTATTCTTTAAAGGGAGAGGTTTTTGTGAACAGCTAAGAGACGGGTGGGACGGCTGTTCACACACATCTCATTAGCAAGGTGTGTTCCACATGTTTAGATAGATAGGGACAAACATAAATTATTAATTAGATTCTACCACGCCATTTTTCTTAGATTTTTTCACTTTGTTGAGGAATATACTAAATGATAATAATTGATCATGAAGGACTCACCAATAACATACTTGCTGTAATTTTCATAATTGCATATATGCAATTTGTACTTAACTTGCGGTTTGTGCAGACAACATAGTTGCGGCAGTGTCATCCACATCAACTGCAGTCACCTGTGGTTAGTTAGTGGATGCATCTTATGCATCTGCTGAAGCTACGTTAACTCCATTTACCGTAGGTTAACTACAAGTTTTTTTGTTATTGCACGGATATTGCTGCAAGTCTGTAGCTGGTAACTCCTTCTGTATCAATTTAGAAAATTTTATTATTTACATCACAATCCTCAAAAAATCTAAGAAAAATCCAGCCATAAAAAATATCTAAATTATATCAATTCGGATTTAGCTAGAGTAGGGACTCATCAGGCGTAAGGGCATCTTGACGCGATTGGTGGGCTGACACAAACTGGCTGATACACACATTACTACTGTTAATTCATCAATTCAAACGATTGACACATTAAGAAGTATTGCTACTTTGTGTTCTAAGACCCTTACAACATAATAGTTCAATTTTCCTTAAATGATATCAACCATACAAATATATGTAGTTGGTGTAAAGATGTCATTGGAATAATTGGATTATTATTTGAAAATCTTAAAAAAAATGTAAAAATATTCTAGACACCCGATGCATTTGCATCGGGCTCACAGCTAGTATATTTATATGTATAGTATAAATTATGTTACTAAATTATGTAAAAATACATTTCATTTGTCCATTATATAACAGATTATTCTGTTGAACAAAACTGCTAAAACTCAAAAGTGGTTTAAAGTAATATCTGTATCTCAAACATCTACAGGTTTCCAGCTAGCATAACTTTTTCTAGTTAAGGGTCTTTCTTGTCGATTTTCACTTGTAAAATCATTGCTTATTTTGAAGATGAAGACTATAAGACAAAGCTAATAAACAAAAGGATCCAAGCCAAGCTGATAAATTGCATAGGGATTTGTCACACTGAGAAGCTTTTTATTGATTTTTTTGCACATAAATCCTGTTATTTTTATTGTTGCAAAACTGGAACAGTTTTTTTCCAAACTTTATTATGTATCATGTGCCTCATATAACATGTCTACTGTCTGCAAGTCTACTGAAACCGTAAAATACAATTTATGTTCTTAACATATGCTAACAAAGCTATCCTAGCTCAAGTGATATATAAAACATTGTGCATAACTAAATGCAAGATTGTCATGGTCTAATGCACAAAACACAGCAAACATTTTGTGCAATAATGCAAATAATATATTTTCATATAGATATATATTGGAATAATTGGAAACTAATTGATGAAAACCATCATAGGTCTCCTTTTATTTAAAAAAATTATCCAATTTTATCCAATATTTTCCTAATGACCCACCCAGGGCTGTGGGGTACCCGGTCCCGGGTGTTGTAGTTCACGGGGGATGTCACGGGGGCCTGTTTCCCAGTCCCGTGGCCTTGGTGGTCGCTGAAAAGGGGAACAGTCAATAAAAATAATAAAAAAATAAAAAATAGTGTTTCGTGACGCAACCTATGGTTCCATTAATGTTACCGGCACTGTGGGACAGACTTCCGGGATGATGCTGGAACAGCGAAATGGTTACGCTCCCCGTAGGTGGAGCGGGATCCCCGGGGCAGTGATAAAAATTGGGAATTGCAGGCCAGTCTTTTATTTACACAGAAATGCAGCTACACCAGACCTTGTCACTTGTTCCTCTCATGCTGCGGTCGGCGGCTCCTCAGGCGCAAACAAATAAAGTACAACACACAGTCTGTAACTCTGGAAGGGTTTACTGGCAGTTCTTCAAAAACACAGTCTTTTCAGGTCTGCCTGGCCTGGGTAGTTGGTGGAAATTATGATGCCGCACTTGGGTCCCTCAGTTGAATGCATGTTGTTCCTGTCCGGTCCATTCCTGCACTCACTCCTGTCTCCCTCAGCGCTCCCGCACGCAGAGCCTGAAGCCAGCTCCCTCGTATCCTCTCTCTCTGAGCGACACCTCTCTGAGTCCTAAGGGCCCTATATGGTGCCTTTTTCTGGGTGCACTGGGTGTTGGCCCCGACTTCCTAAGGAAGCTCGGGCCTCTGGTTTGGCAGCTCGGGGGTGAACACCCATACCGCTCTCGAAGCTGGTCCTCCATTCTGAGACTGAACCACTCCGGTCGGTAGTCGTACCGGGTCTGGATTCGGGCGCACCGCAACACCTGGTATCCCCAGGGTCCCTTTCTGTCCTGACGGCTCCTCTGCCATCTTCTACTCCTCGCTCCCCAATGGAGCTCTCTCACTATCTAACTAACGCTCCTCCCACCCACACACTTTTCTACCCCGTCACTCCTCCCATGGGACTGGGTCCTCCCTACAGCAGGTCCATCCACGGTCCCCTACCTAGGGTGTGTGGGTGCGTGTCATGAGGGTCTTTTATGCAGCATCCCAATTCCTCAGTCACAGGAATACTACACACTCTTTTATGGGTGCAGTACCCCTCTGTGGCGTCCCGAGCAGTGGGGCGCCACACTAACATTCACGCTTTCAAAAGAAAGGTCATTTAAAGGGAACCAAGCACCCCAAATGACCCCCCCGGACTGTTTATATAGGTCCCTACACCCAGCACACCCATTTGCTGCAAGCGTTTTTGCTAAAAAAACTGTTTTATAGAAGTGAAGATATACCTTTGTAAAGTTTATAACATTAGGACGAGTGGGCGTTACTTAAAGCGAACCTGTCACCCCCCCCCAGACATGAAAAGCTGAGCTCCCCACCTTCTGCAGCACTAAGGCTGCACTCAGACAAGGTTTATATTGCATTTAGCATAACTATATTCACTGAAATATGCACTTATATAATATGAGGCAGTTACCAGGACCGAAGACCGGGAGGCGGGGTTTCCAGCGTCTGTGTGCCGCCCCCGTGCTGTCCATCATCCCTCTGTGTCGGGGATGGTGCGATTCCTCCACCCCCTCCTCGCTCTAACCGGCGCCTGCGCTTTGCTTTAGGTTGCCGGGCATGCGCAGTGCACGCTGCCCGACAACTTCCTGGTCCCCTCGCACCTGCGCAGTCCGCCGACCCCGCTGGGGGGATTATTCATTATCCACAGTGCGGGGCGGCTAAACGGCGCCTGCGCATTTGCTGTGCTGCGGGGGGCACCTCTGACTGCCTCTCTCCTCCCACTCAAAGCCGACTGTCAAACTAGAAAACCGGCACCGAGGAGAGAGGCAGGAAGAACAGGAGGAGCCACACACTATGCCTGCTGGAAATGGGGAGAAAGACAAACGTAACTTTACCCCTCCTCACACACAATCCCTCTATCTATATCTATCATTTCTATCTTTCATTCTATCTTTCATTCTATCTATCTTTCCATCTATCTCTCTATCTGTCTACCTATCTATCTATCCCTCTATTTATCCCTCTTTCTATCTATCTATCTATCCCTCTATTTATCCCTCTTTCTATCTATCTATCCCTCTATTTATCCCTCTATCTATCTTTTTCTCTTTCTTTATGTCCATTCTTCTATCCATCTATCTTTCTATCTATCTATCTATCTATCTATCTATCTCTCTATTTATCTATCTCTCTATTTATCTTTCTGTCTGTCTATCCCTCTATCTGTCTATCCCTCTGTCTAACCCTCTGTCTGTCCATCCATCTATCCCTTCATCCATCCATCCATCTATCCCTCTCTTTCTATCTATTTCTCTATCTATCTATCTATCTATCTATCTATCTATCTATCTATCTATCTATCCATCTATTTATCCCTCTTTCTATCTATCTATCCCTCTATCTATCCCTCTATTTATCCCTCTTTCTATCTATCTATCTATCTATCTATCTATCTATCTATCTATCCCTCTATTTATCCCTCTTTCTATCCCTCTATTTCTCTTTCTTTATGTCCATTCTTCTATACATCTATCTATCAATCCATCTATCTATCTATCTATCTATCTATCTATCTATCTATCTATCTATCTATCCATCTATTTATCCCTCTTTCTATCTATCTATCTATCTATCCCTCTATCTATCCCTCTATTTATCCCTCTTTCTATCTATCTATCTATCTATCCCTCTATTTATCCCTCTTTCTATCCCTCTATTTCTCTTTCTTTATGTCCATTCTTCTATACATCTATCTATCAATCCATCTATCTATCTATCTATCTATCTATCTCTCTATTTATCTTTCTGCCTGTCTATCCCTCTGTCTATCCCTCTATCTGTCTGTCCATCCATCTATCCCTCTATCAATCTATCTATCCCTTCATCCATCCATCCATCCCTCTATCTATCTCTATCTGTCCATCCATCTATCTCTTTATCTATCTATTATCTATCCATCTATCCATCTATCCCTCTATCAATCTATCCCTCTATCAATCTATCCCTCTATCAATCTATCTCTCTATCAATCTATCCCTCTATCAATCTATCCCTCTATTAATCTATCCCTCTCTATCTATCCCTCTCTATCTATCCCTCTCTATCTTTCCCTCTATCTATCCCTCTATCTATCCCTCTCTATCTATCCCTCTCTATCTATCCCTCTCTATCTATCCCTCTCTATCTATCCCTCTATCTATCCATCCATCTTTCCATCTGTCTATCTATCCATCTATCTATCCCTCTATCTTTCTATCTATCTCTATCTCTCTGTCTCTCTATCTGTCTATCCCTCTATGTCTATCCCTCTATGTCTATCCCTCTATGTCTATCCCTCTGTCTATCCCTCTGTCTATCCCTCTGTCTATCCCTCTGTCTATCCCTCTGTCTGTCCATCCATCTATCCCTCTATCTATCACTCTATCCCTTCATCCATCCATCCATCCATCCATCTATCCCTCTCTTTCTATCTATTTCTCTATCTATCTATCTATCTATCTATCTATTTCTCTATCTATCTATCTATCTATCTATCTATCTATCTATCTATCTATTATCTATCCATTTATCCCTCTATCCATCTATCCATCTATCAATCTATCCCTCTCTATCTATCCCTCTCTATCTATCCCTCTCTATCTATCCCTCTAGCAGAGCGAGTCTGGCTGACAGCAGGGTTCAGCTCAGGTCATAATGACCTGAGCTGAACCCTGACTGTTTAGTCAGTTCTCAGCTCTGCTACATCCCTGTGTGTCTATGCACAGGGATGTAGCAGAGCTGAGATTGCGTTTTGGACTACGTCGGACGGAAGAGGATTTTTTAAATAAAGATGGAGTCCCTAATTGTCTTCTGTTTTATTTCTAATAAAATTATTTTTCTCTGTGTTGTGTTTTTTTTTTATATTGATTACTGGAAATTCATGGCAGTCATGTCTAATATTGGCGTGACCGCCATAAATTTCGGGCTTAGGGCCAGCTAATAATACAAAGCTGGCCCTAACCCCTTTATTACCCAGTGAGCCACCCGCCACCAGGGCCACTGGAAGAGCGGGGTTCAGCGCCAGAAGATGGCGCTTCAATGAACGCGCCATCTACTGGGGCGGCCGCGGGCTGCAATTTGCAGCGGGGGGTGCCCAGAAAGCTTGGGCCTCCCTGCGCTGCAGATTCCAGCCCCCAGCTGCTTAGCTGTACCTGGCTGGACATAGAAATTGCGCGGAGCCCCAGGCATTTTTTTTTATTATTTCATGAAATTCATGACATAATAAAAAAAGGGGGCTCGCCTATATTCTTGTGTCCGGCCAGGTACAAATAGGCACCTGGGGGTTGGGGGTAGCCCGTTGCTGCCTGCTGGATCCGGCTGGTTACAGAAATACGGCGAAGCCCACGTCATTTTTTTTTCTGAAAAATCAATAAAACAATATAAATAAAAGGGACTGCATCTTTATTAACCCCTGGACCATGGTCGAGGGGTTAATAAAGATGCAGTCCCTTTTTAAGGTTTTATTGATTTTTCAGAAAAAAAAATGACGTTGGCTTCGCCGTATTTCTGTAACCAGCCGGATCCAGCAGGCAGCAACGGGTTGCTCCCAACCCCCAGGTGCCTATTTGTACCTGGCCGGACACAAGAATATAGGCGAGCCCCCTTTTTTTATTATTTCATCAATTTCATGAAATAATTAAAAAAAAATGCCTGGGGCTCCGCGCAGTTTCTATGTCCAGCCAGGTACAGCTAAGCAGCTGGGGGCTGGAATCTGCAGCGCAGGGAGGCCCAAGCTTTCTGGGCACCCCCCGCTGCAAATTGCAGCCCGCAGCCGCCCCAGAAGATGGCGCGTTCATTGAAGCGCCATCTTCTGGCGCTGAACCCCGCTCTTCCAGTGGCCCTGGTGGCGGGTGGCTCACTGGGTAACAAAGGGGTTAGGGCCAGCTTTGTATTATTAGCTGGCCCTAAGCCCGAAATTTATGGCGGTCACGCCAATATTAGACATGACCGCCATGAATTTCCAGTAATCAATATAAAAAAAAAACACAACACAGAGAAAAATAATTTTATTAGAAATAAAACAGAAGACAATTAGGGACTCCATCTTTATTTAAAAAATCCTCTTCCATCCGACGCAGTCCAAAACGCAATCTCAGCTCTGCTACATCCCTGTGCATAGACACACAGGGATGTAGCAGAGCTGAGAACTGACTAAACAGTCAGGGTTCAGCTCAGGTCATTATGACCTGAGCTGAACCCTGCTGTCAGCCAGACTCGCTCTGCTAGAGGGATAGATAGAGAGGGATAGATAGAGAGGGATAGATAGTGAGGGATAGATAGAGAGGGATAGATAGAGAGGGATAGATAGAGAGGGATAGATAGAGAGGGATAGATTGATAGATGGATAGATGGATAGAGGGATAGATAGAGAGGGATAGATTGATAGATGGATAGATGGATAGAGGGATAGATGGATAGAGGGATAAATGGATAGATAATAGATCGATAGATAGATAGATAGATAGAGAAATAGATAGAAAGAGAGGGATAGATGGATAGATGGATGGATGAAGGGATAGAGTGATAGATAGAGGGATAGATGGATGGACAGACAGAGGGATAGACAGAGGGATAGACAGAGGGATAGACAGAGGGATAGACAGATAGAGGGATAGACAGATAGAGGGATAGACAGATAGAGGGATAGACATAGAGGGATAGACATAGAGGGATAGACATAGAGGGATAGACAGATAGAGAGACAGAGAGATAGAGATAGATAGAAAGATAGAGGGATAGATAGATGGATAGATAGACAGATGGAAAGATGGATGGATAATAAGAGGTAAGAGAGGGATAGATAGAGAGGGATAGATAGAGAGGGATAGATAGAGAGGGATAGATAGAGATGGACAGATAGATAGATGGACAGATAGATGGGATAGATGGATAGAGGGATAGATGGATAGAGGGATAGATGGATAGATGGATAGAGGGATAGATGGATAGAGGGATAGATGGATAGAGGGATAGATGGATAGAGGGATAGATGGATAGAGGGATAGATGGATAGATAATAGATAGATAGATAGATAGATTAAGAGATAGATGGATGGACAGATAGAGATAGAGGGATGGATGGATGGATGAAGGGACAGATAGATAGATAGATAGATAGATAGATACATAGATAGAGAAATAGAAAGAGAGGGATAGATGGATGGATGGATGGATGAAGGGATAGATAGATTGATAGAGGGATAGATGGATGGACAGACAGATAGAGGGATAGACAGACAGAGGATAGACAGACAGAGGGATAGACAGATAGAGGGATAGACAGATAGAGGGATAGACAGATAGAGGGATAGACAGATAGAGGGATAGACAGAAAGAGGGATAGACAGATAGAGGGATAGACAGATAGAGGGATAGACAGATAGAGGGATAGACAGATAGAGATAGATAGAAAGATAGAGGGATAGATAGATGGATAGATAGAGAGGGATAGATAGAGAGGGATAGATAGAGAGGGATAGATAGAGGGATAGATAGAGGGATAGATAGAGGGATAGATAGAGGGAAAGATAGAGAGGGATAGATAGAGAGGGATAGATAGAGAGGGATAGATAGAGAGGGATAGATAGAGGGATAGATAGAGGGATAGATAGAGGGATAGATAGAGGGAAAGATAGAGAGGGATAGATAGAGAGGGATAGATTAATAGAGGGATAGATTGATAGAGGGATAGATTGATAGAGGGATAGATTGATAGAGGGATAGATGGATAGAGGGATAGATGGATAGAGGGATAGATGGATAGAGGGATAGATGGATAGATGGATAGATAATAGATAGATAGATGGACAGATAGAGATAGATAGAGGGATGGATGGATGGATGAAGGGATAGATAGATGGATAGAGGGATAGATGGATGGATGTATGAAGGGATAGATAGATTGATAGAGGGATAGATGGATGGACAGACAGATAGAGGGATAGACAGAGGGATAGACAGGCAGAAAGATAAATAGAGAGATAGATAGATAGATAGATAGATAAATAGAAAGATGGATTGATAGATAGATGTATAGAAGAATGGACATAAAGAAAGAGAAATAGAGGGATAGAAAGAGGGATAAATAGAGGGATAGATAGATAGATAGATAGATAGATAGAAAGAGGGATAAATAGAGGGATAGATAGAAAGAGGGATAAATAGAGGGATAGATAGATAGAAAGAGGGATAAATAGAGGGATAGATAGATAGATAGATAGATAGATAGATAGATAGATAGAGAAATAGATAGAAAGAGAGGGATAGATGGATGGATGGATGAAGGGATAGATGGATGGACAGACAGAGGGTTAGACAGAGGGATAGACAGATAGAGGGATAGACAGACAGAAAGATAAATAGAGAGATAGATAGATAGATAGATAGATAGATAGATAAAGAAAGATAGATGGATAGAAGAATGGACATAAAGAAAGAGAAAAAGATAAATAGAGGGATAAATAGAGGGATACATAGAGGGATAGATAGATAGAAAGAGGGATAAATAGAGGGATAGATAGATAGAAAGAGGGATAAATAGAGGGATAGATAGATAGGTAGACAGATAGAGAGATAGATGGAAAGATAGATAGAATGAAAGATAGAATGAAAGATAGAAATGATAGATATAGATAGAGGGATTGTGTGTGAGGAGGGGTAAAGTTACGTTTGTCTTTCTCCCCATCTCCAGCAGGCATAGTGTGTGGCTCCTCCTGTTCTTCCTGCCTCTCTCCTCGGTGCCGGTTTTCTAGTTTGACAGTCGGCTTTGAGTGGGAGGAGAGAGGCAGTCAGAGGTGCCCCCCGCAGCACAGCAAATGCGCAGGCGCCGTTTAGCCGCCCCGCACTGTGGATAATGAATAATCCACTGCAGGGTCGGCGGACTGCGCAGGTGCGAGGGGACCAGGAAGTTGTCGGGCAGCGCGCAATGCGCATGCCCGGCAACCTAAAGCAAAGCGCAGGCACCGGTTAGAGCGAGGAGGGGGTGGAGGAATCGCACCATCCCCGACACAGAGGGATGATGGACAGTACGGGGGCGGCACACAGACGCTGGAAACCCCGCCTCCCGGTCTTCGGTCCTGGTAACTGCCTCATATTATATAAGTGTATATTTCAGTGACTATACTTATACAAAATGCAATATAAATCTTGTCTGAGTGCAGCCTTAGTGCTGCAGAAGGTGGGGAGCTCAGCTTTTCATGTCTGGGGGGGGTGACAGGTTCGCTTTAACTCATTCTCCAGCCGAGTTGCACCTGTCTGTCATCATCCTCTTCCCCATCGCTGCAGTGAAGCCCAGCCCTTTCTTCCTAGTCGCAGGCTGGTGCACGGGATCTCATGCCCGTGCACACGTCATCAGCTAGAGCCGGGTCACGAGCACACGCTCTGACTTCCTGCGCTCAGCTGTGGATAATGCAGGAAGTCAGAGCGTGTGCTCGCGACCCGGCTCTAGCTGATGACGTGTGCACGGGCATGAGATCCCGTGCACCAGCCTGCGACTAGGAAGAAAGGGCTGGGCTTCACTGCAGCGATGGGGAAGAGGATGATGACGGGCAGGTGCAACTCGGCTGGAGAACGGGTTAAGTAACGCCCACTCGCCCTAATGTTATAAACTTTACAAAGGTATATCTTCACTTCTATAAAACAGTTTTTTTAGCAAAAACGCTTGCAGCAAATGGGTGTGCTGGGTGTAGGGACCTATATAAACAGTCCGGGGGGGTCATTTGGGGTGGTTGGTTCCCTTTAAGGGAATATTTCAGCAGGTTTTTTTACTGCTCCTTTTGAGAGCAGCATGATGTAGTAAAAGAATGCTGTTTTCAGATTCCGTAACAAAAACCTGCTAACAGATTCCCTTATATCTAATATTAGATTGATAATGTCTGACTATTAGCATCCCCACTGATCTGATACATCAGGGATGCAGGATAAAGGATACAGCCCTTATGTAAGTATTGTGATGTTTTCAATGTGTCCATTTTGTCAGGGGAACACTTGGTCAGGTTGAGCTGGCCACATCAGGTCAAATAAAATGCAGTGATATTTCCATCTCTGAATCGAACCCCACATCCAATGACCACTGGTTTCTCCAACCCTGCCTTTAGACAAATAACTAATCAACAGGAAGTGGGCGGCAGCCACAGCCGTCACTTTCTGATTGATTACTTATATGTCTGAATTCAGGAAGACTGAAGCCAGTGGTGTCTGGGTGTTGGGCTCACATGACATTACAATCTCATGTGATCCCCAGGAACACGAACACAGGCAAATGGCGGCGGCATGGGTGGTGAGCATAAGACTTTTATTTTATGAGGGCCAAACATGGGGATTGAGAAGGGGTTGTGCTAGTAGTGGAAACCCCTTTAAATTCCACCTATAAAAACCTTTAAGACTATCTATTAGTAATGAGCTAATCTGCCCTAATTTGAATCTTGCTGTTCCCTCAAATTTGGAAAGGATATCAGAGTTGTGATGTCAGCAGCTTAAACAGCACATGAAGCTTCGCTTCAGAGTAAAGATGGAGGAATAAGATGCCATGTTGATAGCCAACTGAAGAAAAGAAGGTTGGTATTAGCTATGTTTCGGACGTGACAAGGTAATGTACTGGCAGAACAGGTGAAAGCCAAATTAAGTATTATTTTTTAAATTTGTTTTCTGGCACTCTACAAACCAGAAAAATGGCCGTCATCCAACCACAATTTTGCTCAATTTGCACAAAGTGCATCACAAAAAAACTCAAAATCAGTCTGGCCTTTCAGAGTTTAAGCACAACAGATCTCACTAGATTGTTTGTGCTGTCTTAGTCCACACACTGCACCACCTTGCCCTGTTTAGTGGAACTAGGTTAGGAAAGGTGAAGTGAAAACATGGCACTATGGCCACAGCAGCAGTGATCTTGTGAAGGTGCCTGCTGATTCTGTAAGCAGCTCACCGGAACTCATCACCACGAGGGGTGCTATTGCCAATTCTGAACAGCCAATCATAATGATTCTAATGTTTCAAGCACTGGAATTGCTTCAAACAATACGATCCAACTATGATCAGTGCTACAACAGCACCAATCATAGGCTAGATCTTGCTGACCTCAGCGTCACCCCCTCTAGCTTTAATTGGAGTGTTCATACTTGTAATATGATCATTCCAATCAGCGTGCAGCATATGTGTTATTGGGCTGTGACTGCTCCCTTGAGCTTTATTCTGTCAATGAGAGTGCTCCATACGCTTAGTCTGTGTTGTGATATCCCTGGGATTTGTAGTGTCACAAGCAATTTCTGCTTGTGAACCCACTCCCAATGCTCCCTGTGCTGCTGCTGTCCTGCATCCTTCTGCTGTGCCCTGGTGAAAATGAATACATTTTTTTTCCAATCCATGCTGTTTCCCTCCTTCACCCCTCTTCTCTTTCCCTACTTCTGCCACTGAGCAGTGACCCAGACGTCCTGATCGCTGATCAGGCACCTGATTGCTGATGCCAACCTACTCAACTTACATACACTCCACTATAAAATTCATATGCTAGGTCCCAAGTTAACAACCTCATACCTTTCCTTCCGAGTCGTGAGCTCAGGAGAAATTGCCCAAAAATTTTGGGCTCCATTTTATCCTGTGTCCCTTGTGAAAATGAAAAAATACTTTTTTTCCACAAAAATGTTCTTTTAGCCTATTTTGTTTCCATTTTCACAACTGCAACAAAATAAAATGGACTCCCAAAATTTGGCTGGGGAATTTTCTCCTGAGTAGACTGATATCCCATATGTGGTAGGAAAACAATATTTGGGTGCACAGCAGAACTTGGAAGGGAAGGAGCTCCATTTGACTTTTTGAAATGTAAAATTGGCTGCAATTATTAGCGGACACCAATATTCCTAAACGGTGGAAACCGCAACAAATGACCCCATTTTGGAAACTAAATCCCCAAAGGATTTTATCTAGATGGGTGGTGAACATTTTGAACCCACAGGTTCTTCACAGGATTTTATACCATTAAGCTGTAAAAATGAAAAAGTTCTGTTTGGGTGCACGGAATGGTAGGAGCTCCATTTGATGTTGTGAATGTAAGAAATTGGCTGGAATAGTTAGCTGACACCATTTCGCATTTGGAGAGCCTCTGATGTGCCTAAATAGTGGAAATCCCCCACAAGTGACCACATTTTGTTAACTGGACCTCCAAGGAATTTATTTAGATTTGTGATAAGCACTTTGAAACCCCAGATGCTTCACAGAATTTTATAATTCTTGAGCCATGAAAATCAAAAAATACTTTTATTCCACAAAAATATTATTTAAGCCTCAATTTTTTCATTTGTACAGAGTAAAAGGATAAAACAGAAAACAAAATTTGTTGGGCAATTTCTCTGGAGTACGCTGATTCTCCATATGTGGCAGGAAACCACTGTTTGGGTGCAATGCAGGAATGAGAAGGAGTGAAGTTTTGTGGTACAGATTTTGATGGAATGGTCTGTGGGTGTCATGTTGCATTTGGAGAGCCCCTGATGTGCTTAAACAGTGGACATCACCCACAATTGACCCTATTTTGTAAACTAGGCCCCCCAAAGGAATTTATTGAGAAGTTTGGTGAGCCCTTTAATCCCCTAGGTGCTTCATACGTTGAGCTGTGAAAATAAAGATAGACTTCCTTCCACAAAATGCTCTTTCAGGATCATGTTTTATCATTTTCATGGCTCATCATTATAAATTTATGTGAAGCACTTGGGGCTTCAACGTGCCTCCATCAAATCTATGTAAATTTTGGGGGGTCTAGCTTCAAAAATAGGGTCACTTTTGGGAATGTTCCACTCTTTAGGCAGATCTGGGGCTCTCCAAACTTGACATGACACTCAAAGGCTATTCCATCAAAATCTGCACTCCAAAATGTCACTCCTTTTCTCAGCCCTACCGTGCATCCAGTGTTTTTTTTCTCGCTTATGGGGAATCCGCGTACTCAGGAGAAATTGCCCAACAAGTTTTGAAGTCCATTTTATCCTGTTACTCTTGAAAAAATGAAAAAATTGTGGTTAAAAGAAAATTTTTTTGTGGAATAAAAGTATTTTTTCATTTTCATGGCTCAAGAGTTATAAAATTCTGTGAATCACCTTGGGGTTGAAAGTGCTCACCACAAATCGATATAAATTCCCTAGGGAGTCTAGTTTCCAAATGGGGTCACTTGTGGGGGGTTTCCACTGTTTAGGCACATCTGGGACTATCCAATTGTGCATGACTCCCATAGACCATTCCATCAAAATCTGTGCTACAAAATGTTGCTCCTTCCTTTCCGAGCTGTGCTGTGTGCTCAGTGGTTTTCTGCCACATGTGGGGTATCAGTGTGCTGAGGTGAAATTGTCCAACAAATTTTTTGGGTCCATTTTATCCTGTAACCCTTGTAAAAATAAAAAATTGCCACTAAGAGAAACATTTTCGTGGAAAATATTTAGTTTCTCATTTTCACAGCTCAACATCATAAAATTCGGTGGAGCACTAGATAAAATCCTTGGAGGAAGGGGGGGTCTAGCTCCCAAAATGTGGTCACTTGTGAATGATTTCCACTGTTTAGACACATTAGGTGTTCTCCGAATAGCAACATTGAGTTCGATTGATTCCACACAATTTTCCATTCAAAACGTAAAATAGCGCTCCTTCCCTTCCGAGCCCTCTTGTGCACCCTAAAAGTAGTTTTCCACCACATTTGTTATATTGACAAACTCAGGTGTTGCACAACAAATTGTATGGTTCAATTTCTCCTATTACTCTTGTGAAAATTCAATGTTTCAGGCTAAAGTAACATTTTTCTTGGAAAAAGTATTTTTTTTTTCCTTCCACATGCTTTAGTTCCTGTGAAGAACCTGAAAGGTTAATAAACTTCTTCGATGTGGTTTTGAACATTCTAAGGGGTGCAGTTTTTAAAATGGTTTGACTTTTGGGTATTTTGTGTCATATAGGCCCTTCAAAATCACTTTAATGATGATCTCTAAAAAAATAATAGTTTTGTAAATTTTGTTGTAAAAATGAGAAATTGCTAATAAACTTTGAACCCTTCCAAATTCTTTCTACATGTTTTCTAAAACTGAACATGGGCAAAAACAGAATTCATCATCTTTCCCCCATCTCACTCTACCCCTCCACCAGACCTATCCATCAAAGTCAATGGTTGATCACTTTCCACAGTCCTGCATGCTCGGTGCCTCTGGGTGATCCTTGACTCTGCCCTCTCTTTCAAGCCACATATCCAAGCCCTTGCCACCTCCTGCTGACTCCAACTCAAAAATATTTCCCGCATCCGTACATTCCTTGACCAAGAAACCGCAAAAAACACTTGTGCATGTGGTCATCATCTCCCGCCTCGACTATTGCAACCTTCTACTGTCTGGCCTCCCCTCTAGCCCTCTTGCACCACTCCAATCAATCCTAAACTCTGCTACCCGACTAATCCACCTCTATCCCCGTTATTCCCCAGCCTCTCCTCTCTGCCAATCCTTTCACTGGCTTCCTATTGTCCAGAGGCTCCAGTTCAAAACCCTAACTATGACATACAAAGCCATCCACAGCCTGTCTCTTCCAGACATCTGTGACATGGTCTCCCGGTACTTACCTACAAGCAACCTCCGAACCTCTCAAGATCTCTACTCCCCTCTTATTTCTTCTTCCCACAACCGCATGCAAGATTTCTCCTGTACTTTCCCTATACTCTGGAACTCTCTGCCCCAACACATCAGACTCTCACCCACCATGAAAACCTTCAAAAGGAATCTGAAGATACACCTCTTCCGACAAGCCTACAACCTGCAGTGATCCTCAGCCTACTGAACCGCAGCGCGACCAGCTCTACTCTCTCCTAGTGTGTCCTTAACCATCCCTTGTAGACTGTGAGCCCTTGCGGGCAGGGTCCTCTTTCCTTCTGTACTTGTGTGTGCCTTGTATTGCTCAATTTTATTGTACTTGTCTGTGTATGCCACTTTTCACATGTAAAGTGCCATGGAATAAATGGCGCTATAATAATGAATAATAATAATAATTCCTGACAATGTTTTTTTCCAAAATTGTGCTATTGTAAAGTAGACATATGGGAAATGTTATTTATTAACTATTTTATGTAATATAACTCTCTTAAAATATATATATACATGCCCCCCTAGTGGTATACAGGCCCCCCTAGTGGTATACAGGCCCCCTTAGTGGTATACAGGCCCCCCTAGTGGTATACAGGCCCCCTTAGTGGCATACAGGCCCCCTTAGTGGTATACAGGCCCCCTTAGTGGTATACAGGCCCCCTAGTGGTATACAGGCCCCCCTAGTGGTATACAGGCCCCCCTAGTGGTATATAATGGCCCCCCGTGGTATATACAAGCCCCCTTAGTGGTATAACAGGCCCCCCTAGTGGTATACAGGCCCCCTTAGTGGTATACAGGCCCCCTTAGTGGTATATACTGGCCCCCTTAGTGGTAAATACTGGCCCCCCGCGGTATATACTGGCCCCCCGGGGAATATACAAGCCCCCCCGTCACACCCACCCCCCCAGTGATATACAGGCCCCCGGTTGCAGCCACAGACCTGTAAGAGAATAGCTTTCATACTTACCCTTCTCACTGTCATCGCGCGTCCTCGTCTCCTTCCCGCTTCTACCTGGCGTCATGTGACCCCGCACAATGACGTCATTGTGGATGCGCCGGCCGCCGGGTAGAAGCGGGAAGGAGACCGGAGGAGCGCAGGTAACAGCGAGGAGGGTAAGTATGAAAGCTATTCTCTTACAGGTCTGTGGCTGCAACCGGGGGCCTGTATATACTACGGGGGGGATCGGGGGGCCTGTATATACTACGGGGGGGGCCTGTATATACTACGGGGGGATCGGGGGGCCTGTATATACTACGGGGGGGATCGGGGGGCCTCTATATACCACTGGGGGGAGCAGGGGCCTGTATATACTACTGGGGGAACGCAATGTAATATGCACCACTCCCCCTGCCGCTGATGGACAGGGGGATGCAGTGCATATTGCATTGCACTAATGAGCGGCCCCACGTGACCGGGCGCTCATATTACAGCCTCCCCCTGCCTCCTCCAGCCCCCGGACACAGGCCCCCCCACACTCAGCCGTATAGTGACTCGTGTATAAGCCGAGGGGGGCACTTTTCAGCACACCTTTTGTGCTGAAAAACACGGCTTATACACGAGTATATACGGTAACAGTAATACGCAGGTTAAAGGATAATCCTAATTTCCTTATCAAAGAAGCGGATAAAGGTGGGAATGTGGTGATATGGCCCACTAATATGTACACAACAGAGGCCTTGAGACAACTAACTAATACTAACCACTATGTGAAACTTCCATCTGATCCCACCTCTGTTTTTCAGAACAAACTTTACAAGCTCCTCGAGGCAGCTATGAGATTTGGAATTATCAACCAGAGAGAAAAGGAGTTAATTTGGGTGGAGAAACCAGTTATACCGACATTTTATCTTCTTCCGAAGGTACACAAACAGCTTTCTGTCCCGCCGGGCAGATCTATCGTTTCAAGCATAGGGAGTTTATGTGAAAAGGCCAGCGAATATGTGGATTTTTATCTACAACCTCTGGTGCAGGAACTGCCTTCCTACACCAGGGACAGCTCTCATTTTATACAACATGCTCAATCATTGCGAACCTCCTCAGACACCGTGATTGTAACATGTGATGTGGAATCGCTCTACACCAGCATTGCCCATTCTGATGGCATGTGTATGATTTCCTTTTTCTTGATCAACAACTGGGCTCAGACAGAATGCACGACTCTTTTCTGATTGATCTTCTGGATTTTGTGCTGACACACAATTATTTTCTGTTCGATCAGGTGTATTATCGCCAAATTTCTGGCGTTGCTATGGGTGCTAAGTGCGCACCGGGTTTTGCAAACCTCTTCTTGGGTTGGTGGGAGGCAACAGTGGTCTTCCAGATGGATGGAAGCATACAAAAGGAGGGCACGGGGCTGGCACAGATTTATTGACGACATCATCTTCCTGTGGGAAGGTACTGAGTCAGACTGTATCGATTTTTTGACCAGCTTAAATCAGAATACGCTTAATATCTTCCTGACCTGCTCAATCTCCCCAACTAGGGCCACCTTCCTGGATCTTTCAACAACATTTGAAGATTGACGCATCTGTACTAGCCTTTATAGAAAGCCCACTGCAACTAATAGCTTACTTGCATTTTCCAGCTTCCATCCCCAGCACCTACGAAAAGGTATACCTACCGGACAGTTTCTTCGTGTCAGACGAAATTGCACCTCTAACGAGGATTTCAGACAACAGGCTAAAACTCTCACGGCCCGCTTTTGGGATCGTAGTTACCCCAGAAAGGTGATCAGTGAAGCATACCAAAGAGCCGATTGACAGGACCAACTGTCCTTACTTTGTGGGAAAGAACGTATGAAGGACAACAAGATCAGGATCATCACACAGTTCAACAATCAATGGTCTGAGGTGGGTAAGGCATTCCGTAGACATTGGGAGCTACTCATTCTAGATCCTAGGGTGAGACCTCTAATAGAAGACCGCCCACTTTTGACGGCAAGACGTGCACCGAACCTAAGTGACCAATTAACTAACAGTCATTTCACAAGGCCCATGACCTCGACGGTGAGGGGTTCTAAACTATTGGGCTCATTCCTATGTGGATCTTGTAGTGTTTGCCAACACATGACTCCAACGAGGAATTTCTTCATTAATCCCCTTGACTCTAGGGAACATAGATTGCGTCATTATATCAATTGCAAGTGCACTAATATTATCTATGCCTTGATTTGTCCCTGTCAGAAGGTGTACATTGGGGAGACGTCGCAAGAGAAAGAGAGCGCAACACCATATCTCTACCATCAACCTGGCTTCAATCCACCAAGAGAAAGGTATCAAATTGAGTTCGGTCTCCTCACATTTTTTATCCGTACACCATGGGAGCCCCAGGGGGCTACAAATTGTGGGGTTGGACCGGATCAGACTTTCCATCCGGGGTGGTGATGCCAAAAAGATGCTATTAAGATCCGAAACTAAGTGGATATACCTTCTCAACTCCATGCCACCTATTTGACTTAATGAGGAATTTCTATTTACAGGACTTCTGGGATAGAATGACAATAGATACACGTCTGGAAGAGGAATGCACTTCTATGAGGAGATAATGACTATGGTCAATTGTTGAGAATTTGTAATGGACATCTTCTGGAGTTTGGACCCCACTGTCTGGAGATGAAAGTAACATCATTTGAGAGCTCCACTATTCGATTTTGGATGGGAACCTGGATTAACTCGGACTGGCCGACATAACCCCTTTGGATAAATTATCTGCTGTTGATTATCTGGGCTTTATACCACATCCCTGGTTCTCCACAATATTCCCTTCTCTGTGGTGTTATCCCATATACTTATTATTAATACTGATGGACATTAATTGTTAGAGCGTTGCACGTATCACTGAACCCATTTTACTCAGATCTACTCTTGTATTAGTCTTGAACGGGCCTTTACTGTGTCCCCCTTAAAAATACTTCCTGTTTAATTCCTATCTTCATTCTGCTCTTTGTGGAGGTATGAGATAGACACCTATTTAATAAGATGGACTTCATATTGGTCATAAGCTTAACTAAAGTGTATACTCATTTGAGAATTTGCACAGTTGTGCACTCATCCTCTTATAGGCCATTCTATATGGTACTCTTGGTTGGGGCAAACAATCCCTTATCAACTGATTTGGAAAAGGGTCATTATCTTCGTACTATTGTCTTTAGGTACTATGGTGACTGTTGTATTATGTTACTGTACAACATGTCACTTAGGGACATAGTTCTGCCGAATCGTACTCAAGTACTATACTTATCTGGAAGGACAATTTAACCCGGGTGCACCTGTGGGGTCATTTGACTGCTGTGCAGTTCATTGCCTTACATTCCTTATAGCTGTAGACGCACCGGTTAGGACCATATTTAAGGATATACTACTGCAGGATTTTTCCCATTGGGGATTGTGCCTTTTTATGAGAGCACTCCCCATCTTTCAATCCACATTGGTTATGATTATATTCATGTGTATCTCTACATCTTGCGGTAAACACTATTTATTGTTCTGGCTTACATGAGGTGACACTATACTGTGCTTAGTTTACTGCGTTGTGACTGTCCTCCTTATGATCTGTGTATGATCTTATGGTGTTTTCTAACATCCCCTATACTTAGTGGGTGCATGAATATGGTATCCTTATAAGGGGACTATTTTCTACACCTTGTGAGGCTGCTGTTATTATATCCCGCTCTTATTTTTGCATTATTTCATAAACAGAGTACAAGGGTTCCTCCGATATACTGATCCCTCTTGGGATCTGTCTATTATATACTCCCCTTATCTCCATCCAGGGGTGCATTACATTCTTCCCTACAGCGTGGGTTAAATTTGTATATCATCTCTATGGAAGCGCATCATGTGACCATGATGCGCTTCCTCTTTGTAATGGTGTTTACTTGTCGCCGGGTAACGCGATCACGTGCCGTGACGCACTTCCGGTGCACGCCCACCGCCAGCTGAGTGCGGCGTCACAAGCATATCTCTCATTTATACTGCGACTAGCAACATGAACGGACACCCCTGACGAAGCTGCCTTGTGCAGCGATACGCGTTGGGTCCACCTGGGGGTCCATCTCTGATCTGCTGGGGCTGCTATATGGGTGACTATAGATTGGATACTACATCATATATGACACTTTCTCCCCTGCATCTCTAGTGTCTTGATAACCTTCCAGCCTCTACACCTGGCTTAATAGTGCATTGACATACTATTGCCTCACTACCATATAGCTTTATCCTGTGTACTTCTCATTTATATATATATATATATATATATACTGTATATACTCGCGTATAAGCCGAGTTTTTCAGCCCAAAAATTGGGCTGAAAAGTCTCCCCTCGGCTTATACGCCAAACAGTGAGGGGGGCCTGGGGCTGCTGTGTACTACCCCTGGGGCTGCTGTATATACCCCTGGGGCTGCTGTGTACTACCCCTGGGGCTGCTGTATATACCCCTTGGGCTGCTGTGTACTACCCCTGGGGCTGCTGTGTACACCCCTGGGGCTGCTGTATATACCCCTGGGGCTGCTGTGTACACCCCTGGGGCTGCTGTATATACCCCTGGGGCTGCTGTGCACTACCCCTGGGGCTGCTGTATATACCCCTGGGGCTGCTGTATATACCCCTGGGGCTGCTGTGTACTACCCCTGGGGCTGCTGTGTACTACCCCTGGGGCTGCTGTGTATTACCCCTGGGGCTGCTGTGTACTACCCCTGGGGCTGCTGTGTACACCCCTGGGGCTGCTGTATATACCCCTGGGGCTGCTGTGTACTACCCCTGGGGCTGCTGTGTACTACCCCTGGGGCTGCTGTATATACCCCTGGGGCTGCTGTGTACTACCCCTGGGGCTGCTGTGTACTACCCCTGGGGCTGCTGTGTATTACCCCTGGGGCTGCTGTGTACTACCCCTGGGGCTGCTGTGTACTACCCCTGGGGCTGCTGTGTACTACCCCTGGGGCTGCTGTATATACCCCTGGGGCTGCTGTGTACTACCCCTGGGGCTGCTGTGTATACCCCTGGGGCTGCTGTGTATACCCCTGGGGCTGCTGTGTATACCCCTGGGGCTGCTGTGTACACCCCTGGGGCTGCTGTATACACCCCTGGGGCTGCTGTGTACTACCCCTGGGGCTGCTGTGTACTACCCCTGGGGCTGCTGTATATACCCCTGGGGCTGCTGTGTACTACCCCTGGGGCTGCTGTGTATACCCCTGGGGCTGCTGTGTATACCCCTGGGGCTGCTGTGTATACCCCTGGGGCTGCTGTGTACACCCCTGGGGCTGCTGTATACACCCCTGGGGCTGCTGTGTACTACCCCTGGGGCTGCTGTATATACCTGGTGCGTTACACCCTGGGGCTGCTGTGTATACCCCTGGGGCTGCTGTGTATACCCCTGGGGCTGCTGTGTATACCCCTGGGCTGCTGTGTATACCCCTGGGGCTGCTGTGTACACCCCTGGGGCTGCTGTGTACTACCCCTGGGGCTGCTGTATATACCCCTGGGGCTGCTGTGTACTACCCCTGGGGCTGCTGTGTACTACCCCTGGGGCTGCTGTGTACTACCCCTGGGGCTGCTGTGTATACCCCTGGGGCTGCTGTGTACTACCCCTGGGGCTGCTGTGTACTACCCCTGGGGCTGCTGTGTATACCCCTGGGGCTGCTGTGTATACCCCTGGGGCTGCTGTGTACTACCCCTGGGGCTGCTGTGTACACCCCTGGGGCTGCTGTGTACTACCCCTGGGGCTGCTGTGTACTACCCCTGGGGCTGCTGTGTACTACCCCTGGGGCTGCTGTATATACCCCTGGGGCTGCTGTGTATACCCCTGGGGCTGCTGTGTACACCCCTGGGGCTGCTGTGTACACCCCTGGGCTGCTGTGTACACCCCTGGGGCTGCTGTGTACACCCCTGGGGCTGCTGTGTACACCCCTGGGGCTGCTGTGTACACCCTGGGTGCTGCTGTGTACACCCCTGGGGCTGCTGTATATACCCTGGGGCTGCTGTGTACTACCTAAGGGCTGCTGTATACCACTGGGGCTGCTTATATACTGCTGGGGCCTGCATACCACTGGGGAGGCGCTGCTGTATACTACCACTGGGGGGCCTATATACCACACTGCTGGGGCTGTATACCTGTGCTGGGGTCCACCCTCGGCTTATACACGAGTCAATAGGTTTTCCCAGGTTTTGGGGGCAAAAGTAGGGGGGTCGGCTTATACACGGGTCGGCTTATACACGAGTATATACGGTATATATATATATATATAGTAGATTAGTATAATTAGTATAATGACATTGTATAGCTGCTAGAGAAAGGGACAGGATCCCGAAACGTTGTCACCACCCACCTGATGGCCGAATAAAGGCGGTTGTTTCACAAAGAAGAGTGCTGCAGTCCTTTATTTTGTATATTTTGTATATATATATATATATATATATATATATATATATGTAATGGTGGTGGCTCTTGTCCTTACTACCATACTAGTTTATATCGTGTACCTTTCAACTCTATTGTATATATATATATATATGTAGTGTTAGTGCCATTTCTTGTTTACCACCATATAGATCTATATTGTGCACCACTTCAAGTGTATATACATGCACATACAATATGGTGGTTACTTAACCATTGAGCCTCGTGTTATACCTATCACCTATTAGGGGTCTTACCAGGCAATTTATGGGTCAAGCTGTGCATATTCTTGACCAATTGATATGTCATATTATGCTGACCCATTGTGGTTTGGTAATGGGTCTTTCATGACTGTACAGCAATGCTTTGAAAACTTTGGTACATATGATTCGGTGAGCACTATATCACAGATAGCCAGATACCCCTTAACTATTGGTAGTCAGGTGGATAGATAAATGACATATTTCAGCTGGCATTTAATTGAACTGTATGTTACAAACTGCCACCTCAATCTGTTATGCGCATACTTTATTATTATATAATGATGTGTAGCTGCAGTATGTAATCGATATCACTGGGGAACACAATTTTTTAGGAGTTAGGTCTGACAACTGTTCTTAATTAATTTTTGGATGCTGAATCCAGAAATGATCTCAGTTTTTCTCTATCACGTCAAGTTTTTGAACTATAGGATTTTTGTCTTCTCAAAAATATGTAAACTACTGTACCTAAAAAGTGTTTTGTTTTTTTTAAATAGTACAAATATGAAGAAAAAATGAAATATATAAGAAATAGGCATGACAAATATGTTTTTTAACACCATCATATATCATATAGCTCTATATGAGTCGAATTGTAATCAGATAACAAGTCTTATTACAGATATCAGTGCAATTGTGCTACTCTGGCAGGTAAGTTGTGGAGGAAAAACCTGACGTGCTAGATAAAAACTGACTACATTTTTGGAATCAGCATGCCAATTTTAGTATAAATCAGCTCAAAAACCTAACTCAACAGAACATTTTTTTCAAATTGTTCCCCAGTGTATCCTGGTAATTACCTCAAATAAAGTGTCTAACAAATGGTATTTGCTGCTAGGTGATTGAACACTATTGTATTTGTATCACACATCATATGTTAGACGTGCATTTAATGGATCCCTTGTTTGTTGTGCCTATGTTTTTTAATTGTTTTTAAATTCCTGTGCGTATTTGTGTTGGAATGTAATAAAGCTTGATATTTATACACTACTCCTGGTGTGCTCCTTTATATGCCATGCCTTTTTCTGTTGGTTACATATTAATTACATGGCATGGTGAGCACCCATATTTACAGTATTATTGATCCTTATGACCTTGTGGTGCTCCTCCTTCTGTTTCATACATTCTCAATTACAGAGTGGCTCCCGCCCGCCGCTACTACAAGCCTGCATGGCTTAAAACACAGCCGAACCCGGAGGGGACTGTGGTGGTGAATGCTCAGACTTCACAATCCCTGTCCTGCACTATTTCAGCAGGGGCCGCTTCATATCCTGGGACTGCTGTGTTAAGACCCCAGTAGTAATAAACCACTACCCACATGAGGCACACGATATTCATCAGCGCCTTGCGCTGTGCCTCTGTTGGGACTTGTCCCTACCTCCTCTTTGCACCATCAGGATAGCCTGGTCTATGAAAATACCAGGCCTGGTACTCCCCAGTCCATATTGCTAATAATATCACAGCTGAACTCATCTAGCACAGCACAATAGTGCACAATTACATTTCTTTTTAACCCTGCACTGCCCAATTGATATTATTAACTAGACATAATCACCTGCGGGCAGGGAGAGAATTAGGACCATAAGACATCTGTGAAACACTGTAGTCTACTAAAAATAATGGGGAAATCTAGGGTGAAGACCTTAAGGGGCACATCTAAGGCCACAAAATCATCACACAAGCCGATGTGGACAAATTTTTGAAAAAGCAGGCTGCCCTTCCTGACCTTACTAAATCTTTGAGACATATTGATCCGGAAATTGAGGAGGATTCAGATCTTGAGAGTGATTCTGACATAGGAGGGGCTACAAGAGATAATCTCGTGACCCGTTCATTTATCAAAAGGATTCTGTCCAAAGCATTGGATCCCATTGGAAAAGAGCTGACTGAGATAAAGCAAGATCTGTCACAACAGGGCCATAGACTTGAGGTGGTAGAGAACAACCAGACAACTACAACACAGTATATCAATACCTTGCTTGACTGCCTAAGTGTGCATGAAAACCATATACACATAATTGAGTCCACTGTACATTGGAAGATCACGAAAACCATGAACATAGGAACAACATACGAATAAAAGGTCTTCCTGAGTCTGTAGCATTTCATGCCCTGGCCAAAGCTGCAGAAGAGATCTTTAGCAAACTATTACTGGACGAAATCCCAGCGATATTGAATTTATTAGGGTGCACAGGTCGCATTGCCCCAAACCTAAACAGGGAGAACCCCAGCGAGATGTCCTGTGTCGCTTTCTTGACTACGGAATGATTCTCCGCCGAGCACGTGAAACGCAAGAAATTATCTATGAGAACTCACAACTGAGACTTATCAGCTATAACTTTAAAAAAGCATAAGCTTCTGAAACCTTTTACTGAAGGTCTAATCGAAAAAGGACATCACTTTTGCTGGCTATTCCCCTTCTACATCACTGCTGATGACAAAAAAAACTCCAAGCCAGAACGTCCTCTGACATCAGAGGAGTGTGCAAAACCCCGGACATTGCTCTAGAGGTCTATCCTGACCTGGAAGCATTTCTTTCTGCGTCTCTCCTCTACTCTACCCCATGGCACCTTGCAGGAACTCCTAAGTCACAGAGGATAAAGAGGAAAATTGCCAAAATACTGTTGTCAAAATGAGATGCTAAAACAACCTGAGCTTGGGAACTCTCCATCTACCACACCAAGGATTTTCCTATCGAACATGGAGACTTATTGATCACCTTATACTGAGGACTAATCCAAAACCATAGCTCTATCGATGCTAACCCCTTCCCCCCACCTGTCCGCTCTCCCTTCCTTCCTAAAACCTTCCTATCCCAGTCCTCACCTCCCTCCCCTACCTGCAACCCAATCCAACAAGGAAAAAGAAATGGTCCAGCTTTTCCTACACAGTGTGCCACTCTTTATTTGGAGGATCTAGATGTTGAACAGTCACAAACCAGGAAAGTCAGCAACACATGTAATTTTGTTACAAAAAATCCGTTTTTTTTATCCCATTGAATCCCATCCACAATGTATGGACAAATTCCATTTGATTATCGAACAAGACTTGAAAATACTCAAGGATTCTGTTATTCTTATGGCCACTTTACACGCGGCTACATTTCTAGCTTATCCACAGGTAACTTACTGGCTGCAGTGAAATCATGGAGACATTATTCCATTTGTACACAGCAACAAGATAGAACCATATCTCCATGATTTCACTGCAGCCAGTAAGTTACCTGTGGATAAGCTAGAAATGTAGCTGCTGAGGTATTATGGAAGCCCAAGTTGCTTTGAAAGCAGCCTTCAGATGTTCTGCATTGTTGGGTCTGGTGTCTCTCATCTTCTTCTTGACAATACTCCATTAATTATCTATGGGGTTTAGGTCAGGCAAATTTGCTGACCAATCAAGCACAGTGATACTGTGGTTACCTTGTTTCCCCAAAAATAAGACAGTGTCTTATACTAATTTTTGCTTCAAAAGATGCGCTAGCTCTTACATTCAGGGATGTCTTAATATCTCCATCATTCCCTTGCAGCCCCCCATCATTCCTTTGCAGACCCTATATCCCCATCATCACCTTGCAGCCTGCAATATCCCCATCATCCCCCTGCAACCCTCATCATCCCCCTACAGCCCCCAATATCCCCATCATCCCCTTGCAGCCCCCATCATCCTCTTGCAGCCCCCAGTATCCCCATCATCATCCTCCTGCAGTCCCCTCATCCCCTACAGCCTGTAATATCCCCATCATCCCCCTGCAGCCACCATCATCCTCTTGCAGCCCCCAATATCCTCATCATCCACCTGCAAAAAAAGCCCACGCATCCCACACACATAGCACACAGACACACATCCCTACCCCTTTTCTCACTGGTCTATCAATACATGTATTATACCACCACTCTGAGCTCTCTGACTCAGCGGCCATAGACGTATGGGAAGCCGCTGGCCAATCAGAGACCAGCATGTAACGTCATGTGTCGATGTTAGCTGTTTGCCTCTGACTTTCCGGCTGCTGGCTTGTGATTGGCTGTACATCTATGGCCAGACAGAGTGGTGCCGTATTACATGCAGCAGCCTACTGCTATAACACAGACACACACACAGCTGCATGCTCTGGTCTTCTGTTCGGTGGGCATGCTTAAAAAATAAAATTTTGCTAGGTCTTATTTTCAGGGAGGCTTTATATAGAACAATCCAGCAATACCTCTACAAGGTCTTACTTCCAGGGATGTCCTATTTTCGGAGAAACATGGTAGTAAACCAGGTATTGGTACTTTTGGCAGTGTGGACAGGTGCCATCTCCTGCTGGAAAATGAAATTTCCATCTCCAAAAAACTTGTCGGCAGAGGGAAGCATGAAGTGATGTAAGATTTCCTGGTAGACGGCAGCACTGACTTTGGTTTTGATAAAATACAGTGGACCTACACCAGCGGGTGACATGGCTCCCCAAACCATCACAGATTGTAGAGATTTCACATCAGACCTCAAGCAGCTTGGCTTGTGGCCTCTCCACTCTTCCTCCAGACTCTGGGACCTTGATTTCCAAATGAAATGCAAAATTTACTTTCATCTTAAAACAACACCTTGGACCACTGAGCAACAGTCCAGTTCTTTTTCTCTTTAGCCCAGGTAGGACACTTTTTGCTTTGTCTATTGGTCATGAGTGACTTGACACAAGGAATGTGACAGTTGTAGCCCATGTCCTGTATACATCTATGTCTGGTTTCTCTTGAAGCACTGACTCCAGCAGCAGTCCACTCATTGTGAGTCTCTCACAAATTTTTGAATGGCCTTTTCTTAACAATCCTTTCAATGCTTCAGTTATCCCAGTTGTTTATGCTCATTTTTCTACCACACTTTTTCCTTCGATTCAACATTCCATTAAAATGATTGGATACAACATTCTGTGAACAGCCAGCTTCTTTAGCAATGAACCTTTGAGGCTTACCCTTCTGTCAAGTCAGCAGTCTTCCCCATGATTGTGTAGCCTACTGAATCAGACTAGGGGACCAATTTTAACATTTAGTGAGCCTTTGTAGTTGTTTTGTGTTAATTATTCAAATTTTCTGAGATAGTGACCTTGAGGTTTTCATTGGCTGTAAGCCACAATCATCAACATTAACAGAAATAAACAATTGAAATAGATTACTCTGTTTGTGATGACGCTATATAATATATGCATATCACTTTTTGTATTGAATTACTGAAATAAATTATCTTTTTGATGATATTATAATTTAATGTATTGACATGCACTTGACGTGTGTGTGTGTGTATATGTATATATATATATATATATATATATATATATATGAAAAAAACGGAACAGCACCAGATATTACCAGACTTGTGCAGCGCTTTCTCAACACCGGTCAAGTGTCCATGTGAACAATCCAAAATAAGGAAAAAGCAGCACCAAATAGATGTCCAATGGCGAGGCGACGTTTCGGACCGGAGGTCCTTTCTTGGCTTGAGAAAGGACCTCCGGTCCGAAACGTCGCCACGCCATTGGCAATAAAGGTTCACTTGACATCTATTTGGTGCTACTTTTTCCTTTTTTGGATTATATATATATATATATATATATATATATATATATAACAGTCATGGCCAAAAGTTTTGAGAATGATACAAATATTAATTTTAACAAAGTCTACTGCTTCAGTTTTTCTAATGGCAATTTGCATATACTCCAGAATGTCATAAAGAGTGATCAGATTAACAGCAATTACTTGCTAAGTCAATATTTGCCTAGAAAATGAACTTTAACCCCCAAAACACATTTTAACATCATTGCAGTCCTGCCTTAAAAGGAGCAGCTAACATCGTTTTAGTGATTGCTCCATTAACACAGGTGTGGGTGTTGATGAGGACAGGGCTGGCGAATAATCAGTCATGATTAAGTAAGAATGACACCACTGGACACTTTAAAAGGAGGCTGGTGCTTGGTATCATTGTTTCTCTTCAGTTAACCATGGTTATCTCTAAAGAAACACGTGCAGCCATCATTGCACTGCACAAAAATGGACTAATAGGGAAGAGTATCGCAGCTAGAAAGATTGCACCTCAGTCAACAATCTATCGCATCATCAAGAACTTCAAGGAGAGAGCTTCCATTGTTGTCAAAAAGGCTCCAGGGCGCCCAAGAAAGACCAGCAAGCGCCAGGACCGTATCTTAAAACTGTTTCAGCTGCGGGATCGGACTACCAGCAGTGCCGAGCTTGCTCAGGAATGGCAGCAGGCTGGTTTGAGTGCTTCTGCACGCACTGTGAGGCGGAGACTCTTTGAGCAAGGCCTGGTTTCAAAGAGGGCAGCAAAGAAGCCACTTCTCTCCAGAAAAAACATCAGGGACCGACTGATATTCTGCAAAAGGTACAGGGAGTGGACTGCTGAGGACTGGGGTAAAGTCATTTTCTCTGATGAATCCCCTTTTCGATTGTTTGGGACATCTGGAAAACAGCTTATTTGGAGAAGAAGAGGTGAGCGCTACCACCAGTCTTGTCTCATGCCAACTGTAAAGCATCCTGAAACTATTCATGTGTGGGGTTGCTTCTCAGCCAAGGGAATCGGCTCACTCACAGTCTTGCCTAAAAACACAGCCATGAATAAAGAATGGTACCAGAATGTCCTCCAAGAGCAACTTCTCCCAACCGTCCAAGAGCAGTTTGGCGCTCAACAATGCCTTTTCCAGCATGATGGAGCACCTTGCCATAAAGCAAAGGTGATAACTAAATGGCTCAGGGAATAAAACATAGAGATTTTGCTTCCATGGCCTGGAAACTCCCCAGATCTTAATCCCATTGAGAACTTGTGGTCAATCATCAAGAGACGGGTGGACAAACAAAAGCCAACAAATTCTGCCAAAATGCAAGCATTGATTATGCAAGAATGGACTGCTATCTGTCAGGATTTGGTCCAGAAGTTGATTGAGAGCATGCCAGGGAGAATTGCAGAGGTCCTGAAGAAGAAGGGTCAACACTGCAAATATTGACATGCTGCATTAACTCATTCTAACTGTCAATATAACCTTTTGGTACTCATAATATGATTGCAATTATATTTCTGTATGTGATATAAACATCAGACAAACACAAATAAAAACCAGAGGGCAGCAGATCATGTGAAAATATCATTTTGGTGTCATTCTCAAACTTTTTGGCCATGACTGTATACATATATAAAAAATTGATGCTTATTTGTTAATTCTGTGTCCCAAAATCAGAATACAGTCTTATGTATCCCCACATTGCCCTACTAATAACATTTCATTAAGCAAAAAACAAGTCCCTGGTAAAATCTGTCCACTGTCAACTGAAAAACTAAAGATTTTCCATGTTGCTAATATTTAAGTGGTGCTGGAAAATAACATACATCCAACAATGAAGTAAAATGCACACTGAGCAGGCCAATTGGCCTCCTTCTGAGCACTGTAGCTTGTCCAAACCATACCTAATGTCAACATGTATGCCACTGCTGCAGACTGTTCTCCGGGTCTAATCATTGATGACCTATCTGCTGGATAGTTCTTCAATATGAGATCAGTGGGGATCCAACACTGGCACAACCACCTGTCAGCTGAAAATGGATACAAACAGAAAATAATAAATGGAAAAAAATGATGAAAACATATTGCCATAATAAATACACAATTTTACAAACTTTTTAACCCCTACAGTGAACATCATTAAAAAAGTGTCAATTGAGAATTTATATTGTATTGTTGTTGAATAGAAATGGGCTTCCTGAAATCGTCTTTTTGTCTCACACAAAAAAATCTTCCACATCAGTGGAAACATGAAGCAGCTATAGCAGTCAGACTATGGTGATGTAAAAGCAAATATATTTCTACAAATATGTTTTGAGTGCTTAAAGCAGCAAACCATAACTCAACCACATAAATGTGGTATCACATTAATTGTACCAACTGTAAGGCCGGCTTAACACTGCGTATGTGATCCGATCCGTGGCTGTCTGCTTGAGGCAGACAGCCGCAGACCGGATCAGCACACAGGACTGGGGGGCTATTATTACCACTGCTGATAGGTGAGGACAGCGGGCGCCGCAGTCCTGACCTGTCAGCGGCTGCAGCTGCGTGCGCTGCACACAGGACCGGAGGGCATAATAGCCCCCCAGTCCTGTGTGCTGATCCGGTCCGCGGCTGTCTGCTTCAAGCGGACAGCCATGGATCGGATCTCACACGCAGTGTAAAGCCGGCTTAAGAATAAAGCTGTCCTATCTGTTATAACCAGAGGTCCCCAAATCCAGGCCTCAAGGGCCACCAACAGTGCAGGATTTCCTTAGTATTGCATAGGTGTTAATGTGATCAAATGCACAGGTGATGATTCCAACCCCTGTGCAATACTAAGGAGATATTGAAAACATGCACTGTTGGCGGCCTTTGAGGCCTGGATTTGGGGACCCCTGTGTTACACCATACGGTAAAAACAAACATCCTTCCAGATTCCAAAATCAGAAAAGAAAATGATCAAAAAATGTTATGTGCCCAAAAATGATACCAAAACAGATCCCACAAAGAACAAACCTTCACATGATTCTGTCGGGTGAAAAATAGAAATCTTATAGCTCTCAAAATATGGTGATACCTTTTTCTTTTTTTTTTTAAATCAAGTTTTAGTGTGTGATAGTAGCAAAACTCCCCCAAAATGATGTAACTCTGGTAATGCTGTAATCATAGTAACCTGAGCAATAAAATCATCTTATCACTTATACCAAAAGGTGACCGATGTAAAACTAAATATATAAATAAATAAAACCAATTCTTGAACTACTAATTTCTTTGTTCTGCCTCTCACAGATCGCAGTAAGACTCGTTTCACATTTTTCCTGCGCTCAACCCTGAGCATTTTAATCATGGTACCTGTTTGAGGGTAAAGACACACTTGCATCAATCCTCCGACAATGCAATGCAAAATAATCTTGCATTGCACTCAGATCAACATTAATCAATCAGGCAGCATATGCCTGGGATTTTTTTGTGAATTTAATATAAACACCCAAAACATAGTTACTAAGATTGCATAGTGTTCTCATTTTTAGAAATAAGCCATGAAGCTAAAAGGGTAGCGCTGAGTCTATCCTTAAAAATAGTCATTAGCATAACACATCTGATGTTCTCGAAGTGGATGCCTTATAGTAGTGTGCCTCTATCCTGAATCTCAAAAACACATGATTTTTACAAAATTATGGACATAAAATTCCCTATAAGTTTAATAGATAGATAATGACCTGCACTATAGTCACAAAACGATCAGGTTGTTCCATGTTGGGAAAACTGGAGATCAGCTCTCTTCACAAAATTGCCATAACTAAGGGTGCACTGCCTCCCAAAGTATCTTCAAGCAAATGTACAGATAAGAAAATATAAAGCTGCACTGACCAGGGCTGATTTTGTCCAAGCTTTTATTGTGTCAAATGGGGCAAAGCCACATGGGTAAACAGCCGGATGCAAATGAAGCCTGCATTCTCCTGTTTACCCCCACATGGCTTTACCCCATTTGACACAATAAAAGCTTGAAGAACTTAGCCACATTGAGTGCTGCCTCAAATTTTTTTATCTGTACATTTGCATGAATAAAATTCTATATGATAAGGCAGATTGGATCACTTTGAAAACCTGAGAACTGAGTTGTATGGCTGTAACCCCAGTATAAACAAAGTAAAGGGATCCACCAAATTGCAAGTGCACAAATTTATTATATTAGCAGTGAATCAATAAAATACTGGGGGAATTCACATAAAAAACCAAGGGAGGTTACAAGGGGGGTGAACCGGTCACAGACCGCCACAGAAAGGTACAGTTACAGGCAGTGAACATTATCAAGGCATACAGCAAGGTACAATATCAATATGTATAAAATATCATAAAAACCAAGTTCTCAGCCTAGTACCAAGCCCACAAATCACCCATACTGTGGGGTTATGACACGTGTTCAGGACTGACCCCAACACGTGTTTCAAACAAGTCTTCTTCAGGGGGTGAAGAGAGGGGAGTGAGGGCCTGACTAAATACCTGGTGGCCACCTGTTGCTCATCAGTGTTCCATGTGCGCCGTGTTATTGTGTCCCCGCATCGCAGGGCCCGCCGCTCCGTGTACTCCGGGGTCGGAGGTATACTTCCGGTGACGTCACCCACCGGAAGTACACGGAGCGGTGCCCGCGCGTGCGAGGTTACATCCAAACACAGGGCGCATGCGCCGAGGACATCCGCGCCATCTTATTTATGGGCAGGAGGCCTGGCGAGCGCTCCCACAGAACACAGATAGAGGACTATCAATTGATTTGTATAGGACCATAACATACCTACCTCATACTAGGACCAAACTTAGGATTGGGAAGACAAACAAACACTGGCCAGTTGTTTCAATCAGTAGCATGCAAAGACATAGCGTTATACATAAAGTGACATATATGATTTCTTTGTTTGCCGATGATCGCCACCTAGTGTTGGCTTCCATAACAATGTCTTAATTGTCTGGGGGGGAACCGGGCTCGAACTGGAGGAGTTTGTGGCACGGCTCAACTCCAACAGCTTCAACATCCATCTTACATTTAAATATCATGCAAATGAAATTGACTTCTTAGACATTAGGATCATGATCCTCCCAGGTGGATCAGTAGAAACGGACTTGTTTCGTAAGAAAACCGCGGTAAATGCTCTCCTGCACGCCACATCCTCACACCCGGCAACTACAATCAGGGCCATTCCTGTGGGTCAGTTCTTGCGGTTACGCAGGATCTGCTCAAGGGATATGGACTTTGAGAGGGGGGCGGTAGATATGCAGGATAGGTTCAGAACTAGGGGATATAGTCATCGGTGTATCCGGTATGGCTACAAAAGGGCCAAGAGCACACCCTGTATTATCTTTTGAGTGGGGGGAAAAAGCAGAGTGACAGGGAGGGGATCCCACAGCCACAGGTTAGGTTCATATCAACCTTCAATGAACAGTGGAATGATATATTAGATTTATCCTTACTAGGCATTGGAAGGTGCTGAGGACGGATTTGTCCTTGCGCGAGTTTCTCCCGGAGCGACCATTAATGACGGCTAGGCGGGGCAGGAGCCTCAGGGATAGACTGGTTCACAGTCATTTTGTCCCAAGGAGGGAGAACATTTTTGGGTTGGGAACACCTAGGATTGGTTGCTACCCCTGTGGCTCTTGCCTTGCATGCCAAAACATAGTTAGGACTAAGGTCTTAAGATCGGCTGATGGACTCCGTGAATTTACAATTCGGAAGTACATCTCGTGTTCTTCTAGGGGGTCATATATCATGCCACCTGTGGCTGCGGACTCATATATGTGGGGCTGACCACGAGGGAGCTTAGAGTCCGAGTGCGTGAACACGTGGTGAAAATCCAGAATGCAGACTCAGTAACCGACGATACCACCTTGAGGACCCTCCCGCGTCATTACAAATGCTTCCATGGTTGTAACCCCAGCTGTTTAAAGATACATGGGATTGATACGGTGAATCTTGGGAGTAGGGAAGGCGATTTATCCAATCGCCTGGCCAGACTTGAGTGCCAGTGGATTGTACGACTGGGCACTATGAGCCCCGCAGGTCTGAATGAGAAGCTGAGCTTTTCACCCTTTTTATAAGATGGGGTCTTTCTCTATTTCCTGGATGGTTGGCCTGGATGTGGAGCATTGTCCGTGGATGTGCCTCTGGTAGCCCTTACATTGTATAGTGATTTTATCCCTGTTCTTTTTGGTGCTTTTTGATTCCATACATGCCACCTAATCATAATTGTAATTTTCTCCTTGTGCCACTTCTAATGGGAGTTTTTATTCTATTTTAATCTCACTAGTATTGCTGTTCTTGGCTGTATACATGGTTCCATGGTTACCTGGTGAGGAATAAGGACCAAATCATCCCATCTGAGACTATCCTTGTCATGGAAGTTATGGAAGCCAACACTAGGTGGCGATCATCGGCAAACAAAGAAATCATATATGTCACTTTATGTATAACGCTATGTCTTTGCATGCTACTGATTGAAACAACTGGCCAGTGTTTGTTTGTCTTCCCAATCCTAAGTTTGGTCCTAGTATGAGGTATGTTATGGTCCTATACAAATCAATTGATAGTCCTCTATCTGTGTTCTGTGGGAGCGCTCGCCAGGCCTCCTGCCCATAAATAAGATGGCGCGGATGTCCTCGACGCATGCGCCCTGTGTTTGGATGTAACCGCGCACGTGCGGGCACCGCTCCGTGTACTTCCGGTGGGTGACGTCACCGGAAGTATACCTCCGACCCCGGAGTTCACAGAGCGGCGGGCCTTGCGATGCGGGGACACAATAACACGGCGCACATGGAACACTGATGAGCAACAGGTGGCCACCAGGTATTTAGTCAGGCCCTCACTCCCCTCTCTTCACCCCCTGAAGAAGACTTGTTTGAAACACGTGTTGGGGTCAGTCCCTGAACACGTGTCATAACCCCACAGTATGGGTGAGTTGTGGGCTTGGTACTAGGCTGACAAATTGTTTTTTATGATATTTTATACATATTGATATTGTACCTTGCTGTATGCCTTGATAATGTTCACTGCCTGTAACTGTACCTTTCTGTGGCGGTTTGTGACCGGTTCACCCCCCTTGTAACCTCCCTTGGTTTTTTATGTGAATTCCCCCAGTATTTTATTGATTCACTGCTAATATAATAAATTTGTGCACTTGCCATTTGGTGGATCCCTTTACTTTGTTTATACTGGGGTTACAGCCATACAACTCAGTTCTCAGGTTTTCAATGCATTTTGAGTTGCTAAACATGTGAGTCCAAGATGTTTCCCTATATTTTTGTCTTAGATTGGATCACTTTGACCTGTTATTTGGTGGTGTCAATCTTTAAAGTAATTCACAAAAGCGTGGTCAACCATAGTTTTGTGCACCTCGGACAAGACAGACCCAGCTGAGCAGTGGTCAGACTGAGCCCATAGTAACTCTACCTTCCTGATTATAGTGATTAAATCCATCAAGGGTTCTGTATGAATTACGTATTTGTGATATTTAGATGGAAACTTCGATGTAAGTGCTCAGTGTAAAGCACAGAATAAATGTGAACGATGGCTTAAAAGTGATCCAAAATATTATGTACCCAAAGCTGCTGTCAAGAAAATGTTCGACTCAATCAACAAAAAACAAATTCCCAGTCAAGTCCATCATCTGATAAGAAAAATAATGGGGATCTCAACTTTACTGGTAGCATAAAAACTATCAAAAGTAACATGGTTCATTCCCCGTAAAAAAATCCAATGAAATCTGCTACTCCAAAAAATGTCATTCTCCTTTCTGCAATCCACAGTTTGCATAAACTGCAGCTAGCGTCCACATGTTCGGTATTACCATAGTAAACTGTCACCACATAATTTATGGTGTGCGAGACTCCAGAAGCACAAGCTGGCCACAATGTATGGGCACTACAATGCGATATTTTCAGTTTTTACTCTGCAATCTACACTGCGTGCTTGGTTCTGGAACACGTTAATGTATTCAAAATCGTCACTACACGCATAGATGAATTCCCAGAGGGCTGCAATTTACAAAATGGTAATACTTGAGGGAGGGACTCTGCTGTTCTGGCCCTTGGGGGCATCCCAAGTTGAGTCTGCAAACTATTCTAGGAAACTCTGAGCGCCAAAAGTCAAATAGCCTTCTTTCCTTAAGAGCCCTCCTGTGTGGCAAAACAGTACAGTACAGCCACGTATTATATATTGCAACATTCAGGAGAAAACAGACTAAAGGGCCAATTCACTCCATTTTCCCTTGTTAAAAATCTGGGGCTACAACAACATTTTAGTGGTAAAGATTTAATCTTTTTTTTTTCACTGCTCAATGGTCCCAAACTGAGTGTGCAAGTCAAATTTATGCTTAAAGTAGCCAACATGACTGTCTAAAAAATGAATGCAGCCTCATGCCCAGAGCTGTAGTGAATGCTGAGATATAGAACATGAAAGTGAAAAGTTCACTGCAGTCCTAGATTACCAGTAATTCATTGAGGAATGCATTTAGGAAAATTGGATCACTTTGGGAGTTGTGCTGTTCTGTCCTCTCAGGGGTTCTGTTAATCTGTCTTGCACCCGCAATCAATTTCAGTGAAATCTTCACTCCAATATATTGCTTCATCCCTTCTGAGCTTTGCACAGTTGGGGAAAATAGTTTCTGTCCAGGTATGGGGAATCATTGTACTCGGGAGAAGTTGCACAACAAATTATGCGGTCCTAGTAGCCCTTTTGAATACTAAATGTTGGGGTTAAAGCAAAATTTTAGTGGAATTTTTGTTTTCACCTTTACAGCCCTATGGTATACAATTTTGTGAATTACTGGTGGGTTTAAATGATGACTACACTCCAAGGTAAATTCTTTAAGGGGTGTTGTTTCCAAAATGGGGTCACTTGATGGTTTTCTTCTGTTTCGGCATCATAGGTGCTCTCCTAATATGAAATGTTGTCCACAATGTCTTCTATCAAAAATTGTGCTCCAAAAGTCAAATACTGCTCCTTGCCTTCCGAGCCTTGCCGTCTGCCATAGCAGTAGTTTTCTCTACATATGGCGCATCGGAGTACTCAGGAAAAATTGCACAACAAATTATCAAATCCATTTTTTCCTTTTACCGTTGCAAAAACATCAAATTTAGGTCTAAATCAACATTTTTGTTGTACAACTTTAATATTAAGTTTTCATATCTCAATATTATACATTTTTGTGGTTGAAGATGCTCTTTTCACCCCTGAATACTTTCCTCAAAGGATTTAGTTTCCAAAATGCACTTATGTAGGATTAATACTGTGTTGGCATCACGAGTTCTCTGCAAATGCCACATACTGTCCAGTCTATTCTAGAAAAATTTCCAGTGCGATAGTTACATTTTTCCCCTTCCAATCCGGGACACGTGCCCAAACAGTAGTGTACGACCACAAATGGAAAAAATGGAGTTTGCATTAATTCTTGTGAATGTGGTTATAAATGCATTGAGGGGTGCAGATTTAATAATTGAGGTACTGTTTGTGAGTTTTCTGGTATTTAGTTTTCTGGCGACTCAAAGTCACTTAAAGTTGAAGTGGTCCCTAAAAATATAGATTTTGGAAAATTCTTGAAAAAAATTTAGAAATTGCTGTTAAACTTTAAACGCTTTTAACATGATAAAAAGTGTTTTTTAAAACATGATGCTGATATGACATGTTTTAAGGGCATGAAATGTCAGTTTTAAAATGGAAAATTCTTCCTAAGTTTTAACAAATTTTTTATATTTTCTTAAATAAACGCAAATCATATCAACCAATTTTACTACTAAGGGCTCTTCCATTCATCCGTGCAGCATTGTCTGTGCACAGGCCAGAATGCATGGGCCGGCCAATGTTCTCTTGATCAGTGCATAGCACTTTCATTTATTTCTATGAGACTGTCATGATCAGCAGAAGAGTCCCATGGTCAGTCTGTGCACAGACTTGCCATGTGAAACAATCATAGAGATAAATGAAGCTGTTGTAACCAGTCTGTACAATCTGGGCAGTGAAAAAGAGTGTGTCATGAAAAAAACAATCTCAAAATCACTGAGATATGTGGAAGCATTCCAGAGTTATTATCACAAAAAAATGAAACAGATTAGTTTTAAAAAATTTGGTCTGGTCAGAAAAGTAAAAACTGGTTCTGATGCAAAAGATTTGAGATGGCTACACATGACATAGATGCTATTTACCTGCAGATTAACCCTAATGGTACCGTCAGACCTGTCGACGGCGCCGGACATGTCGGCGGCGACTGGCGGGATCGCGCACGTTTTTGGCGCCCTGCCAGCGTCGTCATCCTCCATTTACATAGGGCGACACCTCCAGCGACGCGCCGGTGATCTGACAGGCGTCATCGCCGCCGGGGTGTCTCAAAACCCCAGCGGCGATGCAGTACAATGGGAGCCTATGGCTCCCATCGCCTGTCAGGTCGCCAGCGGCCATATACATGGGGCGATGTGGATACATCGCCCTAGATCGGCCACCTGGTTTCACATCACTGATGTGAAACCAGGCGACCACTCAGAGGCGCCGACATCGCCCCTTTACATTAGGCAATGCAGGGGCGATAGGCCCCACCCCTATGTCACCTAATACATCAGCGGTGCCGTCGCCAGGTGTGACGGCACCCTTAGGTTGTGTGCTCACGGTCAGGAATTGAAGCATTTTGGATGCAGCGTATTGCTGTTGCATCCAAAATGCTGCGTTGTCCAGTACCAGCGGACGAGTGGACGAGATTTCAATAAATCCAATGCCCACAATGCTTTTCCGACTGTAGCGTGTATTCATCTGCAGTACGGTTTGCCGGACTTCTGTATCTCCACAGCATGTTAATTTCATGGTGCAGAGTTGGAAGAGATCTCCATTGGATAAATCCAGGGAGAAGACGCCAAGCACGCGCCACAGATCGTGGGTACAGGATAGCTGTGGTCTCTCTGCGTTGACCCCCGAGTTCCCACAAGTCCAGAGGCGCTGCGTCCAACAAAATCTACAGATGAAATGTATTTCTGGACATGATTGGTTTCCTTTAAACATTTGTATTTTAATATTAAAGTACTGCAAGGAATACTGCAAAACACAGCTTATCTTGCCTAATGTAAACTTTTACTCTGCTACCTCTATATAGCTTTTTCACAATTAAACATTTTTGAAGCACACATTCAGTACATATGTTGCCTATGTTTTTGCAGAAGATAAACTCAGACAATTTAATGAGCTGTTTGGAGATGTTGTTAAGATGGATTTGCAGTGAAAAAATTGATTACTTTGCATTTGCACGTACTCAGAATATAACCCAAAAGGAATAAAGAGAAAATCATCTAAGTAACTGTCGGGAACACAAAAATATGCACATTATAGGGCAGAAGAGAACTATGGTAATGCAACCTAAGTTGATGCAGAGTTGCAGTTAGTACATAGAGAAATGAACAATAGTTATTGGGTTTTCTCATCAAGCCCACGGTACCGCAGACTCTGACCTTGGCAAGACCTGAACAAAATGGTGACTTGAACATAGAATTTTCTCTACACTTGTTGTTAGCAAAAACAAATATTGATGTAGTTTGATGAAAATTTTATAGTACTATACATAAAATATAAGAGTGTTAGTTTCAACAAGAGAGCTGCATGGTTATACATAATGCATGTGTACTATTGGCCATATTCTATATGTACATTTCATATTGTAATGTAAAAAGGTCGGACTCTCCAAAAAGGGGTATACTATGTTGATTAAAAGTTCTGCCAAAGTAAGGGAAGAAGTTTTCGTTAATTTTATCTAGTACTATTTAATATGAATTATGAACTGTCAACCATTCAATGTCTCCCTCAATCTCTAACAGTGTTAGTAGAGGCATGTGGCCCCAGTGGTGCACAATTTCAAAACCTAGGATTCATTGATGACCATGATTTTAGATATATAATGCTAAACAATTGTGTTGCAATGTATAGAACAAGTGATCAGATGACTACAAGTTCAAGTTGCAAAGGGTATTCAAAACAAAAGAAACCCATTTGTACATTAAACACCAAAAAATATGAACTTGAAGAGTTGCCGTTTTTGAGTCTCCATACCTTTCAACAAAAATTTGCATTTGACAGAATCTAGTAGGACGATGTACATTTACTCCTGCTTCAATCAGGATAATGTCAGCATACAATAAAACACATAATGGCTTTTTATATAACTTCATTAGCACAGGTCAGAGTTAACAGAAATGTGTCTTGGCCATTTCCCACTCATAACAAGACTAGATAGGGATGTCTCCTATCCCCATTACTTAATACACTGGTGATGGATGGTTTAGAAACAGCCTTTAGAGGAAAAATTTCTAACCAGGTACTGATAGCAGGTAGCACAAGTTGAAAATCTTCTGTTTAGCCAGATTAGTGATGAGCGAGTGGCGTAATATTCGTAATCACTATACTCGTAAGAAGTAGTTTTTAATACTCGCATATTCATCCGAAAAGCAAGTCCAATGTTAGTCAATTAGTGATTGGCTCCATCCACACACATCTACTTATATAATCCGCAGTTGGGAATTCGGGCACTGTAGCCGAATCCCAACATGCTTTGCGGGACTGCGAGTGATGACGCGCAGCGTCATCACGAGCCGCAGACCCGCACTACTGTAAAAAAAAAAAAAAGAAAGTTAATGCTCACCCTCCCCGAGCCCCCGCCGTCTCCAGCCGTCTTCCTCCAAGCTTCCGGTGGCTGCCGCAGGCTCCGAGTGTCTGCAGAGCTCTTCTACTGCAGTCAAGGACCTGTGGTGATGTCACAGTCACGTGACACCAAGTTACTCCATGGTAACCTGGTGTCACGTGACTGTGACATCACCGCAGGTCCTGAACTGCACTAGAACAGCTCTGCAGACACTCGGAGCCTGCGGCAGCCACCGGAAGCTTGGAGGAAGACGCCAGGAGACGGCGGGGGCTCGGGGAGAGGTGAGCATTAACTTTTTTTTTTTTTAACCCCTGCCTTCCTGTTTGGAGACCTTTTACTGTACTGAGCATGCTCAGTACAGTAAATGTCTCCTCCAGCCTCACAGCCTCCCCATCCTCACTGCCTCCTCCAGCCTCAGTCTCCTCCAGCCTCACAGTCTCCTCCAGCCTCACAGCCTCCCCATCCTCACAGCCTCCTACAGCCTCCTCCAGCCTCACAGCCTCCCCATCCTCACAGCCTCCTCCAGCCTCACACCCTCCTCCAGCCTCACAGCCTCCCCATCCTCACAGCCTCCTCCAGCCTCACAGCCTCCTCCAGCCTCACAGCCTCCCCATCCTCACACCCTCCTCCAGCCTCACACCCTCCTCCAGCCTCACAGCCTCCTCCAGCCTCACAGCCTCCCCATCCTCACTGCCTCCTCCAGCCTCACAGTCTCCTCCAGCCTCACAGCCTCCCCAGCCTCCTCCAGCCTCACAGCCTCCCCATCCTCACAGCCTCCTCCAGCCTCACAGCCTCCCCATCCTCACAGCCTCCTCCAGCCTCACAGCCTCCCCAGCCTCACAGCCTCCTCCAGCCTCACAGCCTCCTCCAGCCTCACAGCCTCCCCATCCTCACAGCCTCCTCCAGCCTCACAGCCTCCTCCAGCCTCACAGCCTACCCATCCTCACAGCCTCCTCCAGTCTCACAGCCTCCTCCATCCTCACATCCTCCTCCAGCCTCACAGCCTCCCCATCCTCACAGCCTCCTCCAGCCTCACAGCCTCCTCCAGCCTCACAGCCTCCCCATCCTCACTGCCTCCTCCAGCCTCACAGTCTCCTCCAGCCTCACATCCTCCTCCAGCCTCATAGCCTCCCCATCCTCACAGCCTCCTCCAGCCTCACAGTCTCCTCCAGCCTCACAGCCTCCTCCAGCCTCACAGCCTCCTCCATCCTCACATCCTCCTCCAGCCTCACAGCCTCCCCATCCTCACAGCCTCCTCCAGCCTCACAGCCTCCCCATCCTCACTGCCTCCTCCAGCCTCACAGTCTCCTCCAGCCTCACATCCTCCTCCAGCCTCATAGCCTCCCCATCCTCACAGCCTCCTCCAGCCTCACAGCCTCCTCCAGCCTCACAGCCTCCCCATCCTCACAGCCTCCTCCAGCCTCACAGCCTCCTCCAGCCTCACAGCCTCCCTATCCTCACAGCCTCCTACAGCCTCACAGCCTCCTCCAGCCTCACAGCATCCCCATCCTCACAGCCTCCTCCAGCCTCACATCCTCCTCCAGCCTCACAGCCTCCCCATCCTCACAGCCTCCTCCAGCCTCACAGCCTCCTCCAGCCTCTCACCCTCCTCCATCCTCAGCCGCACTACCTGACACCGCTGCCATCCTGCCAACCGTCGGCCCCGCTCCATCCCCACCGCCCTCGCTCCCTCCGCGAGGTCCATGCTGCCCGGATGCCGCCGGAGCCTTCCGCCCCTCGCCACTCTCTCACCGCTGGCCTCTCAATGTCGCCATGCTGGTGGAGTAGCGGTCTACGGGCTGTGGCCGGGTGCTGGGAGCCAGGGACGTCGTCCTGTGGCCGGCAACAGCCAATGGGAGTGAGCGGACCGTGTCAGCCTGCAAAGCCTGACACGCCCCGCTCACTCCCATTGCCTGCCCCTGCAAGCAGATTGGGCGCTGTGTTGTACACACAGGACGCCCATCCCATTGCCCAGGACTTGGCATCCTAGACCAATCGGATGACCGTCCTGTCTTTACCACACACCGCCCAATCCGCTCCTTCCGCTCAGGTCACATGTGTGACCTGAGGGCAAGAACTGATCCCTCTCTGCATCACCCAACCCGCCGCAGAGGACAATGCTGTGTGACTGGGGCTGCGATCAGCCCCAGCACGCAGCCACGTCCTGCCGCCGAGCGGTGATGTCACCCCTCCAGCCGCATCTCTCCTCACCCCTTCAGCCAGACCTCTCCTCACCCCTCCAGCTGGACCTCTCCTCACCACTCCAGCCTCTGCTCTCCTCACCCCTCCAGCCTCTGCTCCCCTCACTCCTCCAGCCTCCCGCCACATCATACTCTGCTATCCACAGAGCCCCCTCTATACTCTGATACCCACAGAGCCGCCTGTATACTCTCCTACCCACACAGCCGCCTGTATACTCTGCTACCCACAGAGCTGCCTCTATACTCTGCTACCCACAGAGCCGCCTCTATACTCTGCTACCCACAGAGCCGCCTGTATACTCTGCTACCCACAGAGCCGCCTGTATACTCTCCTACCCACAGACCCACCTGTATTCTCTGCTACCCACAGAGCCGTTTCTATATTCTGCTACCCACACAGCCGCCTCTATACTCTGCTACCCACAGAGCCTTCTCTATACTCTGCTACCCACAGAGCCGCCTGTATAATCTGCTAACCACAAACCCGCCTGTATACTCTGCTACCCACAGAGCCGCCTGTATACTTTTCTACCCAGAGAGCCGCCTGTATAATCTGCTACCCTCAGAGCAGTCTGTATACTCTGCTACCCACAGACCCGCCTGTATAGTCTGCTACCCACAGAGCCCCATGTATTCTCTGCTAGCCACTCACCCGCCTGTATACACACAATTCATTTCACCGCGCTCCCGATGCAATTGCATCGGGCCTTTTTACTAGTCCTGCTATAAAACGAGCATTTCTGGGACAGGGTGTGCTTCTACTGCATAAAACAACTTGCAGGGCCCCGAGAGAGACCCTAACATTCAATCTGCTCTCCCTGAGGTGCCAGTTCTCTTTGTGTACTGAAGATCGATAACGATTGACACATCACTCATGAGTACCAGTATTACTCGCCAAGTAACGAGTATCTTGAATAGTGTACTATTCGTGCGAGTAGCGAATAGTAACGATTACACTCGCTCATCACTACAGATGACCTGTTTATCTACACCTCTATCCTGAAAACATGTTTCCCCAATATAATAATAAATAATAATAATAATCTTTATTTATAGAGCGCCAACATATTTTGCATCGCTTCACAATTCAGAGGTACATATTCAAACAATCATAAAAAACAGTTATCAGAAAATACAATACAATGCAATACAGAATACAATACAATACAATTACAATAATTAAAGCAAAATAGTGACAGCCCTGCTCACAAGAGCTTACAATCTAACAATGAGGTGGGGGTGACACAAAGTACAGGTGATTATTTACAATGATGGTATAGTCAACTTGAGGAAATGGGGAACAGATAGGAGCAGCATAAGTGGCCACCAACCATTATTCGTGATGCATTTGAGACTGGTGGAGCGGATAGGCTATGTCTTAATGACTTTGACTAGGGAACCTGATAGGCCGCCCTAAAAGATGTGTTTTTAGGGATCGCCTGAAACTATGTAAATTGTGGATAGACCTAATTTCTTGGGGTAGAGCATTCCAGAGAATCGGTGCAGCTCGGGAGAAGTCTTGGAGCTGGGAATGGGAGGTTTCGGATTAATGCAGAAGTGAGTCTAAAGTCACTTCCAGAGTAAAGAGAATGGGTGGGTTCAGGGGCGGACCGTCACCCCCGGGGGCCCTGGTGCAGGTGAGGACCGGGGGGGGGGGATGGGATGCTGGGAGAGCAGAGCTCTCTTACCTGCTGCTGCTGGGAGAGCCGTGCTGCTGGGAGAGCCGCGCTGCTGGGAGAGCCGCGCTGCTGGGAGAGCCGCGCTGCTTCTGGGAGAGCCGCGCTCTCCCGCCTGGTCCTGCTGGGAGAGCCGTGCTGCTGCTGGGAGAGCCGTGCTGCTGCTGGGAGAGCCGCGCTCTCCCGCCTGGTGCTGCCGGGAGAGCCGCGCTCTCCCGCCTGGTGCTGCTGGCAGAGCTGCGCCGGATGGTCGTAGGAGCCGGAGAGGAGGGGCGGGATTAGGCAAGGGAAGCAGGAAGCTCTCTGCTACCCTTGCCTGGCCCTCCTCTCCTTTGACGGCGGCTTGTGGGGGTCGACTGGGGGCCCCCTCCAGGCTTGAAGGGGCCCCCTGACCAGTCGGGGCCCTGGTGCAGCTGCACCAGCTGCACCAGTGTAGTTCCGCCCCTGGGTGGGTTGATAGACAGAGATGAGGGAAGAGATGTAGGGGGTGCTGCATTATGAAGAGCTTTGTGGGTGAGAACAAGCAGTTTGAATTGGATCCTATCGTGTATAGGCAGCCAGTGCAATGACTGGCACAGAGCGGAGGCATCCGAGTAACGGTTAGCCAGATAGGTGATCCTGGCTGCTGCATTAAGGATGGACAGGAGAGAGGAAATTCTAGTGCTGGGGAAGCCAATAAAAAAATAATTACAACTGTCAAAATAGTCAAGGTGGGAGTGAATCAGGGCCACAGTGAGGGTTTTTTGTGGTTTCCAAGGTAAGAAAGGGGCAAATTCTAGAGATGTTCTTCAGGTGCAAGTGGCAAGAGCGGGCGAGAAATTGTATATATGGGGTGAAGGAAAGATCAGAGTCAAACATAACACCCAGGCAGCGAGCCTGCTGCCTAGGCGCTATCATGGTGCCGCACACTGAGAGAGATGTCAGATTTAGGGAGGTTAGTGGAGGGCAGGTGCAGAAAAAGTTCAGATTTGTAAAGGTTGACTTTCAGATAGAGAGCGGACATGATATTGGAAACTGCGGTTAGACAGTCATTGGTGTTCTTTATTAGAGCGGGAGTTAGGTCAGGGGATGAAGTGTATAGTTGTGTGTCATCAGCATAAAGATGGTACTAAAAGCCAAATCTGCTGTTGGTCTGTCCGATCGGGGCCAAGTAGCCAAAGGCTGAACCCTGAGGGACCCCAATAGTAAGAGGAATAGGGGAGGAAGTGGAGCCAGCGAATGATACACTGAAAGAGCACTCAGAAAGATAGGAAGAGAACCAGGAGAGAGCCGTGTTCTTGATACTGATAGAGTGCAGCATAGAGAGTAGGAGATGGTGGTCAACAGTGTCAAAGGCTGCAGAAACTATAGGGGGTGAGACAATGCACAAATAGGGTCTTATCTCCTTACAGATATCGGCAAGAAACTGATTGAAAGCTGCTCACCTGGAAAAGTTGTGTTACATGTTACACACAACAAGTGTGCGCGCCTGGATACAGCTGCTGCAGAACCCACACATCCACAATCGATGTGGCGAACAATAGTTGTATTGGGACGAAGTGTCTCAGGATCCGCGCTGCTGAATGAATGAAACCAGAAACTGGAAACCAAAAGGGTTTGTCCCTGAGGAAGGAGCATGGTAGTGCTCCTAAATGCGTAGAAATAAAGAACACCCGTTGAAACAAGTGTTCCAGTTTCTGGTTTCATTCATTCAGCAGCGCGGATCCTGAGACACTTCGTCCCAATACAACTAAAGGCTGCAGAGAAATCAAGAAGAATAAGCAAAGAGTGGTTACCATTACATTTTGCTGTCAGAAGGTCATTGGTCACTTTGGTGAGGGCAGTTTCTGTAGAATGTAGGGGACGGAAACCAGACTGTAATGGGTCTAGAAGAGAGTGAGTGGAGAGATAACGGGTGATACGGGAGTAGACCAGGTGCTCCAGGAGTTTAGAGATGAAGGGGAGATTGGAGACTGGTCTGTAGTTGTTTGCACAGGATGGGCATTTGCACTAGCCTCGTCCCCTTCTTCTTCAGAAGCCATTATAACCTTATGGACGCTGATATCCTGGTATGCTGAACTATGTCTCAGCTCATCTGTTTGTTTCTCTGTACATAGCCCAGTCGCCGAAATGCATTGTTTGTACATGAAATGATAAATTAGATACTTTCTAAATAAATGGAGTATCCTGTCAAGCATCCAAAAGCGCTCCCTAGCAAACCGGAATTTACTACCTTTCCTTCCCTGAAGGAGGAGGGGAAGATGCCAGAAGAGCAGGAGAGATTGAAGATTTTGGTTAGGTGAGTAGTGACGACTGGAGAGAGACTGGAGTAGGTGTGAGGGGATGGGACCAGTGGTGCATGTGGTAGGAAAAGAGGAGCCTGGAAACTTCTTCTATGACTGGGTCGAATGTGGAGAGTGAGCCGGAGGAAATGTGGGGAGAGGTAGGGGTAACAGCGATTTGAGGTTGGGAGTTGATTTCCTGACGAATGTTTTCTATTTTCTTAGTGAAGTAAGAAGCCAGATCATCAGCACAGAGGTCAGTGATAGGGGCCTGCACTTTAGGACTGAGGAGAGAGTGAAAGGTGTCAAAGAGTTTCTTTGGGTTGTTGGATAGTGAGGAGTTCAGGGTGGTGAAGTAGGTCTGTTTGGTGAGGAGGAGGGCAGAGTTGTGTGTTCTCAGCATAAATTTATAGTGAGTGAAGTTTTCTGGTGTGCAGGTTTTCCTCCATAGACGTTCAGCACTCCTAGAGCATCACTGGAGGAATCGAGTTTGTGATGTGAGCCAGGGCTGTTTCACTCTGTGTTTGAAGGTTCTGAGGGTGAGGGGCACTACTTAGTCCAGGGTGCTTGTGAGAGTCATTGTAGTGATTCACCACCTGATCGGGACAGGAGAAGGCAGAGATTGGGGACATTGATGAGTGTAAAGAGTCTGTGAGTGTTTGATGGTTAATGGCCTGTAGATTTCTGGATGTGCGATAGGTAGGGGTTTGCTGTGGTGGGCGAGGATTTGTGAGTGTGATGGAGAGAATGTTGTGATCAGAGAGAGGAAGAGGTAAGTTATCTAAGGAGGAGGTTGAACAGAGCCGGACAAAGATCAGGTCAAGGGTGTTGCAATCCTTGAGTGTCTCAGAGCTTTAATTACTGGAATGTCAGACCTTTAGAAACGTCTGCAGCTATAAAGTAAACACCTATAAATCTGAGGTCCTGAGACACTCATTCCTTATTAAAACACCTCTCCAACAATTTTTTTTATTGCACAGTTGGAATTGTGCTTTAAAGCTAAGTCTCCTAACACCTTTGTGATACTTGCCTTACCACGGCTTCACCTTTTACCAGCGCTGCTCCAACTGGTCTTTGGGGTTTAAGTAAAGGCCAAGGATCACAAAGACAGAAGATGAACACGATCTGCGCTGCTGTATAAAGTGAAGATGGACCAAATTCTCGGTGGAAGCGGTGTTTATTTCAACGCGTTTTAAGTCTGTCTCAGCCTCTTCTTCAGGAAAACACCATAATACAGCATCACTCCTCAGGACCACAAGCCATTTGACAGTTCAAAATATGGTTGATTTAATACTCCATGATTAGAGCAGAAGCAGGAACTGTTTTGACTGTAGAAGACCTGTTGAAGTCCAAAGAATGACCTGTAGTTAGCCAGTTGGAAAATGAAGAGGCTGGAGCAAGGACACATTGAGGTTTTATTTCTGTTTTCTCTGTGGTTCTTTTTGGCCTCCATACTTGGAGAAGACCTCTGCAGAGTTCTGATGGCAGGCAGGAATATAAGAGGCAGCAAATGCAGTCCAGAGTTTCTAAGAAAGTGATTGAAGTGTAATTTTGAAGCAGTTATGAAAACAAGATGATCCCCACTGGGTGATCTGGTTAAATGACCAGAGCATGTAACCACAGCCATGGAATTCCCAAAAGCAAAGGTGCACCAGAAAGTGGCAAAACCAAAAAATAAAAGTCCACAACTTGTCGTTTATCAATCTGAAGCTTTAACTAGCAATCCCGCTGTGTGACCTAAGGTAACCTCAGTGACATCAGTGCTCATAACACTAGCTGCCTCACAATAGCCACAATATTGTGCGAGATGTAGCAGGTATATCTTGCTGATATTGCAGGACAGTGTGTCTGAGGAGTGGTGACATCAGGGAGAGCAATACAATTCAAACTTGTGGGATTGCCCCTGTGTGACCCCTCAAGTCTGAACTACAGTAATCTTTGTGAAGGCACGGCTTGTCTCACTGTTACAAGTACTTGGATGCCTGCTCTCACAGTATACGTTCTGTGAATGTGACCCCCTATATGCTTGTAAGAGGGTTCAGCCACAGTTTGGTGGAAGGGCTCGAGTATTCCTCTTGCCCTCAGACTACCCCCACAGAGACTTCTAGGGCAGGACTGAGCAACTCCAGCATGCAAGGGCTACCAACAGTGCATGTTTTTAGGATCTCCTTAGCATTGCACAGGTGATAATTTAATCCCCTGCATAGGTGATGATTCCAACACCTTGTGCAATGCTTCACTGTTTAAAAAAAAACACATATTGATACATGATGTACCGTATATACTCGTGTATAAGCCGAGTTTTTCAGCCCAAAATTTGGGCTGAAAAGTCCCCCCCTCGGCTTATACACGGGTCTATACGGTAGACCCGTGTGGTGGGGGCTGTGGGGCCAGGGCTGTGGAGGCTGGAGGAGGCGGGGGGAGTCTGCTGTATGAGCGGCCCCATCACGTGGGGCCGCTCATTATATATGCACTGCTTCCCCCTGTCAATCAGCGCAGGGGGAAGCAGTTCATATATTCCCCCCAAAAGCTGGCACTCACCCCCCCTTGTAAGGCCCCCCCCATCGCTGCTTATACATTACCATTCCGGTGTTCTGATCCGCGCTGCTCCTCGGGGCTTCTTCATGCTCCGTCCGCGCTGGCTGCATCCGGGGATCTCCGGCTGTCGCAGCGATATGACGTCATCGCGCGACGGCCGGAGAATGGAGATCCCGGATGCAGTCAGCGAGGACGGAGCATGAAGAAGCAGCGAGGAGCGGCGCGGATCAGAACACCGGAATGGTAATGTATAAGCAGCGGGGGGGGGAAGCCTTACAAGGGGGCCGAGTGCCAGCATTTGGGGGCTGTTGGTACCCCCAGGGGGCTGCTGGGTACCCCCTGGGGGCTGCTTGGTACCCCCAGGGGGCTGTTGGTACCCCCAGGGGGCTGCTGGGTACCCCCTGGGGGCTGTTGATACCCCCTGAGGGCTGTTGGTACCCCCAGGGGGCTGCTGGGTACCCCCTGGGGGCTGCTGGGTACCCCAGGGGGCTGTTGGTACCCCCAGGGGGCTGCTGGGTACCCCCTGGGGGCTGTTAGTATCCCCTGGGGGCTGTTGGTACCCCCAGGGGGCTGCTGGGTACCCCCTGGGGCTGTTGGTACCCCAGGGGGCTGTTGGTACCCCCAGGGGGCTGCTGGGTACCCCCTGGGGGCTGTTGGTACCCCAGGGGGCTGTTGGTACCCCCAGGGGGCTGCTGGGTACCCCCTGGGGGCTGTTAGTACCCCCTGGGGGCTGTTGGTACCCCCTGGGGCTGTTGGTACCCCAGGGGGCTGTTGGTACCCCCAGGGGGCTGCTGGGTACCCCCTGGGGGCTGTTGGTACCCCAGGGGGCTGTTGGTACCCCCAGGGGGCTGCTGGGTACCCCCTGGGGGCTGTTGGTACTCCAGGGGGCTGTTTGGTACCCCCCAGGGGGCTGCTGGGTACCCCCTGGGGGCTGTTGGTACCCCCAGGGGGCTGCTGGGTACTCCCTGGGGGCTGTTGGTACCCCCAGGGGGCTGTTGGTACCCCCAGGGGGCTGCTGGGTACCCCCTGGGGGCTGTTGGTACCCCCAGGGGGCTGCTGGGTACCCCCTGGGGGCCGCTGTATAACCCCTGGGGGTGCTGTATAACCCCTGGGGGGTGCTGTATAACCCCTGGGGGCTGCTGTATATACTGCTGAGGCCTGTATACCACTGGGGCTGCTGTATATACCACTGGGGCTGCTGTATATACCACTGGGGCTGCTGTATATACCACTGGGGCTTCTGTATATACTGGTGGGGTCTGTATATACCACTGAGGAGGCTGCTGTATACCACTGGGGTTGCTGTATATACTACTGGGGCTGCCTGTATACTACCACTGGGGCTGCATATACTACTGGGGCTGCCTGTATACTACCACTGGGGCTGTATATACTACTGGGGCTGCTGCTGTATACAGCACTGGGGCTGCTACTGTATACGACCACTGGGGCTGCTGTATACTACCACTGGGGAGGCCTGTATACCACTGGGGGGGCCTGTATACCACACTGCTGGGGGCTGTATACCTCTGCTGAGGTCCACCCTCGGCTTATACACGAGTCAATAGGTTTTTCCAGATTTTTGGGGCAAAAGTAGGGGGGTCGGCTTATACACGGGTCGGCTTATACACGAGTATATACGGTAATTTTTCACATTTATGTTACCCAAGCACCGATCATTTTAAAATAGGGACTTTGCACAGACTATTCATAATAAGTGTAAAATACATACATATATAAATATACACAGTATGTAAGTAAGGCTCACAAGGATCAGCAGAGTCGATTAAAATGGGATACAGGCCTTCAAGATAATCGGGTACAGTCCATTAAGGGAACAGTCCATTCAGGGCTTTGAGGTGTAGTCCGAAGACTGCAGTTCTGCTAATCCAGCAGGGAGAAGCGCAATCAGCACTAAACTTGGGAAGGGAAAAAATAAAATAAGGCCTACCCAACCATGAGGCAGGGCAGTCCTCTTTTATCGGAGTCAAAACACTTTTGCAGCTTTCTCAATGCTGCTTGGGATGTGACTGTTCCACACTGTAAGTTGCTGCTGGATGGTCTCGGGGGTCTCAAGTGCTACTCCAGGGGCATTCTCCACTACCACTTGCTCCCCAGCAAACCCCGTCATGGCCACCACGGGAGAAGAGGACTGAGGAATTAGGGGATGGCCACCCCCTCTAGCACAAAATGGAGGAACTCGGGCAAGCCTGGCAGACCCTTCAAGATCTCTGGCCCCTGTGAGTTTCACTGCAGCTGGCTGGTTAACATGGTCAGGCCTGGTTAGTAGCCAACAATCCATCCTCTCCATGTCGACCTCCTGCTGTCACTCTTGACAATCTTCTGTGGTGGCGACCCAACTTACCCCTACCATGTACCAGCCCTTGCTGTTTTTTACCTTCATGAAGATGACCAACTCCCCAATATAGAGGGTGCAGAGTCATGAAGGCAGATGGTCATGCAGCAGGGTGGACCGGTTTACATAGCACCTATCACCAGTCCTGTCTTCGGCTAGGAACCCAAACCCCCTTTTCTGAAAAAATGATGGCATCTGGCTCTGGGTACATTGCTTCTCAAGGTGAATACACTTAGGCCCCTGCAACCACTCTAAGGCATGGGTATCTGAGAGTCTAATTTCTTTCAGAAATGATAGGTGCCAAAGTGGTTTATGCCTATAAGGATAGTTGATGTTAGTTGGGATGGGATAGGAGGCCCCTCATGGCATTCTCCCAGTTGGAGGCCTCTATGCAGGATTGCTACAGAAGGCAGTGAAACAGGAACTTCTAAAACTACTACCTCCTCCTCATCCTCCTCCCTCTCGGTTTGTCGATCCACTGGCTGCAGCACTGGCTGCAGGTTTAATAAGGCCAGGCATGTTTCAGTATCCTGCCTCTGACCCGTGGTGGTCCTGGCTGGCATACAGAATGGCTCACCCCCCAACTCTGAGCCTGTTCCCATGGGTAGTGATGGGCGAATCCTAAATTACTCGGAATCGCTTGACTCTAGCGAGTCCGAGCACAGGACTCGCTACTCGTTGCGAGTCTAGCGAGTCCAATGTTAATGAATGGGGAAGCGAGTAATAGCGAGTAGTGTGAGATTTACAAATTGCAGATGTGTCTCGGAAGCTTCAGCCTGAAGCAATCCTAGTTTTGTCATTTATTTGCATTGGACTCGTTTACTTTGCAACTGTAATAGCTGGGAAACTCGCACAGATAAGAGTCCTGCTTTCTCCTCTGTGCTGGCTGCCAGCTCCAGGGTCCTAGAGCCCGCCTTCTGCCTGATGTAGCAGTGGTGAGATTGTTCTCAGTCTGCTCATTCCCTGTGTACAGACATGAATGTCTGTGCACAGAGATGATGTAGCAGAGCTGAGATTGTTCTCAGTCTGCTCATTCCCTGTGCATATACATCTATATCTATGCACAGGGGATGTAGCAGAGAGGACATCGCGTTTTGGACTGCGTCGGACGGAAGAGGATTTTTTTAATTAAAGATGGAGTCCCTAATGGCTTTTTTTTTTATTTCTAATAAAAAATTTTCTTTGTGTTGTGTTTTTTTTAAAACAATTTAATAGAAATTCATGGCGGTCATGTCTAATATTGGCGTGACCGCCATAAATTTCGGGCTTAGGGCCAGCTGATAATACAAAGCTGGCCCTAACCTCTTTATTACCCAGCGTGCCACCGCTACCAGGGCCGCTGGAAGAGCGGGGTTCAGCGCCAGAGGATGGCGCTTCAATGAACGCGCCATCTTCTGGGGCGGCTGCGGGCTACAATTTGCAGCGGGGGGTGTCCAGAAAGCTTGGGCATCCCTGCGCTGCGGATTCCAGCCCCCAGCTGCTTAGCTGTACCTGGCTAGACATAGAAATTGCGCGGAGCCCCACGCATTTTTTTTTTATTATTTCATGAATTTCAGAGTCTCAGAGTCAGAGTCTCAGAGTCAGAGTCTCAGAGTCAGTCTCAGAGTCAGAATCCTCTGGCGCTGAACCCCGCTCTTCCAGCGGCCCTGGTGGTGGTAGCATGCTGGGTAATAAAGGGGTTAATACCAGCTTTGTTATACAAGCTGGTATTAAGCCCGAGATTCTTAATGTCAGGCCACATTTGACCCAGCCACTAAGAATCTCCAATAAAGGGTTAAAAAAACACAACACAGAGAAAAAATTTTATTTGAAATAAAAAAAAAAGCCATTAGGGACTCCATCTTTAATTAAAAAAATCCTCTTCCGTCCAACGTAGTCCAAAACGCGATGTCCTCTCTGCTACATCCCCTGTGCATAGATAGATGTCTATGCACAGGGAATGAGCAGACTGAGAACAATCTCAGCACTGCTACATCATGTCTGTGAGCAGGCGGCTCTAGGACCCTGGAGCTGCACAGAGAAGACAGCTGGACTCGGCTCGCAATGTAACAGCAGTTACTTTGCGAGTTTCCCTGCTATCACTGGCACAGTAGCCAAGTCTAATGCAAACAATGGCAATCCTAGTTTTGTCAGCGTTTCTGACAAAACTAGGATTGATATTGATTTGCATTGGACTCGTGCGAGTAATCACTGGGAAACTCGCAGAGTACCGAGTCCTGCGAGTCCCTTACTACTCGCCGAGTAACGAGTCCTAGCGAGTAGATTCGCCCATCCCTACCCATGGGACCTACTCAGGCATGCGGAACCAGCACTGGATTCTGACCTCACTGCATAGCAGGCCCAAAGCGGGGAGCATGGTCATACTTCATCACAAGTATGTGGGTATGTCCTCTGCGGGCTGCTCAGGTTGTGGTGAAGCAACCTCGGCCCCTGGGGTGTTGAGGAGAATCAGCTCCTCCAAAGCAGGCATCTCTTGGGGTGAATCAGTCAAGTCTCCAAAATGTGGACTGTGGCACACGGTACACAGAGTTGATGTGTTGTACGGAAATCCCAAGATGGCACCAGCCTCTGGAGTGGGGCATCTGTCCTTTGCCTAGAGTCCTGGCTCTGCTAGCATAAGTACCCAATCACTTACAGGATTTTATTGTTTGCCTAATCTTGTTGCCTAGCTCCTCATTAAGCCCTTCATGGGGTGGGCTGCAGAAGGCACCTTACTTACAAATTTCATTCCCCATGCCACAGGTAACACCTAGACTTAGGGGTATTGATTATTGAAGTCTGACATATCTGGTGGAAAAATAAGAAAAATAAAATCGTTTTTTCATTTCACCACTAATTTTTCAGGGAATGTTGAATAAAACTTGTAGGCAATGACATACTTGTGCACATGCCAAAAATATGTATTCTAAACACATGGAAGGAAAGGAAATAAAGGGATTGAATATTTTGAAGAAGCAATAACCATATTCTAGTGTTTCATGAGTGAACAGACCTATAAGACCCTGTAAGCATATAATGGGCATATGCTACCTTTATCTGAATTGCTAGCAGATATGTGTAGAAGTGGTGGCCTTGCATGCTGCTGACTATCTACAATAATAAAGGTTTGCTCTCTAAATAAAAAATAAAAATAATAATAAAAAAATGTAAAAGCTCTCTTATGGCCACTTTACACGCAGCTACAGGAAACAGGTTGTCCACAGGTAACTTGCTGGTTGCAGTGAAATCATGGAGACATGGTTCTATCTTGTTGCTGTGTACAAATGGAATAATGTCTCCATGATTTCACTGCAACCAGCAAGTTACCTGTGGACAACCTGTTACCTGTAGCTGCATGTAAAGTGGCCATTAAAGGGATGTTTAAAGTAGATTTTATGGTTCCTGGATTTCACAGCTGCTGCCACTTCTGGCACTGTTATTTTCACAGCCTGTAGGTGTACCACCTGGAATCTCAAGGAAGCTTAAAAACTTTCTTTTAAAGCTCTCCTAAATTCACCAGGTTGAAATAAACCAGTGGACCCGATGGCTGTGAATTCACCTAAACATTAACTAAGGGTGTTCCCAGCCATTGGTTCTTCTGGTGAGTGCTTTAGGCCCAAACCTTCAAGGAAAGTTTTAGCACCATTTTAAAATTTTGAACTTTTCCCCTTAACGAAGCAATGATCGCTGATATTTTAGTAAATTGATTGGATTTTTTGATCACAAATCAAATTGTCAATGTTTGTGCCGAATTTGAGATTGGCGGACGTATTCGGGGAACATTCACTCATCTCTACTCACATCACATATAGTGTAAACTGTAAATATTCTCTGGTGGCAGCAAGACCAAATAATCTTGTTAATGCAAGTCTGTAATATGTATATTCCTGGTGACATTCCAACTAGACGTGCACAGCCTTGCTCAATTCACTTGTATTGAATGAAGCTGTCTAGTTGGAATCTGTCCGGAAGTATGCATTTAACATACTTGTGGTCAAATGACTGCTTGGTTACTCAGCTGGCATAGAGGCATCCTAACAGTGAATTGAGAATTCACAAGTCTACAGTAACACAGAGTGATTGCAGACTTTTCTAAAAAGCCTGCACAAACTTCAATAAGGAAAGTAAAGAAATAGTTTCTTGGTTAGATAATGAAACATATTTAAAGGCCACTTCACACACTACAATACCGCTAACGATGTCGAGGCAACGTCACATGTTTTGTGACGACAGCGACCTCTCCAGCGATGTTGTAGTGTGTGACAGCCACCAGCGACCTGGCCCCTGCTGTGAGGTCACTGGTTGCTGCACGTCTCTGAGAACCATTTTTTGGTCCCAAGTCTCCTGCTGGTTAGCACACATCGCTGTGTGTGACCGCGAGAGACGAGCGAATCAGCGACCTCACAGGCTGGTAATCCATACTAAACAGCGGGTAACTAAGCAGCGCTTGAGAAGCTCAAAAATTAAAATTGACAGGAATAGGTTAATATATATTGGGCTTTATGCAAATACGCCTCCTGATTTTGACTTCCTCTTTAGAGCCAATATAACCCACCAAAGGTTGGGAATGCTGCAATTTAGCAATCAGCATCATTCCCTAAATGCTGGTGCACTAAGGAATTTAAGTAAGGAATGACTATAATGTGCTACTGAGCAAATTATTTTAATACAATAACAAGAATGACCAAACTGAGTTTACATACCTATACCATAGGGTTATTATCCCTTCTTTTACAGAGGTCACAGAACCTAATGAAAGGATTTTCCTAACTCAGTCAGATCTTATTCTAGAGGTTTCCACTACATTCATATGCACTCATATGTAGATTTCACTTTTTCCACCCTATGGATAGTTTTTATGTTAGGCTACTTTCACATAACGATTTTGTCAAATCCGATGCTGTCCGATATAAATCGGACAGCATCGGATCTAAACTGATCCCTGCAATCGTATGCCAAATATGCCGATATTCTGCAGGATCAGTTTACCAGCTCCTCCTGTCACCTGTCCAGGCTGTTCTCCCCTGTGTTCTCTCCCCTTTCCCTCATCTCCCCTGGTGCTCCCCCCTCTTCTCCCTTCTGTGTCCCCTCTTTTCCCCTCTGTCCCCTCCTCTTCTCCCCTGTGTGGCCCCCTCATGTCCCCCAGTACTCCCCCTCCTTTCCCCTTCCTCCGGAACAAAAAAATAAAAAAAAATTATTCTCACCTGTCCACGACACCCGCTGCGCTTCCAGCTGTCTTCTTCTGATCCTAGGACCTCTTGTAATGTCACAGTCACATGACCGTTACCGCGGTAACCGGTCATGTGTACTGTGACATCACGGCAGGTCCTAGAGGCAGGAAATGCTGGAGACGCCGAGGGACTCATGGACAGGTGAGCATAGATGTTTTTTTTTTTAACCCCTGCCTTACTTAATTTTACTTCCGCCAATGTATGTATATACATTGCGGAAGTAAAATTAGATAGTTAGGAGCAGTTTTACTGTAATGAAGCATGCTCATCCTCGGACCCTGCTCCATAGGGCCCCATGTTAAAAACATCGGACCAAATCGGATGTGCACTAAATGGCATCCGATTTGGTCCGATCCGATTTTATTTTCGGTGCAAAAATCGGAGCATGCCCATAGGGCTGCATGGGGGCCAGAATCGTTCCGATGCTGTCCGATTTTTATCAGACAGCATCGGAAATAAAAATTCCGTAATGTGAAACCAGCTTAGAGTAGTAAAAAGTTATCTATATTTAGATTGATATAAAGTATTATGTTGTCATTTACTCTAATATTTACTTTAGTTTACATGCACATGTATGTGTATTGCCTTAGATTATAGAAGTGAAAAAATTCCTTTACTAGTTCAAAACCTTTCCTGTACAAGTGCTGTTAGAACAACACAGAGACATGAGCATAAATTCTCATGCCTGTGTAAATTACTTTGACCACATTAGTGCTAGTATGACCACACAATTAAATCAGATTTGGACTCATATGATTCCCTCACCTGACCCAGGTATTACTGATAGAGCTTAATTTCCTATTAGGATCTCTCTGGTCTAAGGGTTTTTCTCTCTCTCCTACCTCTCCTCTGTTTGCTGGAGGATATTAGGCACTTATGAAGTTATCTTGAGCGGCACCATGCGCTAGATGCCTCGGCCGTTCGGGACTTGGCAGTGACTCACAGGGAGGGCGGAGAACCAACGGTTTCGGAACTATTCAAGCTCCTTCATCATTGTTATGCCCATCCCACCAACAAATGTAAAGGTCCCTATTAAACATTATAATTAAACATTAATTCATAGCAGTCCCTATTTGCAGCTAGAACACTACAGTGAAAACAATAGACAAATAGCAGACATGAGAGAAAATATGGTGCATTTGTTGCTATCAGCACAATACATCTACCTTGTAAGATGTGACCTGCAGCCATTGGAGGCGAGATCTGAAGGATGTACCCCAGATCTCTATTAAATCCGGGCTTGGTGGGAGGGGCATAACCCTGACAAAGGAGCACCAATAGTTCCAAAACCGGTCTGTTCTCTACCCTCGCTGACATCACGCCAAGTCCCATCCCTCTGTGCCACACCTGCCGTTGCGTTGTGAACCCCGAACAGCCAAGGCATCCAGCCTACGGTGCGCTGAAGACCGGGCACCTGCATCATCAGGCAGTGGGGATAGACCCTCGCTCAGCCTGCAGGTTTAGCATACTCTTAGTGCATAACTTCAAAGTGCCTAATATCCTCCAGCAAATGAAGGAAAGGTAGAGAGAGAGAGGAAAACCCTAAGACCAGAGGATACTAATAGGAAATAAATCTCCTTCAGTAATACCTGGGTCGGGTAAGGACTCATATGAGTCTAAATCTGCTTTAATTATGTGGCCATAATAGCACTAATGTGGTCAAAGTAATTTATACAGGCATGGGAAGTTATGCTTATGTGTCTGTATTGTTCTAACAGCACTTGTGCAGGAAAGGTTTTGAACTAGTAAAGGTATTTTTTCACTTGCATAATCTAAGGCAATACACATACATGTGCATGTAAACCTAAAGTAAATATTAGAGTAAATCACAACATAATACTTTATATCAATCTATATATAGATAGCTTTTTTTACTACTCTAACACATAAACAATCCATAGGGTGGAAAAAGTGAAATCTACCTACAGTTACCTTTACACGCTGCAACCGCGGCGAGAAATCTGACTGGCAATCTGTAGCCCCGTCACCATCGTCGTGAAATTGCCTCGAAATTGTGGCGTCTAATTGGGGAATTTGGTGGCGATAAAAAAGGTTGCGCCTGGTTCAGATTTCAAAGCACTGCTCCAAAATCAGAGGCAATCATGAAGGCTAAATTCCCGGCTTTTGGTGTGTGAAGGGGCGATAGGGATGGAATCTGCGTCGCCTAGTGATTTCCCACAGCGTGCTGGAGACTGCTCCCGTCATTGATCATTGGTAGTGGCTACTGTGTTTCCATTGGCTGTCCCTTCACAGGGCGACATATTGGAAGAGCTGACCATTCACCACACACACAATGGCAATGGCGTCATGTATTTGCCAGCCTTCCAGAGCAGGTTGGCCAATCATAACGCTATTGCGATGTCCAATGATTGTGTTTGGGGCGCTGTGTACAACAATTTGGCACGCCTATGTTCTCACCGCGCTAAACAGGTACGCCCACATTCCTTTGGGAATTGCGGCGTGTGAAGCGGCGTTGGGAATCTACCAGATGTTTCCTGCTGTTTGTGTGGAAACTTCTGGGACGACACATCGCCTTAGGTTGAGGGCAAAATAGCAGCGTGTAAAAGCGCCTTTCATGGAGGCAACCATGAAAAATGTGCACGCGCACGTTAGATTGCCTCCTATCGCCGCCAAAAATTGCGCCGTGTAAAGGTACCCTATGAGTGCACATGTGTCTAGTGGAAACCTCTAGAATAAGGATCTGACTGAGTTAGGAAAATCCTTTCTTAGGTTCTGTGTCCTCTGTAAAATAAGGGATAATAACCTTATGGTATAGCTGTATAAACTCAGTTTGGTAATCCTTGGTATTGTATTAAAATAATTTGTGCAATAGCACATTACAGAAATAGGTTAATAAAGCCTGCAGTATTAGAATTATTCACCTCTCTTAACAGAATTTCTTCCAAAAAATACATATGCAAATCTGGTGATGTCTCAAGCACACCTGATGCAACTAATCAAGGGTTTCATTATTAGCATCAAGTAGCATAAAGTGTGCTTGAGCTAAAACACAAAATACATGGACTGGGTAATGGTTTGTTGATGTGTTATTTGATTGCATATTAGAAGTATTGCTAAGTCAAGAGTTATCCAAACAGCTGAGATAGGATATTATTACCTTGCACAAACAAAAAAATAATTCAAAACATTGCATGTATTCATAGATACAGTTGGAATCATAGCTTGCAAGTTCAATTGAAGCATATCCTGAAATGAAGAACACTCTGTATTGAAGCATGATGGTGACTGTGATACTCTGTGGCTTCTTTGCTTCTCTGTCACTTGAAACTTGCAGCATGTGGAGCGTAATAAGATGGATTCAATCAAGTATCAGGAAATCCAAGGAGAAAACTTCAGGATAACGCTGTAGTTTTTGCAATGAAACTCTTAACCTTCCAATTTGACAAATACACCAAACATACCTCACCAACAGAAAGAGGAAAATCAAGAAAGTAGACTACCGATAAGCAAAAAAAAAAACAAAGCAAAACAAAAATAAACAATAAAAAACCAATTTCATTTGATATCCATTAGTATTATCTGAGAAATAAATGAACATAAAGAGCAAAAGTCTATCATTTTCTCCAGCTAGGAAATTTAATCTAGACAATTTTGTACAGAATTTAAAGGTTACCAGAAATGTTTGCTCCTATTGGCCACATATAAATGAAAATTTCTCTGGCCTACCTCTGAGCTGAGCCTAGCAAGGAAATCACTTTGGAACCAAATCCATTTGACAATATCCACTACTTTGAAATATAAGTCCTCATTCTGTATCATAAATAGAGAATCCTTTTATTCCCTATTTTCCACAGTTTCTATTGTTACTGACTTACCTTCCCATTAATCCTGTAATCTCTATCTATGGGTTGGCTAGATTTTAATTCTGTCACTTATGATTCACAGGAAACTGCAGCCACATGGTAATAAAAACACAATAAACAACAGGTCTCCACCATAAAATATCAAAAGTCCTCAGAGAGGATGATGAGTTACCTCTCCAACCTTACAATGTATTAGATGATATTTTTGCCAATGTACTCAAGCTCGCAAACCAAGCCTAGGGTCCTCAATTTCTCATGAGTTCCAATAGTAGAATTAAAAGTGATTTACTAAACAGGGTATCAAATTCAAAAATCAGCACAGACATAAAAGGCCAAACATAGAAATACCCATTCACAATAACTATATAATGCAGAATGCAGATGGGCCCCTATGATAAAAGACAGAGTTTGCACTGGTGAAAACTACAGATGAACAATCATTTCCACACACCTATTATCAATTCAAATGGGTCACCCTTGATGTATCCGCCTTATACAGCAACATTCTTCATGGATAAGAGCATTGAGGCAGTATTGACCTGTTTGTCAAGAGATTCCGAGATGCCCTCCAAACAAAAAGATTTTACTTTTACATTTTTTGCTCTACTTTGAAGCACAATATATTACTCTTTGAGGCAGATATGTCCTTAAAGGTCAAAAGGACCGCCATGGGGACGAACTTGCTCCTAGCTCTGCAAATGTACTATGTATGAGAGTATTTGAAATGGAGTATGTATATACTGTAAATTAATTATCAAAGTATATTGTCATTCTGTAAAGATCTAGTGAAGACTTGATTCTGATTGGGAACACTTGTTATGATACACTACAAGAGTTTATTACTTTACTTGCAATAATTTGAGGCTGCAATTTACTAACAACATCTTGGAAAAATAATTTGAGTACTTAGATTAAATATTATTAGGAGGTAATGAAAAATATATTGGAATCTGAGAGTCGTCAGTGGTTGATACCTTTTAATGGCTAACTGAAAATATGGTACACATAGCAAGCTTTCGGGACACTGTGGTCCCTTCGTCAGGCAAATAATGACACAGATTCTGAAGACACATACATATATACATAAGCAAATGAAACAAACAAAAACATTTTTAGATGTTATAGTAAGTACGACAGGTGACGTAAACCAGAGTCAGGCTAGGGAGGAAGAGAGGGGCTGGGGAATTGAAACTAAAAGTATAAGATAAGCGGAACAAATTGTATAATGGTAGTGGTCTGTGGAGAACTGAAAATACTTAAATGAGTTGAGGAAAGCAATAAAAGGAGGCGAGGGTGTTCATATAAGAAGTGTCAAAAGTTCATTGTCCTAAAACTGGAGTTTGTTGGAGATGTGTTATCCCAAATGTCTTTTCAATTTATATAGAAAATCCATGAATCTGTGATGTCCCCAAATGTCCATTCATGTTCTATAAAATGCCATGAATCCATGTGATATATTTAATCCTGTTTTGAATGTGTCAAAGGTCGTTATCAATTTGGATTCCCAAATTCTTCTCTCTCTCTGAGATATGAAGTTGCTTTTTAAGATGAGCAGCTTCATATCGGTTTTACTGTGGTCAGGGCTGGAAAAATGTTCTACTACAGGTAGGTCCATACGCTTTTCTTTTATTGAGTGGCGATGAGAATTCATTCTTGTCCTGAATTTTTTGCCCGGTTTCACCTATGTACATTCCAGTTGTTGGGCATTTGGTACATATGATTAAATACACCACATTGCTTGTGGTGCAACTGAAGTTACCTGGATCTTGTAGTTGTCATCTGTCACAGGAATCCTTATCTTGTCCACTATCATTATAGATGGACAGGTTTTGCACTTTCTCTGGTTGCAGGGAAAGGTTCCTGTAGCTGTTGGAGAGGACAGGGAGCTTCTGACAATGATGTGTTTTAGATTCGGAGGTGGTCTAGAAGACAAGAGTGGGGGATCTGGAAATATTGATTTTAGTCAGGCATCTTTTTGTAGTAGTGGTTGCCGTTTCCATGCAGCTCCTCTTAGCACCTCCAGACTTGGATTTTAGGTGACTACGAGAGGAACTCTGATGTTCTCTTCTCTAGTTTTGTAATGTAGGAGATTATTCCTTGATATTCTGGTGGCTCTTGTAATCTGGTTCTCGATTGTTCTTGGATGGTAGCCCTGGTTCAAAAAGGTCTTACTGAGGTCCTCAAGGTGATTGTCTCTATCTGTAGGGTTGGAACATATCCGATTGTATCTGATGGCAATGAGGGTGTTAACACTAAACCTTTTTTTGTCAAAAAAAGTGCATTGTAAAAGCCTTTTTGATTATGAAAGAAACCACTACAAGCAATAGATAACCTAATGTTATGTTTCAATTGATTCATCATACTAGGTGGATATGTATGAAGGATTACCAAAATAATATTATCAAAACATTGATCAAAACAGATGAAGCTATTCTGATAAATTATAAAAACACCATATAGTAAGGCTAAATTGATGAGACAATGAAATCAGATTGCCCAAAACCTTGCAAAATACCTGCTGATCATAGGTCAGGGTCACACATACCAATCCGCTTTTTTGAGGCTTTAGAAAAATGGATCCGTTAAATTTAGGGTGTCAATAGTGTCTCCTGAGCTCCTGGTCGTTTTTTGGACTTAATCATTTTATCACCAAAAACGCATATGCATGGTGCCTATATGTACCATGCATTAACGCATGCGTTTCCAATAGGGTCCCATGTTTAAAAAAAAAAGCATGCTTTTTTTACTGCACCCAAAAACGCTGCCAGCAGTGTTTTTTGGGATGCTGAACAAAAACGCATGCGTTTTTGAAAAACGCAGTGACACTTAATTGCACCATCCTTTAACGGATATGCGGATTTGGAGTTAGAAAAAAAAAGTCCAAAAGATTATTCCAAAAATGGACCAAGGGGAAAACCGATGGCATGTGTGACCCTGGCCTACAAAGTGGCAATATAATTTTACTATAACATACAATCATTCTCTTTCCAAAGTGAGGAAAATGTTGAAGGAACACTGGCCCATCCTATACGTAATCCTCTCTTAAAGGAGAAAATCCCCAGTAAACCATGAATAACAATTTGAAAGGTCACAAAAATAAAATCTTTAATATCACCTATCAGACTGCTCTTTAAGACAAACAGAACCTTTATGTCTGAAATAATAATATAATAAAATGCAGGCTATAGGTGCAATATATCTCATTGAAAGTGCTACAAATTCATAGGAAACGAGCTTTTAACTTCTAAGAGTAATAGTATAAGGGCAATTTTTGTATCTATCCATCTTTAAAGTGCATGTGCAACTATGATATCTATTTAATTGACTCCACATACAGACTACAATATGCTGTATGCAGAAGATTTGGCCACACATTTCAAAAATAGGATCAACCCAATCAGACAAATCTATACTGTTCAATCACCAGAGCCTCTTTATAAAACAACCCAATGCCCCCACACAATTCTCCTTCCTACCACCACTGAAATAAAACTTATTTTTTCTGCAAATTAGACCTCACCACTTGTTCAATGGTGCTATAAAAATAAATAATAATAAATGAAATAGAGTGAAAAATGGAAAAATCAGATGGAAACAAAAAGAGCAAATTTCATGAAGTAATTAAATGAATAAATAGTAATAGTACAGGTAACTACGATAGGATATTTAGCTAACACTATTTTGATCAAAAAAGCATAAAAACCACCCCACTGACAAGGTGTACCCAAATGGAATGGTCTCTAATTATTATAGTTCACTTCACTATGTGTCAGCAGACAGTCAAAATAGATAAGGGGAGAACAAGACGTAGACCCCACTGTTTAGTCCATGGAAAGCCATATAAACAAAATGAGCAAGCCAAAAGCAGGGAGCAACTTCCATGTTTCCACAAAGGCCAAAAAAATAAAACAAGACCAAAAGTGAGGTGGATCAAAAGGTGTGTTCTGTTTTCACTAAACAGGCTGACGGCACTTGAAGCTAAACAGGCAGCTAATCCTGTATACTGAGTACAATAAGGAGACTGTTGGTGAAGTCTGTCTTTATTGAACATGGTAGTATGATTCGATGAAACTAAGGACAATAAGGATATACATAATCAGTGCATGATACAGCAGAAAATACATATCACAGATTGCTATACAATATGAATGGAACATCAAACAAGCTAAGGACTAGATTTGGTAGTCAGTGGCTTTTCTGCCTGCTGTTGTCACAGTACCTGCACATGGTTTTAAGGAGTACGGAGTGCTTGGTCCTTTAAAGTTAAATAGGTGAAAGCAGTGCCGGGACAAGGCATTTTGGTGCCCTAGGCAGGTAAGGCAAACCGCGCCCCCCCCCCCCCCCCCCCCACACACACACTTTTTTCTATTTTTTTTTGCTGTTTTTCCTTTTTTTTCACTCTCTCTATTATATATTACATACACACACACACACACTTGAGACTGCTGTGGGCTGAATACACAATAGCTGTATCAGTCACGGTTCTGATGATTCTTGGTGCCAGCACCAATCTGTCCACGGTGTTTCTTGAGAGCTGCAGCTTGCAGATCGCATCAGGGTGCCCTTCTGATCACCAGCGCTCCGGCATTCAGCCTGCTGAGCGCTCAAACAACTTGGTCCACACTTCCAGTTAGCGATATAGAAATGAAGTTGCAACATCGTAGGATCAACGGTGTTTATTCCCTCTTCGTGTGGTCTTACATGGTGCGGGTGGGAGGACGGGGGTTCTCAAAGGCAATGGCCGTTTCACACCGCAAGTGGCGCTTCAACATGCATATAGTCCACCATATGCCTGTTTACTTTATGCCTGTTGAAGCACCACCCCACGAAGAGTGAATAAACACTGCTGATTGTGTGTTGCAACTTCTTTCTATAACGCTAAACACAATAGCTGTATATACAATAGAGAATACAGAATAGAGACAGCTGCTACCTGTATACACAATAGAGATGGCTGCGGACCGTGTACACAATGGAGACTGCTGCTGGCTATACATACAATAGAGAATACACAATAGAAACTGCTGCTGGCCATACACAATAGAGACTACACAATAGAGACTACTGCTGGCCATACGCAATAGAGATGGCTGCCAGCCATATAGACAACATTCCAACAGCTTCCCTCCATTCCGACAGCCTCCCTCCATCCTGATAGTCTCCCTCCATCCTGACAGCCTCCTTCCTTCCTTCCTCCATCACTACAGCCTCACTTCATCCTTCATCCCGACAGCCTCACTTCATCCTTCCTCCATCCTGACAGCCTCCTTCCATCGCGATAGCCTCCCTCCATCCCAACAATGTCCCTCCATGCTGACAGCCTCCCTCCATACTTCCTCCATCCCGACAGCCTCCCTCCATCCTGACAGCCTCCTTCCATCCTTCCTCCATCCTGACAGCCTCCCTCCATACTTCCTCTATCCCAACAGTGGTCCTCCATCCTGACAGTCTCCCTCTATCCCAATAGCCTATTCCATCCTGACAGCCTCTCTCCATCCTTCCTCCATACCAACAGCCTCCCTCCATCCTGACTGCATCCCTCCATCCTGACAGTCTCCCTGTCTCCCCACAGCCTCCCTGCCTCCTCCCCACAGCCTCCCTGTCTCCCCACAGCCTCCCTGTCTCTATCCCCCACAGCCTCCCTGTCTCTATCCCTCACAGCCTCCCTGTCTCTATCCCCCACAGCCTCCTTGTCTCTATCCCCACAGCCTCCTTGTCTCTATCCCCACAGCCTCCCTGTCTCTATCCCCACAGCCTCCTTCCCTATATATGGCCCCCTATTCTGTACATTGCCCCATCCCTACCCTGGACCCCAGCATAACTTACCATTGGGGGGAGCTGTGGATGCGGAGCAGGGGTGCCGGAGCCCGGAGGGCACATCTGCAGGACTGGAGCTGCCTGCGGATACATGTACTCTATGTGGACACTATACATGTACACACTATGAGGGCACTATACATGTACACACTATGAGGGCACTATACACGTACACACTATGAGGACGCTATACATGTACACACTATGAGGGCATTATACACGTACACACTATGAGGGCACTATACACGTACACACTATGAGGACGCTATACATGTACACACTATGAGGGCACTATACATGTACACACTATGAGGGCACTATACACGTACACACTATGAGGGCACTATACACGTACACACTATGAGGACGCTATACATGTACACAGTATGTGGACGCTATACATGTACACACTATGAGGGCACTATACATATACACACTATGCGGACACTATACATGTACACACTATGTGGACGCTATACATGTACACACTATGCGGACACTATAGATGTACACACTATGTGGACACTATACACGTACACACTATGAGGGCACTATACATGTACACACTATGCGGACACTATAGATGTACACACTATGCGGACGCTATACATGTACACACTATGTGGACGCTATACACGTACACACTATGAGGGCACTATACATGTACACACTATGTGGACACTATACACGTACACACTATGAGGGCACTATACACGTACACACTATGAGGACGCTATACATGTACACACTATGAGGACACTATACACGTACACACTATGTGGACACTATACACGTACACACTATGAGGACGCTATACATGTACACACTATGAGGACACTATACACGTACACACTATGTGGACACTATACACGTACACACTATGAGGGCACTATACATGTACACACTATGTGGACACTATACACGTACACACTATGTGGACACTATACATGTATTGTACACATGTACACACTATGTGGACACTATACATGTATTGTACACTGTTTCCCCGCTTAGCACCTCACACTTTGCAGTCATTCTAGGCGTCCTGCCTCTACATTACACATCAGACATCACTGAGGTAAAAACAAAATGGCCGCAGCCCGCGCAAATCCTGACAGTCCAGCGCCATGGGCGGAGCTAAAAAAAGTCACCTGATCTTCACAGCGCTATTGGCGGAGCTGAAAAGTCACCTGAGCGCTAACTCGTCGTCCTGGAGACCAGCTTATACACTTCCGGCAGTTTCTATGACAACTAAGTGACGCTGTTCGGGTTTCCAGTGCAATACAGCGGAGGTGAGTGATGCCCGGTCCGGCGGCTCCTCTGACAGGAGGACACTTATAGCTGAGCAGTGTAAGATTATTGTTGCCTCCATTCTCTTATAATCTGAGATGGAGCTGTGTGGGGTCAGCTTATAGGTGGTTGAGGGGCACTATGACCCATGTATGATCAGGAGGGCACTATAATCCCATGTATGATCAGTACGGCACTATAATCTAGCTGCGGGCCTGCGGCAAGGAGCGGTGGGCGCCGCCATGTTCTTTGTGGCCGGCGCCCACTAACAGTACAGCCGGTCGGTGAGACTTGAACAAAATGGCCGCGGCTAATTGGAGACCGCGGCCACTGTGTAGAAGTCTCAACCTCTATTGACCGGCTGTACAGTTAGTGGGCACCAGCCACAAAGAACATGGCGGGCCCACCGCTCCTTGCCACAGCTTATCCCCGCAACTCCAGGGCCCGGCGGCGGTGATTAATGGGTGGGGGGGATTGCGCCCCGCACAAGATGGCGCCCTAGGCGATCGCCTAGGGTCGCCTAGCTGTCGTCCCGGCCTGGGTGAAAGTGTGTTGATCTAGTCCAGTATCGGTTACTTTGATCATCCAAGATAGCATACAGTTTTACAGCTTTGTCGCCATGGCTCTTTGGGTAAACTCTGATAAGGCATGTTTTGAACTTGACCTATGTCTATTGTCCCTTTGCTAACTTCTGTACATTGTGAAGTGATTTCTGTGGCCGAGAATGATCACAGACAAAGGTCTAGGGAATAACAATTGCGTTTACTATTGAAGAAACAGGAAAATCCAACATGGAGTAAATACTTCACAGTTTCACGTGGGGGGAGCATGGCAAATACAGTTTACAGTTGAATGCTGACATGCGATAGGGGTTCAGGAGCTGTAAGAGCACAGAATATCAGTCTTTTGTGGCTTGGAGTAGAAGATTAGAAATAGCAAGAGAGTTTTACAGACCTGGGAATCCTGGGTTAATTTCAAAACTGGTCATGGCACGTGCATGAAGTAAATACTTCACAGTTTCACATGGGTAAGCCATGGCAAATGCAGTTTACAGTTATATGCTGACATGCGATTGGTGTTCTGGAGCTGTAAGAGCATGGAATATCAGTTTTTTGTGGCTTAGAGTAGAAGATTAGAAATAGCAAGAGAGTTTTACAGACCTGGGAATCCTGTGTTAATTTCACAGCTGGTGCAAAGGTACTGGAAGCAAAGGTTGCAGTGGGATGGGAGACACTCAATCTTTCGCAACACGCGGATGGCAGGTTCTTCTTTAGATTCAGTATGCACTACTGTGGAAGATGCACACGTAAATCTGGACAGCAAGAATCCAGGGTAGAAAGTCTGTAGTATGCTGTCTGTGGAAGACAGAGAAGGATCCTAGGCCTTGGAGTCTGTCAGAGAATTTTGTGGTGAACAGAAAGATGAACTTCCAGGCCTTTGGCCTGGAAGTGGTGAGGAGAGCCCTCACATGAGCTCTGCTCTGTGCTCTGGAATACAACAAACGAGAAATACCTGAGAAATACATGAAAAGTAGATTAAGTATAAATGGATTTAACTGAACTTCATATCTAATACTCACTAATAATCATAGAAAGGTAGCTAGAGTGTGAGCTGTAATGTGCAGGGCTACTCACAGTTCAGGGGTACTTAAAGGGGCAGACAAAATCTGGACCGGGTCACTACACTTACACTGGCGATTACATGTAAGTCTCTGAAACACGTGATTCAGACGGAACCCCTGACAGTAGATTCCTTATAATGAGGAAGATGGAGTCACCTTGGACTCTGTCCTATGATCTAGCCGTGCATGTCTTTTTATACATAAAGTGTAATCGACCACCGCTCTTGTGCATATCTTAAAATCTGGACACCACCAAAAAGACGCCACACAGCTTACACAGTATCTCTGCTTCCTCATTAGTGCATAAATCTGTTGAAGGTTTCATCTGAGTCACATATTTTATAGCAATACAGATCCAATATGGAAAGGAGTTTGCTGCTCACTGGGCAGCTACTCACTGGGATAGATGTGGGGGAGGTTTGTAGTATGGAGTTGCAGGATTGTGAGGCAGCTAGCTGGGTGACAATTAAGAGGTAGGGTAGAGGGAAGAGTGCTAGGGACCTTAGTCCTAATCTGCCACACCCCAATAAGTTTGCTAAATTGGCAGAGGAGGGGGTGTCTGTATAGGGTACCGCTGCTGCAGCAATGCATGTCCTCTGAAAGCTGGAGGAGTGTCTGCTCCAGTACGGGGTAAGTAGCAGGGTAGGCCAGTCAGGTGCTGGTAGTGGGGAATTCAATTATTAGGGGAACACAGAGGCAATCTGTCACAAAGACAGGGATCACCAATCAGTGTCTTGCTTTCTTGGCCTTTGAGTCTGACACATCGCTGATCGGGTTGACAGATTACTGGGAGGGGCTGGGAAAACTCAGTGGGCATGGTGCACATTGGCACAAATGACAAAGTTAGAGGTATGTGGAAGGTCCTTAAAGATAATTTCGGGAAGTTAGGCTGTAAGCTTAAAGCAAGGACCTCCAAGGTGGTATTTATGAAATATTGGCTGTACCATGCGCCATGCCAGAGAGGCAAACGGAGATTAGGAAGGTAAATAAGTGGCTCACGAATTGGTGTAATAAGGAGGGATTTTGGTTTCTGGAGAACTGATCTGACTTCTTTGTTGGCTAAAGGTTCTACACTAAGGAAAGGAGGATGCAGCTGTGTTAGGGGAGAAAATGGCTATTATAATAATAATATTAATATTTATTCATTCATATAGCTCTAATAATTCCATAGTGCTTTACATACAATTGCCACACAGTCCAGAGCTCACAGTCTAAACATCCTATCAGTATGTGTTTCAAGTGTGGGAGGAAACCAGAGTGCCTGGAGGAAACCAACACAAACACAGGGAGAACATACAAACTCCTTGCAGATGTTGTCCTTGGTGGGGATTGAATTCAGGACACCAGGACTGGAAGGCTGCAGTGCTAACCGCTGAGCCACTGTGCCACCCTAGAAGGTTGTAGGAGTGTTTAAACTAGGGATTGGGGGGAAAATATTCACTGTATATGAGTGGAAGATAGTGAAAATAGCCACCTGGGCACAAATAATGAAATTGGGGGTGGCATGGGCAGAGGGGTTGGAAAAGTCAATACACTAAGAAGGAATAGAGGTACAGAGAAATACATAAAGTGCAAGTACAACAAGGAGAGAAGATAGGATGCACTCACCGTTGATGGCCTTTGGAAGGACTTTATTTATGATAAGCACTCAGATGACATGCGGGCGGCTGCAAGATGTGGGCTGCATCCACTGGGACGACTTACATTTCTCTCAAGTGAGCTTCTATTGGTAAGAAACATACGTTGTCCCAGTGGATGCAGCCCACATCTTGCAGCCACCCGCATGTCACTTGTGTGCTTGTCATAAAGTCCTTCCAAAGACCACCAATGGTGAATGCATTCTATCTTCTCTTCTTGTGATTACTAAAGTCTTCTGTCAAACGGGATCACACCCCAACAGTGTGGTGAAGCACCCTCCCCTTATGAACATAAAGTTAGTATCAAGTCCACATGGTAGTCCGGGACTCTCTACTCTCTACGTAATTATTGTGTGGTCCACCATATATATTACACATTGTATACACCTATTTTTATGATATTGTTGAATTGGTTTGAATTGTATGTGATCCTTCACACATTATTTGTTTTAAATTGCTTGCAATGAGGTTAACTCTTTAGAGCACTAATCACTGCACCTTACAGGTTATTATACTGAGTATGTGTTTACAAAAAATTGCTTTTTTCCCACTAGCATTTTTTAAGTATTATCACTGTTTCACTTTATGCACTTTGTATCAATCTTGGCAGAGTTATTGGGTTAAAAATGTTGTATAAATTATACAGGACATTAGTAGCGAATACCCCATATGTTTACCAAATATACTGAGGGGTGTCTCTTTTGGTCTCTAATGGGATTTCTCAGCACAATTTTATCTATTGTATGTTTTTTATAATCTTATATATATTTCAATAAAGTGACATTTATAACCAAATTTGGCTAATAAACTCATTGCGCATTAGGGTGACCACAAAAAATCGATGTCGGAATTTTGTCCGTCTGGACCCCACAAAACGATTCCCCTTTCCAGATATTGAGATAGCCAAAATTTGAGCTCGATCAAACGACGTTAACCCATGCCGCTCGTCGCTGAAAGTTTGAAAAAATCCAAATTTTTGTCCAAAAAGCTGACATATGGAGCCATAACTCCAGAACGGTAAATAATAAAAACACGCTTAATATCTCAAAAGAAAGCTAATGTTGTTCTTCAAAATTTATATTTTATACATAATTGTTATTTTAAGTCAAACTGAGTTACAACAGCTTTTAGCCCCAAGAACGGGACCTGGTACCACTAGGAACATACTTCGTATATTTTGTTATTAAGTGATACATTTTTTTTTTTTTGGTATATTTTTGAGTTTAAAGTAGAAATATAATAAAAAAACAAGTAATACTGATAAGTCTAATGACATTTTTTACTTTAAAATATAAAAATGAGGTATATAATACATACAAAACAGACACAGAAAAGATACAGACGTAGTACCTACATGAGTTGATAATTTTACATAGTTATCTAATCCAGGGGTCTCAAACTCCAGGCCTCGAGGGCCGCACACAGTTCAGGTTTTCAGGATTTCCATTGCTTTTGACAGTTGGCAATCAAATTACCAACGGTCAAACTCTAAGGAAATCCTGAAAACCTGGACTGTGTGCGGCCCTCGAGGCCTGGAGTTTGAGACCCCTGATCTAATCTATTCTAGAGCTTTTGTTAAAGTAGTTTCTGAAACGTCAGAATATAATGCTCGGCATTGGCTTACAACTTGCAGGACATATTGCTTTTGTTCTTCATCTTTTGTCAGAAGGTCGTTAAAGTCGGTTATTAATTTAACACCACGCTCAGCCATATCATTAACTACTTTTAATGTTTTGACAATTTTCAATCCTTCTTGGAAGTCATTATTTTGAGGCCATGTGTTTGGATTTTGTCTTAGGAAATCTGTTTTTATATTAAATCGGTCAAAGAACGTAAACGTTTCTTTGGTAAGTAAATTTACTAAAAGTAGTAATGATATGGTTGAGCGTGGTGTTAAATTAATAACCCACTTTAACGACCTTCTGACAAAAGATGAAGAACAAAAGCAATATGTCCTGCAAGTTGTAAGCAAATGCCGAGCATTATATTATGACGTTTCAAAAACTACTTTAACAAAAGCTCTAGAATAGATTTTAGAGTTTGAGACCCCTGGATTAGATAACTATGCAAAATTATCAACTCATGTAGGTACTACGCCTGTATCTTTTCTGTGTCTGTTTTGTATGTATTATATACCTCATTTTTATATTTTAAAATAAAAAATGTCATTAGACTTATCAGTATTACTTTTTTTTTATTATATTTCTACTTTAAACTCAAAAATATACCAAAAAAAAAATAAATTTATCACTTAATGACAAAATATGCGAAGTATGCTCCTACTGGTACCAGGTCACGTTCTTGGGGCTAAAAGCTGTTGTAACTCAGTTTGACTTAAAATAACAATTATGTATAAAATATAAATTTTGAAGAACAACATTAGCTTTCTTTTGAGATGTTAAGCGTGTTTTTATTATTTACCGTTCTGGAGTTATGGCTCCATATGTCAGCTTTTTGGCCAAAAATTTGGATTTTTTTCAAACTTTGAGCGACGAGCGGCATGGGTTAATGTCGTTTGATCAAGCTCAAATTTTGGCTATCTCAATATCTGGAAAGGCGAATCGATTTGTGGGGTCCAGACTAACAAGATTCCGACATTTTTCCCCTCCATTTGAGATCCGGTCACTCTATTGCGCATATAGGATTTGTTCATAAGGTCGAGTTTAGCCCCTTACAATATTTTGGCCACAATATAGGTTAATATTACCTTTATACAAGTCACTAGTGCGACCACACTTAGAATATTGTGTACAATTCTGGTCCCCGGTGTATAAGAAAAACATTGCTGAACTAGAGCGGGTACAGAGAAGAGTGACCAAGGTTATTAGAGGACTGGGAGGTCTGCAACACCAAGACAGAATATTACACAGGTCAACAAAAAAATTTTTTTTTTCTGGTGTCCAAAATATTTTAATGAATTTGGGGTATTTTTGGGGTGCTGATTCTGAATATGCTATCAGTTTTGCCAGATTGGCTCAAGTTTTTGAGATTTTTGGTATCTTATTTATAGCACTTGTTGGTAAATGCGACGCATCATCTCATTAATTTCTTTGGATTAGTACTTGAACTGAGCAGTTCTCAATATAGTTTTGTGTTAATTAGTGTTCTAAAAGTTTGTTCATAGCTTGATTTTTGCACTAACTTTATGTTGTTGTCTGTTTTCCAGTGAAAAGCATGAACTCATCAAGAAGAAGTTGTCTTAACGATCCAGACTCATTCTGTTACATTTGTGGTGAATATACACTGCCAAAACATAGAAGAAACATAACAGACTTCGTTAAAAAAGTGTATTTTGCCTTTTTGGGGTTATGCTTGGGGACCAAGACAAGTTTTGGGCACCACACATAGTGTGCAAAGCATGTATCGAATTATTACGAAAATGGAGCAAAGGACAAAGAACAAGCTTCAAATTTGGTGTTCCAATGGTGTGGAGAGAGCAAAAAAATCATCATGATGACTGTTATTTCTGTGCAGTGCAAGCACAAGGATTCAATAAGCATAAGAAACGAAAATGGGAGTATCCTAACATGGAATCTGCAAGAAGGCCTGTCCCTCATTGTGAAGATGTGCCTGTACCTGTGTTTACCATGTTACCTGACCTTCCCCCACCTGATGATGATGATGAAATGCAGGGTATGGAGCTAAGCATTAGTTCTGGAAGTGAACTAGAATATGAAGGAAGTTTCAGAACACCTACGCAATTTACCCAAGGAGAGCTCAACGATCTAATAAGAGACCTCAACCTCTCAAAAAGTGCATCCGAACTTTTAGCTTCAAGGCTAAGTGAAAAAAATTGTCTGACGCCTGGAACTAAAATTACATCTTACAGGACCAGAGAAGAAGCACTTCTTCCATTTTTCTGTGAAGATGACCTACTTGTATATTGTAAGGATATTCCTGGCCTGATGCTGCAAATGGGTTTACAAGTATATCGTCCTGTAGACTGGAGGCTTTTCATAGATAGTTCTAAAAGGAGTTTGAAATGTGTTTTGTTGAACAATGGCAATCAGTGTGCATCTCTTCCAGTAGCTCACTCAACTAAACTTGCAGAACAATACCAAAATGTCAAAATGGTCTTGGAGAAACTGTGCTACCATGAACATTCGTGGCTGATATGTGTTGATTTAAAAATGGTCAACTTTTTACTTGGACAGCAAAGTGGATACACTTTCCTTGCTTCAGCTGCATGTGGGATAGTAGAGCAAAACATCAGCACTGGGAGAAACTGAATTGGCCTCCAAGGGACACCTTGACAGTAGGCGCATCAAACATAGTGAACGAACCTTTGGTGGACAGGGAAAAAATCATTCTACCACCACTTCACATAACGTTAGGATTAATGAAGCAGTTCGTCAAGGCATTAGACAAAGATGGTAATTGCTTCATGTACATCTGCAGATCTTTCCCTGGTCTTAGTAGCGAAAAACTGAAGGCAGGAATCTTTGATGGTCCTCAAATTCGGAAACTCATTAAAGATTCAAATTTTCCTAAGGAAATGAATGACATTGAAGCTGCTGCATGGTGTAGTTTTGTGTTGGTAGTGAAGAACTTCTTGGGAAATCAAAAGGCAGACAATTATGAAGAACTGGTACAAAACATGCTATTGAGATTTAGAAATCTGGGTGTACACATGAGCATTAAATTGCATTATCTTCACAGTCACTTGGACAGATTTCCAGAAAACCTTGGAGATTTTAGCGAAGAACAAGGGGAGAGATTTCATCAGGATATTATGGTGATGGAGGAAAGGTACCAAGGCAGATGGGACAGACATATGATGGCTGATTACTGCTGGAATCTACAGCGTGACTGCCCCAATAGCTCACGTAGAAGAAAATCATATAAAAAGCGCTTTTCCAGCGATTAAATGTCTATCTTTCATGTCTTGTTCATTTTTGAAGATTACTTTCTAAAACTAGTTAAAATAAACTAAAATCAACATTTACTTTGTTAAATTTATTGTATTCATGACAATATCAATAAAGTTAATGCGCGTGTAGCAAAAAACGTCTTTTTTTTTACACATTTTACGAAAAATCTCAAAAACTTGAGCCAATCTGGCAAAACTGATGACATATTCAGAATCAGCACCCCAAAGTTACCCTAAATTCAATTAAATATCTTTGGCACCAAAAATGCTGTTGACCAGTGTTATTATTGGGGTTATTTAGTTGGAAAAAATATAGGCTTAGGATAGGAAATAGGTTTTTGACAATTATGAGAAACAATTACCTTTCACAACTGGTACAGAACCCAACAAGAATGGAGGCACTGCTAGAACTAATATTAACAAACAGGCCAGACGGCAAACTAAATAAAATAAATGGGTTGGTGGGCACTTAGGTAATAGTGATCACAAAATAATATGTTTTAGTGTAATAAACTGGGGCGATGTCATGAGACACAAAGGTTCACAAAGCTAATAGAAGACGTTTATTACCATCCTGATTATGACCTGTGCACAATACATGCCCTGTTGGAATAAACAAGCTAGTAATTACAATGTTCAAATATATGGGGTAGAGTACCGACACCTTTCTAATGATCTTTTTACACCTAGGACTGTGACGGGGAAAAGGGAGCATTATCTACGTCTGGAGGAAAAAAGGTTTAATTATAATTATCGACTCAGATTCATTACTGTAAGCGCAGTGAGACTATGGGACTCTCTGCCATATTATGTTGTAATAAGTGATTCACTACTAAACATATAGGCTGCTTTCACCCTCAGGATTTTCACTGATCAGTGTCCATCCAGTTTGTGTGCCAAAACCAGGAGTGTCTCCAAAACTCAGAACAGGTGTCAATCTTTCAATTATAGTTTTTCTTTGCAAGTTCCTCTCCTGGTTCCTCTCCTGGTTTTGGCACACAAACCGAATGGACACTGATTAGGGAAAAACTGCAGTGTGAAACCAGCCTAAGAGGGAATACAGAAAACCTGAGTCAGAGCAAGCTAGTGTGAACATGCCTATAGAGCATGTTCAGATTAACCACCAAATACACTGAAACATCAGAAAAAACGTATGTGCATATTACGACTAAATACCTTGAAATAAATAGATAAAAACTAGTTCTGTTAAAAACACAGGGTACTTGGTACATACCATTTTGCAAAAAACTTATTTAAGCCATCCTACCTCGTCAAAGTGACCCATTTCGGGATGGTCCCTACTCTAATTGTATTATGACCTGCCATTGTGCCCACTGACCTCATTGGAAACAGGATGCAGAGTGTGACCAGGTCCCAAAATGCACTCAAAGAAATGGGATGCAATATATTTGCTCTGCTCAGTAAAGGGAAGGGTAGAGCTCTCCCTTACTTTTCAGGAGACAAGTAGTTAAATGGAAATACAGGAAAACCTGAGTCAGAGCAAGTTAGTGTGAGCAAGTTCACATTGACCACCAAAAAGACTGAAACAAGAGAAAAAAAGTACGTGCATGTTATGACCAAATACCTTGAAATAAATAAACGAAAACTAGTGCTGCTAAAAACACAGGATACTTGGTACTTACGTTTTTTGAAAATATAACATTACCAGTTATATATACTATATTTTTTGATAGGCTGTTGAACCACTGAACTAGTCTAATTGATGTGAAGTCAGGAAGGAATTTTTTTTCCCCAACATAGAGCTTAGGCTAGGGTCACATTTAGAAGGCTCAATGCGATTACCGCATCCAGATCCAGATGCGGTAATCGCATGTGCCTTCAGACACATCTTTGCTTCAAAATGTGTCTTTAAACCCGGATCCAGTAACCGGATTACTCATTATGTGCAATTCGGTTGCTGGATTATTTGTTTATCCCTGCGGCTGCGGGGATGAACAAAGGGTTAATGTTAATATAATATGTGGGCACCATGTCTCCAGGGAGTGTCCACCCTCCCTAGAGACATTGTGACCATATGGGGCAGCATATGAAGGATTAATATGGTGTATTACAGTATTGCCGGCTATTGTCGGCTTTTACTATCTTATGAATTAAAGCTGGCGGCTCCTCGCTGTGGAGGAGATACAGTACGTAATGTGCGTACTGTATCCGCCGCTATCCTTGGTCCAGCCGCAGGGATGAACAAAGAATCCGGCAACCAGATTGCACATTATGAGCAATCCGGTGATCGGATGGGCTCCCATAGGAGCCCATTATAGCAGCCCTGCTGCATTTTTCAAACCGCTCCGAAAAAACGCTGCCTGCATGATTTTTCACGCAGGCAGTGAAACTGGAATGCGGTAACCGGATTGCAAATAGTGCGATCCGGTTTTTGTATTGCAGCCTATTAAAAATGCTCAAAACCGAATCTGGATGAAAAATAAAAACGCTAATCTGACCCTAGCCTTAGTGTTTGCCTTCCTCAGGATCAACATGTTAGACTATGGGTTGAACTAGATGGACTTAAAGTCTTCCTTCAACCTTAAAAACCATGAAACAAAACTATGAAACCTCTATATTTTATGTTCTTATGCTCAGCAGGATCCTCTTTCTGATTCAAATAATGTTTATTAAAGTTTTCAAGATAACAAGAAAATCAGATCAAATCATATAAAGATAGAATATAATACAGTATATGGGGTTAAGACACATTTGAGTAACAAATAAAACAAGTTAGAAATACAAAAAAAACATAATTGTCTGAAGAGTATTAATATTAATAGCAGTCCCAGGATAATGATTTTATTAAACAGTACTATCTTTATATTAAACAGTACTATCTTTAGATTAAGTTATCATCTATTATAAAATAATATATGATCTTAGCAAAACAAAATAAAATCAAAACAAATATAACTAGCTACTAGCCAGAAAAAGAAACAAGTAATATATATAACAACAAATCAAAGAAAATAAAGGAGTTACCAAACACCAACACAAAATAAGATTAAATATGTCAAAAATGTCTGTAATATAAAAGGTATATTATACACATATATGGCGCAAGGGGAGATAAACAGCCCCCATAGAGTGCCCAGGTACCAACAACTATTTCTGCAAGTCATAAAAGTAAATAAGCTTTTACCAATGTCAATGGAATATGGGATCTACTTTGCTATAAATTTTGTCCAGAGGTCCCACTTATTATAGAATTTATGTAGAGTGTTAGACGGAGGCCATGGGTACCAAGGCCTCTGTCAGCCATGTTGTCTTGTGTAAAAGTTTCAGTTTAAGAACTTTTGTTGTAGGTCTCAAGTAATAAGAAGATCAAGCTCTAGAAGAAGAACAGGCATGGAGCTAATTAGGTTTGGTCTGAGCATATACCAAGAGCTCATCATGATAACAGTTAACCAATTCCTTTTTTACAAGTATTTCTCAAATCTGAGGGATATTTTACGGTGTATTGTATCCCTCAAGGCTAATATGACGTTTCTTATAATCAAGAACAGAGATAATTAATGTCAATAAGTTGTGATTTGTGCTTGGTCCCAAAAAGGCTATTATGAGATAATTTGTATGTAGTTAGTAATGAAATTAATGTGCTTTTTTCATGTCATGTTGTAAGTAATATGAAGGGATCACTTATGACAGGATGATGTAATCATTTTTCCATAGAGAATCATTGTACCAATGTCTTTCTATGGGGAAAATTGGTATAAAGAAACCCCCGTCCATGAGACAGGGAGCCATTATTCTGAATCCATCCTGAGTGTGACACCTGTGGCTCCCGTGCCTGTCATTCTGAAAACCTGCCTGTTACTGCTTTTGCCGTATATCTCTGTGTTATTTCCTACCCGAATAAAACCCGCTTTTGGTTCTGAAGACGCAGTCTATGGAGTTTATCGAACAAAGGAAGAACTAACGAACTATCTCTTTCAAATGGCAAACCAGCCCGGTCGAAAGGGGGGAGAAGACCCCACATCCTTTCTGAAGAGCCTAGAAGATTCCTGCAAGTAAAGCTGTGAACCAAAGGGGTGAGAGAGTGAGGAATGGACTTTTCTTTCTCTTTTTTTTTTGCCTTTTTTGCTAAAAAGCGTGATGCATCATGTGAAATCGCATTAAGGAAATCAGCCGCTGAGAATCTCTCGTTTGCGCTCCTGTCTACCCTGAGTAACTAAGACTACAGTGCCTCTACGTGAGTTATACAAGGACGTGCAGATTAACGCCGAAGGTGATAAAGATGGAGAAGGAGACGTGTGGCAACGTAACGAGTGAGGCTGAACATACGGCTGGACCTCTTTTGGTTGACCAAAGCCGGCACGTGTCTTCCATTACGGAGGTGTGAGTATCTAACTTTTGCCTGTAATTGCATTAGTTGATACTAAAAGCAGTTTATAAATGTCCATGTGCTCCCACCACTATTTAATGGCTGAGGGAGCAGACTGACAGGCACGCTGAAACCCCATAGCTAGAAGGGGTTAATGCTGAACCACTTGGTTAAATTGTATGCAGTGGTTCACAGAAGAAAGTAGACATCTTGACAAGAAAAAATTATTAGCAGAAGAGCAGCCGAATAGCGGCTTTGTGTAAGTTAGTTATAGCTCAGATCAGGCTAGTGATAGCTTCAAAGACAGTACGTTAATGTGGTTACACAGGGAGGGGCAGTGGAGCAGTGTATGGAGAGAACACAGCAGCTACTGAGACAATGACAGGAGTAGTAGTATCACAAAGGGAGGGGTATGAGATACAGTGGCTGCAGGCAGACAGAAGGGAGGAAGAATATCCATCCATGGTTGTTAGAATCCTTTAGAATCAGGAAAGGAAATTATCTTAGAATTAGAAGATGGGCTGCCTGGTGTGTCATGTTTGAAGTATTTTTTGATAGAATAGATCAGAAAGAAGATTATGATCTGATGGAACAGATTGTAGAGAATCTTTGGAAAGGTTTTGCAAGTTAAGGATTTTACATAATGCTAAATTTGTGGAAGACAAAATTAGGGCATTGGTAACCATTGTTAGGGAAAATACCATCCTAGACTAAGGGCAATGATGCAAATGTTTTTGCATATCACCCTGCCCGGATGGCATCTGCTGATGACAGGAGACCAGGACTTCCTGGGGGTTATGGCCAACTGCCGACAGCGGGCCAGTTCCAGTCGGCAGAAGCCCCTCGGAACTCCATGGGTCCTCTTGTATGTTATCCTTGTGGGCAATCAGGGCATCTTAGACGTAAGTGTTCCCATTTAGCTCCCAGGGATGATCCACAGGTGCAGCAGCAGCCTACCTCTACAATGTCCCGAGATCCGTATGAGGATCCTGCTGTTAAGACCCCTGGACAGCCAGCGGTTAACGGCCCCAAACCGTGCCAGCAGTACAATGGTCCTCAGATAGTTAACCCTGTTTTACGGGAGCCTTTTGCCCCATCACCCAATTATGCGACCCTTGTCCATCCCAGCAGACAGATCCATGCTGTGAGGAGAGCTCACCCTCCTCCAGGAAGAATTCCTCCCACCCTTATGCTCCACTGATTCAGGAGCTGGGGGGGACGAGGAAATGGCTCTTTCAAGCGATCTGTCGGCTCGGAGGTGACATCAGTGGGCCGTAGAATTGCCTCTGGTGAGGTTGGTGCATTTTTTTGGGCTTCCTACTGCCGGTACTGATTGATGCATTGAACCCCCCTGTTCCCCTGTGCCTCTTGGCAAAATTATCCCTAGGCCGAGATGGACGACCTTATGTCAGAGGGAGAATAGAGGGTCAAATTTGGGAAAGCTTTTTAATTGATACAGGAGCATCTGTTTCAGTAACAGGACGCAAATTGCAGCTCCCCCCGGGCTGCCAGACACCACAACTTTAGTGGGATTTGAGGGCTCCTGTATACAGGCGAGGAGGAGTTGTCCAGTAAACCTGAGATTTCAGGACACAGGGACATCGAAGTGCAGAGGCATTCGGTGTGAATTTTGGATCAATCCGCAATTGAGGTACTCCATTATTGGGACAGATGTGTTGTCAGCCATGGGTATCATTGTTGATTTGTGTAATAAGGTCTTATGGCGTGACAAAGGAACTACTGTTTGTTCAGTTATTATGGATGCTGCAGAGTTGAAAATGTCACAGTCATAAATTAACCGTTGCTAGTTTGTGCTCAGTTGATGATGATGACATGCCTGAGATAAATGTTGCAGACACTGCTTTGAGACAATCTTTTCCTCATTTATGGGTTTCAAAATGTACAGATTGCGGACTGATGCAAATTTTAATTAAGATTGACAGCGACCGTCTACCACCCTTTCAGCGCCAATACCGTATTCCTGAGGAAGCAATTCCTTACATAAGGATTGCTGTCAGTGAATTGGAATAACAGGGCGTGATTGTACGAGGCAACTCCCCGTGCAATAGCCCAATCCTGCCTGTAAAACAAAAGAGGATGGTAGCTATCGCATAGTCATGGATTTAAGACTTGTAAACAAATACACCCCTCAGCAGCACATCTCGGTCCCTGAAGTGATGTCACTGCTGAGGAGTGAATGTCAGTTTTTTTTTCTTGTTTGAATATTGCAAATGGCCTTTTCTGCGTACCTATTACACCTGAGTCGGCTCTCCGTTTTGCATTTACCTTTGAAAATGTCCAATACCTGTTCACACGCTTGCCCCAAGGGTTTTATTCTAGTCCAATTTATTTCCATCAGGTGTTGGCACAGGTATTGGAACCCCTAGGGTGCGGAGACAAAGAGTCTTGCAATATGTCAATGATTTCTTGATTTAAAATTTATGAACTCAAATTGTTGATGAAACTGATTTGTGATGCATTGTGCAACTCAATATTAAATGTGAGTCAGGACAGAGTACAGCCGAATGCAACCAGAGGTTAAATATTTGAGTGTGTCAGTTTCAAAAGAGGGGACATTCATTCAAGCTGTACCTGTGCCAAATCAATATCACAGAACTCAGAACGTTTCTAGGTCTTGTGAATTTTTCCAGAGAATTTATTGAGGATTTTGCTTGCCTTGCTAAACCTTTGTACGATCTCCTAAAAGGTATTGAAAATGAGTTTACCACGATCACAATAGAGGGAGACGCCCTGCAGGCTTTTGAAAATTTAAAACATGCACTTGCAAGAGCAATAGCTCTAATTAACGCAGACCCATCCCAGCCTTATTATCTGCAAGCACATGCAGGTGATGTAGCGATCTCATCTGTGCTGCTACAGAAATGGCCAAAAGAGGACCCTGAAGTTTTAAGTCAATTATATGCCTTGGCTTATTACTCCCGATTATTGTCCCCCGTTGAAAAAGGATTTACACCTTGAATAAAGCATTTACTTGCCGTGCACTGGACCATGCGATAGGTCCGTCACATAACTGGCTTTGCACCCTTGATTCTGCAGACCCCCCCATGTAACCTTAAAAACACTGCTTAAAGGCAAAGAATTTCCTAATTTATGGTCCTTCTGTAAAATCAAAGGACATCAAAAGCTCACATCTGACCCCCACATTGTTGGCAATGCATATGTAGATTCCGCAGCCAAAGAAGCCGCCCTGATGGGCGTTGACAGATATCCACAGGCTACTATCTCTGCTGTCACGCGAAGACCCCGGGAGGAGCCCCTCCCTTATGCATCTCAGTTCCACAACCTCTTAAAGGCATAGAGAGAGCAAGGAGATGCATCTTTATTTAACTCCATTGAATCAATACCCATTGATAAAGGAGAATATCTGTATTACAAAAGGGTTGATGACAAATTGTTACCATACATCCCAACTATAATGATTAAGTCTCTGATTAAATTTATTCATTCAGTCTTCGCTTATCCCAGACCAGAAGCGCTCTTACAGCTAGTGCAAAGGAAAAATGTGGTATCCCCAAAGTGGCTGATGATTCATGGCAGTCAATACAAATTGACTTCATTGGTCCATTCCCTCCAGCAAAGGGAGGATTCAGGTATGCCTTGGTCATTATTGATGTTTTCTCAAAATGGGTTGAGGCCTTGCCTGCCACAAACAACGGCCGCCTCTTATGGAAAGATGTTTTTTCACACTGGGGCTTCCCAAAATTAATTGAAAGTGACAATGGACCTCACTTAGTGAGACAAATCATGACCCACTTACGTGGCCGTAAGAGCTGTAGCCTCAGAGTCAACAGGAATTTCTTTTTTTGAGCTGATGACAGGAAGACAGATGCCTGTCTTGTTGCCTTGTGACATTGTGCTGTCCAGCCCGCAGCAAGCTGTAGTACAGAGAGATCAGTGGCTTGAACAGATCCAGCAACAGATTCAGCATCTCCAGCAGTACGCTGCCTTTCAGATGGCTAAAAGTTGCATAGAACCTACAGAAAAATTATATGAGTCTAAATTTGTTGTGGGAGCTTAGCTTATGGTTAAGAATCTTAGGAAAAAAAGGACTGTGAGATTCCAATTACAAAGGCCCGTTTGTTATCACACAAGTGATAGGCCCAACTGTTTTGGGAGTGCTAAGGATTAGCAAGCCAAGAGACAAAGGTGTTAAAATTGTTCACATTGATCAATGTAAGCTTGTTATACTGTCAGTTGAGAATCCTAGTGATGCTGGTGAGAACTGATACTGCGCTTTTATTTTATTTTTCAGGTCCCCTATTGGATCGGGATCCATGAATCCGCCTGTTTCCCTGGAGATGACATCTCACACCATCCAGTGGGACCCGGACAGTGTGATCGAGGGGGAAGACAGTGGAAGCTCCGTGGGAACAGAACAAGATCGAGAGCCACGGATCAAAGGACTCAGAGACTGTTATGGGACTTGGGACTCGGACACTTTAGGTTTTTTCACTTCTGTGATGATTTTTATGTTTTGTTGTGTTTTTTGCTTCTTTTTAGGACTATTTGCCCACACCTGAACTGTGAATAGGACCTTAGGAGCCATGGAACAAAGAAAATTTTTGAATTTTTTCTTTTTTTGAAAGATTGTAACGGGACTCATTAATACTTAAGAACTCTTACGTTGGTGATATTTACTGTAGATTTTTTTGCTACTTTGTTTGTTTTTTTCCTATATGTGTTTAATAGGTAGAAACCTAAAAGTTTAAAAGTTTTTTAAAAAAGAATCTGGCTCATGTTGAGGAACTAAATAACTTTCAGGCCCGTGTAATAACACATAGTACCACTTTTATCAGACCATACCGGAGACCTGGCGCGGGTAGGGTACCTACTGCCAGACCACGCTCACTTGTAGGTGGTACACCTATTGTTAGGGCCCTTCTTCCAAGGGTACCTTCAGTCCCTCCCAACACTCCTACTGACCAGGGAGTGTACGAAATTATGCATTCCCTCAATACCATATATGAGAACTAGGACTAGACTTATATGCCAATTTGTACTTCAGGGTAAATTATCAAATTACCATAAGTACAACAGAGGGATTTGTTAGACGGAGGCCATGGGTACCAAGGCCTCTGTCAGCCATGTTCTCTTGTGTAAAAGTTTCAGTTTAAGAACTTTTGTTGTAGGTCTCAAGTAATAAGAAGATCAAGCTCTAGAAGAAGAACAGGCATGGAGCTAATTAGGTTTGGTCTGAGCATATACCAAGAGCTCATCATGATAACAGTTAACCAATTCCTTTTTTACAAGTATTTCTCAAATCTGAGGGATATTTTACGGTGTATTGTATCCCTCAAGGCTAATATGACGTTTCTTATAATCAAGAACAGAGATAATTAATGTCAATAAGTTGTGATTTGTGCTTGGTCCCAAAAAGGCTATTATGAGATAATTTGTATGTAGTTAGTAATGAAATTAATGTGCTTTTTTCATGTCATGTTGTAAGTAATATGAAGGGATCACTTATGACAGGATGATGTAATCATTTTTCCATAGAGAATCATTGTACCAATGTCTTTCTATGGGGAAAATTGGTATAAAGAAACCCCCGTCCATGAGACGGGGAGCCATTATTCTGAATCCATCCTGAGTGTGACACCTGTGGCTCCCGTGCCTGTCATTCTGAAAACCTGCCTGTTACTGCTTTTGCCATATATCTCTGTGTTATTTCCTACTCGAATAAAACCCGCTTTTGGTTCTGAAGACGCAGTCTATGGAGTTTATCGAACAAAGGAAGAACTAATGAACTATCTCTTTCATAGAGCACTGTGTTTCATTGAATAAACAAACTCTAATGACTTTTGCACATTTATTGTCTCAATGATGTCCTGTACAGTAGGAACCACAGGCTGCCTCCAATAAAGAGCGATAGAGCTTTTAGCTGCCACTAGAATATGAATTAACAGTGGTCTACAGGTTTGTGGAAACTTTTCAATTTCAAATAAAAGAAGTACCAATTCTGGATTAATTTCAATATTAAGAGCAAATACTGAATTACCGTATATACTCGCGTATAAGCTGAGTTTTTCAGCCCAAAAATTGGGCTGAAAAGTACCCCCCTCGGCTTATATGCGAGTCATACGCCCCCCATGAGTATACAGCAGCCCCAGCAGCCTCAGTAATCCAGGGCCCCCCCCCCTTGCTCCAGAAACCTGTAAAGTAAAATATTTATACTTATCACTGTCTTGTCGCCGCCGTCCCCACCGCTGCCGACATCGCGCTCACCCGGCTTCATCCGTCTTCTTCCAGCTTCCTGTTCGGCACAGGCAATGACGTCATTGCCTGCGCCGAACAGAGGAAGCGGGAAGAAGACGGATGAAGCCGGGTGAGCGCGATGTCGGCAGCGGCGGGGACGGTGATAAGTATAAAGATTTTACTTTACAGGTTTCCGGAGCAAGGGGGGGGGGGGGCCCTGGATTACTGAGGCTGCTGGGGCTGCTGTATATTACCACTGGGGCTGCTGGGGCTTCTGTATACTACCACTGGGGCTGCTGTATACTACCACTGGGGCTGCTGTATACTACCACTGGGGCTGCTGGGCTGCTGTATACTACCACTGGGGCTGCTGCTGTATATACCACTGTATATAATACTGGGGAGGCTGCTGTAACACTGCTGGGGCCTGTATATACCACTGGGGAGGCTGCTGTATACCACACTGCTGGGGGCTGTATACTACTACTGGGGAGGCCTGTATACCACTGGGGGGGCCTGTATACCACACTGCTGGGGGCTGTATACTACCACTGGGGAGGCCTGTATACCACTGGGGGGGCCTGTATACCACACTTCTGGGGGCTGTATACCTGTGCTGGGGTCCACCCTCGGCTTATACACGAGTCAATAGGTTTTCCCAGATTTTGGGGGCAAAAGTAGGGGGGTCGGCTTATACACGGGTCGGCTTATACACGAGTATATACAGTAATCAATACCTGAATTTCTTGCCAAAAGTTACGTATACCGTATATACTCGCGTATAAGCCGAGTTTTTCAGTCCAAAAATTGGGCTGAAAAGTCCTCCCCTCCGCTTATACGCGAGTCACTGTATACTGTATACAATGTATACAGTATACAGTGCCCCCCCCCATATCAGTATACAGGCCCCCCCCTTGGGTAGTAATCCTGTAAAGGAAGAGATTAGCATACTTATCCTTCCGCTGTCCCGCTGCCGCTGTCCCGCCGCCGCCATCGCGCTCTTCCGTCTTCATCCAGCGTCTTCCGGCTTCTTCCGGCTTCCTCAGATGGTCGCAGGCAATGATGTCATTGCCTGCGCGACAGAGGAGGAAGCCGAAAGAAGATGGAAGACGCTGGATGAAGATGGAGGAGCGTGATGGCGGCGGAGGGACAGCGGCAGCGGGACAGCGGAAGGATAAGTATACTAATCTCTTCCTTTACAGGATTACTACCCAAGGGGGGGCCTGTATACTGACATGGGGGGGGGCTGCTTTATATACCTCTGGGCCTGCATATACCTCTGGGGCTGCATATACCTCTGGGGCTGCATATACCTCTGGGGCTGTATATACCTCTGGGGCTGCATATGGGGCTGCATATACCTCTGGGGCTGCATATGGGGCTGCATATACCTCTGGGGCTGCATATACCTCTGGGGCTGCATATACCTCTGGGGCTGCATATACCTCTGGGGCTGTATATACCTCTGGGGCTGCTGTATACTACCACTGGGGCTGCTGCTGTATATACCACTGGGGCTGCTGCTGTATACTACCACTGGGGAGGCTGCTGTATACCTCACTGCTGGGGGTTGTATACCTGTGCTGGAGTCCACCCTCGGCTTATACGCGAGTCAATAAGTATTCCCAGTTTTTGGGGGCAAAAATAGGGGGGTCGGCTTATACACGGGTCGGCTTATACACGAGTATATACGGTATATGGACATGTCCAAAATATAAGGTACATATCACCAAGTTTTCCACAAAGTCTCCAACATTGATCAGAATTATTATGGTCAATAATATGCAATTTAAGTGGAGTCATATACCAACTAGTAAGAATCTTGTAATGCGATTCCATAAAAGAGACACATGCTATATTTTTATAGAAAATAGATAAGGATTTTAATACTTTTTCCTCAAACTGAGAATCCGTAGACTTAAACTTATTTTTCCAAACATCAATGAATTTTAAAGAACAAGGTTGTGTGTCTACATTGAAGATCACATAAAAATTTAAGTTTTCCATTTATGCAAATGTTCTGAATTTTTCAAAATGGTCATAATATTACTTGGAAGATGTAAATCAACAGTAGACTTGTTCAAAATTTTTTCTAATAGCTTCCAAGTTCTCTTTTCCGTTGTTTTAAGATTAAATTGTTTGGCCAAAAGTTCGAATGATTTTAACTCACCATTAGTAAATAAATCTGCAATATTTTGAATACCCTTGGATTTCCAAGTATCAAAATGAAGTCTAGATGAAAATGCCTCCAGAATGTCTACTGTCATCCAATCAATAATTTCAGGTGGGAATGTTTTCCTAGAAATAACTGCAAATTTCCTCCACACTTGAATCGTAATCCTAGTAGTGACCTCCTTAGGTAGTCGCTTGGCAATGTCACACAAATAAGCCACCACCAGGTCAGTAAATTTAGCATTAGGGAAATTCAACTCCTCCAGAGCCACCCAAGTAGGCTTAGCCAAAGAACTCCAAAATTTCTGACTCAACTTAACAACAGTGGCTTGATAATATGCAGAAAGGTTGGGAAGACCTAAACCTCCATTATTTCTATGTTTTATCAAAATAGATCTTGCTACCCTCGGTTTAGTTTTGCCCCAAATAAAGTTAAGTAACTGCGTTTGGAGTTTTTGTAATAATTGTTTTTTAATAGGGGTTTGTACAGTTCTAAAAATATACAGGAGTTTTGGTAATTCAAACATCTTATAGGAATTTATTCTTCCCAACCAAGATAATTCCATCCTAGACAGATGTAATAAATCTTTTTGAAGTATATTATACATATCAAGAACATTTTGATTAGCACAATCTTGAATTGGTTTCGTTAATTTAATACCTAAATATGACATAGAATCCAATTGCCATTGAAAACCAATTTCTCTCTTCAATATTTGTAATAACTCAGAATCCAAATTATGGCAAAGTACTTTTGTTTTACTCATATTAATTTTGTAAGAGATACCCCAGCAAATTGATGAAAAATTTCTAAGAGCTTCCTGACCGAGCCCAGTGGATCAGTTAACGATAGTAATATGTCATCTGCAAATAGTGAGATTTTATACTGTCTCCCATTAATTGGAATGCCCCTTATCCCATTTTCCATCCTGATCCTCTCAGCAAGAGGCTCTATAAAAAGATCGAATAGAGATGGGGACAAGGGACACCCCTGTCTTGTACCATTGGAAAGATGGAATCTTCCTGATAAGACACCATTACTTAACACCCTCGCGGACGGTTTCGGATAAAATGCTCTAATGAGATTCAAAACAGTACCCCGAAAACCAAATTTTTCCAAAGTATGGAATAAGTAGCTCCACTGGACCCGGTCAAACGCCTTCTCAGCATCAATTGAAATATAAAGGGCTGGAATACCTGTTTTCTCTGTATGTGACAGAAGATTAATTGTTCGTCTTGTGGCATCTTCCGCCCCTCTATCCACAATAAAACCCACCTGGTCTCTATGAATAATGTGGGGAATAACCTTTTGAAGTCTGGTAGCTAAGGCCTTTGCTAAAATCTTTATATCCGAATTCAAGAGAGAAAGGGGCCTAAAGTTAGCAATTAAATCTCTTTCACCCTTTTCTTTATAAATAACAGAAATTGTAGCTTCCTGCATTTCTTCTGGTATGTCCAAACCTGCAGAAACAGAATAAATTTTGTGATATATGGGGTTAATATTGAAGAAAACGTTTTATAGTATTCATTAGGAATACCATCAGGGCCCGGGGCCTTGTTATTTTTAAGGGAATGGATAGTAGCAACCATTTCATTACTAGTATATGGGGAGTTTAAGTAAACTATATCATCTTCTGATATTGCTGGAAGGTCAACGGAGTCCAGAAAAGATTTAATTGTATCACTTGTAATTTGAGGTTCTAGTATATTGTCTTTGAGATTATAAAGATCTCTATAAAATTCCTCAAATAATCTCGATATCTCCCTAGGAGTCTTAAATATTTTGTTGGTTTTATCTTTAATTTGGAGAATTTTAGTCTTAGATCTTTCCAATTTAATTATTTTTGCAAGGAATTTAGAGGGTTTGTTCATTTGATGATAAAAGTTTGACTTAGAATATAAAATTAATTTTTCATACTCATTAGTGACCATAGACCTAAGTTCCTAAGGTCCAAAATGTTTTTCTGAGTTTCAGATGAAGGCATAAGGGCTTGAGAACGTTCCAGATCTTTAATTTGATTAATAATATCGTCTGTTTTTTTAAATTTTTGTCTATGAATTCTCGCATTTAATTGTATTAACGACCCTCTAATCACAGCCTTATGGGCTTGCCGCAAAGTAGAAATATACATACCATCAACATCATTTTCTTTGAAATAATTTTCCATATCTAATTTAATTTTAAGACTATGTTCTGGGTGATTCAGCAGAAAAGTATTAGCCCTCCAAGGTTTGTTTGGAAAATGGTTACTTAAAACTTGAAATGTAACTGGAGAATGGTCCGTCCAAACCCTAGGGTGAATAACAACTTTAATTTAATTTTATGAAGAGTAAAGATATCTGATAGGACCAAATCTATTCTAGAAAAAGATCCGTGAGAGTTAGAATAGAACGAATACTTAATCGAGGAGGAGTTAAGACACCTAAAGGCATCATAAAGTTCCTGAGTATTAATCCAAGAATCCAGGGTAACATTAACAAATCTCCCCTTATTTCATGAATCCAATAAAGGATTAGGAATAGCATTAAAATCACCGAATATTAACCCCTTCACGACCTATGACGTCGTGGGACGTCATAGAAGTCGATGCTTTCCCGACCTGTGACGTCCCACGACGTCATGGCAGGATCGCGTTCCCGCGGCACCGGTGATCGGGGCCGGTGACATGTCACTGGTGCCGCGGGAACATGAGGACCTGTACTTTGTCCTGGGGGGGTGGCTATTTCCCCCTCGTCGCTGAATTCGCTCTGATTGGCAGTTTAAACTGAACTGCCAATCAGAGCGATTCTCCCCTCCAAATCTGATTGGATTTCTCCAATCAGGCTTGGAGGGGTGGGTGCACGGGTGCCCTCCCCCTCCTCAGCCCCTCCGACTCCAAGCTAACCCCCCCACCCACCACAGGGCACCGATCCCCTCTCAGCAGCCTGCCGCATGTCGGCGCTGCTGCAAGCAGTGGGTGCCTAGTGCCCCGCAACCCTCCTGCCCCTGCCGGTGCGGCCCCCCCCCCCCCCGTGTCCCCTCTCACCCGTCCTCCGTCGTCCTCCGTGGTGCCGTGGCTCCTCGGTGTGGCGCTCCTCCTCTTCTCCGAGGCTCCTCCTCTTCACTGGAGGATCTTGAGAGAGTAAGAGTTATGTATGTGTCTTTTTGGGGGTTTGTGTGATGTGATGGTGGTGCATGTGTCATGGGTGGCATGCATGGGTGCTGCATGGGCGCATGGGTGCGTGCATGGGCGCAAGTGGTGGGTGCAGTGGGGTGCGCATGGGTGCGTGCATGGAGGATGGAGCATGGGTGCTGGATGGATGGCGCATGGGTCGTGGATGGATGGACGCATGGGTGCGTGGATGGATGGCGCATGGTGGGATGGATGTGGCATGTGTGGATGGAGGCATGGGATGGTGCGTGCATGGGAGCGTGGGTGCAAGATAGATGGGTGTGTGGATGGATAGGCGCATGGGTGCGTGGATGGATGGGCGCATGGGTGCGTGCATGGATGCGTGGATGGATGGGTGCATGTGTGTAACAAGGGATCAAGTGTCCTCTTGTTGTAGTCACTGGTGTCAGTCATGGTGCACTGTATGGCAATGATCTGCCATACCGTGCACCATGACTCTGACCCCAGAGATTACAACAAGAGGGCGCTTGATCCCTTGTTGTAGTCTCTGGGGTAAACAGTCATGAAGCATTGTACGGCAGATAATTGCCATACAGTGCACCATGACTGACCCCAGTGACTATAACAAAGGATCAAGTGTCCTCTTGTTGTAGTCTCTGGGGTCAGAGTCATGGTGCACGGTACGGCAGATAATTGCCATACAGTACTTCATGACTTTGACCCCAGAGACTACAACAAGGGATCAAGTGTCCTCTTGTTGTATTCACTGGGGTCAGTCATGGTGCACTGTTTGGCAATGATCTGCCGTACCGTGCACCATGACTCTGACCCCAGAGACTACAACAAGAGGACACTTGATCCCTTGTTGTAGTCTCTGGGGTCACAGTCATGAAGCATGGTACGGCAGATAATTGCCATACAGTCTTTCATGACTGTGACCCCAGAGACTACAACAAAGGATCAAGTGTCCTCTTGTTGTAGTCACTGGTGTCAGTCATGGTGCACTGTATGGCAATGATCTGCCATACCGTGCACCATGACTATGACCCCAGAGACTACAACAAGAGGACGCTTGATCCCTTGTAGTCTCTGGGGTCACAGTCATGAAGCACGGTACGGCAGATAATTGCCATACAGTACTTCATGACTGTGACCCCAGAGACTACAACAAAGGATCAAGTGTCCTCTTGTTGTAGTCACTGGTGTCAGTCATGGTGCACTGTATGGCAATGATCTGCCGTACCGTGCACCATGACTCTGACCCCAGAGACTACAACAAGAGGACGCTTGATACCTTGTTGTAGTCTCTGGGGTCACAGTCATGAAGCACGGCACGGCAGATAATTGCCATACAGTACTTCATGACTGTGACCCCAGAGACTACAACAAAGGATCAAGTGTCCGCTTGTAGTCACTGGGGTCAGTCATGGTGCACTGTATGGCAATGATCTGCCGTACCGTGCACCATGACTCTGACCCCAGAAACTACAACAAGAGGACACTTGATCCCTTGCTGCAGTCTCTGGATGTAGCAGAGGTGATCGAGCGTCGTGGGACCTTCGTTGTGGACTACGTCGGAGGCGATCGAGCGTCGTGGGACCTTCGTTGTGGACTACGTTGGATCTTTATAATAAAGATGGAGTCCGAATTTTGTTTGTGTTTTTTTTCAAATAAAAAGATTTTTCTCTGTGTGTATTTTCTGACTATTTACCAGAGATTCCTAATGGCGGGTCTAACATTGACCCTATATTATGAATCTCGGGCTTAGTGCCAGCTGCCAATAAAAAGCTGGCATTAACCCCTTTATTACCCAGTTAGCCACCGGCACCAGGGCAACTGGAAGAGCATGGGTACAGCGCCAGAAAATGGCGCTTCAATGAATGCGCCATTTTCTGGGGCAGCTGCAGGCTGCAATTCACAGCATGGGGGGCCCAGAACGCTTGGGCCTCACTATGCTGAGGATTCCAGCCCCCAGCTGCCTAGTTGTACCTGGCTGGACCAAAAATATGGCGGAGCCCCACGTAATTTTTTTTCTAGGATTAGTTCTAGAAATTAAAAAAAAAATGGGCTTCGCTGTATTTTTGGTTCCAGCCAGGTATGACGAGGCAGCTGGGGGTGGGTGGCAGTTCGTAGCTGCCAAGTTGTACCTGGCTGGACCAAAAATATGGCGGAGCCCTATGTAATTTTTTTTCTAGAAATAATTCTAGAAATAAAAAAAAAAATAGGCTTCGCTGTATTTTTGGTTCCAGCCAGGTATGACGAGGCAGCTGGGGGCTGGTGGCAGTCCGTAGCTGCCAAGTTGTACCTGGCTGGACCAAAAATATGGCGGAGCCCTATGTCATTTTTTTTCTAGAAATAATTCTAGAAATAAAAAAAAAATAGGCTTCGCTGTATTTTTGGTTCCAGCCAGGTATGACGAGGCAGCTGGGGGCTGGTGGCAGTCCGTAGCTGCCAAGTTGTACCTGGCTGGACCAAAAATATGGCGGAGCCCTATGTAATTTTTCTACAAAAAATTCTAGAAAAAAAAAAAAATAGGCTTTGCTGTATTTTTGGTTGCCAGCCAGGTACAACTTGGCAGCTAGGGGGCTGGAATCCTCAGCATGGAGAGACCCAAATGTTTTGGGTCCCCTATGCTGCGAATTGCAACTACTAGACTAGTATGTTTTTCACAAAAAGTTTCTTTATTCATTTATACGGCTCAATTTGTGAAGCACATGGGGGTTCAAAGTGCTCACTGTGCATCTAGATAGGTTCCTTGGGGGGTCTAGGTTCCAAAATGGGGTCACTTGTGGGGGAGCTCCAATGTTTAGGCACACAGGGGCTCTCCATACGCAACCTGGTGTTTGCCAACAATTGGAATTGTTAGCGGACACCAGGTCGCGTATGGAGAGCCCCTGTGTGCCTAAACATTTGAGCTCCCCCACAAGTGACCCCATTTTGGAAACTAGACCCCCAAGGAACCTATCTAGATGCATAGTGAGCACTTTGAATCCCAGGTGCTTCACAAACTGATCCGTAATGAGGTAAAAATACTTTTTTTTCCACACAAATTTTCTTTTTTAATTTGTACGGATCAATTTGTGAAGCACCTGGGGGTTGAAAGTGCTCACTATGCATCTAGATATGTTCCCTGGGGGGTCTAGTTTCCAAAATGGGGTCACTTGTGGGGGAGCTCAATGTTTAGGCACACAGGGGCTCTCCATACGCAACCTGGTGTTCGCTAACAATTCCAATTGTTGGCAAACACCAGGTTGCGTATGGAGAGCCCCTGTGTGCCTAAACATTGGAGCTCCCCCACAAGTGACCCCATTTTGGAAACTAGACCCCCAGGGAACATATCTAGATGCATAGTGAGCACTTTGAATCCCCAGGTGCTTCACAAACTGATTCGTAATAAGGTAAAAATACTTTTTTTTCCACACAAATTATCTTTTTTAATTTTTACGGATCAATTTGTGAAGCACCTGGGGGTTCAAAGTGCTCACAATGCATCTAGATATGTTCCCTGGGGGGTCTAGTTTCCAAAATGGGGTCACTTGTGGGGAGCCCCAATGTTTAGGCACACAGGGGCTCTCCAAATGCGGCATGGTGTCCGCTAACAATTTGAGGTGATTTCCATTCAAATTGTTAGCGGACACCATGTCGCGTTTGGAGAGCCCCTGTGTGCCTAAACTTTGGAGCTCCCCCGCAAGTGACCCCATTTTGGAAACTAGACCTCCCAGGGAACTTATCTAGATGGGTGTTGACCATATTGAACCCCCAGGTTCTTCACAAATTAATCCATAAAAATGAAAAAAAAAAAAAATTTGTGGAAAAAAAAAGTATTTTTTAATTTTTACGGATCAATTTGTGAAGCACCTGGGGTTCAAAGTGCTCACAATGCATCTAGATATGTTCCCTGGGGGGTCTAGTTTCCAAAATGGGGTCACTTGTGGGGGAGCCCCAATGTTTAGGCACACAGGGGCTCTCCAAATGCGACATGGTGTCCGCTAACAATTTGAGGTGATTTTCCATTCAAATTGTTAGCGGACACCATGTCGCGTTTGGAGAGCCCCTGTGTGCCTAAGCTTTGGAGCTCCCCCACAAGTGACCCCATTTTGGAAACTAGACCCCCAGGGAACTTATCTAGATGGGTGGTGACCATATTGAACCCCAGGTTCTTCACAAATTAATCCATAAAAATGAAAAAAAAAAAATTTTGTGGAAAAAAAAAGTATTTTTTAATTTTTACGGATCAATTTGTGAAGCACCTGGGGGTTCAAAGTGCTCACAATGCATCTAGATATGTTCCCTGGGGGGTCTAGTTTCCAAAATGGGGTCACTTGTGGGGGAGCCCCAATGTTTAGGCACACAGGTGCTCTCCAAATGCGACATGGTGTCCGCTAACAATTTGAGGTGATTTTCCATTCAAATTGTTAGCGGACACCATGTTACGTTTGGTGAGGACCTGTGTGCCTAAACTTTGGAGCTCCCCCACAAGTGACCCCATTTTGGAAACTAGACCCCCAGGGAACTTATCTAGATGGGTGGTGAGCATTTTTAACCCCCACATGCTTTACAAATTCATCTGTGAATATGGAAAAAGTACTTTTTCTTCACAAAAATGTTCTTTTAGCCTCAATTCTTTCATTTTTGCATGGGTAACAGGATAAAATTCATCCTAAAATTTGTTGGGCAATTTCTCCTGAGTACACCAATACCTCATATGTGGTCATAAACCACTGTTTTGACGCGCGGCAGGGCTTAGAAATGAAGGAGCGCCATTTCACTTTTTGAATGGAAAATTAGCTCCAAAAGTCAAATTGTGCTCTTTCCCTTCAGAGCCCTGCCGTGCGCAAAAACCGTGGTTTATGATCACATATGAGGTATCGATATACTCAGGAGAAATTGCCCAACACATTTTAGGATCCATTTTATCTTGTTGCCTATGTGAAAATGAAAAAATTGAGGCTAAAAGAACATTTTTGTTAGAAAAATTAAAATATCCATTTTTTTGTTTCCAATTTGCTTAGTTCCTGTGAAGCACCTGAAGGGTTAATAATCTTCTTGAATGTAGTTTTGAGTAGCTTGAGGGGTGCAGTTTTTGGAATGGTGTCACTTTTGGGTGTTTTCTGTCATGTACACCCCTCAAAAAGACTTCAAATGTGATGTGGTCACTAAAAAAATGGTTTTGTAAATTTTGGTGGAAAAATGAAAAATTGCTCATGAACTTTGAACCCTTACAACTTCCTAACAAAAATTTTTTTTTTTTCCAAAATTGTGCTGATGTAAAGTAGACATGTGGGAAATATTATTTCATAACTATTTTGTGTCACATAACTCTCTGGTTTACCAGAAGAAAAATTCTAAATTTGAAAATTGCTAAATTTTCAAAATTTTTGCCATATTTTTGATTTTTTCACAAATAAACGCAAAAACTATCGACCTAAATTTAATACTAAGATGAAGCCCAATATGTCACGAATCACTAGGATCCGTTGAAGCGTTCCCGAGTTATAACCTCATAAAGGGACACTGGTCAGAATTGCAAAAAATGGCAAGGTCTTTAGGGTCAAATTAGGCTGGGTCATGAAGGGGTTAAAAGTGAGCCCTTCTGGTGATTTCTTATTAATGAAATAAGTCTATTCAGAAAACTGATCTGGCCTTTATTTGGGGCATAAACTGTAAATAAAGTGAAAAGGACATTATTAAGTTTCCAAATAACTAATACATATCGTCCATCAGGGTCAGCCATAACATTCAATTCCTCATAAATGACTGAATTTTTAATAATCAAAGCCACACCTGCCTTCTTTTTCTCTTTATTGGATGACAATAACACTGTTGGGAATAATTTATGGGTAAATTTAGGCATTTTCTCCAGTGCAATTTTGTCTCTTGTACTCTAATAACATCAGCATGGTGTCTCTGTATGTCCCTCCACAAAAGATATCGCTTTTGAGGTGAATTTAAACCATTGACATTGGTAGATAAAAAATTTATTGTCATCCTGGATATTGGTCGCTTTTCACCAGACTATAAGAACCCAAGACCTCCAAGTAGGCCACTCCCATCATGCCACAAGTGAATGCAAAAAAAAAACAATCATGTCAGCATATAAAGGCAACTCCTATTTAATAAAAATTATAAACTTTATAAACAATTAACTAAATACCAATAGAAAAAAAAATCTTAACAGGAGAGACTATATAAAAATCCTCCCTCAAAGGCTAACGATCTTGGCCCTAATTAGAGCTCCATGTGTATTGCAAACCAACAAAATGTTTTCCAGAAACTAAAATCACCCCCTCAAACCTCTTTCTCAATGGGAGTCGTTGGAATACTTAATTCTCTGAAAATCTTCAAACCATCTTCTAGATCAGAAACTGTAAAGGTCTTCTGCTTAAATTTGAAAAGTATATTATTAGTAGGATGAACCCAATGATAAGAAATATCAGATCTTTTAAGAGCATCAGTTAGGGGCCTAAAATCTCTCCTCCTTTTCAGTGTTTCCTTAGATAAATCAATAAATACTTTTAAATCTCTGTATGGAGATGGAAGTGAACCATTTTCTCTAATTGACTCCATAAGTCTTTCCTTAGTTCTATAAAACGAAAATCTAGCAATGACATCTCTGGGTTTCTCTTCAGATATAAATGAAGGTTTAGGTAATCTGTGGACCCTCTCTAAAGAGTACTCCACTTCTGGTAAGGAAGGTAAGGTTTTCTTCACTATGGTTGAACATGGGACATAAGATCTATACTATTAATTGTTTCAGATATTCCATAAAATTTTAAGTTACTTCTCTTTTCTCTATCCTCTCTGTCAATCCATTTGTTACGCAAAAATTTGACCTCCTCTTTAAGTTTGTCCTGTTCAAGTTGCATGGCTCTGGTGTTTTCTATAAGGGTTTCCACCTTCCTTTCCGTTCTCTCTGATTGTGATGCAATATGTGCCATAGATGTTTTAATATCCTCCAAATCAGCTTTAAGGGATCTATTATAAGTTTTAAATAAATTGTGAAAAAATTGTTTATCCAAAGGCTGCCCTGTTGTATAATCAAATGAAAATTCCTGATCTGAGGAATCTCCTCTCACCCTCCATTTCGCAGGACTAGATGATACGGGTGAATCATCCTCCAAACCTGAATCCTCCTGTAAGTCATTATTAAGATGAGATTTACCTTAACTCGAACGCCCCATCTCTTTCCTTTTAGACAGACTAGGACCAGACTCTTTAATGACTGATGTTGATGTTAGATTAACCTGAGTCGATGGAGTTTGATCCATCCGATTATCCAATTCTGAATCAGTCAGTGTATGTTTAACATTAGAACTGTTTTTAGATTTTGGTGGCATTGTGTAAGAGAAAATACAATAATAATATTCAATTTAAAGATGTCTTCTCTACAGAAACTATATATGTAAAGTATAGTATAATATAATAAGTGTCAGCCTTGACCCCAATGTGAGTCTAATACCGTTTCCAAGTATTCAGATAATAGAAGTTACTATGCTCACACTATATCTAAACAGTATTATTTTAAGAATAAAATGAATAATGTCAGTGTCCAAAAATTACTGTAACAGTTCCATAGACATTACTAATTGACTGACAGAAAGAAGAGAGAGGAAAGGAAAGAAGAAGAAATAAGGAAAAATACAAAGAGTTAAAAAAAGAAGAAAAAATATAAGAGGAAACGGATCCAGAGTCTGCGTAGCTGGAGATCGTAGGAAGCCCTGGGCTTCACTTGCTTGAAGACTCTGTTATACACCACCTCTCAGCACAATGAGGAAGCCAGAAGTAATATAGAAATGTTTGTCCAATAGGAAATCCAGACTGCAGCACTGATCTCCTAGGAGACTGTGAACAGCAGAAATCCCAGGTGCTTAAATGTGGTGCAGATCTAATAATACATGTGAGCTGTATAGAACAACTGCTTCACAGATGGGATAAAGGCCGCATACTCCGCCACGGTATGTAGCTTGAGAGCGCTGCAGGTCTAACCACCTGATTTTCCTTTGAAAGCGCCGTTCACAGCACCGCAGCAGTGGCCGCTCGCAGTAGAGATAAGCAACAGCTGTTAATGACAGCGGGCACTACTTCAGGGCAGGAGATCACTCCGCCAGAACTTCAGATAGTGATGATTAAATAGTTCCTCTCCTGGTTATAGGCAGTAAAGCACAATTAAATAAGGGTGTTAAAAAAATAATAAAAAAAAATTCCTATACACCCAGAAAAAGCATTAGAGAGTAAACTATACAGAGAATATTATAATAATGACCAAATTACTGACTAAATGGTCATGACAGGAATGTGTAATACACATAGGACCTGTTCTGTCAGTCAGAGAAATATAACTCTGAATCAGAGAAATAAGCTGAAAATAATCTCTGTCACATCTGGGAAGAACCCAGAAATCAAATTAAACAATGGACACCAGAATAAAATTCAGTCCAATGACACAAATGGTTGTGACAGGAACAATGGTTATTCAGAATGTCTGGCCTTTCAGTCAGGGAGAAATAATCCAAAGGAAAGTCAGGGTCACCTGACAATTAACAATTGAATAGTAGTCCCAAATAAAGTTATTATGGAATAAAGTGTAAATATAAGTCACCTCCAACAAGTAGAAGGGAAAGAGGGAACCAGATGAAAATGTCTCCTCAGGGTTTAAACATGGATCCCAGGCTCAGCATTGGATCCAAGCGAATTCTGAAGCGATTTTACCTCTGAAAAGATCAAAACGCATCCCATGTGTTCTTGAAGTTGGTATAGACGCTTTTTGGGAAAATAGCCTTAAAAAAGGCTAATTTCCCAGTCACTTTATAATACGGCACAGGAGCTCCAAAATTCCTGTCACCTCACATCAGGATGCAGGCCACGCCCCCAGCAGGATCCTCTTTCTTGCCTGTGGGCAGTACAATTCTCTCTCTCCCTACATGTATTTTACAAGCAATTATGTGTTCCAGTATTGATATTTGTGAGAATTTAGTAGCTGCTAATCAATTTTTGGAGGAAAATTTGCCGAAATTTCCGAATTCGAATTTTAATAGATTCGGTCAACTTTAATCAGTATCATCCAGGTATAATGTATGGACATTGGATTTTATTAATTTGCAGAATTTTTACCATTATTATTATTTTGTAATATTGCAGAAGCAACTATTTAAAATGTGAATTTAGGATTATTCTGCAATATTTGAGGCCAGTATGTCCTCAACAAATGTTCAAGCTGTTCCGAAGCTGGCTTCTGTCAGCATATCTTTTTAAAAGTCGTTAAAATTAGGTGCCTACTGTGTCATGTAATGTCAGGTTTAGTCCTCACTGTGCTTGACATTTGCCACATTCATACTATTGTTTGTCTCTGTTTTTCTATAAAGTTTCAAAAATAATTTATTGAATGTAAAAAAAATAGGGTTACACAATAAAATAGTGAAGATCCCACAGAGAGCAAAGCAAAATAAAGAATGGAAAAAGAGGTCATGAGTACCAAAAAAAATAAAATAAAAGGGTAATAAACATTTTATGACATACAGGAGGATATACACAGTAGTTAACTATAATCAGTCAAAACATTATTAATCTCTTCATGGCATTTGACGTATGTTTATGTCATGGTCAGGAAGGAGTTCACACAAAATGATGTAAACTTATATCATGGTGATCATGTGAGCACAGGAGTTGTGACTGTGCAATCACCACCAGAAGCTTGGCTTAAGTAATAGCTAAGCTCTGGCTTTCACAGCCAGGTGTTTCCCTGGACTTTTTATGAAATGGTGTGATCAATATCATTCGCATCATTTAGAAACCTGAGAGGGAACATGCTCATTCTTCCTCCTGGTCGGCACCGACGCAACATCGTCGCAAGATCCCGATAGTAGTTGAGAAAATCCAAGATCATGATGACCTCTGTGTCTGGTAGCAATGGTAACCTGTAAGACTATGCCAACAGCAAAGTCTGAAAAGCTTCTTAGTCTGAGTCTTAGTGACTCAGGGTAATTTTTGTAATATCTGCTGTTTGTGTTTTTTTATAGTGTTTTATACTGACCGCAATAGTATTCTATCCTGTCTTTCCTATATTGCTAGTTTGGCCTCTTTTGCTAAACCTTATACTCTGCCTGTGTTTGTTTTCCTTCTCTTGTTTCCCAGTTAATATCTGTGGGGGGCTTGCTATTCTTTTGGGGTTCTGCTCTGAGGCAAGATAGCTTTTCCTACATCCATCTTTAGGAGCAGTTAGTTCTCCGGCTGTGCAGAGGTGTCTAGGTCTGGTTAGTTACATCCCACGGCTACTTCTAGTTGCGGTATGTAGTCAGGGATTGCGGTCAGTACAGTTACCAACGACTTCTATGTAATCCGAATGTTACTCCTGAGTCATCGGTTCATAACAGTACAACTGGCCAAGAGAGTTAAAATCGAGATACATGCATCTCAGAAGAAGGGAAGAGAAGTGTTGAGGCTGTTGTTTCTTTTTTCTTTCTTCCCTTTTTCTTTGGGTGACTGTGGAGTCTGGTGCCAGTATGAGTGTCCAGGAACTAGCTTCTCGTTTAGACCAGCTCGCTGCAAGGAAACAGGGAATTTCTGAGTATATAGTTCAGACTCCAGTTTTGGAACCAAGAATTACTACTCCAGATTTGTTTTTATGGTGATAGGTCCAAATTTTTGAGTTTCATAAATAATTGTAAACTGTTTTTTGCTCTGAGACCTCGGTCCTCTGGTGATTCAGTTCAGCAGGTTAAAATAGTTATCTCCCTGCTGCAGGACGATCCACAGGATTGGGCATTTTCTCTCACCTCTGGGGATCCGGCTTTACTTAATGTGGACTCCTTTTTTCAGGTCTTGGGTTTAATTTATGATGAACCCGACTCTGTGGTCAAACTGAGAAGACCCTGTTGGCCCTGTGTCAGGGTCAAGAGGCGGCGGAATTGTATTGTCAGAAATTCAGGAAATGCTCTGTGCTGACTAAATGGAATCATGATGCTTTGGCGGTGCCTTTCAGAAAGGGTCTTTCTGACACTGTTAAGGGTGTTATGGTGGGGTTTCCTACGTCTGCGGGTTTGAACGATTCTATGTCTCTGGCCATTCAGATTGATCGGCATTTGCGGGAGCGCCAAGCGGTTTGCTCGGGATTGTCATCCAAAGAGCAGATTCCTGAGCCGATGCAGTGTGATAGGATTCTATCTCGCACTGACCGACAAGGACTTAGATGCCGTAATAAGTTGTGTTTTTACTGTGGTGATGCTTCTCATGTCATCTATGTTTGTCCAAAACAGGCACAGAGGATTGCTATTTCCTTTACCGTCAGTACTATACAACCTAAGTTCTTATAATCTGTGTCTCTGATTTGTTCCTTGTCATTTTCTGTTATGGCATTTGTGGATTCAGGTGCCACTTTAAATTTGATGGATTTTGAGTTTGCTAGTCGTTGTGGCTTCCCTATGCAGCGGTTGCGGGACCCTATTCCTTTAAGGGGCATCAAAGCTACACCTCTTGCGCAAAACAAACCTCAGTTTTGGATGCAGTTGACAATGCGCCTGGCACCAGCTCATCAGGAGAATTGTCGATCTCTGGTTTTGCATAACCCGCATGATGCGGTGGTGCTGAGTTTTCCGTGGTTGCAGGCCCATAATCCTGTTTTGGATTGGAAGTCTATGTCCATAACTAGCTGGGATTGTAAGGGGGTACATGATGACATTTTCTTGATGTCTATATCATCTCTGCCCCATTTCTGGATTCTGGAGTTTCTGTCTGATTTTCAGGATCTTTTTGCTGAACCCAAGTTCAGTTTTCTTCTGCCACATCAGGCATGTGATTGTGCTATTGATTTGGTGCCAGGCTGTAGGTTTCCTAAGGGTCGACTTTTTCACTTGTCTGTGCCTGAACATGCTGCCATGCGGAGTTATATTAAGGATTCTTTGGAGAAGGGCCATATTTGCCGGGGCGAGGTTCTTTTTTGTTGGCAGGAAAGATGGCTTCCTGAAACCCTGTATTGATTATGGCCTCTTGTACGGTGTTCATTTTAGGACATGGTCATTTGTCGAAGTCAAAGTCAAAAAAAGCTGTTCCTGATGCCTGATTTTGACTTTGACTTTGACAAATGACTTTCATAAATGACTTTGACTATGATAAATGACTTTGACTATGACTTTGATAAATGACTATGACTTTGATAAATGACTATGACTATGTTAAATGAATTTGACTTTGATAAATGACTTTGACTTTGATAAATGACTTTGACTATGATAAATCACTTTGACTATGATAAATGACTTTGACTATGACTTTGATAAATGACTTTGACTATGATAAATGACTATGACTTTGATAAATGACTTTGACTTTGATAAATGACTTTGACTATGATAAATGACTTTGACTATGATAAATGACTTTGACTATGACTTTGATAAATGATTTTGACTATGATAAATGACTATGACTTTGATAAATGACTTTGACTTTGATAAATGACTATGACTTTGATAAATGACTTTGACTTTGATAAATGACCTTGATAAATGACTTTGATAAATGACTTTGACTTTGATAAATGACTATGACTATGATAAATGACTATCACTTTGATAAATGACTTTAACAGATTAGCATAATTTATTTTAAAAATTCTACAGTGGGTCCACTATGGATTTGAACCATGAATGCTGGCTTCCAAAGGCCAAAAGCTTATCCACTAGACCATACAGAAAGCTACTGTAAAAGTTACCTTTTGGTATACTAACATAGATAACATGCACACAGTTTGTGTGCAGAAATCTGATGACCCTGATGTCTGAGAGCTTCTGACTTGTCATGCTCACACTCATGGTTATGACAAGTCACACATCACATTTATTTCTCATGGAGGTTAGCAGTGTAATGAAAGTACAAATCCCCAAGCAGTGCCAATGTTTCCTAGCTTCTTTTTCTGAAGGTATTATAATTATTAATATAATTATTATCCTCTTAAACAAAACTAATGTTAAAAAAATTTTTTTTTGAAACACTAATTTTGTATATATATATTATATATACTGTATTTACCAGTTTCTGTAAATTTCTATAATTGTTTAAGAAATTGTTTAACAGCATATAATAGTAATATATTTACCAGTGACTGTACATTTGTATCATTGTTTAGGAAATTGTTTAAGAAAATATAATAATAATAATTAATATTAGTAATAAATACATAATAATCCACTACCTCGATTTCAACAACAAAAATGCAGAACTGCAAACATCTTAATTTATTACTATATCTTATATCTATTAACTAGCATAATTTATTATACAAAAAGTATTCTACAGCAGGTTCAGCATGGATTTGAACCATGAACGCTGGCTTCCAAAGGCAAAATACTTCTCCACTAGACCACCAAACTAACTGTTAGGAGGAGGATTTTTGTTCTGCTAAGAAAATGAACATGCAGGCAGTCTGTTTGCAAAACTGTTCTGACCCTGATGGTTGACAAATCTCATTGTCATTTGTCGTGGTCAGAGTCAGAATCAGACTCACGCACACTTCAAAGTGTCATGGAGGCTTGCCAGTATGAAGTAGGTTCAAATCCCCAAGCAGTGGCAGGAGTTTATTTATTTATTTTGTTAAGGTATTATTGTTTTTATTATTATAATCATTATTATTATTATTATTACACTTTCCAACCAAAATAATGTACAATTAAAAAGTTTTGACTTTGTGCTTCATTCTCATACCTGAGTATGATAAATCACTTTCACAGATGACACTTCACTTCTCACACATAAAAATGAAAATAGTTTTCCATACACAAAAGCTTTACCCCCTTTTTTCAGTGTGGCCGGACACAATGGACCTTGCTTTATTTAAAACCCACATTTCAACAATTTTTATACATTGTTTTGTTTTCAAATAACAACAATTACTTAATGATAAGCAAATTACATGTCCTGAACTGCGCATTTTAACCCCAAAGTCTCCAACACAAAGCCCATGCCCCATCCACCACTAAACTATAGGCATTTAATAGAGGCACAGACATCTTTTCATTGCTGATATGCCTTTCAATGCAGACATGCGTTAAGCTCATTTAAACTGTTGTGTGACCTTAATGTATGATTTTCATAGCTCACAATGATATCTGACTGACACACATAAAGATCAGCAGATTTTTGCACGTTTGGTCTCTTTAGCAAACAAAATCACTGATGGTCTCATCTGATTGAGTGGCCTAATGGTTAAGGCTCCAGTCTCTGGAGTGTTACAGCTCTTTTGCACCCTGGTTCAAAACCCCCCAGTAGGATAATTTTTTTTTTTTTTTTTTTTTTTTTCTTGTAAGTTATGGTGTTTAATACACAATTTACAGTAATGTTTAATTTGTGATTTCTTACATTACGGTACTGCTCATTAAAATGCAGCGAGTTTTGGGTAGATGGCAAACAACATTTTGTGTCAAATAAATAATAAATAATTGGTTTAGAACCTTTGATAATAAATTGTTGAAATGTACAGACACTTGGAAATAGATAAGTAGTAAATGACTGACTGCCTTCCATTCATTTAGCCTATAAATGGACAACATGGCTGAAACCAATTATTAGTATGTTATGATGATTACCATAAGGTAAGAAATCACAAATTAAACATTACTGTAAATTGTGTATTAAACACCATAATTTACAAGGAAAAAAAAAAAAAAATTATCCTACTGGGGGGTCTTGAACCAGGGTGCAACAGAGCTCTAACACTCCAGAGACTGGAGCCTTAACCATTAGGCCACTCAATCAGATGAGACCATCAGTGATTTTGTTTGCTAAAGAGACCAAACGTGCAAAAATCTGCTGATCTTTATGTGTGTCAGTCAGATATCATTGTGAGCTATGAAAATCATACAATAAGATCACACAGTTTAAATGAGCGTAATCATGTCTGCATTGAAAGGCATATCAGCAATGAAAAGATGTCTGTGCCTCTATTAAATGCCTATAGTTTAGTGGTGGGTGGGGCATAGGCTTTGTGTTGGAGACTTTGGGGTTAAAATGCGCAGTTCAGGACATGTAATTTGCTTATCATTAAGTAATTGTTGTTATTTGAAAACAAAACAATGTATAAAAATTGTTGAAATGTGGGTTTTAAATAAAGCAAGGTCCATTGTGTCCGGCCTCACTGAAAAAAGGGGTTAAAGCTTTTGTGTATGGAAATAATATTTTCATTTTTATGTGTGAGTGTCATCTGTGAAAGTGATTTATCATACTCAGGAATGAGAATGAAGCACAAAGTCAAAACTTTTAAATTGTACATTATTTTGGTTGGAAAGTGTAATAATAATAATAATAATGATTATAATAATAAAAACAATAATACCTTAACAAAATAAATAAACTCCTGCTACTGCTTGGGGATTTGAACCTACTTCATACTGGCAAGCCTCCATGACACTTTGAAGTGTGCGTGAGTCTGATTCTGATTCTGACCACGACAAATGACAATGAGATTTGTCAACCATCAGGGTCAGAACAGTTTTGCTAACAGACTGCCTGCATGTTCATTTTCTTAGCAGAACAAAACCTCCTCCTCCTAACAGTTAGTTTGGTGGTCTAGTGGAGAAGTATTTTGCCTTTGGAAGCCAGCGTTCATGGTTCAAATCCATGCTGAACCTGCTGTAGAATACTTTTTGTATAATAAATTATGCTAGTTAATAGATATAAGATATAGTAATAAATTAAGATGTTTGCAGTTCTGCATTTTTGTTGTTGAAATCGAGGTAGTGGATTATTATGTATTTATTACTAATATTAATTATTATTATTATATTTTCTTAAACAATTTCCTAAACAATGATACAAATGTACAGTCACTGGTAAATATATTACTATTATATGCTGTTAAACAATTTTTTAAACAATTATAGAAATTTACAGAAACTGGTAAATACAGTATATATAATATATATATACAAAATTAGTGTTTCAAAAAAAAATTTTTTTAACATTAGTTTTGTTTAAGAGGATAATAATTATATTAATAACTATAATACCTTCAGAAATAGAAGCTAGGAAACATTGGCACTGCTTGGGGATTTGTACTTTCATTACACTGCTAACCTCCATGAGAAATAAATGTGATGTGTGACTTGTCATAACCATGAGTGTGAGCATGACAAATCAGAAGCTCTCAGACATCAGGGTCATCAGATTTCTGCACACAGACTGTGTGCATGTTATCTATGTTAGTATACCAAAAGGGAACTTTTACAGTAGCTTTCTGGATGGTCTAGTGGATAAGCTTTTGGCCTTTGGAAGCCAGCATTCACGGTTCAAATCCATAGTGGACCCACTGTAGAATTTTTAAAATAAATTATGCTAATCTGTTAAAGTCATTTATCAAAGTGATAGTCATTTATCATAGTCATAGTCATTTATCAAAGTCAAAGTCATTTATCAAAGTCATTTATCAAGGTCATTTATCAAAGTCAAAGTCATTTATCAAAGTCAAAGTCATTTATCAAAGTCAAAGTCATTTATCAAAGTCAAAGTCATTTATCAAAGTCATAGTCATTTATCATAGTCAAAGTCATTTATCAAAGTCATAGTCAAAGTCATTTATCATAGTCAAAGTCATTTATCATAGTCAAAGTCATTTATCAAAGTCAAAGTCATTTATCAAAGTCAAAGTCATTTATCAAAGTCATAGTCATTTATCAAAGTCATAGTCATTTATCAAAGTCATAGTCAAAGTCATTTATCATAGTCAAAGTCATTTATCAAAATCAAAGTCATTTATGAAAGTCATTTGTCAAAGTCAAAGTCAAAATCAGGCATCAGGAACAGCTTTTTTTTACTTTGACTTCGACAAATGACCATGTCCTAAAATGAACACTGTACTCTTGACTAAGATCACGGTCAAGTTTCAGTACCCTCTGCCTTTGATTTCCGACTTGTTTTCTAGGGTTAAGGGGGCATGTTGGTTTACTAAAATTGACTTTAGGGAGGCCTACAATCGGGTTCGTATCAAGCAGGGAAATAAATGGAAAACAGCATTTAATATGCCTGAAGGCCATTTTGAATACCTCTTGATGCCTTTTGGGTTGGCTAATGCTCCTTCCGTTTTTCAGTCTTTTATGCATGACGTATTTCGGGAGTTGATTGACAAGTTCTTGATTGTATATTTGGATGATATCCTGATTTTTTCTGACGATTGGGATTCTCATGTTGAACAGTCTTTCGGATTCTGCGTGACAATGCTTTGTATGTTAATGGGTCTAAGTGTTGTTTTGGTGTCCAGAAGGTTTCTTTTTTGGGCTTCATTTTGTCTCCTTCTTCTATTGAGATGGATCCTGTTAAGGTTCAGGCTATTCATGATTGGGTTCAGCCCACGTCCATGAAGGGTCTTCAGAAATTTTTGGGCTTTGCTAATTTTTATCGTCGGTTCATTGCCAATTTCTCCAGCGTGGTGAAGCCGTTGACCGATTTGACTAAGAAGGGTGCTGATGTGGAGCATTGGTCTCCTGTGGCAGTTTTTGCCTTCCAGGAGCTTAAAAGACGGTTTACTTCTGCTCCTGTGTTGCGCCAACTGAATGTTTCCCTTCCGTTTCAGGAGGAAATTGATGCTTCTGAGATTGGTGCAGGGGCCGTCTTGTCTCAGAGGGATCCTGTTGGTTCCGCGATGCACCCTTGTGCCTTCTTTTCCCATAAATTTTCACCTGCGGAACGCAATTATGATGTCGGCAATCGAGATTTGCTGGCCATGAAGTTGGCATTTGAGGAGTGGCGTCATTAGCTGGAGGGTGCTCAACATCGTGTGGTTGTCTTGACTGATCACAAGAATCTGGTTTATCTCGAGTCTGCCAAGGACCTCCTAGGCAGGCTCGGTAGTCCTTGTTTTTTGCTCATTTTGATTTTGTGGTTTCCTATCTTCCTGGTTCTAAGAATGTTAAGGCTGATGCTCTCTCTCGCAGTTTTTTGCATGATTCTCTTGAACCCTCGGAGCCGGTCGGCATTCTGAAGAAGGGGGTTGTTCTTTTCACTGTTTCCCCCGATTTACGACTTGCTCTTCAGGAATTTCAGGTGGATAAGCCTGAGCGCTGCCCTGTGGGGAAATTGTTTGTTTGTTCCTGCCCCGTGGACTACTAGAGTGATTTCGGAGGTTCATTGTTCTGTGTTGGCTGGTCATCCTGGCATCTTTGCTACCCGAGATTTGGTCAGTCGATCTTTTTGGTGGCCCTCTTTGTCCCGGGATGTGTGTTCTTTTGTGCAGGCCTGTGGGACTTGTGCACGGGCCAAGCTTTGTTGTTCCTGTCCTAGTGCATTGCTTTTGCCCTTACTGTACCTGAGCGGCCGTGGACACATATGTCTATGGATTTTGTTTCGGACCTTCCTGATTTCTAAGATGGTTCATTTCGTTCCTTTGGCTAAATTGCCTTCTTCTTCGGACTTGGTTCCGTTGTTTTTTCAGCATGTTGTTCGTTTGCATAGTATTCTGGAAAATATTGTGTCTCACAGGGGTGCTCAGTTTGTTTCTTGGTTTTGGAAGTCTTTCTGTGCTAAGCTGGGTGTGGCTTTGTCTTTTTCTTCTGCGTTTCATCCGCAGTCTAATGGTCAGACGGAGAGAACTAATCAGACTTTGGAAACTTATTTGAGATGTTTTGTGTCTGCGCATCAGGATGATTGGGTTGCCTTTGGCCGAGATTGCGCTTAATAATCGGGCGAGCTCCGCTACGTTGGTTTCGCCCTTCTTTTGTAATTTTGGTTTTCATCCTCGGTTTTCTTTGGGGCAGGTTGCGCCTTCTGCCTGTCCAGGTGTGGATTCTGTGGTTGAGCGGTTGCAGCAGATTTGGGATTGTGCGGTTGACAACTTACATCTTTCTCAGGAAGCTGCTCAACGTTTTGCTAACCGTCATCGGTGTGTTGGTTCTCGGCTTCATGTTGGTGATTTGGTTTGGTTGTCCTCAGGCCATGTTCCTTTGAAGGTTTCTTCTCCTAAATTTAAGCCTCGGTTCATTGGTCCGTACAGGATTTCCGCAGTTGTTAATCCTGTCTCCTTCCGGTTGGCGCTTCCGAGCTCTTTTGCAATTCATGATGTTTTTCATAAGTCCTTGTTGAGGAGATTTGTTCAGCCCATGTTCCTGCTGTGGCCCCTCCGGCCCTGGTCCTGATTGATTGCGAGTTGGAGTATGAGAGTGAGAAGATTTTGGATTCTTGTCTTTCGAGACGGAGGCTCCAGTACCTTGTTAAATGGCGGGGTTATGGCCAGGAGGATAATTTTTGGATTTCTGCCTCGGATGTTCCTGCCCCTGATTTGGTTCATGCTTTTCGTCTGGCTCATCCTGATAGGCCTGGGGCCTCTGTTGAGGGTTGATGACCCTCCTCAAGGGGGGTACTGTTGTGAATTCTTTGGAGCTCCCTCCAGTGGTTGTTGCTGGTGATGCAGCTGACTGTGTGGGCTTCACAGGTGAGGGTGATTGGCAATCTGGTTCTTGAAGCAAATAATGGCTGGAAGTGGATCAATCCTTGCCAGTTGTCTTTTGTTCCTGGAGGACTTCACATCTCTCTGGTTTCTTCTGCTCTGTGGAGATCTTTGCAAGATAAGTGAATTTTTTTTTATATTTTGTGGCACACTTTTGTGTGCTTAAGGATCTGCTTATGTTTTGTTTTATTCAGAGCTGTGGATTGCTATCTAGTCTGTATATTTGTTTATCTGCTCTCAGATAGGAAGTTTTCTTCCTAGGAATTTTACCATTCACTATTATCTGTTATTTCCAGTTCATTTGATTTATAGAAGTCTGCAGATATAGTTGTCGCCGAGTCTTAGTGACTCAAGGTAATTTTTGTATATGTTGGTGGTTTTTTATAGTGTTTTATACTGACCGCAATAGTACTCTATCCTGTCTTTCCTATATTGCTAGTTTGGCCTCTTTTGCTAAACCTTATACTCTGCCTGTGTTTGTTTTTCTTCTCTTGTTTCCCAGTTAATATCTGTGGGGGGCTTTCTATTCTTTTGGGGTTCTGTTCTGATGCAAGATAGCTTTTCCTACATCCATCTTTAGGAACAGTTAGTTCTCGGCTGTGCAGAGGCGTCTAGGTCTGGTTAGTTACATCTCATGGCTACTTCTAGTTGCGGTGTGTAGTCAGGGTTTGCGGCCAGTACAGTTACCAATGATTTCTACGGAATCCGAATGTTCCTCCTGAGTCAATGGTTCATAATACTTTTAATATCTCTTTACTCTTAGACCTGAGACGGGGACAAGGGGGCATCCTCTACATCTGAAGGAAAAAAAAGTTTAATCATAATCACAGACGTGGATTCTTTACTGTAAGAGCAGTGGGACTATAGAACTCTCTGCCTCATGATGTTGTAATGAGTGACTCACTACTAACATTTAAGAAGGGACTAGTTGCCTTTCTTGAAAACTTTAATATTACCAGTTATATACTAGATTCTTTGATAGGGCGTTTATCCAGGGAATTAGTCTGATTGCCGTATCTAGAGTCAGGAAGGAATTTCTTTCCCCAATGTGGAGCTTAGTGTTGCCACATGGGTTTTTTTTTGCCTTCCTCTGGATCAACATGTTAGGCTATGGGTTGAAACTAGTATAGACTATGTTACTATGTTACTATAAAAAGAAAAGAGGTGGAGGAGTAAAAGGAGGAGGAGACACAGATATAGGTATGTCATGCCCTTCTAAAATCATGTAAAACACAGCAAGGGGACTCCAACAAGAGTCTCCATTTTTTCCAAAAATTGGACACAGACACCACTTAAGTGGCATCAATTGCCCTAGAGTTGCAAGCTTAAAATGATAGGTGAGGTGACTTACATGCAGCACATTCAAAAATCCACAAGCCTTTAGTCTCTCCATGTTATCTGTAAGATTTGTCACCAAAATCTAAGTAAATGGCAAAAACTCAATAGCTTGAGTACTTCATGCATGAACCGTCACATGGATATGAAGCATAAGTCGCAGTGGGAAGCTCACTCTGCTACAATGCAGCCTAGGTAGCCGGGCCAACCACTGTCTGCAGCATCAAGTGCATCCGTGGCCTCTTCATCCTCTGTGACATGCTTTTGGACGCAGACCTTCCACCTCTTTACCCGCAACAGCCGGTGTGATTGGCAGGTTATCAGTTATTTTGGACGTGGAAACACCTGCTGGTGTTGGGCGCTCTCCGACATTGAGAGCACCACCTTTGGATGAAGGCAACATAATGTCTCCACCTGCATCTTCCTCATAGACCAGCAGTTTTCCAGGGACACCCTACTCAACCCCGTCTCAACACAGCAACCAGCCCTCGGTCCCTCAGATATGGACAAGTAAAAGACAATTTCTGCCTAGCAATGACAAAGCTAAGAGGTTAAATTTCACCATCTGCAAGCTGTTGGCTACAGAAATGCTACCTTTCTGCCTGGTGGACACAGAGGATTTTCGAGACCTTATGTCCATCGCAGTTCCCCAGTACCAGGTACCCAGTCGCCACTACTTCTCAAAGAAAACTGTGCCTGCATTACACCAGCATGTCGCACACAACATCACCACTTCCTTGAGAAACTCAGTGTGTGACAGGGTGCATTTCACCACAGACACTTGGACGAGTAAGCATGGACAGGAGCGTTACATGTCGGTGACTGGGCACTGGGTAACTATGATGACAGTAGGAGAAGGGGTGCTGTCCAAGTCTTGCTGTCCTCACGAGTTGTGCATCAATCCTCTGTATGTAGATGTTCATCCACTGCTTGTGCCTCCTCAACCTCATCTCGGTCCTCCTACTGCACCCAAAGCCTGTCTGGTAATGCCACCCATGTTCTAACTGCGCAGCAGAAATCCTGCACAACCCCTTACTATGCAGGCAGCAGGGCTCAACAGCATCAGGCGGTGTTTACGTTGAAATGTCTGGGAAATGGGAGTCACACAGCTGAGGAGTTGTGGTCAGCTGTAGAGACCGAGTTTCATCAATGGTTATCTCCACTGAACCTGCAGCCAGGGAAGGCCGTGTGCGATAATGCTGCAAACCTGGGTTCGGCCCTTCGCCGGGGCAATGTGACACACGTGCCTTGTATGGCTCACGTCTTGAACCCGGTTGTCCAGCAATTTTTAGCCCACTATACCAGCTTAGATGGATTTCTTCAGAGGGCATGTTCGCTGTGTGCTCACTTCCACCGTTCGCATCCCGCAGCTCAACGACTTGCATCTCTACAGAAGTCGTTCGGCCTGCCAGTTCACCAGCTGAAATGCGATGTGCCGACACAATGGAATTCAACTCTATACATAATGTAGCGACTGTGGCAGCACCGACGAGCCCTGGTGCAATACGTTATGACGTATAGCCTGGGCCAACGAGATCCAGAGGTGGGGCAATTCACGCTGCTTGAGTGGCCTCAGATCAAGGACCTATGTACCCTTCTGCACAGATTTGAAATGGCGACGAAGATGTTTAGTGCTGACGATGCCATTATCAGCATGAGTATTCCGGTTATTTACATGAGGGAGCACACTTTAAACAGTATTCAGAGTCAGGTGGTGGGACAATAAGGGGGAGGAAGTACAGGAGGAGTCGTATGTGGAAGGGATAACAAGATCTCCAAGGTCCAAACGGTTGGCAGCATCAAGGCGGCAGGCATGGGAGGGTGGGGGAGAGGGATTAACGAGGGCGCATGGTAGCAGCCAAACTGTTTAGGAGGGTGCAAGAGCTCAGAAACAAATGTAGGACGAACTGGCGATGGGCATGGAAGACTCATCAGATGAGTGAGATCTTGATCACATTTCTGTTGTGCGAGGTTGGGGGGAGAGGGCAGAGGAAGGAAGCATGATTCTTACCTCGCCACCACCAACACAACAAGGACTTGGGCCTTCTGGATGCGCAAGACACATGAGTGCCTGCTTGCTGCACCACCTGCAACATGACCCTCGGATTGTCAGAATTCGAAGTAATGCCGACTACTGGGTTGCCACACTCTTAGATCCCCGGTACTAGAGTAAATTTGGCAAAATAATTCCTGCCATAGAAAGGGATTCACGCATGCAGAAGTATCAGCAGAAGCTGTTACAGAATCTTAGTGAATCTCACAAGAGTATCTCCAAGTGAACATCGATGCCATGACTGTGGAACTGGACCCTTGCTCATTTTGGACTTCCAATCTGGAAAAATGGCCTGAGCTCGCCACTCACGCCTTGGAGATCTTATCGTGCCCCGCAGCCAGCGTTCTCTCTGAACATGTCTTCAGCGCTGCTGGTGGTGTGCTGAAAGATAAGCGCACGTGGCTATGTCCAGTAGACAGACAAATGTTCATCAAGATGAACAAGTCATGGATCCGCGAGGACTTTTCTACAGCTGCGTCATCCTGATTGGGTCATCCTTTGCGATCTCAAAAAAGGTGAAGGCTAGGCAAGGCTTAGAGCCCATGAGACCTGAAAGCCACCACGATTTCTGCTCAGAGGCAGAGCTGTGGTTGAGGATGCAGTTGTTGACGTGCTTCCAGTACTCCGTCTCTGTCCAGGAAGACGCAACCTAACCTCGTCATCACTAGCATCCTCCTCCACCTCCTCTGCTGACTCTCATCGACTGGCTGACTTGGGGTTGACAGTAAGTGGGATCTCCAACCTCATCATCACCCTGTGTGCTCTCACACCCGTCGTCCTCAGAGCCAACCTCTTCCTTCCAATCAGGGATATCTGGCTAGTTCTGTGTTTGAGACTCTTAAACGAGGCTCCACGGACTCCATTTGCATAATCAGGAATCTCAGTCTCATCAGCATCTTCCTCATTGTCTCCACCAACAGGACTTACAGTTTGGGAATGAGAGTCTACATTATGCTTGCTCAGAACCTTCTTCATTTGGGCCTGGATCCAACTCACAAAGCTTCTGGGCATCCGTGCAGATCATTTCCTCATGTGGACTCACAGAAGCTTTTAAGCAAACCTCGGATTCCAAGGCTGTAGTATGAGTGAACATCTCTGCATACTTAACCATCTGTCTTACCCCATACTCAGACGGGCGGCTGGAGACTTGAGATCTGTGAGGAAGCAAATGCGATTGGGGCGACACCTCTGAGGACTGGTGTATTTGTGATGTTGAAGTTGAGGTGGAGGAGAGCCCACTTGCTGAAGCGCTTGCTATCCATTCAAGCACCTGCTCTTTTTGTGCCTCATGTACAATTGGTAGCGATCGTCGTGTGACTCGTGTCCGTAAGAAAGGGATCATATCAGATTCTCCACAAAAAGAAGTAGACATCTTAGTTTGGCTAGAAGATGGTCTTTCTCCTGCAGATGTTACTGTTGCTATGCCACCGACCCCATGGACACAAACTTTTTTTCCCTTTCCAACACGCCTATTTCCCTTTCCACCAGCAGCAGGCTTTTTGCCACTCATTTTGGAGGTTAACTAATTGGCAACTCTGTAGTTGTTGGCACAAAAAACTGTGGATGGAAACCGAGTAGAGCTGAGTGGTGAAACTGTGCTACTAGGTCCAAAGGATTGCCTGGGTTAGATGCAGTAAAGAATTGTTATTAGATACACAGGCGGTGTAGCTTTCTTCACAGCTGGGTTACTCCACTGACTACCAGACACTACTACTAGCCAATAGGATTGCATGTGTTAGATGCAGTTAAAAATTGTAATTAGATCTACAGGCGGCGTAGCTTGCTTCACAGCTGGACTACTCTGTTGACTATCAGACACTGCTACTAGCCCAAAAGGATTGCCTGGGTTAGATGCAGTAAATAATAGTTATTAGATACACAGGCAGTGTAGCTTGCTTTACAGCTGGGCTACTCTGCTGACTACCAGACACTGCTATTAGCCCAAAAGGATTGCCTGGGCTAGATGCAGTAATAAATTGGTATTAGATAGACAGGTAGTGTAGCTTGCTTCACAGCTGAGCTACTCCACTGACTAAGTGACACTGCTACTAGCCCAAAAGGATTGCCTGGGATAGGTGCAGTAAAGAATTATTAGATACACAGGCGGTGTAGCTTGCTTCACAGCTGGGTTACTCCACTGACTACCAGACACTACTACTAGCTAAAAAGGATTGCGTGTGTTAGATGAAGTTAACAATTGTAATTAGATCTACAGGTGGTGTAGCTTGCTTCACAGCTGGGCTACTCCGTTGACTACCAGACACTGCTACTAGCCCAAAAGGATTGCCTGGGTTAGATGCAGTAAATAATTGTTATTAGATACACAGGTGGTGGAGCTTGCTTCACAGCTGGGTTACTCCACTGACAACCAGACGCTACTACTAGCTCAAAAGGATTGCCTGGGTTAGATGCAGTAAATAATTGTTATTAGGCTAATTTCACATTAGCGTTCCCCTCCGCAGCGCTCTGCAGAGGGGAGCCGCAATGTAAGCGCAGCACCGCAAGTCCCTATCTTTATAATGGGAGCGCACAGTGCTGCGCTTGACTGTGCACCCATCCACTCCAATATGTGATCCCAGATGCCTGCGCACAAATCACCCAGTCTCATCCGCACAAGAAATGCACTTTGCTGCGTGTGTTGTTAGGCTGACAGACTGCACCGCCCCACTGTAAATGCAGTAAGGAAAAAAAAATGTAGATCGGCATTATTTCAGCACAGATCTATCTCCCGCCCACTATACACTAAAACTGTATATTAACATTGACTAACAGTATTAGTGTGAAAAACCAGTTACGCTTTTGGGGAACGAAGCGTTATCGAACAGAACCTCGAACTGCCAAATTTGAAGCAAATTGTTTGCATTCGTCGAATGACTCGAACACCGCCCAAAACAGGTTGAATTTGAAATTGGCGAACATTTCGAATCGAACACCGCTTATCTCTATTCTTGATCACATTTCTGTTGTGCAAGGTTGGGGGGAGAGGGCAGAGGAAGGAAGCGTGATATTTACCCTGCCGCCACTAACACAGCAAGATAATTTCAAGATGACGGCACACCTACACGTTCAGGTGCTAGCTGGAAAATACTATATGTATGAAAAATTATCCGCTGCACACTAAACATAATACATGACATCATGGCTAAAGGAATGTTTGACTGACATATAAGGAACTGTTGCAAATTTTGAAGAGGAAAATTGACATTGCAGAAACTGCTTCAGGAAACAACATGAAAAATGAGAATCTTAGTTGATGCATTGGCCATTGCATGTTAAGCCCGATAACCTGCGCCAAGGTGTTCTCAAGTATATCGGGTCCCTGTCTCCCTTACCTTATGCCTCTGTCTGTGGTGCAACAGGACAACTGACTACAGCTGCCTAGTTAAACAGTGGTGCTACCCTAAATAGATTTTGGTAAGTAGGTTTGGGCAGATGCAATAGAAAAGTGTTTTCTGCGCTGTGAGGTGGTAGATTTTAACAGAACACTGGACCACAGCTACCTATCCAAACACTGCTGCTAGCCAAAAAGGATTTGGTTGGCTAGATGCAGTAAAAAGGCTAGTAAACACAGGAGGTGTAGCTTTCTTAACAACAGTGCTACACCAGTGCCTGTCACACACTGCTACTAGCCAAAAAGAATTTACTTGGCTAGATGCAGTAGAAAATGGCTAGTTAAGGCTGTCTTCACACTGCAGTTTTTCACTGATCAGTGTTCATCAGTGTTTGTGTGCCAAAACCAGGAGTGTCTCCAAAACTCAGAACAGGTGTCAATCTGTCAATTATAGTTTTTCTCTGCAAGGTCCTCTCCTGCTTCCTTTCCCTGTTTTGGCACCCAAACACTGATGGATACTGATCAGTGAAAAACTGCAGTGTGAAGCCAGCCTAAGTCAGGAGGTGTAGCTTTCTTTACAACAGTGCTACGCCAGAGCCTACAACACACTGCTACTAGTCAAAAAGGATTTTCTTGGCTAGATGCAGTAAAAAAAGGCTAGCAAAGGCTAGAGTCACACTTGAGCCCTGGATCCGTTAAAAGCATTAGTTTTTCAACCTAGCATTTTGTGAAAACGCATGTGTTAACGGATTCATAGGCTTCAATGCAAAAAACGCTGTCAAAAGTGCACAAAAAAAATGTTATGCGTTTTTGAAACTGCATCAAAACACGCTGCATTTTTCGGTGCAGTAAACATAGGGCCCTATGGGAAACACATCCGTTAATACATGGTACATATAGGTACCATGTGTTAATGCGTAGCGTTTTTTAAATGCAAAATGGCATTTCTCAAAAATGGAATCAGGTTTTGAAAATGGGAAAAAAACTGATTGCCATGTGTGACTGTAGCCAAAGACAGGAGGTGTAGCTTTTTTCACTACAGTGCTACACCAGTGCCTGGCACGCACTGCTACTAGCCAAAAATGGATTTACTTGGCTAGATTTGGCCAGATGCTGTAAAAAATGCTTGCACAGCACTGGAACAGACCTGCCTGGCACACAGTGCTTTTAAGTCCTAATTAGGGCTATTCTTAGGCTGGCTTCACACTGCGGGTCAGATCCGATATTAGGATGAACCTGACAGCCCTGGATCGGATCAGCTAATATGCCCTCCGGTCCGGTGTGCACCCGCACGCAGCTGCCACCACTGGTGAAATAGGACCGCGGCTGGCAGGGAGCTAGCCGTGGTCCTGAAACAACTGCGGCGTGTGGCCGCAGGGGTCTGGTCCCTGGATCCTCCTGGCCCGGTGCAATCTGGCCCCATAGGCTCCCATGTTAGGGAGTGCCGGATTGCCCTGGATCTGCAGTGTGAAGCCAGCCTTAGAAGTAGTTCCTAAACCTACTAACTATCTAACTTTGAATGGAATCGCTATCTAACTATCTTTGTAGCACACACAGCAGCAGCGGCAGCATCTGACACTGAGCTCTAACACTGATAAAATGGCGAGGAGGGAAAATGTCCGGTTCTTATATGGCAATAAGCTGACAGACAGGACCACCCACAGTAAGTGCGGGAAGGAAAAAAAAAATGGAGATCTACATTATTTGACCACAGACCTCTCCGCAGTACCCCCTCCCGCCCACTATTCTTAGACAATGAAACTCATAATAATGTTGAACAAAAGCATTACTGTGAAATGTCAGTAACGCTTTTGTTCAACAAACCGTTTTTGAACATAACCTCGAATTACCGAATTTTTAGCAAATTGTTCACATTCGTCGAATGACTCGAACATAGGCCAAAACAGGTCGAATTTGAAATTGGCGAACATGTTCGATCGAACATTGCTCATCTCTACTCCTAATCTCATAAAAGAAATCCAACGAATGAAGCATAATCTGGGCACAATGCATGGACACTACAATCTATGGGCAATACAATGGCAGTTTTGCAATTTTCACTAAGCAACATCCATTGCTGCTTGTTTTGGGAAAAACCCGAGGAGTCAGAATTGTCACTACATCTGTAGAAAAATTCCCAGAGGTGTGTAATTTCCAAAATAGGGGATAGAGGATTTAGCTCTTCTGGTACTTAATGGCTCCACAAACTATTCTACGATAATTTGTTCTCCAAGACACAATAAACGCTCCTTCCATTTTGAGTTTCACCATGTGACTAAGCAGTACTGTACAGCCACATATGGGGTATTGTTATGTTCAGTAGAAAGTGTGGCATATTTTGGTACCATTTTCCCCATGTAAAAATGTAAAATGTGGACCTAAAACAAAATGTTTGGGATAAAAATGTAATTACTTTATCTTCACTGCCCAATGTTAAATATATTCTGTAAAGGTACCCTTTCACGACGTAATATTGCATGCAATTTCACTGGCAACTTACTGGTTGCAGTGAAATCATGGACACATTGTTCCATTTGTACACAGCAACAAAATAGAACAATGTGTCCATGATTTCACTGCAACCAGTAAGTTGCAAGTGAAATTGCATGCAATGTTGCGACGTGCAAAGGTACCCTTACGGTACCCTTAGATGAATTCGTTGAAAGGTGTTTTTGTAAAATGAGATCACAGATGGAGGTTCTGCTCTTCTGGCACCACAGGGGCTTTTCAAGTGGTTCATGGCAAAAGCAAACCATAAAAGCAAAATCTGAACCATTATATTCGTATCCTATCCTTCTGAGCTATCCACTGTCTTTAAAATGAATTTTCTGATTACATGTAAGGTACTAGAGCATATATGTGAAATTGCACAACATGTTTTGTGGTCCATTTTTCCTTTTACCCTAATAAGAATTAAAAACGTGGGGCTAAAACAACATTTTTGTGGTATAAAAATAATTATTCTTTCTTCACGGCTCAATGCTGTAAAATTCTATGAGGCCCAAATGGTGTCAACATGCTAAAGCACCACTAAATAAATTCATTGAGTGGTATAGTTTGTAAAATGGAGTTAATTATGGATGGGTTTTGCTGATCTGGCACTGCAGAGATTCTGCCAATGTGACATGGCACCCTCAAACCATTCCAGCAAAATCTAAACTCCAATATGGACTTCTGAATTTCCATTGTGAGCTTTGCATTATACCTCAAAAGTGGTTTTCAACCACATATCAGTCTACTTAGGAAAAATTGCATAGCAAATTGTACCTTTCATTTTCTCCTATTAACCTTCTGAATATTAAAAACTTTGGTCCAAAGAAACATTTTAGCGGAAAAAATGGTAATTTTTCTTTTACTCAACCCAATGATATTCAATTCTGTGACTGGCCAGAGGTTTAAAAATGCTCACTATAGCCCTTGATAAATTCTTTAAGAGGTGCATTTTTTTGTGTGGTGTTTCTACTGTTTTGGCATCTCAGGGTCTTTTCAAATGTTACATGGCTAGTGTTGAGCTGAACCAGAAAAAGATAGGTCCTAATGTACAACCTCTTGGTTAGGGTGTGCATGCATTGGACTCCCAGCATAAGGAACTCCAATTCCCTCTAGATATGGCATAAACATTTTGGAATTGCAGTTGTCTGTCTGTGTTCCAATCTGTGTTTAATTGGCTAGGAACAGTTTCATTAGTTAGGACTCCCATTTCCATGTCAATAGTGAGTTTACATGGGCATGTACGCATCAAGTAAGCCGGGGTGTATTCTGTTAAGCTGGTTGGGATATGATTGTACATTTCGATCCAATCAGGTAATTTTTCAGGCCATTGGTTATGCTCTTCCAGTGGCAGGATCTGCAATAGGTTGATAATCAGATAAAAAAAACATAAAGAGAGCCAGCATTACGTGAAGATGGCATGCAGTGTAAAATGTGAATCTGCACTTATTCATTACAAACTGTTTTTTCATTATCAAATTGAGATTTTTTTGGTAAATAATTGTACAATTTTTTGAGCCACCCTGCCACTTCACAGCAAATCCCATCAGGATGGTCCTACTCTATTTTGTTGCTTCATTTAAATTTTGGTATATGGCTTCCATGTAGAAAAAAGTAAAACCGTATAAACCAGTACAAATCGGGAGCGTTTCAGACCTGCTTACATAGGGCTAGACAAGCGCATGTGAATTAGGGCAGATCAGGCTCAGTGCCTACAGCGGATACCACATGGTACCAGACGTTTCAGAACTGACCTTCATTGCCCCAGGCTAGCAATTTTTAAGTAAAGGTGGGACATGCCAATACAATTAGTGCTTGTAATTAATAAAGCCTGTGGACAGGGTAAGCTAGTTGTATGTGAAAAGCTACCAAGATTTGCCACAATCAATACAGAAGTAATAGCGATCTAAAATCATGAAGACAGCCAGCACTACCTGAAGATAGCACACAGTGTATAACGTGCATTTGCACTTATTTATTCTAAACTGTTTTTTCAATATAAAATTGAGATTTTTGGGCAAATAATTGTACAATTTTTTGAGCTACCCTGCCACATCACAAAAAATGCGATCAGGGTGGTCCTACAATATTATACTGTTTCATTTAAATTGTGCCACATGGCCTCCATGTAGAAAAAAGTATAACCATAAAAAGCAGTATTCACTTGGAGCGTGCCAAACCCGCTTCTACACTGCTAGATAGACGCATGTGAATTAGGGAGAAGGAAGGAATAGCGATCTAAGATCAAATATGCAAAGCACAATGGGGGTCAGCCACAAACTAGTCTCATGCTTTTGATTACCAGATGATTCAATTTTTCACAAAGACCATTGCCTTTTGGGTGGTAGGGCATTGTTCTCATCTTTTTAAAGCCGCCATTTATGGAGCATCATTCTTCAAAGAGGTCTGCTTCGAAGGCCGGACCTAGACCTGCACTGGCAAGGAGGCATACTGGGAATTTGCCCGGTGGGCTTGCCGTTATATGGGCCACTACGCCCACTCCACCGACTGCTGACTGGCTTTACATCAATCTGCAGACAATGGGCACAGCCAGAGACCGGGGAGCGGCATGCTGCGTGCCGCACACAGCCATCCTCAAGTCACCACCATCAGTCTGGGCCTATAAAAACTACTGCCCAGAGTTGTGTGTGCATACACACTCCCTCTGACAAGGACCGCTGCAGCGTGCACCTAAGCCCCACTAGCAGAGGTGTAATGATCATGGTTACAGAGCAACTGGGCCAATTACAGATTTATCATCAGTCTAGGTGCATCAGGTTATGCTCTAAATTTACTCTAGAGCGTTCAGTGTATCACAATCAGGATTAATAAAAGATGATGAGGATTAAGGAGACTTTTTGAAAACCTGTGGATCTGAAAACTATTGCAATATTTAATTAAATGTTATGGCCAATTTAAATGTAATTCTTGTTCTTTGGTGTGAGTTAAAATGTACGCATGAAAATCATTTTTCTAGAAGTTTGCATATGATAAAAGGAAACAAAACGTTACAAAGTCCAGTCACAGATAGTGCTATTGCCCAAATCCAAGAATATATACTGTACATCCAGGTATGATTTATGGACACCAGATTGTGTTAATTTACCGTAACTCATATTTACCAGTATCTTTCTGATATATTGCAACAACTACTGAAAATGTAACGTTAAGACTATTCAGTAATATTAAAGGCCAATATGTTCTCATCGCCACTGTTTATTATTTCCTTACCATCTATTTATATAATCGGGAGTTGGGAATTCGGGCGTTGTAGCCGAATCCCAGACTCCTTTGCGCGACTGCGAGCGATGCCGCGTAGCGGCATCGCGAGTCGCAGCCGCACTGCCGTCTCCGCCACCCGCCGTCTCCGCCGCCCACCCGTCCGCCCCGCCGCCGCCTCCGCGAGGTCACCGCTGCCCCTCGCTGCTCTAGCACCGCTGGGGCCTCGGTGACGCCATGGAGCTGGAGGAGCACTGTCCTTGCGGCGACATGTAATATCCAAGATGGCGACAAAATCTCGCGAGATTTTGCCGCCATCTTGGATATTACACGTCGCCCCAGAGACTCCGCTATTCCACCAACATAGCGCCGAGGTGACCGCCCACCGCCCCTCCGGAGATCAGCCGCTCATGCGCATAAGCCGCTGATCTCCCGCCGCATATGCCGGTCAGTATCGCCGCTGCCGCCCGCTCTCCCCCGGCCGCTCCGCACTTACCCCTCCCCGCTCTGCTGACTGCACACATACTTTCTTTTTCGAGCCGGTCATGTGACAGGCCCTCTGTGATGTCACATTAGCCCGCCCTGTCACATGACCGGCTTCAATGCCGCTCCAAGGAATACAGAGAGCAGAGGACAGGGGGACAGGGGCACACATGACTGGGGGATAAATAACTGTGCCAGAGGACAGGGAGACACAGGACATGGGGACACACGACATGGGTAGAAGACAGGGGCACACAGGACAGAGGGACACAACAGGGGCCGAGGACAAGGGGACACAGAACAGGGGTAGAGGACAGGGACACACAGGACAGGGGGACACAACACGGGCAAAGGACAGGGGGACACAGAACAGGGGCAGAGGACAGGGACACACAGGACAGGAGGACACAACAAGGGCAGAGGACAAGGGGACACAGAACAGGGGCAGAGGACAGGGACACACAGGACAGGAGGACACAACAGGGCCAAAGGACAGGGGGACACAGAACAGGGCCAAAGGACAGGGGGACACAGAACAGGGGCAGAGGACAGGGACACACAGGACAGGAGGACACAACAGGGGCAAAGGACAAGGGGACACAGAACAGGGGTAAAGGACAGGGACACACAGGACAGGGGGACACAACACGGGCAAAGGACAGGGAGACACAGAACAGGGGCACAGGACAGGAGGACACAACAGGGCCAAAGGACTGGGGGACACAGAACAGGGGCAGAGGACAGGGACACACAGGACAGGAGGACACAACAGGGGCAAAGGACAAGGGGACACAGAACAGGGGTAAAGGACAGGGACACACAGGACAGGGGGACACAACACGGGCAAAGGACAGGGGGACACAGAACAGGGGCACAGGACAGGAACACTCAGGACAGGAGGACACAACAGGGGCAAAGGACAAGGGGACACAGAACAGGGGTAGAGGACAGGGACACACACGACAGGAGGACACAACAGGGCCAAAGGACAGGGGGACACAGGACAGAGGGACACAACAGGCCCAGAGGACAAGGGGACACCAAACAGGGGTAGAGGACAGGGACACACAGGACAGGATGACAACAGGGGCAGAGGACAAGGGGACACAGAACAGGGTGGAGGACAGGGACACACAGGACAGGAGGACACAGAGGGACACAACAGGGGCAAAGGACAGGGGGACACAGGACAGAGGGACACAACAGGCCCAGAGGACAAGGGGACACCAAACGGGTATAGAACAGGGACACACAGCCACACAGGACAGGGCCACACAGGACAGGGCCACACCGGACAGGGGCACACCGGACAGGGGCACACCGGACAGGGGACACCGGACAGGGGGACACCGGACAGGGGGACACTGGACAGGGGGACACAGAACAGGGCCACAGGACTCAGGCACACGGGGCAGAGGACAGGGGGAGATGACAGGGGGACACAGAACAGGGGCACACAGGACAGGGGGACACAGGGCACAGGACAGGAGGACACAGGGGCAGAGGACAGGGAGACACAGGGCAGAGGACAGGAAGACATGGGCAGAGGACAGGAGGACACAAGGGGCAGAGGACAGAGGAACATGGGCAGACGACAAGGGGGCATAGGACAGGGGGGCACAGGGGCACAGGACAGCAGCACAAGACGGCGGGACACACTGGTAGAGGACAGGGCCAGAAAACAGGGGAAGACGCCGCACAGAACAGGGAAACACGGGGCAGAGAACAGGGGAAGATGGGCCAGAGAACAGGGGAGGACAACTAACCACTCAGCCACCAAATACAGTGCTAACTACTGAGACATTGTATACACTCCTAACCACTGACCCACCATACAGTGCTAACCACTGACCCACCATATACTGTCCTAACCACTGAGCCACCATACAGTGCTAACCACTGAGCCACCATATACAGTGCTAACCACTCTGCCACCATACAGTGCTAACCACTCTGCCACCATACAGTGCTAACCACTGAGCCATCATATACAGTGCTAACCACTAAGCCACCATATACAGTGCTAACCACTGAGCCACCATATACAGTGCTAACCACTCTGCCACCATACAGTGCTAACCACTCTGCCACCATACAGTGCTAACCACTGAGCCATCATATACAGTGCTAACCACTAAGCCACCCATATACAGTGCTAACCACTCAGCCACCATATAATGTCCTAACCACTGAGCCACCATATACAGTGCTAACCACTCAGCCACCATCCAATGCTAACCACTGAGCCACCATATACAGTGCTAACCACTGAGCCACCATATAATGTGCTAACCACTGAGCCACCATATACAGTGCTAACCACTGAGCCACCATATACAGTGCTAACCACTGAGCCACCATATACAGTGCTAACCACTGAGCCACTATACAGTGCTAACCACTGAGCCACAATATACAGTGCTAACCACTGAGCCACAATATACAGTGCTAACCACTAAGCCACCATATACAGTGCTAACCACTGAGCCACCATATACAGTGCTAACCACTGAGCCACCATATACAGTGCTAACCACTAAGCCACCATATACAGTGCTAACCACTGAGCCACCATATACAGTGCTAACCACTGAGCCACCATATACAGTGCTAACCACTGAGCCACCGTATACAGTGCTAACCACTGAGCCACCGTATACAGTGCTAACCACTGAGCCACCGTATAGTGCTAACCACTGAGCCACCATATATTCTGCTAACCACTAAGCCACCATATACAATGCTAACCACTGAACCACCATATAGTGTTAACCAGTGAGTCACCATATAAATCCTGCAACAACACCATCGTTTCTGAAGAGAGGACTGTACTATTCAGCGGCTATTTCTACGGTACCTGTTCATTTCTACGCACTCCCGATGCAATAGCATCGGGCCTATTTTCTAGTTTGTTTATAAAATGAAATAAATGGTGTATAATATAATATCAAAACCTAAAGCAGATTAATATTTTTATAATTTTTTTAATATACAAGTATATGGCACTTTTATGTAACACAACATTTGGGGGCATTAATTTTTTAATTAATCAAATAAATAAGTTATTACATATACTATATTTATTGCAAAATAACATCGAAATGAAGCAGAAATATTTATAAAAAGAAGAAAATACAATTTACAGCGATTACTGCCTAATAACCCTTATCTACAGGACATATCTTTAAGGGTGTTTAGAGACGTGCTGCTTATGTAGTGCAAAAGCCATACACAATGCAAACATTTGGCATCACCTACCCCTGGTTGGCAAATAAAGCAGAAGGTGACAGCTGCTTGCATGTAGGCAAATACATTAGGAAGCCACATATGCATGTGGGATAAAGTAGCAATATAATGAATCTGGTTATCTGACAGATTAATGCTGAATAAGATATGGCAGGGTGTCAATAAAGAATGCTTGGATTCATGTTAATCAGGCTCTCAAAGGACACTTAGAAAAACTTTAAGCGAGTATGCAAATCACATCCTCATTAAAAAAAAAATGCTCAGAGATTTTTCAGAATAGATAGAGTTACCTTGTCATCTGCTACAAACCTTGACCTTCACTTATGCATTATTGGACATATATCCAAAGATATTCCAGCTTTTTTTCTAAACGTTTTATTCATGTAACATGCTGAGTAGTGATGAGAGAGCTGCGGTGGAAATTTCTACGTTTTTAATGGTTCCATCATGCTAGGGGTCACAAGTGTGACCCCAGCCTTATTGCTTTTTCAATGTTGAAAAAAACCTGCAAAAACTCTTTCAAAAACATGGCTGTTTTCCATTTCAGCAATGAAAAAAAGCAAGTGTTTGTATGTGCATGATATTTCTGAAATTTTATAGCTTTTGGTGGTACAGAAAAAAAGGTTTTTATTTACAAAAAACTAATAAAAAACACAGCAAAAACACAAAGTGTGAACATAACCTTAGGCTAATGATTAGCCGCTAATCCTTCATGCCATCTTTAATAAAGCATGCACACACATACATTAATTATTTTCTACCTAATAGAACGATGACTGCTGCGCAGACTGACATCCCATCACAAGAACCACTCTGGACTAATCCCTGGAGAATGAAATCATCTTCAGTCACAAGGTAAGGGGCAATGCACTCTCCCAGTGGTCTCAGGGTGTTGACTCTTCTAAGGATGAGTGCCCACAATCAGTGTTATCAGCTGTCACGGGGTCCTTCTCTGGTATCCTACAAGCAACAGCACGAGAGATGTGAGAACAGCCCAAGAACCTTTATTGCTTGAAAACATAAAAATCCATAAAACAATCCATCAGAATATTATATGTCCATATAATCCAGGTTTCTCTAAATTCCTTTGTGGAGCTGGTCTCAATTCAGCTTTCCACACACAAAGACTTAAAACACACTGCCTGCCCACAGAGAGACTAAAATCTTACTCCCTCTCCTCCCCCCCAACCACTTCCCAATCCAAATCCAGGTCTATGGACACACTCCATCGGGGTGAATACACATATCTACAGACAGAGGACTACAATGACCAAGTAAGGATATATCCACAGAATTTCAATTATTAGACCATTGGGAGTGTAATGAGTACACAGGAAGTGGGGGAAGGGGAGCATACACAATAAAGGAAAACAAGGCACTTGTAAAATCCAGTAGAACTTAACCCACCATATCCACCATCACATCAGTAACAGAGCATTTTTCTGGCCAGGGACATAACATTGATAATATGAAGGTTTTAATTTTGAAAGGTAATTTCAAATCCCAAAAATATCGAAGAGTCTGTGAATCCAAGCTAATTAGAAGCTTCAATTGTATACAGAACGGACTGAACATCTCTGATGGTTTTATGGCTCATTACCACATCTAAACAATGTTGTTCAAAGACATGGAAATCTTAAAGTCACCAAGTTTTCTTATAAATTAGCGTCATAAAGACTTTATGACTACTAGACCTGCCTGATTGAAGATCATCTCCAAGGCAGCTTTCTTTATTTAGCCAAATGTCCAGGCCCTGTAATGTTTATGCAGTCAAATGTCCAATCATTTTAGTTGTGCATGTATATATTTTGAGTTTCATTCAATATTTTGTCATGCCATGCCTGATGAAGAGACCTGAGATGTCTCGAAAGCTCGCCTTATAACATCACTTATTTTATTTTTGTTAGCCATTAAAAGGTATCACAACTACAAGATTTGTATCTTGTTTCTCACAATGAGAGCAATCTGCATTTTCTCAATTGGCTAACATGGTACCAAAACATTTTCATCAGCACTTTAGACACAGCACATTTTCGCTACTTCCAAAATGCTGCATTGTACACTACACACACAGTGGATGGAATGTATGAAAATCTCATGCCAGCTGTGCTTCTTTTTAATGCTGTATAAAGTGACATGTGGCGCTGCTCTTAGAGCTACAACATGTCAATTTATTCTCATGGGGATGCTAAAGTTCTGAACACTGTAAAAATATGCTTAGACAGTAATCCTGATCATGTGCATTGACAGCACACTCTCCCACAAAGGATGTTAACACACAAGAAAAAATATTGATGCATCCAGAACACTCCCTCTCCTAGATCATGTGCATTTATTTATACATGCATTTGGTGCTCAATCTGTTGAGGTGCAGCTGTGGGACCCTATTATGTCCTCCATCCAAAATGATGAAAAGCTGTGCAATCAGATGGTCTCCTCTGTAGCTGTAGCTGTTTGTTGTCACCATATCAGTAATTAATAACCAAAGGTATAAAACCATACCATAAACCATATTTTGAATGCCATTTAAAATAATAATAGAAGCAAAAATGTACAATTTTTTTACATTTCATCAAAGCACCTGACTAAGTGGGCCAAAAACCTAATTCCACAATCAGTGTCCAAAAGTGACACCACTGCCTCTTGCCCTGTGCTACATGCTTGCTAATCCCCTTACTCTGTCGTGGCATGTTCACCAACATCTTCCTTCATATTAACAGTGCCAAAAGGCAGCTCTCACTCATTGTTTTTAGAGGGCCATCAGGCGGACATCGCTACACCTTTATGTAGGTTCATCAGTCTGCCTTTGCTTCCAATTTCAAGAGGCTAAATGGGCGACCCTCGTTCTAACTTTTTTAGGGTCATCAGGCCAACATGCTTCCAATTTTAATAGGTTAATTAGCATCCTAGTTCCAGATTTTTAGAGGTATTTCACACTGCCCTTGCCTCTAATTTTAAGAGGCTAAATGGGTGGCAGTTACTCAAACGTTTTGTAGGGTCATCAGGCCGCTTTTGCTTCCAATTTTCAGTTACTAAACATGTGGCCCTCGCTCCACCATTTTTGGGGGTCATAAGGCTACCTTGCTTGCAATTTTAAAAGGCTAAATGGGTGACCCTCATTGAAAAGGAGTGTCATCATGCAAACCTCGCTATTAGTTTATCCACAGGTGTGTATGTTACCCTCATTCATAATTTTTCCAGGAGGTGTATGAGGCCTACCACTACAATTATCTTACACTGATGTTTATCCTCATGAGTAATTTTTTTTCAGCTCTTGCACTTGGTACTTCAGCTTTGTGAGTCTAGGAGTTCCACTACCTAACAATTTTAACATAATGTATATGAGGCCCTCCTTTATGTCTAAGACAGGCTGTATCAGAGTTCCTCTTCCTTCAAAATTTTTTCCAGGTTTTGCACTATCCAATTATCCACCTAGGTATTGTGAGTTTCAAAGTCCAACCTTTATAAATTAGACAGGATGTCGGCCAATGTCTAGCACTACATGCACAGATAAGGAAGGCATGTGTTCAAATTAAATTTACCAGTGACTTCCTTAGTGTGTAATTTTATTTCGCACCCCACTACTATGCCATCTACTGTAGTCAGAGGTGATGGGGAAAAACACGGAGAGAGGCCGTCTATTAATTGGTGGAGGAGATGTGCTTTTTTTCTATCTTTAGTTTTTCTTTATATACAAGTCACTATACAGGAAAGAATGTTTTGTAAAAATGTTTTCCTGTAAAATTCATTTTACGTTCATTTGTGTATGTTTTACTGTCAGTCTGTAAAAGTGATAAAATACAATAAACTCAGCCTATATGTCTCTAATCCAAAGCTGTCCCTCCTCCAGCTGCTAGCCCTACAATGAATGTAGGTAACAGCAGTTTAACTCCATGAAAAGACAATAATCATCCATGACAGAGACTTTTGGTATTAGGGTGCAGCAGCAAGGACTTCAAGGCTCTAATCCCTACCTATATTCCTTTAATTTAAAAATAATATAGTATCCCTACCTCAGCATCTCTCTATATACTAATTTCATCTAAGAGCAGTATTAAAGAATAGATTTTTTTATGTTGCAGCACCAGCAACAACTGTAAGGCAATAAAGAATCCTTGAATATATGACTGAAATACGCTGTCCCTACTCCAGAATCTCTTCCTACATTAATTCCAGTCAAGAGTGGTATTATTAGAAAATCTAATCGATTTAAATTAGGCCTAAAATGAACCACTGGTTTAATGTTGCACCAGCAGGTACTGTAGCGCAATGAATCCTGCCTAAATGCCTCTAATACCCTATCCATTCCAACTCCACCAATTAACCCTACATTAGAGAACAGAGTAGATTTTTTTTAAGTTGCAGCACCAGAAAGGACTGTAAGGCAATAAAGAATCACTGGATGTATGACTATGATACACTGTCCCTACTCCAACATCTTGCCCTACACTAATTCCAGCTAAGATTGATATTATTAGAGAATGAAATCTATTTAAATTAGCCCTCAAAAGTAGTGATAAGTGAATGCTTGGGTTTTCCGGGCTGTAAAGTGGTCAAAGTAAGGACTTGTTCCTATAGTGCTTTTATAATCTAGTTTTTGTACTGCATTTTTGTTGAATTTTCAGCAGCAAAACTGAATTCGCTTATGGGAAAAAAAGGAACCAAAAGTGCATAGCGTTTTTTTTATTTGTTTTTTTTTTGTGCTGCGTTTTTGCAAGCATTGTAGTATGTTTTTTCAAGTATTGTACACTACAAGGACAGTGATTAAAGATAGTTGACAAAAAATTGCTTCTTGATGTAATTTCCTTTACTTCCCTTCTTCGTCATTCCCCATATACACGAGTATATACGGTAGTTCCTGCTTGTCAATTGAGGTTTTTCACCCTACCTTTTTAAGGTGCTCCTGTTCCTCAGTGGCTTTCCCTTAACTGACCCTAAAACTGAACAGAGACAAATCCATACAGTACATCAATATATACATGTTTGGTTCCCTTATGAAATGTTTCAAAGATCAGTCCATGACATTAGTGGAAGACAGTATGTTTGTTGACTTGCTTAAAAAAAATTTTTTCGCAGATATCATGAGAAATTTAGGTAATGTTTTGTTTTTTCAACATTTTTCATTTTTCCAGATCTCCAGTGAAATTCCAATCTTTCTGACAGGCTGCTGTTGACATTGTTGTCTCAGACTTGACTTCCTTTCAAGGTTTCCATTATATGATATAAATGAAGTTGCAGCACTCCAGTCCTTCTCTAGGTGAAAAACAGTGGGCAACAGCGACGCTTCGGGTGTGCTGGAGGAAGGGTTTGCACACCCGAAACGTCGCTGTTGCCCATGCTGTGATGTCAAATAAACCTTTTTTCACCTAAAGAAGGACTGGAGTGCTGCAACTTCATGTATATCATATATATCTATCTCAGCAAATAAGGAAAATGCGGCACTCACCGGAGATGATCATACATCCATTTATTCACATATCCAGTTGCGGTACATGCGATGAACAAATGCGGAGAGGGGGAGAGGAGACGGCGGACGACGGCCACCCGTTTCGAGGACAATGCCTCTTCAACGGGTCCTGGTCCCGTCGAAGAGGCATTGTCATCGAAATGTTAGGCCGTCGTCCGCCGTCTCCTCTCCCCCTCCCCGCATTTGTTCATCGCATGTACCGCAACTGGAAATGTGAATAAATGGATGTATGATCATTTCCGGTGAGTGCCTCATTTTCCTTATTTGCTGACATAATTATCTGCTACTGTGTGCACCTCCGAAAAGAGAACAATATTGCAGCAGACCACTGCAATTTGCACCCTTATTGACCACAGGTGATCTAGGGTCGAGATGGAGTCTGCCCACTGAGAAGTGGGGGGTGGACAAGGAGGACAGGGATGTCAGCGTTAGGACTCATCAGACCTGAAGTCACTTTGTCGCAGTTGATGAGCAAACAGACATTGGCCAATGTGTGTACCAAGAACTTCAGAAATAAAAAGATAAGATTTTGAGTTTTTTGAAAAAAACATAAGTTTTTAAATTTTTTTCTCATATATATATAGCTTGTTAGCATATGTACATCATTGGGAGTAGCCGAGTGCTGCAGAGTATTTTTTTCTAGTTATTTGATCCAGCAGCCCTGCTGGCACCGTTTCACATTAGTCTGTGAGTGCTTTGCAGTTTTTTTTCTGTTTTGTATCTATCTACACATCCAGAATAATGAGGTTGCAGCACTCCAGGTTTGGCTAGCCAAAAGGCACGTGTGCCTGAAATGTTGCCAGATGTACAAAGGGTCAGATTAAAGGCTTGTTTTTCATCAAACCAGGAGTGCTGCAACCTCATTTTTCCGGATGTGTAAGTATGAAGAGTTTTGAAGAAAACGCAGTTGATTTGCACCCTAAAGCTTTGGCAGTGCTGCCCCTATTTATCTTACATGAATCTATCTATCTATCTATCTATCTATCTATCTATCTATCTATCTATCTATCTATCTTTCTATCTATCAAAGAGCAACACAGCTGGTACAGCAGGGTGCAAATCAATTGTTTGCCAAGTCATACAAACCATAAAATATGAAAAGCAGCACTCCTTCTTAGGGTACCTTTACACGCAGCAACTTTTGGCGGCGATAGGAGACAATCTAACATGCGCATGCACATTTTTCATGGTTGCCTCGGAACGCCGAAGGCGCTTTTACATGCCACAATTTCGCCCTCAACCTAAGGCGATGTGTCATCCCGGAAGTTCCCACACCAACAGCGGGAAACATCCGGTAGACTCCCGACACCGCTTCACACGCCGCAACGCTGCAATCCCCAAAGGAATGTGGGCGTACCTGTTCAGCGTGGCGAGAACATAGGCGTGCCAAATTGTTGTACACTGCGCCCCAAACACAATCATTGGACAACGCAATAGCGTTATGATTGGCCAGCCTGCTCTGGAAGGCTGACTAGTATATGACGCCATTGCCATTGTGTGGTGGTGAATGGTCAGCTGTTCAAATATGGCTGTGAAGTGACAGCCAATGAAAACACAGTAGCCACCACCAATCATTGCTGACGGGGCGCGGTCTCCAGCACGCTGTGGCATGCCTAAGGAAAATCACTAGGCGACACAGATTCCATCCCTATCGCCCCTTCACACGCCAAAAGCCGGGAATTTCGCCTTCATGATTGCCTCTAATTGTGGAGCAGTGCTGTGAAATCTGAACCAGGCGCAACCTTTTTTATCGCCACCAAATTCCCCAATTACACACCACAATTTCGAGGCAATTTCACGGCGATGGTGACGGGGCTACAGATTGCCAGTCAGATTTTTCACCGCGGTTGCGGCGTGTAAAGGTACCTGTGGCGCCCCTGCGTCCAGGAGGCCACAAAGGGAATTGCAGCCAGGCAGGTAGGACACTGTTGCACACCAACACCCTCACAGCCCACACAACCCATGGGTAGAAGAGGTTAACATCCAGCCCTGAGATTAGATACTCTATGAGATTGAGGGGTGGTGGATCAGAGGAGTGGGTTGGGCAAAACACGTAGTCAGGTGACTTGAGAGTATATAGGAAGGGGGAGGAGTGAAGGATTTCAGTAGGCCACAGTAGGCTGAGCTGTAAAGACCAAGAGCAGCAGAGTGAGCTGAGATGCAAAGGCCGGAGAACAGCAGCAGGTTGAGCTGAAGTTGAGCAGTAGAGAGCCACACTGCCTGGAAGAGTGAAGACAGACGGAGCGCAGAATCTGTACTGAGCCAGTGTGAGCCAGAGGAGAGAGAAAGCCCATCCAGAGTCAGATCCCCAGGAGTGTGAGAGAGCCGAGAGGGACGGTGTAACCCGGGGCCCTAGAACTACAGCTAAAGCAACTGACTGCAGGCGGAGTAGCCCTCCTATATACAGAGAGGAACAGAGAGAAGGAGCCTGGTAGAGCCTCAGGCTTGAGGACTGCTGGAGGCTGGGCTGAAGTAGAGTGTCGGCTCTAGAGGGGACCGTAGTTCACCCGGCATCCCCAGACAACACGACGAGGGGTCTGAGTTTCAGATTGAGATCCCTACCTAAAGGACAGGCAGCTCAGTGACACACGTAGGACTCGCAGAAGCCCGAGTCACCGCCATACTGTCCAGCGTTTCACACACACCCGTGGAGACGGAGACCGTAATAGCCTGGAAAGGACACTGCAGACTGTGTGAGGGGTCACAGAGAGAGAGGCCTGGCTGCAGAGCAAAGGGAACCCGGAGAGGGAGAATGTGCCCGTGTACTGTAACTTGTAAGAACTGCAAATGACTTGTAAAGTAACTGGAAGAACTTTGAGTAAAGCTTTGGAAAACCCTGGAACTGCTTCCCTTGTGTCTCTGCACGAAAGTGATTCTCTCCTAACAGGATTGCATAAGAGAGACCTCCACCTGCAGAGCCACAGCTCCAGCCTGTCAGCACCAACGCTGAGGAGAGATCCCTGCAGCGTCTGCAAGTAAGTGTGCTACAACTTCATCATAGACTTAACCCTTACTGCCCCGGGGGATACAGTTCTTCCCACTGGAACTACACCATCTCTGCTGCCATCACATCACCCCCGAAGGTTCTGCAGCAGCGGCGGCCCCCATCACTGGCCGCATCAAGTGGGTGGCGTCACGAGTGACATCCCCTGTAAATATCCCCCTTTTATTGCCAGGGCCCGGGGCACGGACCGGACCAGGACCACCCGTGACTTCCCCAGTAAAGACCCGGTCCGGTAACCGAGTACCCCCGTCCCAGTGGGCTCGACAACCTGGCGTCACGAACAGGATCTACCCGGTCCAAAAGAATTGGACCCCGTGCGCCTAAACAGCGAGTTCTGGACTTTTGCCGCCAAAACTGACCTTAATGGCGGCCATAGAGGACTAGCGCCATGTGCAGGGGAGGCGTTCCCAAGACTCCCATCGTGGGCCGGTCCGGTCCAAGGCGCAAAAAGAAGGTCCCGCCCTGGCTCTTCTTAACTCCGGGAGAGCCAGCTGTCACTCTCAAGGAAGAGCCGCCGCCCCTAGACCCTCCTCCTAAGAAGCTGGCGGGCATGAAGAAGGAAATCGTCATCAGGAGGGGGCGGAGCGAGCAACCGGAGGAGAAGCAGTCGCCATTCGAGTACATGCGGACGGAAGCGGAGGACGTTCAGGAGAACGCTGCCGAAGGAAGACCACGAGTGATCCCGGAGGGCCCACGGAGTGACCCGGCGGAGGAACCCGGCCGAGGAGAGACCCCGTGTGACCTAGACGAGATGGCAGAAGGAGGAGAGCATCCCCACGTCCAAGACACCCGGCGGGGTGTACTGCGGTTGCTACCCCAGCGGATGACATGGGCCCAAGAGGAGCAACGGACCCGGATCCAGATTAGTGTCGATCACTGCCACAGCTACGAGACTCTGTCCATACAACCCGGCTGGGTTGGAGCAACACGTGACCGCAATAGATGTGAAGCCCCATGCCGTACCGCGACCCTGATTGACGTGTCTGTGCAAGGTGAGCGAGGCACGTATGGCATGAAAGAGCGGAGATTGTCGCTAGAGTCATTAGAGGAGGATGAGCCCTCAGACATGGAGTATCTAGATGATACAGAGCAACCGGACCCAATAGTTGATACGGGTCCAACAGATATTATTGAGACTGTTGCCCCCAAAGAAAGATGCCATAACCCCGACCTCGGAAAGCTACTTGATGATAGCTGCCCTACAGAACCTGGAAGTGTATCCCAGAAGGAGACCATCATCGGTGTTGCCGTGGAAGCAAGGCAAGAAAGAATAGAAACGCGGGTTCTGTATCCAGAAGGCAAGAAAGCGTGAACACGTGTCCTGCAACAAGAACAGATGAAGACTTGCAAGTGTGAATGTGCATTTTTCCTTGGTGATCCCATCCCTTACCTGAATGAATTCTAGCATTCCCCTGTTTGTCTTATATGTTTTATTGAACATTTGCACCACGAACAATGACTTGGTACGAACTTTGAACTGTATATAGTTGAGCACCCTAGTGTGCTCCCCTTTGGTTTTAAGACCAGCTATGCACGTGAGACGTAGTACATTGAACTTGGAACTGTTTGGAAGCAGCTTTTTGAACTTTTTACACTTTTTGAAAGAAGAACTTTTATACTTTTGATACAAAGTAGTATTTATAATGTGTGTTTTAAAGAAGTGAATGCGTTGTAGCATTGGACCCAGTAGAGATCTAGATAGAAAAAGGGTAATGAGTATATACCCATGCACCTGTTTATAGTTAAAGTAACGTTTGAAGACTCGTGCATCCCGGATGGGAAGAAACCAAGAATCCTTAATGTTATTGTTGTCATAAAATAAAATTGTTTTCAGGGGGATCCAAGACGGGCAGCGCGAGGACGCACTAGTTAACTCCGGGAGAATGTGGTGCCCCTGCGTCCAGGAGGCCACAAAGAGAACTGCAGCCAGGCAGGTAGGACATTGTTGCACACCAACACCCTCACAGCCAACACAACCCACGGGTAGAAGAGGTTAACATCCAGCCCTGAGATTAGATACTCTATGAGATTGAGGGGTGGTGGATCAGAGGAGTGGGTTGGGCAAAACACGTAGTCAGGTGACTTGAGAGTATATAGGAAGGGGGAGGAGTGAAGGAGTTCAGTAGGCCACAGTAGGCTGAGCTGTAAAGACCAAGAGCAGCAGAGTGAGCTGAGATGCAAAGGCCGGAGAACAAGCAGCAGGTTGAGCTGAAGCTGAGCAGTAGAGGGCCACACTGCCTGGAAGAGTGAAGACAGACGGAGCGCAGAATCTGTACTGAGCCAGTGTGAGCCAGAGGAGAGAGAAAGCCCATCCAGAGTCAGATCCCCAGGAGTGTGAGAGAGCCGAGAGGGACGGTGTAACCCGGGGCCCTAGAACTACAGCTAAAGCAACTGACTGCAGGCGGAGTAGCCCTCCTATATACAGAGAGGAACAGAGAGAAGGAGCCTGGTAGAGCCTCAGGCTTGAGGACTGCTGGAGGCTGGGCTGAAGTAGAGTGTCACCTCTAGAGGGGACCGTAGTTCACCCGGCATCCCCAGACAACACGACGAGGGGTCTGAGTTTCAGATTGAGATCCCTACCTAAAGGACAGGCAGCTCAGTGACACACGTAGGACTCGCAGAAGCCCGAGTCACCGCCATACTGTCCAGCGTTTCACACACACCCGTGTAGACGGAGACCGTAATAGCCCGGAAAGGACACTGCAGACAGTGTGAGGGGTCACAGAGAGAGAGGCCTGGCTGCAGAGCAAAGGGAACCCGGAGAGGGAGAATGTGCCAGTGTACTGTAACTCGTGGCTCTCCAGTAATCCAGTAAAAGGGAACCATCATTGTGGGAATTGTCCCTGGTGTAAATACTTTGTACCTGGCCGCAATGTTAATATCAATGGTATAACCATTCCAGTAAGAAATCACATCAACTGTAGGTCAAAGGGAGTAGTGTACATCGTGAAATGCCCGTGTTCCCACTTCTATGTTGGTAAAACAATAAGACCTTTATTCCACAGATTTCGGGAACACTTTAATTCGATAACCTCTGGAAAGGGAAGCCCACGCCTGATAAAACACAAAAGAGACTGCCATCAAGGCAACCCAGAGGTTTTGTCATTTATGGGTCTTGAGAAGCCTTCATTATCACCTAGAGGAGGAGACTTTGGTAGATACCTCCTTCAAATAGAATCCAAATGGATTATTCACACTGACGCGCAAGGTTTATTGGGAATGAACGACAAAATTGATATGTCCGTTTTTTTATAATCCTCTAGCCGTTCTCTCAATTTAACCTGTTTATTATTTTTTAATCTTGTCTAATTTGTTGAGCTGCGTAGATATTATTATAGAAAGGAAAGTTGAGAGTAATATAAGACAATTTGGGTTTAAATATAAAGAAATAAGGAAACTTCTGCGGATTTCCAGTATACCGTATGTGGGGAGAGTACAAGTCTTGCTATAAAAAAACTTAAAAAAACTTAAAAAGCTTAAAAAAACACACATGATAACAATTGGTGATATGGGAAGGGTAGATATAGAGCCCCAATGGGGACTGTAGTCTTCATCTTTGTATTCAGCATTAAACATCAAAAAATCGCACACAGGAGACTAAATCATTATATAAGTACTATTACTATAAGCACACTGAGGGTACCTTTACACGCCGCTACAACAGGATGGATACAACCCGCTACAGGCTACGATTGTAGCTTGCGTCGTCAATATAGCCCGTAGTAGCGGCGTGTGAAGACGGTAGGAGGCAGCCGGCAACAGATACATCTGTTTCCGAGCACTGCTCTGAAACAGGTGGCTACAAAGCCGATTGCAGCGAGCTGTATCGGCGTGTAAAGAAGCTACAGAAGGGATGGCTATACACCAGGCGATGTACCTGGTATGTAGCTGGGGCGTGACACAGGCTCCGGGATGCCGCGCCCCTTCAGCGATCATTGGAGGAAGCTCCTGCGTTCCGATTGGTAGTCACTGCATAGGGAGGCATATTTAAGGAGCTGACCAGCCACACTACACAATTGCTCGAGCGTCATGTATTAATCAGCCTCCTGTGATGCCTGCCCAATCATGATGTTATTGCTTTGTCCTATCAGCGTACGGACGTCTCGTACTCCACAATTGTGGCACGCCTATGTGCTGTCCCTGCTGCACCAGGTCCGCCCATATTAGCTGGTTGTAGCGGTGTGTAAATGAGGTAAGGTAAGCTACAGATGGCTACTTGAGACACCCGGCAATGTATCTAGCTGTAGATGTAACGTAGCGTAGCGCACCTTGTGGCGGCGTGTAAAGGTGGTGCGTTTCCCGTTTGTAACCGTTTGGCCGTGCTCGTGCACGTGAAGTAGCGGGTTGTATCCATCCTGTTGTAGCGGCGTGTAAAGGTACCCTGAGAGCTAAGTCGCACAGAATGACATTATCTCTTCTGTGCAACAGCTCCAAGTAATGCAGTTTTAAGTCTCAGTAGTGCAGATCCATTAACATCTATAGATTGGTGAGCAGTATAGTGTCAGACACGATAGATCGAACAGGAAAACTGCCTAAGGGCCACGTCACACACACAGATAATTGTGCAGATATTGTTCGCAGATCTCTGGTTGCAGTGAAATCATGGACACATTGTCCATTTGTATACAGCAACAAAATGTAACAATGTGTCCATGATTTCACTGCAACCAGAGATCTGCGAACAATATCTGCACAATTATCTGTGTGTGTGACGTGGCCCTTAGTCAAACTGCTATGGGAATGTAAATCTACCAGTTAATCTATTGAGCTCTGCAGGTTTTTATATCCGAACAATGGGTAAGATCCCTTGATAGCACTGTAATTTCGATGTCTTATTCGATGTTTTATTATGAAGGCTATTTGTATTGATTGTTTTAATTTCACTCAGCTGGTGGACTGCAGGAGATCCTCCTATAAAATGGAGGCTCCAGCAGCCACTCGGATAGCCCGTGGAAGAGGAGTACCTCGAAACGGTCCGTTGCACTTTCAGTACCCCCCTCCCTGCACCATCTGTAACTTGATGCACCAATAAAAGCCGGAAATTTTTGGATCCAATCCGTGTGCCGCTACTTTCTACAAATATCAAGAGTTTTTCTCCAGCAGAGCACCGGATTCCAGACATCGCCGTTTTCCGCAAGGGATCTGCAGCAGGTTAGTGCCCGGTTCACTTCTCACAATAATTCCCCTGTTTGTCTTATATGTTTTATTGAACATTTGCACCACGAACAATGACTTGGTACGAACTTTGAACTGTATATAGTTGAGCACCCTAGTGTGCTCCCCTTTGGTTTTAAGACCAGCTATGCACGTGAGACGTAGTGCATTGAACTTGGAACTGTTTGGAAGCTGCTTTTTGAACTTTTTACACTTTTTGAGAGAAGAACTTTTATACTTTTTATACAAAGTAGTATTTATAATGTGTGTTTAAAGAAAAGAAGTGAATGCGTTGTAGCATTGGACCCAGTAGAGATCTAGATAGAAAAAGGTGATCCACCACCCCTCAATCTCATAGAGTATCTAATCTCAGGGCTGGATGTTAACCTCTTCTACCCGTGGGTTGTGTGGGCTGTGAGGGTGTTGGTGTGCAACAATGTCCTACCTGCCTGGCTGCAGTTCTCTTTGTGGCCTCCTGGACGCAGGGGCACCACATTCTCCCGGAGTTAACTAGTGCGTCCTCGCGCTGCCCGTCTTGGATCCCCCTGAAAACAATTTTATTTTATGACAACAATAACATTAAGGATTCTTGGTTTCTTCCCATCCGGGATGCACGAGTCTTCAAACGTTACTTTAACTATAAACAGGTGCATGGGTATATACTCATTACCCTTTTTCTATCTAGATCTCTACTGGGTCCAATGCTACAACGCATTCACTTCTTTAAAACACACATTATAAATACTACTTTTGGCCTCCTGGACGCAGGGGCGCCACATTCTCCCTTGTAAGAACTGCAAATGACTTGTAAAGCAACTGGAAGAACTTTGAGTAAAGCTTTGGAAAACCCTGGAACTGCTTCCCTTGTGTCTCTGCACGAAAGTGATTCTCTCCTAACAGGATTGCATCAGAGAGACCTCCACCTGCAGAGCCACAGCTCCAGCCTGTCAGCACCAACGCTGAGGAGAGATCCCTGCAGCGTCTGCAAGTAAGTGTGCTACCATAGACTTAACCCTTACTGCCCCGGGGGTACAGTTCTTCCCACTGGAACTACACCATCTCCGCTGCCATCACATCACTCCCGGAGGTTCTGCAGCAGCGGCGGCCCCCATCACTGGCCGCATCAAATGGGTGGCGTCACGAGTGACATCCCCTGTAAATATCCCACTTTTATTGCCAGGGCCAGGGACACGGACCGGACCAGGACCACCCGTGACTTCCCCAGTAAAGACCTGGTCCGGTACCGAGTACCCCCGTCCCAGTGGGCTCGACATACCCTTAGAGGTGTTAGGTGCCTTTATTGGGCCCTCAGGATGTCAAATGATGATGTTTCGGTTACATCTTCTTCCAGCAACTAGTCATTGGTTTGCTGGATATTTTTATACCACCTCATTTTTATCATGAGTTAATTATCAATTTACAAAAATATTCCATTTCAATCTATTATGTGTACATGTGAATACAATGTGTAACATTATGTCTCTCTTTTTATCACTAATGAACATTAAAAACTGTTTGTATCACCCCCATATTTCTCATTTAGACAATACACCATGTTCCAAATTATTATGCAAATGTTCTTTTTCTCTGATTCTCCTAAATGGTCAGTGCAAATGACAGTCAGTATAATAAAAGTCATCACCCGTTAGAGTATACATCAAATCTTATTGCAGAAACCTCCCAATGATAATAATATAATCTTCAAAATTAAAAAAAAACTTCTAAATGCACTGTTCCAAATTATTAGGCACAGTAGAGTTTCTAAACATTTGATATGTTTGAAAGAACTGAAAATGCTCATTTGTTGAATTTGCAGTATTAGGAGGTCACATTCACTGAAATAAAAAAGCTATTTAACTTTGAAACATCCTAACAGGCCAAGTTACAAGTTAACATAGGAACCCTTCTTTGATATCACATTCACAATTCTTGCATCCATTGAACTTGTGAGTTTCTGGAGAGTTTCTGCTTGTATTTCTTTGCATGATGTCAGAATAGCCTCCCAGAGCTGCTGTTTTGATGTGAACTGCCTCCCACCCTCATAGATCTTTTGCTTGATTATACTCCAAGGTTCTCTATAGAGTTGAGGTCAGGGGAAGATGGTGGCCACAGCATGAGTTTATCCCCTTTTTATTTCATAGCAGCCAATGACACAGAGGTATTCTTTGCAGCATGAGATTGTGCATAGTCACGCATGAAGATGATTTTGCTCCTGAAGGCACGTTTTTGCTTTTTGTACCACGGAAGAAAGTTCTCAGTCAGAAACTCTATATACTTTGCAGAGGTCATTTTCACACCTTCAGGAACCTTAAGGGGGCCTACCAGCTGTTTCCCAATGATTCCGGCCCAAAACATGACTCCACCACCACCTTGCTAACGTCGCAGCCTTGTTAGGACATGGTGGCCATCCACCAACCATCCACTACTCCATCCATTTGGACCATGCAGGGTTGCTTGGCACACATCAGTAAACAAGACTGTTTGAAAATTAGTCTTCATGTATGTTTGGGCCCACTGCAACCATTTCTGCTTGTGAGCACTGTTTAGGGGTGGCCGAATAGTAGGTTTATGCACCACATCAAGCCTTTGAAGGATCCTACACCTTGAGGTTCGAGGGACTGCGGAGGCACCAGCAGCTTGAAATATCTGTTTTCCTGGTTTGTAAGGCCTTTTCAGCAGCTGCTCTCTTAATATGATGAACTTGCCTGGCAGAAACCGTCCTCATTCTGCCTTTATCTGCACAAACACGTCTGTGCTCAGAATCAGCCACAAATCTCTTCACAGTATGATGATCATGTTTAGGCTTTTGTGCAATATCTAATGTTTTCATCCCTTGTCCAAGGAATTGCACTTTTGTTGCTTTTCGGCAGCAGAGAGATCCTTTTTCTTTCCCATGTTACTTGAAAAATGGCCTGCTTAATATTGTGGAACACCCAGTTTTCCTTTTATTGGGCTCACCTGTCAAAATAATTATCACAGGTATCTGAGATTGATTGATTTTACTGGTGGTATAGCAGGTAAAAGTCCGGAACACTGTTGCGTGACCAGGAAACACATTTGAATCTATACAGCAAGTGGGTGTAAGGCCTCTGTGTCCCTCTTTTGCCCGTGTTGAAGCCCCTGCCCCAGTGTAGAACTTGGCTGGCCTCCGCTACTCTCTCTCTCTTCATCTGTACTGTTAATGGGACACCTCTGATGACTACCACTGTTTCTCTCTCCACGGTGTCTGGCTCCCTGAATGGTGATTAAACAGGTGACCAGGTGACTGGAGTCTCCACGGTTTACCGGGTTCTCTGCCGGGCGTGTAGCTCTCCTGCAGATGCGGACCCCGGTGTCCGGTGTGTTGTTTGGGCGAACCTATTCTGGCTGCTCGGTTCCCACTTTTCTTCCTCTTTCCTCTCCTTGCCTTCAGTCCCTACTCTTGGGTCTTGCAGGACTCCTCAGAGGCTGTTCAGGGTCACCGGTTCGGGCCTAACACGGCACAGATCACCTGAACGTATTCGCAGCTCTCCTAGTATCTGCACACTCTGACTAACTCCTCCCCAGCATCAGTATTTATAGAATATCTTGCCTAAGGGCAGCAAGTTGAGCTCCCCCTACTGTGCTGGGGTGGAAGGTGTTGGTTGTACTGGTGTACCTGCTGTGGATTTTCATCTGTGTTCTAGGAAGGCCTGTGGGTACCTGTGGATGCAGGGCACCGCATATAGCCTCACATGTGAACTGGTTCGAAGTAGAATTAGACTTGTGTAGATTTTTTTGTAACATAAAACTAAAGCATTAGTTTCATAAAAAACCCGTGCCTCAACATACAAGACCAGGGGACTGGCGAGAGAGCTCTGCAAAGGTGGTGAAAGACAGAGAAGGAGGTAGAATTGAGACCCCAAAATTTAATAAGGAAGGAACATCTAGAGAGTCCATAGGGGTACCCTGAACCGACAACTAGTACCCGTTAAACCAGACTGTGCCGTGTTTCCTATAACATCTGCCGGTACCAAGTAAAGTGGAGTTGAAGTTGAGTCGGTGTCTGTCTTCGTTCCCGCCAGTGCCCGGAGGGCCTCGGCATCATTGGAGGGGTAAGAACAACTACTCCCCTCATCCCCTCATCATCCATCACCGCTGCCCTGAGGAAAAGCTCCACCTGTGGGGAGCTGTACCACACTGAGCTGCACCCATCATCACCTCAGCGGCCGGCCTGCAGCGCAGGTATCCAAATTACCGGGATCCACAGGTGGCGTCACATATTATTAATCCTTGTAAATATTTCCCCCACCAAACAAATGACAGCCAGGGCATGGAATCGGGAACCTGACCACCCATGATTCCCCGTCATTTCCATGAATCCATCCTGGTGCCCGAGTAACCTTCTCCCTGTGCTTATCACATACATAGTAACACTTCCGGGCCGCCGGATTCATAATACACAGCGGCATATGGGTGAGTGTAAAGGATACACATACATCAACTAATAATTAACTCCACAGGTGCAGAAAGCGCCCGATTAAGGTTTATATTGTCTAAATGGTGAAATATGAGGATGATATAAATGGTTTTCGATGTTGTAGTGGTAAAAAAGAGACCTAATATTACACATTGTATTCACATGTACACATAATGGATTGAAATGGAATAATTTTGTAAATTGGTAATTAACTTATGATAACATTGAGGTGGTATAAAAATACCCAGCAAACCAGTGACTAGTTGCTAGAAGAAAGTTGTATGTAACCGAGACATCGCCATTTGACATGAAGGCCCAATAAAGGCACCTATCACCCCTAAAAAAGAATGCCGCTTTTCATTTTTTATGACCTATTTATCTATCTATCAAGTCAATAGGTTGGAGCAGCACCGCTATAGTAGTAAGGTGCTCGCAACTATAAGCCGTCCCAACAATGGCTATTCATACATACAGTTCAAAATGTGGCGGCACTCGGATCCTTCTTGTGCAAATTTCCTTTTTTATTCCAGCATGGGCACAAAGCTGAACGCGGCGACCAATCAGAGAAGCGGCATTCAAACCTTGGCGCGCGGTTTAAATGCCGCGAATTTCTGTCTGTCAGTCAGTGTGATGCAGTTTACTTCTCTCAGGTCTGTCAATTGTCATTGTGACACAGTTTACTGCTGTCTGTCAGTCAGTGTGACACAGTTTATACCTGTCTGTCAGTCAGTGTGACACAGTTTACTGCTGTCTGTCAGTTAGTGTGACGCAGTTTATTTTTATCAGGTCTATAAGTCATTGTGACACATTTTAATCCTGTCTATCAGGTCTGTCAGTCACTGTGATGCAGTTTAGATAGATATTGTGTATGACTTGCATTATTGTTAAATCATCATAAATAAACTATATACGTACTCTAGACTACCCGATGCTTTAGAATCGGGCAACCATCTAGTTAATAATATTTGTTCTTTTTTTTACAGAGCTAACAGTTTGCTCATTCCTGCGGCAGCAAGGATGAGCAAACTGTACGGTAACCAGATTACTCCGGATTACACATCCGGAGCAATCCGGTTACCGATTTGCAGCTTCAGCAATCAGGTTACCGGATTGCGGCTTGTCTGAAGCCAATTGCGTTCACCGCATCAGGATCTGGATGCGATGAACGCAATTCAAGTTTAAAGTGTGACCCTAGCCTAAATCTATTCGCTATCTGTCTATTTACCAGGCAGATAGTAGCAGCAGCAGAGGTGGCAGCAGGTATTTCCCTAAAGGCACAGTTACACATACAGATAATTGTGCAGAGATTGTTCGCAGATCTCTGGTTGCAGTGAAATCATGGACACATTGTTCCATGTTGTGGCTGTGTACAAATGGAACAATGTGTCCATGATTTTACTGCAACCAGAGATCTGCGAACAATGTCTCTGCACAATTATCTGTGTGTGTAACTGGGCCTTAAGCTTTAACACTGTGATAATGGTATTGAGGGGAAATGGCCACTTCTTATATGCCAAGGACATTTGAATTAGGAAGTAAATCAAGCCCCTGTGTCTGCAAGTTGAGTTTGGTGTTTGAAAGCCCTTTATGATTAGCGGAGTCTCTCTCTCTCTCCCCAAAGTTTATATTTTATGAGAAATTAGAAGCTTTTCAGTATTGAAATTCATGCAAATTTTTCCACCTCAAATCAAATTTTGGAGTAAAATTTGGCAAAGTTGACAAATTTAAATTTCAAAAACTTAACTCATCTCTGTTAATAGGTTGCTTTTGTGGTCAGAGATTACTATTGTATCAAAGAGAAATTACTACAGTATATATTCAAGTATAAGCCAACCTGAATATAAGCCGAGGCACCTAATTTTAGCACAAAAAACTGGGACTTGAGTATAAGCCTAGATTGTGAAATGCAGCAGCCCCCCATCCTGGTATATCATCTACCATCCTGGTATAAAGCCCTCCCATCCTAGTATATCATCCCCTTCCTGGTATATCATCCCCCAGCCTGCTATATCATCCCCCAGCCTGCTACATAGCCCCCAACCTGGTGTATAGCCCTCCATCCTGGTATATCATCCACAAAATGGTACATAGACCCCCATCCTGGCACATAGTCCCCAATCCTGTTATATAGCCCTCATCCTGGTATATCATTCCCCATTCTGGTACATAGCCTCCATCATGGTGCATGTCCCCCATCCTAGTATATGCCCTCCCATCCTGGTACAAAGTCCTCCATCCAGGTATGTAGCACTCATCCTGTTATATCATCCCCCATTCCGTTACATAGCCTCCATCCTGGTACATAGCCCCCATCTTGGTACATGGCCAATCATGGTATATAGCCCCCCATCATGGTATATGGCCACCCATCCTGACACACACTGAAAAAATTATTTAACTCACCTCCCCATCGCTCCCTGCACCGTAGAATCCTCATGTCTTGCGCTGGTATCTGATCATGTGAGCGGTGTGCACAGAGATGACGTCCCTGTCCTGCGCTGCTCACATGATCAGCTGGAGGACTTTGCAGTTTTGGGAGTGATGGGAGGTGAGTATAATCGTCCATTGCCGGGATTTTCACTGCTTCCTACACTAAAGACGATGCATGGAAAGCAGTGAATATCTACACACACAATCGTCTGTGCTGCAGCTGGCAATCAAGTGCGCTGTCTACTTAAGGTAATATAATATGCACCACTCCCCTCACCCCTTGCTCCGCCCACCTCTCAGCACTAGCTTCAGTGCCGAGAGGTGGTGGTCAGGGGATGCAGTGAATATTACATTCACCTAAACAGTGGGTCTACAGGATCACTGGCTGCAGCTGCAGCCTGCTCCAGCCTCCAGTGACCCTGAAAGAGTTTGAACTCTAATAGCATCAGGAAAGCATTAAGACCCTGCAGTTTTCCTGCCTGGCCTGCAAGCAGGGGTAGCTCAGGAAACACTCTGCATAGGGGAGTTAAGCATAAGCATGTTGAAGGGAAGGCAAGAAGAGAGTCTGCTGAGAGAGACCCAGGGAGCAGATGTTGTGAGAGGTGTAAAGACTGAACTCTGATAAGGTTGCTGCTCTGCAAGCGTCTCTGTGAGAACTTTTGGTCTCTTGCCCTAGTAAAACTGTGTCTTTGCCTTGGAACAAGAGCAGTGCATGTGAGAGCTGTGTGACTCTGGAGCTCTATGAAGTCCTTGCTGTGCTGGGTTAGAGACCTTGTGATGAACGGGCCTGTAGCTGGAAAGCAACAGAGGACATATTTACTTTGAGAAATCAAGCTGTCTGCTGCCAGAGAAACTGTGAGTAGCTGTTAGAGGAGAAACGGGTTCCTGTGCCGTCCATACCGAGGGGATCCTAACCAGCTCCAGTGAAGTGTGCTCCCCAGACCATACTCTGAGACTACAGGACTGAAGTCCCCGGTGTCCGGCCTGGGCATCGGCCAGCTGATGAGACGTGGATCCTTGTTTATGTTAACGTTGTTTTTAGCATGGAATATTTTTGGTACTGGCTGCAGCCAACGTGAATCGCAGGCCTGTGTGAGATTCCTTAAGAGGTTAACGTTACCATAGCTTTAAGATACCTAGATATCCCTATGTTAGGTGTATAAGAGTGACTGATATAGTTTCATGCTTTGTTATTGTTAGTTTTGACATGTTTATACGCAGTGTGCCATCCCAGGGGTTCCTATAGAACCTGATTTACATCTCTTCTTCAGTTAGTTAATTGATTTCTTTGCTCGATTTAGTGAGTGGGTAAATTCATTCCTGTTTCCAAGTGTAATACACATAACCGGGTAACTTTTAAATTAGCACATTGATTTCAGCTAAAGCCGGTCATTACATTTTTGGCTTAGTTGGCAGGATCCAGTGTTTGTCATAGATGGAGGCGAGGAAAGGAAAGACCGTGCCGCACCAGTGTTCCCCCTGCTAGTTTCGGAACCGCTAGCAGTCGCAACGAACCTGGGAGGGTGTGCGCTGGTAAGAGCTTTACTACGGCTCATGCCGAAATACAACTGGCATAACATGGCATTGCAGGACTGAATTGAGAAGGTGCAGAATCTGTTTTGAATGTGTAATTTGGCCCCCGAATTATGAATGGGGTTAGCATTGCATGCATTAGAGGGACGCGCTGGGCGGACGGTAATGGTGCGGCCAGAATCAGAGAGAGATACGCTAGAGAAGGTCCTTGAGTTGATGAGAGGGAGTTGTGGAGGTCGTGCTAAAGTAACACAATTCCGGGCCCTCTTCTTTAATTGCCTTCAGAGGAAGCACGAGTCCCTGAGGCAGTACTCCATCACCCTGCAGGAGATATTAAATGAGGTATGCCACCTAGAGCCCAGGCCGTGGTAATGTTCCATGAGGTGGACCACCTTCTTCGGGACCAGTTTGTTGCTGGGCTGACTAATGGGCTCCTCTGTGATAAATTGCTGGAGATGACCTGGATCACTCCTGAACTGACGTTCTGGAATATATTTCTGGTTGCTCTTGAAAGGGAAGAGGAAACTCTACCTGTGATACAGAAAACTGTAAAACGCATTCGAGTGGTAAATAGCTGAAAGTCTGCGACTGACACCCAAGACACCCAAGCTTTGACAGCACATATATAGGGAAGATAGTGTGTCACGGTCCGCACTGCTGTCTCAATGGAATCGCAAGGGATGGATGTCTCCAAGAAGTCACAAGGAAGGCAAGGTTCCAAAGCAACGATCTTCTTTATTCACCAACGTGTTTCGGCACCTATCCTGGCACCTTCATCAGGGTATCTCCTTTATTCACCAACGCATTTCGGCACCTATCCTGGCACCTTCATCAGGGTTATACTCAGTGTGTCACTACTGACAGGGCACAATTGTGCCTCTTGTCTCCCCCCTTTTTGTATTTATACAGTTAAATTAAGCTTTGACAGCAGTGATTCAAGCCCTTAGGTCAGAGCTAAAGAAACTACGACTGGAAGTGCCCCAGTTCCAGAAGAAGGTGTTCTCTCTTCTGGCAGGGAGACCACCTTCTGTGCATGTCGACTTGAGTTTAATTCGAATGCCTGAGATGCATGGAGCATCTACGTTGGGTGCTTGCAGCCATGCTGGATGTGCACGTCGGAGGCGTCGCCAATGTAACCATCTCGCCCGCTCGCATCAGAACAGTGTTATCTTAGAAGTTCTGCCACTAGTGAAGGAGTCGCTGGCTGCTGCCGTGGGAGGACGTCCAGCAGCGGCCACTCCCCCACTAGGCCCTCCATGGAAGGAGCATGACTTGCGTGCATGTAGGTCAGTGATAGGGATAGAGGCCCCCGATTATGGTCAGCTACCCATCTTCCAGAGTGTGGTCTAATCAAGTAAGGTGGCATCAGGAATGCCTTGTGTCTTTGGGAAAATCCCTGCTGACTGGGCAGAAGACCAAGATGGTTGTCTAGACATTAAGCTAGCATGCACTTGGGTACAGGATGGGGCCTGGCCATGGCCAGAAGGCAAGGCTCAACTATTGGCAGAAGGAGAGAAGCTGTTTCAGCAGTGGGATAAGTTATGTATCGAATAGGGCCTCTTATATTGTAAAGTATACCTGCTATCTGAGTTGCAACACCGGTTCCAGCTAGTTTTCCCCATGTCGATGGGGCCGGTAATCCCCGACAAAACACTTCAGTGGTTACAGAAGGTTCTATACTGCCCCGACCTGGGGAAGAGGGTGGCAGAGGCATGTCAGCGGTATCGGGCTTATGGCTTGAGTAAAAGCCACAAGCAGAGGGCCCCCACACAGTCCATTCGGCCCCACATATACTAATGTTCGGTAGGCCCAGTCAAGATATGGCAGAGTGAAGTGTGCTAGATCCCTCCTTGACTCCCCTCCAGAGCATGCCTGAATGGGTCCGTGAGCACTAGCAGCAGTTAAGAGTGATTCATCAGGGGGTGGGAATGCCTAAGGATGTTGAGTGGAGTGATGTGCCTTTCCCTGTATCTGCCTGCCCTTCCCCTGTGGTAAATTTGCAGTCATGTGAGGAGATTGTTGAGAATGTGGTAGGTCCTTCCGAGGATGGAGTATCAGGTCAGCTGCCTGACTTGGATAATGTATAACGGGGCGCCACACCTCAGGAGGCAGTAGCCTCATCTGCTCCCCCAGATGACACCACTAAATAGACTTCTGCCCCCTCTGGGACTGAATCTGTTGGGGTGATCCTCAAGAAAACTACTCTATCTACGGCACAGGATGACTTTGATTGGGGAGGTGTGTTGGGGATGCCAACCTCTACTGAGGTAGCATGTAAGATTGTGAACTGTAATAGCACGGGAAAGCATTAGGACCCAACAGTTTTCCTGCCTGGGCGGCAAGGAGGGGCAGCTCAGGAAACCCTTTGTATAGGGGAGCTTAAGCAGATGCACGGTGAAGGAAAGGCAGGAAGAGAGTCTGTGGAGAGAGACCCAGGGAACAGATGCTGTGAAAGGTGTAAAGACTGAACTCTGATAAGGTTTCTGCTGTGCAAGTGTCTCTGTGAGAACTGTTGGTCTCTTGCCCTAGTAAAAACTGTGTCTCTGCCTCGGAACAAGAGCTTTATGTGAGAGCTATATGACTTTAGAATTCTGTGAAATCCTTGCTGTGCTGGGCTAGAGACCTTGTGATGAACGGGCCATGTGGCCTGTACCTTTAAAGCGACAGAGGACATCTTTCCTTTGTGAAATCAAGCTGTCTGCTGCCAGAGACCATACCCTGAGACTATGGAACTAAAGTCCCCGGCGTGTGGGTTGAGCATTGGCCAACAAGACATGGATCCTTGTTTTTGCCAATGTTGGTTTTGGCGCCGAAGATTTTTGGGACTCACTGCAGCCAACATGAATCGCAGGTCTGTGTGAGATTCCTACAGAGGTTAACGGTACCATAGCTTTAAAATACCCTGGTATCCCTAGGTTGGTTGTATAAGAGTCACTTATGTAGTTTCATGCTTTGTTATAGTTAGTTCTGATAAGTTTATACCTAGTGTGCCATTTCAGGGCTTTCTATAGAACACCCTCACCTGATTTGCATATCTTTATCAGTCAGTTAATTGAATTCTTTGCTGGATGTAGTGAGTAGGTAAATGTGTTCCCATTTCCAAGTGTAATACACATAACCTGGGAACTTTGGGATTGGCACATTAATTTCAGCTAATGCTGAGTGTGTGTAATAGTGGTGTTACACGCTAGGATATCCTGAACGATATACTTGAAACGTCACGGATTTGTGATCATTCAAAAGATATCGTTTGGGTGTCCTTGCGTGTAAACCAATGATATAGGAAGAAAAAAATCGTTGGATCCTTCAAAGATTTGAGATCCTGACCTCAAATCTATTGTTCATCATCCAATTAACGCTGCTTCAGGACGCATCATCGTTCAGTGTGACAGCTTTTTGAATGATATTGGTTAAAAAGCTCCTATTCCTAATAAATCGTTCACTCCTTCGTCTCCTATTTAACTGCTGCGTTGCCGCATAGGGTATCGTTAACGATATGCTTGTGTGTGACAGCGCACTAACAATGTCGGAACGATCACCGTCACGTGATCGTTCCAAGGATATCGCTAATGATATCCTAGTGTGTAACACCACCATAACTAATAGAGATTGTGTCTGAGACGAATCGGAAAATGTTGCATCCTACACTGAATCGTATGAGAAATTATTTCTCAGTAAAGAAACTGTTGTTTATTTCTGCCTCTGTCTCGGTTTGTGACCCACTGGATCTTCTTCTGACTTTCGGTCATTACACATGTCAGGACCCTTACTCGAGTATAAGCCAAGGAGGGGGCTTTTTTTTAGCATAAAAAAAGTGCTGGAAAAGTTGGCTTGTACATGAGTATGGCTAGGGTCACACATGTTTTTTTTTTTTTTTTTAATCCTGATCCGGTTTTAATCTTTTCAAAAGCTCAAAACCGGAGCAGGAAACACTCCTCATAGGAGCCCATTATAAAAACCGGATTGCAAGCAATCCAATTACCGCATCCTGCTCTGCAGCCTGCGTGAAAATTCATGCAGGCTGCAGTTTTGAGCAGTGCTATCATCTGCAATGTGGTAACCGCATTGCTCAGGATGTGTAATCATACCTGCGGCAGCAGGGATGAGCAAACTGTACGGTAACCGGATTGCTCCGGATTACACATCCGGAGCAATCCGGTTACTGGATTGCGGCTTCAGCAACATATTTTTCCTGAAAATGTGTCTGAAGCAAATTGCGTTCACCGCATGCAGATGTGGATGCAGTGAACGCAATTTCAGCAATAAATGTGACCCTATCCTATATGGTACTTTAGCTATCTGCTTTGCTATATTGTGAACAGCAAATTTATATATGCTTCATATATGACTAGCCTACACTGTGTCCCAAATTATTATGCAAATGTTCTTTTTCTCTGATTTTCCTAAATGGTCGGTGCAAATGGCAGTTAGTGTAATAAAAGTCATCACCCGTTAGAGTATACATCATATTTTATTGAAGAAACCTCCCAACGATAACAGTATAATCTTCAAAATACAAAAAAAACCTCTAAATGCACTGTTCCAAATTATTAGGCACGGTAGAGTTTTTAAACATTTGATATGTTTGAAAGAACTGAAAATGCTCATTTGAACTTCCGTTCAGCTCCCCCACCCCCTCCTCCCTACCCCCTTATCTCCCTTCTCTAACCAATCCTGTCATACGCTGACTCCTCCGACCCCCTCCTCCCCTTTATCTTTCAATTTTAATTATACTGTATATAGTTAGTATGCCTACAGTACTTCTGATCGTATTCCTGTATGTAATCGTCCTATTGGACTTGATACTAGACCTGAATTGAAATTTGTTAAACTCAAATCGTAATATTTACAACATTATTGTGTATATAACAAAATGTTTTTAACAATGTACTGTATATTTTTGTTCTTATAAAATCAATAAAATTCTTTGAACAAGAACTGAAAATGCTCATTTGTTGAACTTACAGCATTAGCAGGTCACATTCACTGAAATATAAAGCTATTTAACTCCAAAATATCCAACAGGCTAAGTTACATGGTAACATAGGAACCCTTCTTTGACATCACCTTCACAATTCTTGCATCCATTGAACTTGTGAGTTTCTGGAGAGTTTCTGCTTGTATTTCTTTGCATGATGTCAGAATAGCCTCCCAGAGCTTCTGTTTTGATGTGAACTGCCTCCCACCTTCATAAATGTTTTGCTTGATTATACTCCAAAGGTTCTCTATAGGGTTGAGGTCAGGGGAAGATGGTGGCCACACCATGGGTTTATCTCCTTTTATGCCCATAGCAGCCAATAACACAGGTATTCTTTGCAGCATGAGATGGTGCATTGTCATGAATAGAGATGAGCGATGTTCGATTCGAATAGTTCGCCAATCTCAAATTCGAGTTGATTTTGGCGCTATTCGAGTCATTCGCCGAATTCGAACAATCTGGTTCAAATTCGGCGAATATCGAACATGTTCGACTTTGGTTCGAAAATGTGGCAGATGCGGTCAGAAAACCGCATCTGCCGCATTTTCGGCCAAAATAAACAGCTAATAAGTGATAAAAATAAAAAAAAATAATCAATGCTCACCTGTCCGCGGTCCACCGAGGCCTCCGGCAAGGTCCTGCGGCTTCTAGGACCTGTGTGACGTCATGTTCTCGCGTGAACTCCGGTCACATGACCGGAGTTCTGCGAGAACGTGACATCAGCACAGGTCCTATTAGCAATAGGACCTTGCCGGAAAGCTTAAAATAGATATTTTTATGATTCGGACCCTTTCTTTAAGTAAAAGAAAGGGTCCGAAACATAAAAATATCTATTTTAAGCTTTTCGGCAAGGTCCTATTAGCAAGGACCTGTGCTGACGTCACGTTCTCGCAGGAACTCCGGTCATGTGACCGGAGTTCCCGCGAGAACGTGACGTCATCACAGGTCCTGGAAGCACATGACCTTGCCAGAAAGCTTAAAATAGATATTTTTATGTTTCGGACCCTTTCTTTAAGTAACTTTTACTTAAAAAAGGGTCCGAATCATAAAAATATCTATTTTAAGCTTTCCGGCAAGGTCCTGTGCTTCCAGGACCTGTGGTGACGTCATGTTCTCGCGGAACGCCGGTCATGTGACCGGAGTTCCCGCGAGAACTGACGTCACCACAGGTCCTGGAAGACACAGCACCATACCGGAGGCTTCGGTGGACCGCGGACAGGTGAGCATACATTATTTTTTTATTTTTAACACTTTATTTGACTTTATTTCACTTTCACAATGTATGTATATACATTGTGGAAGTGAAAAAGACCCACAAGCCCGGATTGTTCGTTTTCCGGGGTGTTCGACGGTGTTCGTCGAGCATTCGACGAACATTCGTCGAACACCCCGTCGATTCGACGAATCGAATCGAATTCGAACACCGGGGTGGCGGCTCATCTCTAGTCATGAATGAATATGATTTTGTTCCTGAAGATACATTTCTGCTTTTTGTACCATGGAAGAAAGTTCTCAGTCAGAAACTCTATATACTTTGCAGAGGCAATTTTCACACCTTCAGGAACCTTAAAGGGGCCTACCAGCGGTTCCCCATGATTCCAGCCCAAAACATGACTCCTCCATCTCCTTGCTGACATCGCAGCCTTGTTGGGACATGGTGGCCATCCACCAACCATCCACTACTACATCCATCTGGACCTTCCATCGTTGCTCGGCACTCATCAGTAAACAAGCCTGTTTGAAAATTAGTCTTCATGTATGTCTGGGCCCACTGCAACCGTTTCTGTTTGTGAGCACTGTTTAGGGGTGTCTGAATAGTAGGTTTATGCACCACAGCAAGCCTCTGAAGGATCCTACACCTTGAGGTTCGAGGCACCAGCAGCTTCAAATATCTGTTTGCTGGTTTGTAAGGCCTTTTTAGCAGCTGCACTCTTAATCCAATGAACTTGCCTGGCAGAAACCTTCCTCATTATGCCTTTATCTGAACGAAAACATCTGTGCTCAGAATCAGCCACAAATCTTTTCACAGTATGATGATCACACTTACGTTTTCATGAAATATCTCATGTTTTCATCCCTTGTCCAAGGCAATGCACTATTTGTTGCTTTTCGGCAGCAGAGATCCTTATTCTTTCCCATGTTACTCGAAAACTGTGGCCTGCGTAATATTGTGGAACACCTAGTTTTCCTTTTATTGGGCTTACCTGCCAAACTAATTATCACAGATATCTGAGATTGATTTCAATGATCCAAAGAACCCTGAGACACAATACCATCAATGGGTCTCATTGAAAAAAAAACGGAAAAAAAAACCTTATGACACTTAAAACCAATTTGCATAATAATTTGGAACACAGTATACTTTTTATTGATTAAATGAAAGTCTGGTTTACAGATTATTATTTTTTTTATGTATTTACCATACTGAAATAAGATTGTAAGTTGTTTCTTTTTTATAGAGATTGTTTTATGAATGCCCAGTTTTCTTTGATCTATACACATCTGTAGAAGGCTGATTAGTTAAGGGACTTTATTATTAACAAAACCACTTTACAAATGTATCACTTGGCACTGCAGGCGAAGTGTATGTTTTATTGCAACATTCTTTAGCAGTGAGGGCCACTTTACACACACCAACTTATCTGTCCAACTTCTGAACAACTTACTGGTTGCAGTGAAATCATGGACACATTGCTCCATTTGTACACAGCCACAAAATGGAGGAATGTGTCCATGATTTCACTGCAACCAGTACGTTGGTCAGAAGTTGGACAGATAAGTTGGTGTGTGTAAAGTGGCCCTTAGAAAGGACTGCTGGAATTTTGCGGTGCCAGACTCGCAGTATTCAACTGAGGGGAGCTTAATTTTAAAATAACCGGTTGTAATGGTAACATTTTCACGTTCTCATTCAACTTTGTCCCTAAAAGATTCAAAGTGGTGAGCCGATTGACTGTTATAAGGACCTCTGGGTGCCAAAAAAGAAAAACCTTTCTAGCATAGTTATACATGGGAGCGAGAAGAAAATAATCTGCATATGTTTTGGGGAATTTTTTTTCATGACATTAGGTAACTCATTTACTATCAAAGTTGATGTTTAAATAATCTATTTGCTACCCTTAGTGGAAATCATTATTTAGCTAACAAGCATTCAGTTTACTGTTGTACGACATTTGAAAACAACAATGTAGTGAGGTAGAATACAAGCGAAATGAAAAGAAGCCCATCTGGCTCCCTAGCAGGCACAAAGTTATACATATGGCTTAAGCCTAAAGGAGAAACCATTGTGCACAAGCATGATTTTCTTAGATATTCTTCTTCACTGGTATATATTTTTTAATTCCCTCCATATATTGTTCCAATAATTTAATTTATAATTAAATATATTCAGTATGAGAACACCTTTCTGGTATGCACAAATGTTTTTAAAGGTTGTTTAATACCCTGGGGAGCTTTTTCTTTGTACAGATTCTTTCACCTAATTCTAATTTCCATGCAGAACTTGTATAAATCCTTTTTTTGGAGCTCTGTAGCTGGAAAACTCAGAGCACTATTCCAATAATAGATATATTTTGACGAGTGTTCCGTATTAGTTGCACGGCTGAGCTGATGCTCAGATTCTGAACTGACCCTATACAGTTATATGGATCACCTCCTTGCACAGTGACATAGATACAGTATGTAATGTTTCTATTGAGGCAGGATATAATCATGTTTTGGCTACAAGCATGCTTAGCAGTGGTGTAGCTATCATGGATAGAGAGAGCCTCTCCAGAGCTCACATTTTTAACTGCATCAGCGTGCGTGCCTCTGCGGTAGAGCAGAGAGATGTGATCTCCCTGTACTTTTGCTCTCTATCCTGTAGGCTGCAGGTTGCTTTAAGGCTGCAGGTTAGAAAGCAGCAGGGTGACTCCCTAGACGAAGCGTTGGCGCATGAACCAGATGTCAGAATCCTGCCATGGTGAAATCACACAACGCCTAGTCTCTGAAGTCTTGTGCATGTGCCAGGGCAATTACATCAATATGTTCTCTTATCTAGTGTGCAAATAATGACCCTGGATTATGTGAATATATGATGTTTTTTATTTTGACTGAAACTTTTTGGATGGCTGTGGGGCATAACAAAATATGGCAGACCTCATAGAGTTTGGGGTTTAATGTGAGGGACCTTCATACTACTGTGGGGGACAACATACATTGTAGGGACTATTATGGGGGCCTTCATACAGTGTGGGGACCATTTTACATTGTGGGACGAGGGGCTATTATACACTGTGGGCCTGCCATGATAGACATCATATGGTGTGGGGACCATTATACAGTCTGGGAGCTAATGTGGAGGCCAGTATACAGTTTGAGGGCTACTCTTGGGGCCATCATACAGTGTGGAGACCATTATATAATGTGGGGGCATTATCATGTTTGGGGCCTACTGTGTAGATTTTCAGAATGTGGGGACTATTGTGGAGGTTATCATACAGTTTAAGGGCAATTATCTAGTGTGAGCTAATGTGGGGGGCCTTCAAAATGTGAGGACTACTGTGGGGGTCATTATATGTTTGGGACTACAGTAGGGAGATTCATACAGTGTAAGGACTACTGTTAGGACCCTAATAAAGTTTGTGTACTACTCTGGGGCCTATATGTATTGCTAGGGCCGGTATACTCTGTTGGGTAATTATATAGTGTGGAGGCTGCTTTTGGCAGCCATTATACAGTTTGGGGCTACAATAGGGGTCATTATAATGTGTTTTGGATGAGCAGTGTGGACTAATGATGAGCGTGTAGTGAACTATATGTATTCTATCCGAATACTTTGAAATGTTTAATTACTTGGCCCACAGGGAGGTATTGCACCCCAAATAGAAGGTGTAGTGCCTCCGTAGCTAAGGGTTTGGGATTGTGCTTATGGAGTCTGTATTAGCACCCAACAGTAGGCTACCTTAGAATAGGGGGGGGTGATATACAGTAAGTCCCAGGGGGTGGAGCCTAGGTTAGAGTGGAAAACCAGGAAGTAGAGAGTTTTTAGTCAGACAGTTCTGGGAAGGCAGTCAGTTAGGACGTGCCTGACAGCTGAGTGACAGGGGATCACCCATCTCCAGGAGGCTGACCCGGGACAGAAGGGGATGAACCAGCACCGGTTGGAGCCAGCTGTTAAGTCTGGGGAAACACCGGCAACACGGAAGCTGAGGCGGTTCCAGGATGACCCGAAAGGCAACATCATAACCTATGAACGCCATGCAGGACCCCGGGGGTGGTATGCGATCCAGGTTAGCAGAAGTGTGGAGTGAAGAAATAATCCCAGTATCGTATATCAATGTAAATATTTTATTGTTTATACTGTGTGCTAGTATATGAAACGGGTAAATGAGGCGGTCGACATGGTAGAGGGTACTCGTGTACCGGGGCTGATGGTTTTTGGATGGGGGATCATGTCTGGTCGGTCCCCGGTCCCGGGCCCTGGACCCTCAATGGCGGGGATGGTGGGGGATAAGTGGGATTGGAAACTTGACGCCACCTGTAGTTCCTGGTAATGGGTATACCAGCGCTGCAACCAGCCGCTGAGGTGATGGAAGTGCAGCTCAGTGTAATACAGCTCCCCACAGGTAGAGCTTTACCTCAGGGCAGCGGGGATGGATGAGGGGTGTTGTAGTCGCGTCTTTGCAGTCAATACAGTGAATAGCTGCGGTTAAGCAGGCACACACACACACACAGTGATCTTTGTTTCGGTACCTTTTACTGGTGACAGGTAACAGGTACAGTCCAGAGAAATAACCAGGTCCCCGGTGCAACTTGGGACTTCCACCTTAGAAAGCTGTGAGGCCTCCTCTGTCTCTGTGCTCTGTGGTTTGGGATAAGTCCTGCCGGTGACTGAACTCACTGCTCCTTCTCGCCTCAGGGTTTTGCTCTAAACTGACAATGAGGTCCTTTTACGGGGTCCCTATTCCTCCTATGACCCCTGGTCCTGTACTTGGTCAGTTTCGAGCGTCTCTTACTTTGCTTTCTTCAGGGGTTAACTCTTCCTGGTTCTCCTGGGCTTTTACTGCTGCAGTGGATGCTTGCAGTGTCGGACTCCGGTGTCCGGGTGTGCTAAAGGGAAGCTTGAGTTGTTTCCTTCTTTAATTCCCTGCTTCTCTACTGGCCTCCGACCCTCTCCCAAGGGTGCAGCACATCGGGGTCAGTGTTCCCTGGTCCTGGGCCTGGATTTCTCTCAGCGTCCAGCTCCTGCTCTCACCTCAGACTGGAACTAACTCCCTGGACTAACTGAGACTCAGGCCTGGATCTTTTAAAGGGTAACTGACTTAAGGCAGCCAGTAGAGCTCCCCCTTCAGGTTTGGGGTGGAAGGTGTTGTGTGCTGTGTGAACCAAGGTGTAATTCCCTCCTTGCAGCGGTGGATCCTGTGGCAATCCCTTGCAGGGGTGCCACATTTCCCCCTAGTTAAATACAGTCCTTCGGGACTGAAACATTTTTCATAAACGTGACATAACTTAACTATTTACATTTAAAAATTGAACAGAGTCTCAAAATTAAAATTTACAAAAACCAGGTAGAAATAAGAAAACGGGTAGCCAGTCCATACAGCGCTATTTCCATTCGCTGCAGGCTTTTAAAGGGTGTTTGCCACTACCAGTCCTGTGGCTATGGTCCATTTTTTAAAGTAATCCGGTCCGGAGCAATCCGGGAGAATCCGGTTTTCATTTACAGTTTATGTCTTTTTACCGCTGGCTTATAAACAATGGATTAGGGAATTGCAAGTTTTTTCCTCTGCTGCCAGACCTCTTTATAGGGTCCAGCAACAGAGGAATTAATCGCAATACTCGCTTCACCATTGACTTAAATAGGACTCGCTATACTCGTAACGAGTACCGAGTATACGAAAGTGGTCCCGTTACTAAGGGTGATTGCAGAGGGTGAGGAATGTCAGTATGCAGCGAATATGAGCATGTGGGATGTCTCTTACTGAGGTATATTCCCCTGTTTGCTATAGGGAGATGCATGGATATGCTGCACCTAGCTGCAATTGGGTTGTTACTGTACTGATGTCCCTATGATCCCATAGAGCATGACCCTAAGGGCCACGTCACACACACAGATATCTGTGCAGATATTGTTCGCAGATCTCTGGTTGCAGTGAAATCATGGACACATTGTTACATTTGTACACAGCCACAAAATGGAACAATCTGTCCATGATTTCACTGCAACCAGAGATCTGCAAACAATATCTGCACAGATATCTCTGTGTGTGACGTGGCCCTTAGATAGATAGATAAATAGATACAAAAAAGCTCCGTGCTGCAATTTGCACCCTCATAGCCTGCAGGTGATCTAGGGTCGAGATGGAGTCTGCCCACTGAGAAGTGGGGGGTGGACAAGGAGGATGGGGATATCAGCGTAGGACTCATCAGACCTGAAGTCACTTTGTCGCAGTCGATGAGCAAGCAGACATTGGCCAATGTATGTACTAAGATCTTCAGAAATAAAAAAATAAGATTTTTGAGTTTTTTGAAAAAAACGTAAGTTTTTAAACTTTTTTCTCATATACATATAGCTTGTTAGCATTTGTACGTCATTGGTAGTAGCTGAGTGCTGCAGAGAACTTTTTCTAGTTATTTTTCTAGTTAGATAAATAGATAGATACGACAAAATGTAGCACCACTCCTGGTTTGACTAGACAAAAGGCGTTTGTGCCTGAAACATCGCCTGTTGTACCATAAGGCCGGCTTCACACCGCGGTTTGGAGCTGTCAGGTTGTGTCCGGTGTTTTGCAGGATGCACCAGACATTACCTGACAGCCCCGGACGTGCGCAAACTGAGGGCAAATTTGCCCTCCGATCCTATGTTAAACAGGAATTGTTTGTGCGCATCTGTGCCGCTGTCCAGTGCTGAAATTTCAGCAATGCGGGTGCAAGTGAGCTGCCTGTGGTGCTGAAATTTCAGCTGTGGAGCTCTCCAGGTGCTGAAATGCGGCTCTGAAATGCTGTGCAGTCCATGGTGCTGAACGAGAGCAGCTGTATTGCAGAGCTGCCGCTCTTTCATCACCAGGTGTCCGGGAAACAGTACGATTTTTCGCCGGATCTGGCACCCATAGTTTCACATGTTATGGGCGCCGGATGCCCCGGATACGGTTCTGTTTGTTTTTGGGACCGGACACAAAAAATGATGAAGACCCCGATTTTGTGCCACTGGATGGCCATCTGGCAACATAAGGATCCATTGGGGGCAAAATCAGATCCGTTTTTTTCCGGTTCACACCAGACAGACCCGGACCCAAAAAACTGTCTTGTGAAGCCGGCCTAAACCGGCTTTAAGGCTGTTTGTTCACCTGAACCAGTAGTGCTGCTACATTTTTTCCTAATTATGTATGTATGAAAGGTTTGGAAGAGAATCTAGTAGATTTGCACCCTAAAATACTTGACAGTGCTGCTCCCTTCTTTTTCGTGATAAGATAGATAGATAGATAGATAGATAGATAGATAGATAGATAGATAGAATAGATAGATAGATAGATAGATAGATAGATAGATAGATAGATAGATAGATAGATAGAGGAGAAAAATATTTAGTCAGTCACCAATTGTGCAAGTTCTCCTACTTAAAAAGATGAGAGAGGCCTGTGATTGACATCATAGTTAGACCCCAATTATGAGAGACAAAATGAGAAAACATATACTGAAAACCACATTGCCTGATTTGGAAATACATTTTTTTTTTCAAATTTTGGTGGAAAATAAGTATTTAGTCAATAACAAAAGTTCATCTCAGTACTTTGCTATATATCCTTTGTTGGCAATGACAGAGGTCAAATGTTTTCTGTCAGCCTTCACAAGGTTGGCACACATTGTTGCTGGTATGTTGGCCCTAACCTCCATGGAGATAATCTCTAGTAGAGTGATGTTTTGGGGCTGTCACTTGCCAACACAGACTTTCAACTCCCTCCAAAGGTTTTCTATAGGGTTGAGATCTGGAGACTGGCTAGGCCACTCCAGGACCTTGAAATGCTTCTTATGAAGCCACTCCTTTGTTAACCTGGTGGTATGCTTGGGATAATTGTCTTGCTGAAACACCCAGCCACATTTCATCAACACGGGTTGGAAAGAGCCGGTGATCCCTTGCAAGACAGGGACACCCAAGCTAGGCTAGAACCAGAGTGTCGGCTCTTAGGTGAACTGCTGCTACACGCCAGCTCCCCAGACAAACCAGCGGGGAACACAGATTCCAGATTCGTGTTCCTACTACAGGGTTGGAGGCTCAGCAGCATCCAGGAGGACTCGGCTTACCGCCCATACACATAGGGGGAAGCTGCACACAAGGGACCGAGCTGCCGCCATACAATCCGCAGGAAGGACAGAGAGAGAGAGAGAACAAGCCTGAAAGGACATATAGAGAGAGTGAGGGATCTCAGAGCGACAGCCTGGCTGCAGAGGGTTCAAGTGTCCGGAGTTAATGAAGTTGTGAATTGAACTGTACTGTGAACTGTGTTGTAAACTGCTTGCACTGAAGAACTTGTGAGTTAACCCGGTGAACCCTGCTCCAGTTTCCCGTATCTGATTCCAGGTATTCTGAACTGTGCATTACACCTTTTACCCTGCCAGGAGCAGCCCGACCCATGGCGGGCTCATCCATCTAGCTGCAGCCCATCCATCCCTCCATCCTCCTGGCAGAGCTGCGCTGCAGCAGTGGTCCCCTTACTGACCACAACCCGTGGGTGGCGTCACGACAAACTACCCCTGTAAATACCACTTTTACTTACGGAACCCGGGACACAGTCCGGACCAAGACCGCCATGATATTCCCCAGCAGTACCCCAGTCCGGTACCGAGTAACCCGTCCCAGTGGGCTCCACAGGAGAACTTGCACAATTGGTGGCTGACTAAATACTTTTTTCCCCCACTATATCCATGTGGATCAGAAAATGGCATAAAAATGACGTATTTAATTCTTCTCCTTATTAAACCTTGAAAAATGTAATAAAAATATAACACTGAAGCCACGTTCACACACAGAGTAAATGCTGCCTTTTTTATAGCTTTTTTGCTGCAGGTACAAATAATGAGTTTTTCTCAGCCCTCACCAAATTTTTTTTAACATGAATATCTTTATTTCATTCATGATACAGTATGATGAATGAAAAAAAATCATGCTAAAGAAAATTTAGTGAGTGCCGAGAAAAACGTATTATTTGGACTACATTAACTCTTCGTGCACCACCTGTTTGACAGAGTGCGGATCATCTGGTGTTCCTTTTTCTGCAGCTGTCTCCATCGCATGCCGCAATACCAATCTTTTCTAATTATTGTGTGTTTGCTGAGGTTTTTTATGCCATTTCCTCCTTAATTTACGTTTTTTTGGCGCAGATGTGAAGAACCATTTTAATGCTTTTGTAAAACTCCAGATGAACTGTCATGCCAGTGCAGGCAAAGCGAGGTTAGTGAACCCACTTGACCACAGATGATACTGTGGAAGCTGAATCCAGAAACTAGCTGGACAAGGACGTTAGATAAATGAGAACGCTTTATTAGAATACAAAGACAATGAAACCCACAAGGGAAGTCTTTCGGGCAGAAACACCGAATTTCCCCAAAGGAGCACCAAAGAGCAGACCCCTGTACAGGGATCGTCCTGGCACAGCCACGGAGGCTCAAAGTGGACCAGCAAACAACCAGAGGGTCAGACCCAAAGGAACCAGTGATAACATAGGGAAGAAGCGAGAGGTCCAGGGAACTGGGGAAGGAAGACCAGCTGCTGGAGGAATCCAAGAATCGGCCCAGATGGTCAGAGAGTGCCGTCATGATCTGCGGGTGGATGGCAGGCAGACTGGAGTCTAGAAGCAAGAGACACGAGGCATTAGAAATCTGACCAGACAAGCAATTATGCTGGCGCTGGTCAGGGACCTGAAACTGGCTATTAAACAATGAACAAAGTTGCCCAGGCACCTCCCAAGGGAAGTGAGGGCCTTAAGTATACACAAACCTCTCAGCGATTGGCTGAGGGGTAATTACGTAAAAGGGTGTACTGGCCCTTTAAATCTTTTGCGCGCGCCCTATACTCGTTCCCCTGCAATCTGGAAGTGAGGGGGCAGAGGAGAGAGGCCGGGAAGCTGCCGCAGCCAGAGGGGACATCGCAGGAGTGCGGACCGGGTAAGTATGAGTGCAGGGCACAGGAGGATGCCGGCGGCCAGATGGGGCCCGATCTCCCTGCATCCTGGAGACGGGTCCCGCTGGCCGTTGCGCTACACAAACTTTGATTCTGCACTTAAAAATGCAATGGCATTTTTTTCACATGGGTTTTTTTCAGGTTCTACATAGAAACTTATAGAGAGAAAAAATGCATCAAAACTGCACAGTTCAGCAGCATCTTTACAGGTCCTAAGGCAATACTTCACATTCATTTTGTTTCGACATATGGCCATGTTCATATGTAGTGAAAATATTGCATTTTTCTGTTACTTTTTTCACAGAAATTCTGCTGTGTTTTTAGTCAAAGTAAAGCAAAGTGGATGCGATTTCATGAAAACTGCATCTACTCTGTGTCTGAACACACTAATTAGCTGTGCGGTTTTGGTGCTTTTATGTCTCTAGAAACTGTTATGTGGAGCGTACAAAAAGACAATTCAAGACTGCAATTACATTTTAGAGGGAACCTGACGTGAAAAAATGCTATTTACATGAAGACACGGAGTTAATCTGCAGATTAATAGAATTTTGAAAGTGTCCGCAATTAGAACCTCACTGCCGGAGTAAATTAGAGCCTCACTGCCGGATGTAAATTAGAGCCTCACTGCCGGGAGTAAATTAGAGCCTCACTGCCGGGTGTAAATTAGAGCCTCACTGCCGGGAGTAAATTAGACCTCACTACTGGGTGTAAATTAGAGCCTCACTGCCGGGTGTAAATTAGAGCCTCACTGCCAGGTGTAAATTAGAGCCTCACTACTGGGTGTAAATTAGAGCCTCACTGCCGGGAGTAAATTAGAGCCTCACTACTGGGAGAAAATTAACTTTATTCCTGCCAGTGTTTGGCTTCCAGTCATAGGGGTGTAGTGCATTAGAGCCAGCTGTCAGTAATTGGTGGGGGTGTGGTTACAGCAAACTGCTCACTATACACTGAATGGTGACTGAAGTTATGCCGGCACCATCCCCATGACTGGAAGCAGAACACTGGCGGGAGGAATAAAGTTTATTTCCTACCAGCAGCAGGGCTCTAAGTGTGGGCACCACACACATTCAGAACACTATTAACCTGCAGATTAACTCCATATTGGCAGGTTAATACCGTACTCTCACATGACAGGATCCTTTCAGGCCACTTTGATATGTCCTGGATTCTAGTACATCCACTTTTTTCATGCAAACCACATGTACCCATTAAAACCTATGGAGCTGCACATATGTCTGTTTTTTACTGGTAGCAAGGATTAAATGAGCCAGTACAAGTCTATGGATCATGGTGAAAAAACACCTACAGTACACAGATGACATCTGTGTGACATCTGTGTGCTGTCCATGTTTAACATTGCAAATCATAGGAGAAGCTTTGCAATTTAAATCTTTATCTATACCGGAAAAACACTGATAACACTAATGGTAAAAATGGACACATGGATGACACACTGATGACACAGGTACAGTTTTCTCAAGTACATGTTCTATACTGACCTGAAAGTAGGCCTTAAGTGCAGAATTAAACCTTTTTGGTACTGTAAGAAATACATTAAAAATGCAAATCTGCACCAAAAGCGCATCAAATAAGGGGGAGGAGCTTAAAATGCAACACAATGTAACACAAATTAAATAAACAGCCAGATGTCATATAGCAGAGCTTACAAAAAGTTGTACCAATACATGGGGGAGGTGACTGGCATCAGCATCATTTATTATGCACACAGATAATATTTGCATGCATAGGGCACCATTCACACTGATACATATGATGTAGAGCATCTGTAGGCCACCCACTGATCCTGTCCCAGCCACTAGACCAGATAGGCAGATCAGTACTATACCTTTTGCACCACTAAATGAATGACGCCCTATAAGGCCCAGCTGTACCCTGCAAACAAATAAAAAAGTGCAAAAAATGTTTTTGATTACGATACAAAAATTAAATAAGAGATATTGGTAGATGTTTCGGCCAGATGTTTGAGAGTAATTTTATCGATACTATGCACCTGTATTTGCCTTTATTCAATGGGGTCTGACTGCATCCTGCTAAGTGCATTTGTTGTTAGATCTTTGTGGCTGCTCATGGTGAGTTTTTCTGTTGAATAGTGTTTTAGTAATTTTTCTGAGTATATGGATAGGGACTCGTAAGCATGAGGCTCCTTAACGTGGATTACGAGCTTACTTGTTCTGGCCAAAACATTTAGCAATACCTCACATTCATTTTTTATATTATAATCAAAAAGTCTTTTTACACTTTTTATCTTTTTGCAGGGTGCAGCTGGGCCCATGAGGTGTTATTCATTTAATGGTGTAGAGGTAAAGTATGAGCTGCCCACCTGGTCTAGTGGCTGGGACAGGATCAGTGGGTGGCATAAAGATGCTCTGCATCATATTTATCAGAGTGAATATGTATGCAAATATTATCTGTGTGAATAATAAATGCCGCCAGTCACCTCCCCCATACATTGCTATGTTGAGAGTGATTGTATCGGTACTGTGCATCTTTGTTTGCCTATTTTAATGAGATCTGACTGCATCCTGCTATGTGCATTTGTTGTTAGATCTTTGTGGCTGCTCATGTTGTCATATAGGGGAGCTTACCTAAAAATAAATACATTCTGGCTACTATGACTATGAATAAATAATTTAAATAATCCATAGGTCCCAACTAATCAAAAGTAGCCCTAGGGACTCCAAAATGTAAGAGATTCACAGGCCTCATATCCAGTTGCCGGATAAACGTAACCTGGACGCTGGATCGGAGTCCCATGAATCGATTGGCTCATTACTAGTCCCAACAATACAGGATAAAGCAGCACACAGGCCTATGTCCTGCAATCTCAGACATCTAATGAATATAACTTATTATTATTATTATTATTATTATTATTATTATTAAGTATTTTTATATAGCGCCATTAGGTTATATGGCGCTTTACAAGAGAGAGGGTAGAAAAAGACAAGTAGTAAAATGACGACAAATCAGTCATACGGGTACAGTAGGGCAGAGGATCCTGTCAGCGAGGGCTCACAGTCTAGAGGGGGTGGGGAGGGAGACAGTATGAATGTGGCGCCCCGCAACGAGTGCGTCACAGGAGGGTACTGCAACCCTGACTGAAGGTGCAGTATTCTCCGTCTCAGTGATGAACAAGTTAATCCCAAGGCTCCTTGTACCACATGCAACATCTAGAGGCAGAGGACCAATTAGGTCCTGGTGGGAGGAGAGTGAGATGTATAGCAGTGGGGAAAGAGCAGAAAGAGTTAGAAAGTGGGAGAGACAAGATCAAGAATAGATGTCGTGACAGTACAGCTAACAGAGAGGGCACCGAGGAGCGGTGACCCAGAAACGAAGGGGGCCAAGTAAATAAGTAACGGGTGAAAAGACGACCCAAGCCCAGTCCAGCCCGGAGTACCGGCTCCGAGGTAGTGCAGACGTCCATCGCTGCTCTACAGAAATGGGGTGATAGATGGCTTCATAGGAGCGCATCACAAAGACCACCATCACCGCAACTATACCGGGAGGGGTACCCACCATTGAGGTCCAGGGACCCATCGCGAGCCGTCCGGCCAATGGTCTGGGTGCCCAACATAAGTTCCTCTGTATCCTGACCTGGTGCATGAAGGCAGCGAAGAGTAACAACGGACAGTCAGTTAAAGAGAGACACTGTGGAGCCTTGGAGGGACACTGTCCATCACAGGGACCACCCGGTCCGTTACCTGAAAGTGAAACCGTTATCCCGTGTACTGTATGTAACCTAAGTAAAGACCTGTGCAGAGGAGCATCGTGTCCGAGCCTTCTTTCAGAACTGTTATTAACCAATTCATCTACAGAATCGACTGAGCTGCCGTATTCCATCACTACAGCTCCTGACCCCGGGGACTCCCGCTCATCCTGTAGGGAGCGGTTCCATCTAGCTGCAGCCCATCCCCCCCAGGAGGTCCAAAGCAGCGCCGGTGCCATCACCAGACCCCTACAGGTGGCGTCACGAAACAGTAACTTTAATTTATATAATCTCATTTACCCTTCATTGACCACCAGGCCTCACAGCTTCAGGCACAGAACCATGACCACAGCCAGCACCTGAGACCTGAAAACCCGGCTTACGGTGAGTCATGAAGGGGAGAGGGGGGTGAGGTGGTGTAGTGGATGGGTCTTAGTGCGGACCGTAGGCTTGTAAGAAGAGGTGGGTCTTCAGGTTTTTCTTGAAGGTTCTCAGGGTAGGGGAGTGTCTGATGTGGTGGGGGAGGGAGTTCCAGAGTATGGCAGAAGCACAGAGAAAGTCTTGTATGCGGTTGTGGGAGGTGGAAATGCGGGGTGTTTGGAGAAGGAGTTCTTGAGAGGAGCGCAGATTGTGCAAGGGGAGGTAACAGGAGACCAGGTCGGAGATGTAGGGAGGGGACAGGTTGTGTATGGCCTTGTATGTCAGGGTTAGGATTTTGAAGTGGGATCTCTGGGAAGTGGGGAGTCAGTGGAGGGCTCGGCGGAGAGGGGAGGCGGGGGAGTAACGGGGAGATAGGTGCATGAGTTGGGCAGCAGAGTTGAGGATGGGGCGGAGAGGTGCAAGGGAGGAGGCAGGGAGGTCGGTGAATAGGAGGTTGCAGTAGTCCAGGCGGGAGATGATGAGGGCATGGACAAGTGTTTTAGCCGTGCTGTAGTCAAGGAAGGAGCAGATACGGGCAATGTTTTTTAGTTGGAGTCGACATGCGGTGGCGAGGGCTTGGATGTGGGGCTTGAAGGAGAGGGAGGAGTCGAAGATTACCCCGAGGCACTTGGTGTGGGGGACGGGTGAGAGTGTGCAGTCATTGACGGTGATGGATAGGTCAGGAAGAGGGGGAGGGTTGTTAGGGGGAAAGACGATGAATTTTGTCTTGTCCATGTTGAGTTTGAGGAAGCGGGTAGAAAAGAAGGATGCGATGGTGGATAGGCAGTGAAGAATTTTGGATAAAAGGGAGAAGATATCAGGGTTAGACAGAGCTGGGTGTCGTCGGCGTAGAGGTGGTATTGGAGGCCATGTGACTCGATGAGTTTGCCTAGGCCGAGGGTATATTATGGCCCCCTCTTATGGGGGTATGCACTTAGCTACTGTCACATCAGAAGAAGGAAGTTCTACAGTATGTTTGTAAAGAAAATTGGAGAAAATTGTTTTCCAGGTTCCTGATTGGGGCAGAGCTTGGGCTGATAACTAAGTGAAGGTGTATGTGTCTTGCCTGCAAGAGAAAGCATATATTACAACATGACTGATGTTTGAGGAATTTTAGTTTATAAATAAGGAAAGGAAAATCCAGGCTCCACTTACCACAGGCTCTCATGTGCTGTTGCAAACAGTGTTGAACTTACACTATTCAAGAGGCGGGCACCGTAAAAGCAGTCCCAATGGTGCTCAATCTCACAGTCCAGCAGAAACAGTCAATAGAGATAAAGAGCGACAGATGGTAAATATTGAGATTTGCTTCAGTTTATTTTCATGTTCAGGTGCAATACACATGGATAAAAGGGAGGAGCGGAGACACACAGGCGACAGCGGCTGTTTCACACATGGTAGCACTTCTACAGGTCCTGACAGTGGACAGTGGAAATTTTAGTTTATGTTTTTAATGCATTATATTGTATAGATTTACAAGCATATGTATTAGTGACTAAAATGTGCTTCATGCCTGAAGTCTAGCTGCGGAGTACCGGAAATGACGCGTTTGGCGTCAACCCGGCAATCTGCAGAGCGGAGTGAGCCTGGCTGGGGCACGCATTTGGATGTGAATATCACGCCCATCGGGGGCATGATAAACTGTACAGCAGATGACAAAGGGACACAGAGAGGACGCCCAGGGGATTTAGCAACGATGGGCCCCCCAGATCAATAACATACTAATGAGTGAGTGATAACAACGTTTTATTACACAGTCACAGGGCACATTTAGCACAGAAAGGGATAGTTAGAGAAGTAATAGTAAGGTGCAGGGACAAGAAGTGATAGCCTAGGGTGCTTTATGGAGGTGACAGGTTCACTTTAACAGGAAGCAAAGAACCTAAAAAACTCTTCATAACTACTTTAGGAAATTAAAAGCTACTCCAAAAGCTCCAGCAAAAGGAAAGTTTCCTGAAAAAAATTATTTGTTTTGACCACCTCCAAAAATTCCCATGGGTACATACTATAATAATAATAATAATAATAATAATTCTAGCTACAGAAAATTTAAAAAAAATCACAAAATTTTAAATTTCACTAAAAAATATAGGTGAATAGAAATGTTGAACATTTAATATTTGTTACATTTCACATCTTAAACTGTGCAGTTTCTAGTATGCTTTCACTAAACCCCTCAAGCTACAGTACAAAGTACAGTGTCTTGCAGTAAATCCTTAAAATCACATGTTGACCAATCCTTTTTCAAACACCCACTGTCAAGGAAAGGATTTACTTGTTTACACAGGAAACTCAAGGTTATTTATTTGAAGTTTTGGCATTACAACAGCTAAGGATATTTCATAATTGTCTCCGAACTGCAACTACATAGGAAAAAAAGATAGCAGCTATCTCAGTGTTTTCTTAATTGTTTGTTTACCCATACAGTGCCTTGAAAAATTATTCATACCTAGTGAACTTTTACATATTTTTAGCATAAAAAGAAAAAAGATAGCGGCACTCACCGGGCGTGTTTCAAAGGTGCTTTATTTGGGTACCCTCATTCCAGGGTCCCACTCAGGAGGGAGGGGGTGCAGAGACAGCAGAGATGACGGATCTCCGTTTCGGGGCTCCTACCCCTTCCACGGACCTCAATGTCCTCTGACATTGAGGTCCGTGGAAGGGGTAGGAGCCCCGAAACGGAGATCCGTCATCTCTGCTGTCTCTGCACCCCCTCCCTCCTGAGTGGGACCCTGGAATGAGGGTACCCAAATAAAGCACCTTTGAAACACGCCCGGTGAGTGCCGCTATCTTTTTTCTTTTTATGCTATTATTGATGTGATATATAGCGGGCACCCAGAGGCGGCCAGCAATGCCCCACCTCGCATATACCCATATGAAAAAATAAGCACTTCTCCTAACTTAGCAGTGCCCAGTGAACAGGACTTTTTTTGATTATTTTACATATTTTTTCACGTTACAGTTATAAATATAAAATGTATTGTATTGGGATGTTGTGTAATATACCAACGCAAAGTCGCAAGTATTTATTAAGGCTGGTTTTACACTGACATTTTTCACCATATTTTGGTATAGAGCTAAACCCCTTAAGGACCGAGTCACTTTGCAGCTTAATGACCAGACCATTTTTTGTAATTCTGACCCTTTATGAGGTAATATCTCTGGAACGCTTCAACGGATCCTAGCGATTATGAGATTGTTTTTTCGTGACATACTGGGCATCATGTTAGTATTAAATTTAGGTCGATAATTTTTGCGTTTATTTGTGAAAAAATCAAAAATTTGGCATAAACTTTGAAAATTTAGCAATTTTCACATTTTTAGTTTTTATTCTGCTAAACCAGACAGTTATGTGCCACAAAATAGTTAATAAATAACATTTCCCACATGTCTACTTCACATTTTTTGAAGAAAAAGAAAAAATTGGTAGGACGTTATAAGGGTTCAAAGTTCATCAGCAATTATTCATTTTTCCAGCAAAATTTACAAAACTATTTTTTAGTGACCACATCACATTTGAAGTCCCTTTGAGGGGTGTACATGACAGAAAACACCCAAAAGTGACACCATTCCAAAAACTGCACCCCTCAAGCTACTCAAAACTACATTCAAGAAGATTATTAACCCTTCAGGTGCTTCACAGGAACTAAAATAAAGTTGAAGGAAAAAATGGACATTTTAATTTTTGTAACAAAAATGTTCTTTTAGCCTCAATTTTTTCATTTTCACATGGGCAACAGGATAAAATGCATCCTAAAATTTGTTGGGCAATTTCTCCTGAGTACAAAGATACCTCATATATGGTCATAAACTACTGTTTGGGCGCACGGCAGGGCTCAGAAGGGAAAGGAGCGCCATTTGAATTTTAGAGCCAATTTTCCATTCAAAAAGTGAAATGGCGCTCCTTCACTTCTGAGCCCTGCCGTGCGCCCAAACAGTGGTTTATGACCACATATAAGGTATTGGTGTGCTCAGGAGAAATTGCCCAACACATTTTGGGATGTATTTTATCCCTTTACCCATGTGAAACTGAAAAAATGTAGGCAAAAAGAAATTTTTGGTGAAAAAAAAGTGTTTTTTCATTTTTATGGATGAATTTGTGAAGCATCTGGGGATTCAAAGTGCTCACTATGCATCTAGATACATTCCTTAGGGGGTCTAGTTTCCAAAATGGGGTCATTTGTGGGGGAGCTCCAATGTGGAGACACACGGGGACCCTCCATACGCGACATGGTGTCTGCTAACAATTTGAATGGAAAATGAGCTCAAATTGTTAGTGGACACCATGTCGCGTTGGGAGGGTCCCCGTGTGTCTCCACATTGGAGCTCCCCCATAAGTGACCCCATTTTGGAAACTAGACCCCCCAAGGAACATATCTAGATGCATAGTGAGCACTTTGAACCCCCAAATGCTTCAGAAATTCATCTGTAAAAATGAAAAAGCACTTTTTTTTCCACAAATAATTTTTTTTTCATTGTTACAGATCAATTTGTGAAGCATCTGGGGGTTAAAAGTGCTCACTATGCATCTAGATATAATCCTTTGGGGGTCTAGTTTCCAAAATGGGGTCACTTGTGGGGTAGCTCCAATGTGAAGACACACAGGGGCTCTCCATACGCAACATGGTGTCCACTAACAATTGGAATTGTTAGCGGACACCTTGTAGGATATGAAGAGCCCCTATGTGCCTAAACATTGGAGCTCCCCCACAAGTGACCCCATTTTGAAAACTAGACCACCCAAGAACGTATCTAGATGCATAGTGAGCACTTTGAACCCCCAGGTGCTTCACAAATTGATCCGTAAAAATGAAAAATAAACTTTTTGTGGGTAAAAAAAGTGCTTTTTCATTTTTATGGATGAATTTGTGAAGCATCTGGGGGTTCAAAGTGATCACTATGCATCTAGATATGTTCCTTCGGGGTCTAGTTTCCAAAATGGGGTCACTTGTGGGGGGGAGCTCCAATGTTCAGGCACACAGGGAGGGGCATGGTTTCTGCTAACAATTGAAGCTAATTTTCCATTGAAATTGTTAGCGGACACCATGTCGCATATAGAGAACCCGTGTGCCACCAGCACAAGGGCAACTGGAAGAGCTGGGGTACAGCACCAGAAAATGCCACCTCTAATGAATGCGCTATTTTCTTGGGTGGCTGTGAGTTGAAATTTGCAGCGTGGGGGACCCACAACATTTGGGTCTCTCCACGCTGAGGATTCCAGTCAGCCAGCTACCAAGTTGTACATGGCTGGCTACAAAAAATACAGCGAAGGCCTTTTTTTTATTTCTAGAACTAATTCTAGAAAAAAAAAATGACGTGGGGCTCCGCCATATTTTTGGTCCAGCCAGGTACAACTTGGCAGTTACAGACTGCCCGCAACTCCCAGCTGCCTTGTTGTACCTGGCTGCAACCAAAAATACAGCGAAGCTCATTTTTATTTATTTCTAGCACTAATTCTAGAAAAAAAAATTACGTAGGGCTCCGCCATATTTTTGGCCCAGCCAGGTACAACTAGGCAGCTGGGGGCTGGAATCCTCAGCATGGAAAGGCCCAAGCGTTTTGGGCCCCCCATGCTGCGAATTGCAGCCAGCAGTCGCCCCAGAAAATGGCGCATTCATTAAAGCGCCATTTTCTGGCGCTGTACCCATGCTCTTCCAGTTGCCCTGGTGCCGGTGGCAAACTGGGTAATAAAGGGGTTAATGCCAGCTTTTTATTGGCAGCTGGCACTAAGCCCGAGATTCATAATATAGGGCCAATGTTAGACCCGCCATTAAGAATCTCTGGTAAATAGTCAGAAAATACACACGTAGAAAAATCTTTTTATTTGAAAAAAAACCACAAACAAAATTCGGACTCCATCTTTATTATAAAGATCCGACGTAGTCCACAACAAAGGTCCCACGACGCTCGATCGCCTCCGACGTAGTCCACAATGAAGGTCCTATGACGCTCGATCACCTCTGCTCAATCCATAGACTACAGCAAGGGATCAAGTGTCCTATTCCTACAGTCTCGGGGGTCAGAGTTATGGTGCACTGTATGACAATGATCTGTTATACAGTGCACTATGACTATGATCCCAGAGACTATAACAAGAGGACACTTGATCCCTTGTTGCACCCATCCATCCACCTATGCACCCATCATCAACGCATGCACACAACCACGCACGCACATCCAAGCACGCACATCCACACACGCACATCCACGCACGCACACATCCACGCACGCACACATCCACGCACGCACATCCCCGCACGCACATCCATGCACGCTGACATCCACGCATGCACACATCCATGCACGCACACATCCACGCACGCACACATCCACGCACGCATGCTAACATCCACGCACATCCACACATGCACATCCACGCACGCACACATCCCCGCACGCACGCTGACATCCACGCACGCACATCCACATCCACGCACACATCCACGCACGCACACATTCACGCACGCTGACATCCACGCACGCTGACATCCACGCACGCACATCCACATCCATGCACATCCACACACACATCCATGCACGCACATCCACGCACACATCAACGCACGCATGCTGACATCCACGCACATCCACACACACATCCACGCACATCCACATCCACGCACATCCACGCACACATCCACGCACACATCCACGCACGCACACAACCATGCACGCACATCCACGCACGCTGACATTCACGCACGCATGCTGACATCCACGCACGCACATCCACATCCACGCACATCCACACACATCCACGCATGCACACATCCCGCACGCACGCTGACATCCACGCACGCACATCCATGCACGCACGCTGACATCCACGCACGCATGCTGACATCCACACACGCACATTCACATCCACGCACATCCGCACACACATCCACGCACGCACACATCCACGCACGCACATCCACATCCACGCACACATCCACGTACGCACACATCTACGCACGCACATTCACGCACGCACATCCACGCATGCACATCCACGCTCGCAAGCTGACATTCACGCACGCACATCCACGCAGCACACATCCCCGCATGCACGCTGACATCCATCACGGAATCCACGCACGCACACATCCACGCACCACACATCCACGCACGCACACATCCATCCATTCACCCATCCATTCATCTATCCTTCCACCCATCCATCCACCCATCCATCCAATCCATCCATCCACAATCCATCTATTCATTCATTCATTCATTCATACCTTACCCACCGATGAGGAGGAGGAGCCCCTGAGAAGAGGAGGGGCCACACCGGAGACTGCAGAGGAGGCCGAGGTGCGGGCCGGTGCACCGGCGCGTGCAGCCCGCCGGACCGGAATATGTGAGCGGGGCTGAGGGTGTGTACGAGCAGGGGGGAGGGGGCCCTGCAGCTTGATCGGCAGGCTCATGAGCCCGCCGGCAGAAAAGCTATAGAAGGAAGTGGGCGGGTGGATGGCGGGGACCGGTATGGGGGGTGCATTCCGGACACAGGGGTGGCAGCTGGACAGGACACACGGGGGTGCATGGACGGGAGCGGGCGACAGAACACACGGGGAACCGAGCTGGAGCATTAGATAAGTATATGATTCGGGGGAAGGGGGGTGAAGGGGTTAACAAGAGACCCCACACCTCTGCCCTGACCCTTAGCTGTCACTGACAGCTGTTAGATTTGAGCTGTCACTGTTTGTTTAGCAAGCAGTGACAGTTCAAAGCCATGACGAGTTTAGCCGTCATGATGCGGGAACTGACATCTTTTCATGACGGCTAAACTCGTCATTGGTCTTAATGAGGTTAAACTGAGACGAGACACTTGCAGTGCATCCGGTTGTCTCCATTTTGCCCTGGATCCGATGTGGATGCCGGTGTTCACATATTTTTCACAGAGACAAAATCTGCATCTTGATGCGATTTTGGTCTCTGTCAAAGGAAACGTGAACCATGGATCCACACGGATCCAGAGCACCACATGTGAAATTACAACAGAGATTATGGATCACGGAATGAACTGGATAAATGGAGCCTGGTGGATCCGTACTTGTGGTCCATGATCCATAAACTGCGCATGAGCAGGGCATCCTGCGCATGCACAGTTAGTATACAATAGATCCCTGTAAAATATGCAAACAGATGCAACCCCACAGGGTTTATCATTGATTGAGAATCCGAGCGCATGCAAAAACAAAAACAAAGTCGCCATCACAAAAACTCTTTGCCTTTCCTCTTTTTACTGCTGCTTCTGTCAGGGGACATCTCTCACAAATCCTGGTCCACCCTCCACCAACTTCATCCCCTCTCCCACCATACATAGAAACCCCACCAACCTTATAAACATTACCTGCACACCTTCATCGCCCTCTTTAATTGTGCTCTCTGGAATCCACGTCTGTATGTAACAAACTTCCACTCATTCATAACTAATTTCTCACTAACTCCCTTAATCTGCTGGCCCTCACTAAAACCTGGATCCAGGATTCAGACACAGTGTCCCCGGCCACTATTTCTTATGGTGGCTTGCATTTCTCTCATTCCCCAAGACCTGGGAACAGATATGGTGGTGGAGTTGACTCACTCCTGTCCCCACAATGTACTTTCCAGGTCATCCCCCCAGCTCCATCACTCTCATTCCCCTCTTTCGAGGTCCACACAATTAGGCTCTTACATCCCCTCCCCCTTAGAGTAGCGGGGGTATATCGCTCACCAGGGTCACCCACCCAATTCCTCGACCATTTCTCCACATGGCTGCCACATTTCATGTCCTCAGAATTACCAACCCTTATTCTGGGAGACTTCAACATCCCTACAAACAGCCCTATCTCCTCATCTGAATTTAGCTTCTATCTCTAACCACATCTCTTGGCCTCTCTCAGCTCTCAACCTCAATTTCACACAAGGATGGTAACACCCTTGACCTGATCTTTGCCCGACTCTGCTCAACCTCCTCCCTAGATAATTTAGAACTTCCCCTCTCTGACCACAACATTCTCTCCTTCACACTCACTAACCCTCGCCCACCCCAGCACATTCCTACATATCACAGTTTCAGAAATCTACAGGCCATAAACCCTCACACATTCACAGACTCTCTACACTCATCACTATCCCCAATCTCCGCATTGTCCTGTCCCGATCTGGCAGCAATCACTTAAAGGGATCCTGTCACCTCCAAAACGCCTCCTAAGCTATTAAAACATGTCCCTGCAGCATCCCATCACTAATCTCACACTTCTTTTGTCTCCTAAAAGCATCCTGTGAAAGTGCATAAAAACGTTTTAATACTTACTCATTAGTGATTATAATTAGCAGTGACTATATTCATAGTCACCAAGGCGGGCTGTTATGCAGCTCCAGGATCCACCCTGTCTCTGTGTGTTCTGCTGTGATGTGCAGGCATTGCCCTCCCCCCTCTCTATCACTCACAGAATGCAAATCATTAGTCCTGCCTTCAGTTTCACAGCAGCACAGACAGAGAGAGGGCTGGATCCTGGAGCTGCTTAACAACACATGGGGTGACTAAAGAATATGGCCCCTGCTAATTATAATCACTAATGAGTAAGTATTAAAACGTTTTTCTCCACGTTCACAGGATGCTTTTAGGAGACAAAAGAAGTGTGAGATTAGTGATAGGATGGTGCAGGGGCATGTTTTGATAGCTTAGGAGGTGTTTTGGAGGTGACAGGATCCCTTTAAATGACTCTCTCAGAAGGACCCTGGACCAAATAGCACCCCTCACCCTCAAAACCTCCAAACACAGAGTAAAACAGCCCTGGCTCACATCACAAACTCGATTCCTCCAGCGATGCTCTAGGAGTGCCGAATGTCTATGGAGGAAAAGTCGCACTCCAGAAAACTTCATTCACTATAAATTTATGCTGAGAGCTTACAATTCTGCCCTTCACCTTGCCAAACAAACCTACTTCACCACTTTGATCTCCTCACTATCCAACAACCCAAAAAAACTCTTTGACACCTTTCACTCTCTCCTCAGTCCGAAAGTGCAGGCCCCTATCACTGACCTTGTGCTGATGACCTGGCTTCCCACTTCACAGAGAAAATAGAAAACATCCGTCAGGAAATCAACTCCCAACCTCAAATTGCTGCCACCCCTACCTCTCCCCACATTTCCTCCGCTCACTCTCTACTATTGACCCGTTCACAGAAGAAGAAGTCTCCAGGCTCCTCTCTTCCTCTCGTCCCACCACATGCACTACTGACCCCATCCCCTCACACCTACTCCAGTCTCTCTCTCCGGTGGTCACCACTCACCTAACCAAAATCTTCAATCTCTCTCTCTCTTCTGGCGTCTTCCCCTCCTCTTTCAAACACTCCATCATCACTCCTTTACTAAAGAAATCTTCTCTCGACCCTTTCTGCACAAACAATTACAGACCAGTTTCCGATCTCCCCTTCATCTCTGAACTCCTGGAGCGCTTGGTCTACTCCCGCCTCACTCATTACCTCTCCACTCACTCGCTTCTAGACCCATTACAGTCTGGTTTCCGCCCCCTACATTCTACAGAAACTGCTCTCACCAAAGTGACCAATGACCTTCTGACGGCAAAATGTAATGGTCACCACTCTCTGCTTTTTCTTCTTGATCTCTCTGCAGCCTTTGACACTGTTGACCACCATCTCCTACTCTCCATGCTGCACTCCATCGGCATCAAGGACACTGCTCTCTCCTGGTTCTCTTCCTATCTTTCTGACCATTCTCTTTCAGTGTATCATTTGTTGGCTCCACTTTCTCCCCACTTCCTCTCACTATTGGAGACCCTCAGGGTTCAGTCCTTGGACCTCTTCTCTTCTTACTCTACACAGCCCCGATTGGACAGACCATCAGCAGATTTGGCTTTCAGTACCATCTTTATGCTGATGACACACAACTATACACTTCTTCCCCGGACCTTACTCCCGCTCTAATAAAGAACACCAATGACTGTCTAACCGCAGTTTCCAATATCATGTCCGCATTCTACCTGAAACTCAATCTTTCCAAAACTGAACTACTTCTGGTCCCGCCCACCACTAACCTCCCTAAATATGATATCTCTCTCTCAGTGTGCGGCACTACAATAGTGCCTAGTCAGCAGGCTCACTGTCTGGGTGTTATGTTTGACTCTGATTTTTCCTTCACCCCATATATAAAATCTCTTGCCCGCTCTTGCCACTTGCACCTGAAGAACATCTCCAGAATTCGCCCCTTTCTCACCTTGGAAACCACAAAAACCCTCACTGTGGCCCTGATTCACTCGCGCCTTGACTATTGTAATTCTCTCTTAGTTGGCCTCCCCCGCACTAGACTGTCCCCTCTCCAGTCCATCCTTAATGCAGCAGCCAGGATTACCTATCTAGCTAATCATTACTCAGAGGCTTCTGTTCTATGCCAGTCTCTACACTGGCTGCCTGTACATTATAGGATCCATTTCAAACTGCTTGTTCTCACCCACAAAGCTCTTCACAGTGCAGCACCCCCATACATCTCCTCCCTCATCTCTGTCTATCACCCCACCCTTTCTCTTCGCTCTGGAAGTGACTTTAGACTCTCTTCTGCATTAATCCGAACCTCCCACTCCCAGCTCCAAGACTTCCCCCGAACCGCACCATTCTTTGGAATGCTCTACCCCAAGAAATTAGGTGTATCCACAACTTAGATAGTTTTAGGCGATCCCTAAAAACACATCTTTTTAGGGCGGCCTATCATGATCCCTAGTCAGTCATCTAGACATAACCTATCCGCGCCGTCTCAAGTGGATCACAAATAATGGGTTGTGGCCACTTATGCTGCTCTTATCTGTTCCCCATCTCCTCAAGTTGACTATACCATCATTGTAAATAAGCTCCTGTACCTTGTCACCCCCACCTCAGTGTTAGATTGTAAGCTCTTATGAGCAGGGCTGCCATTTTTTGCTCTAATTATTGTATTATATTATGCTTTGTATTGTATTGTTTTTGGCATTGTATTGTATTTTCTAATTGTTTCTTATGATTGTTTAAATGTGAACTTTGTATTGTGAAGCATTGCGGAATATGTTGGCGCTATATAAATAAAAATTATTATTATTATTATTATTATTATTATTATTATGCAGGAAAAGCCTGCATGTCCATGGATTCCAATATACGCTGATGTGAAACCAACCTTAGTGCGAAGGAAATGATACAAGGTTTTATAAATATTGTAACAATATATGGTTAAAGTCACATTAGCTTATACACCTGCCATATACTAATGACATTCGGCTCAGGCTCTGCTGCAACGAGATCAGTGTGTCATATATCTGAGGTCCGATCAGATCACAGATGAGGAGGAGAGGGAGAGATTACTACCGTATATACTTGTGTATAAGCCGAGTTTTTCAGCCCAAAATTTGGGCTGAAAAGTCCCCCCCTCGGCTTATACACGGGTCATATACCGGGGGGCTGTGTCCCGGGGGCTGTGGAGGCTGGAGGAGGCGGGGGGGGCTGCTGTATGAGCGGCCCCGTCACGTGGGGCCGCTCATTATATATGCACTGCTTCCCCCTGTCAATCAGCGACAGGGGGAAGCAGTGCATATGGCCCCCCCAAAAGCTGGCACTGTCCCCCCTTGTAAGGCCTCCCCCCCTGCTGCTTATACATTACCATCCCGGTGTTCTGATCGGCGCCGCTCCTCGGTGCTCCTTCTTCATCCTCCCGTCCGCGCCTCGCTGCATCCATCCGGGTTCTCCGGCTGTCGCAGCGATATGACGTCATCGCGCGACCGCCGGAGATCCTGGATGCAGCGAGCGCGGACGGGAGGATGAAGACGCAGCACCGAGGAGCGGCGCCGATCAGAACACCGGGATGGTAATGTATAAGCAGCGGGGGGGAGGCCTTACAAGGGGGGACAGTGCCAGCTTTTGGGGGCTGTTGGTACCCCCAGGGGGCTGCTGGGTACCCCCTGGGGGCTGCTGGGTACCCCCTGGGGGCTGTTGGTCCCCCCTGGGGGCTGTTGGTACCCCCAGGGGGCTGCTGGTACCCCTAGGGGGCTGTTGGTACCCCCTGGGGGCTGTTGGTCCCCCCTGGGGGCTGTTGGTCCCCCCTGGGGGCTGTTGGTACCCCCAGGGGGCTGTTGGTACCCCCAGGGGGCTGCTGGGTACCCCCTGTGGGCTGTTGGTCCCCCCAGGGGGCTGTTGGTCCCCCAGGGGGCTGCTGGGTACCCCCTGGGGGCTGCTATATGTACCCCTGGGGGCCTGCTGTATACCACTGGGGCTGCTGTATACTACCACTGGGGCTGCTGGGGCTCCTGTATACCACCACTGGGGCTGCTGTATACTACCACTGGGGCTGCTGGGGCTGCTCTATACTACCACTGGGGCTGCTGGGGCTCCTGTATACTACCACTGGGGCTGCTGGGGCTCCTGTATACTACCACTGGGGCTGCTGGGGCTCCTGTATACTACCACTGGGGCTGCTGGGGCTCCTGTATACTACCACTGGGGCTGCTGTATACTACCACTGGGGCTGCTGGGGCTCCTGTATACTACCACTGGGACTGCTGGGGAATCTGTATACTACCACTGGGGCTGCTGGGGCTCCTGTATACTACCACTGGGGCTGCTGGGGAATCTGTATACTACCACTGGGGCTGCTGGGGAATCTGTATACTACCACTGGGGCTGCTGTATACTACCACTGGGGGGCCTGTATACCACACTGCTGGGGGCTGTATACCTGTGCTGGGGTCCACCCTCGGCTTATACATGAGTCAATAGGTTTTTCCAGATTTTTGGGGCAAACGTAGGGGGGTCGGCTTATACACGGGTCGGCTTATACACGAGTATATACGGTAATTTCATCTCCTCCATTGTTAGTCTCTGTGTATATTGTGCAGCACTGGGATGACATCTGAGTGCACGGATATGATTCACTGGCAACCTTAGACTTATATAGATGCACGTGATCCATGACTCGATGACAATCACAAAATGCTGTGTTTTTTCCTCAGAAGGATTGGCACTGAGGAAAAACTTGCATTTCTAAGCTGCCTGTTTTTTTAACATGGAACAAAGTACAATGTGAGATTATCTCGCATTGCACTTGTAAAAGTGATATGAAAGTGTGACTCTGCCCTAAATCTGAAAATTGTGAAATGCACTTATATTCAGCCCACACTGAGTCAATAGTTTGAAGGGCCAGCGTTTTGCTGCAGTTACTACTGTAATTTTTTTGAGATATGGCTCTACCAACTCTGTATATCTAGAGGACACAGCTGATGACACAGCCTATTATCCTCTATAGAGGAAGAGAGAAGAGTACTCAGGAGCAGTAAAGAACAGACAGAGGCAGATAAAAACAACATCAGGCAGATGCTCTGAAACAATTACTTTACCCCACATCAGAGGTTAATTCAGATCAGGACAGCTGAGCTCTGCTGTGCAATAACTGCAGCATGTCTCTGTGAGCTAAACAGTGAATGAAGAGCAAGCATTCCCTTTCTGTGAGCTGTGCTGTCTTTGGGAAAAATCACTACAGCTCGTCTTTCTCTCACAGTGAATTTTAAATTGCAGACTACAGAGATAGATAAACAGGTGAGAATTCAGTATATACGTCACATTACGGTCAGAAATTGTGTTATTCATCATGTACATAGTCAATATTTTATTCTGAAGTTACTTGAAAGCACAGTTACCCTTTAAAGGGAATCTGTCACCTGGATCTACCCCCCTGACCTATCACTAGCTGTCCCTACCGGACAGCCCCGGACCTGATCATACCGTGGTGTGAAGCCAGCCTTAAGTTCAACTGTTTTTAGTTCAGAACCAATTTGGCTGTAGAACAGTATTACCAATCTTTAAAGGGAACCTGTCACTGGATCTATCCCCCTGACCTATCACTAGCTGTCCCTACACCTTCCTAGCTGCTCCCTAACCATCCCTCTCTGCTGTAAATCCGCCCTATAAAGATTAAGAAAAATGACTTATAAGTTACTGGAGGTCAGGAGACTGGAAAGGCGGCCCCAAGCTCCATTCTCTCCTCCTCCATGCTTCACTGCACGCCCCGCTGGGCGTCATTATTCTCTCTGATCTTTGCCTGCATTTGGAATCTCCCGCCTTCTTCTATTACATTGATGCATCAAACGGTACGTCATATCCGGCCCAGTGTATTATGAGCCTGATCACATGATCAGCCTGGTGCATTATGGGCTTGATCATGTGATTGGCCCGGCTCCGCGCATGCGCATATTGAAGTTGGGCCAATCACATGATCAGGCCCATAATGCACCAGGCCGATCACGTGATCAGGCCCATAATGCACCGAGCCGGATGTGACGTATCGACCGGTGCATCATAGGAGGAGAACAGGGTGGGAGATTCCAAATGCAGGCGGAGTTCAAGAAAGAATAATGACGCCCAGCGGGGTGTGCAATGAAGCACGGAGGAGGGGAGAATGGGGCCTGGAGCCGCCTTTCCAGTCTCCTGACAGAGCGACCTCCAGTAAGTTATAAGTCATTTTTCTTAATCTTTATAGGGCGGATTTCAGCAGAGAGGTATGGTTAGGGAGCAGCTAGGAAGGTGTAGGGACAGCTAGTGATAGGTCAGGGGGGTAGATCCAGGTGACAGGTTCTCTTTAAGGATTGATAATACTGTTCTACAGTGGTTCAGAACTAAAAAGAGTTGAACTTAAGGCTGGCTTCACACCGCGGTGTGATCAGGTCCGGGGCTGTCCGGGTGAACCTGACAGCTCCGGTCCCGATTTTGCGTTAATGTTGCCCTATGGGGCCTGATGGAACCAGATGGCAGCTATCTGCCATCAGTTTTCATCTGTCCGGGAGGATCCGGGACAATTCATGTTTTTCTCCCGGACACAACAACGTTGTTTGCAATGTTTTTGTGTCTGGGGTGAAAAATCTGACCAAATTGAATCCTCCCGGATCCTCCCGGATACGGAGCAATCCGGGCTCCCTAACATGGGAGTCTATGGCGCCGGATTGGTCAGATCCGGGAGGATCCGGGAACCAGACACCGACGACTGAAGTTCACGAGCACGTGAATTCAGCACAGAGCTGTCCTGTAATTTAAGCAATTCAGCAGGGACAGCTCCCTCAGCTGCGCTCTGCAGAATCCGGCTACAAACAGGACCGGAGGGCAAATTAACCCTCTGATTCTATTTGTCCGGAGCTGTCAGGCTGTGTCCGGTGCCTTCTGCAAAGCACTGGACACAGCCTGACAGGGCAAAAAAACGTGTGTGAACTGATTGGCTGATTGGCTTTAATTATCAAGAGCCTTAGGAGGTTCTAATTATTTATGACACCTTTGGAAGAAACTAGTGGAAAGTGGGTGCAGCAAGAAATAAAGAAATACAAAACCTTTAAAGAACCTACTGATATCACTATGAGAAAAAAACTGCAAGAGCAAAAATGTATGCACATCATAATGTAAAACTATTGATGTTTATTTATTAGACACAGGCTAAATAAACAATGGCAATTAAAAATATTAAAAACAATGTGTGCAGCTTAACGCCTTAATGAAGAATGACGGATAAGCATGTCATGAGTAGTTGTCAGTTCGTGCACATAATGTCCATCATGACTTTGAACTATCACTGTCGTCAGCAGGACGTAAACGCTTCCTGCAAAAAAAAGCAATCACATGACTTTCTGCAGAAATATACAAGTATGGTGATACAAAAAGTTTTTTCTGTTAATAAAAGCATTTTTTAGTGTGTGATAGTAGCCAAACATAAAAAAAAAACTATATAAATCTGATCTCACTGCAATCTCACTGATCCAAAGAATAAATCTACCTTTTCACTTACACCACACAGTGAACGGCGTAAAATAACAGAAAAGAAATACTTCACCTGCTGTTGATTTGTTCATTCTGCCTTACAAAGATCGCAGTTAGGCTCAGCTCACATTTGTGCTGTGCCAAAGGCGTAGCTAGGGGTTCAGCTCAGGGGGGGTCAAAACATCTGAGTGGGCCACTAATAAAGTAACTATGTGTACAACTACAGTGGCATAGCCTAATCAAAGATATAGGGGAACCTCAGCAGATGACCACTCTTCTACTGAAAGTCACTATACATAGATTATCATTGATATTAACACCATACAGTGACCATATAGTGTATGGGCATACATAGAAAACATGGAGCCCCATAGCAGAAGTTCTAATTGGGCCCCCACAAAAAAAAGAAAAGATTGCTCTCATAGCTCACAGTTACGCCAACAAAATACTATAGAAAATCCCACAAAGATGGCTACAGCCTTACTTTGACAAAGAGATACCAGAGGAAAAAGAAGCATTCTGAAAATGTAGAGCTACAAGAGATGTAATTATCAACATGAGATGGTAATAGAGAAGGTCAAAAAAACAACAGATGAAAGCTACGTCCTACGTACGACGACCATTTTGTGAATACACCTGCACTTCAACAGGTCCTTGAACAGCTTTTTGAATGTGTTGATCACCAGAAACTTTGGAATACCATACAGGATATGGGTGTGCCGAACCATCTGATCTACCTCATTAGAAACCTTTACATCGACCATAAGCAACATGGTGACACTCTATGGTTCAAAGTAGAGTGAGGCATCAGACAAGGCTGAATCCTGTCACCAGTTTTCTTAAATTTATATGAAGAAGCTATTTTCAGGAAGGCTAGGTTTACTGAAAAAAGGAGTCAAAATTGGTGGACAAATGTATCAACAATCTAAAATGTGCAGATAATACAATACTGATATCAGCAAGTGTACAGTCATGGCCAAAAGGTTTGAGAATGACACCAAAATTATATTTTCACATGATCTACTGCCCTCTGGTTTTTATTTGTGTTTGTCTGATGTTTATATCACATATAGAAATATAATTGCAATCATATTATGATTACCAAAGGTTATATTGACAGTTAGAATGAGTTAATGCAGCAAGTTAATATTTGCAGTGTTGACCCTTCTTCAGGACCTCTGCAATTCTCCCTGGCATGCTCTCAATCAATTTCTGGACCAAATCCTGACTGATAGCAGTCCTATTCTTGCATAATCAATGCTTGCATTTTGGCAGAATTTGTTGGTTTTTGTTTGTCCACCATCTCTTGATGATTGGCCACAAGTTCTCAATGGGATTAAGATCTGGGGAGTTTCCAGGCCATGGACCCAAAATCTCTATATTTTGTTCCCTGAGCCATTTAGTTATCACCTTTGCTTTATGGCAAGGTGCTCCATCATGCTGGAAAAGGCATTGTTGGGCGCCAAACTGCTCTTGGACGGTTGGGAGAAGTTGCTCTTGGAGGACATTCCGGTACCATTCTTTATTCATGGCTGTGTTTTTAGGCAAGACTGTGAGTGAGCCGATTCCCTTGGCTGAGAAGCAACCCCACACATGAATGGTTTCAGGATGCTTTACAGTTGGCATGAGACAAGACTGGTGGTAGCGCTCAACTCTTCTTCTCCGAATAAGCTGTTTTCCAGATGTCCCAATTGAAAAGAGAAAATGACTTTACCCCAGTCCTCAGCAATCCACTCCCTGTACCTTTTGCAGAATATCAGTCGGCCTCTGATGTTTTTTCTGGAGAGAAGTGGCTTCTTTGCTGCCCTTCTTGGAACCAGGCCTTGCACAAAGAGTCTCCGCCTCACAGTGCGTGCAGAAGTACTCACACCAGCCTGCTGCCATTCCTGAGCAAGTTCGGCACTGCTGGTAGTCCGATCCCACAGCTGAAACAGTTTTAAGATACGGTACTGGCGCTTGCTGGTCTTTCTTGGGCGCCCTGGAGCCTTTTTGACAACAATGGAAGCTGTCTCCTTGAAGTTCTTGATGAAGCGATGGATTGTTGACTGAGGTGCAATCTTTCTAGCTGCAATACTCTTAGGCCATTTTTGTGCAGTGCAATGATGGCTGCACATGTTTCTTTAGAGATAACCATGGTTAACTGAAGAGAAACAATGATACCAAGCACCAGCCTCCTTTTAAAGTGTCCAGTGGTGTCATTCTTACTTAATCATGACTGATTGATCGCCAGCCATGTCCTCATCAACACCCACACCTGTGTTAATAGAACAATCACTAAAACGATGTTAGCTGCTCCTTTTAAGGCAGGACTGCAATGATGTTGAAATGTGTTTTGGGGGTTAAAGTTCATTTTCTAGGAAAATATTGACTTTGCAAGTAATTGCTGTTAAGCTGATCACTCTTTATTACATTCTGGAGTATATGCAAATTGCCGTTAGAAAAACTGAAGCAGTAGACTTTGTTAAAATTAATATTTGTATCATTCTCCAAACGTTTGGCCATGACTGTAAATAGAATGTAAGACTTATTACAAAGTGTCAAGATGGAAAGCTTGAACACTGGACTGCTACTTAAGAGAATGAAGACACAGATATTGACTACTGCCAGGTACAACAGAGACATATTTTGAGATGGACAGTGATTACCGTATATACTCGTGTATAAGCCGACCCGTGAATAAGCCGAACCCCCTACTTTTGCCCCCAAAACCTGGGAAAACTTATTGACTCGTGTATAAGCCGAGGGTGGACCCCAGCACAGGTATACAGCCCCCAGCAGTGTGGTATACAGCAGCCCCAGAGGTATATACAGCAGCCCCAGTGGTAGTATACAGCAGCAGCCCCAGTGGTATATACAGCAGCAGCCCCAGTGGTTAGTATACAGCAGCCCCAGAGGTGTATACAGCAGCCCCAGAGGTATATACAGCCCCAGTGGTAGTATACAGCAGCCCCAGAGGTATATACAGCCCCAGTGGTACTATACAGCAGCCCCAGTGGTAGTATACAGCAGCCGCAGTGGTAGTATACAGCAGCAGCCCCAGTGGTATATACAGAAGCAGCCCCAGTGGTTAGTATACAGCAGCCAAAGAGGTGTATACAGCAGCCCCAGAGGTATATACAGCCCCAGTGGTAGTATACAGCAGCCCCAGAGGTATATACAGCCCCAGTGGTACTATACAGCAGCCCCAGTGGTACTATACAGCAGCCCCAGTGGTAGTATACAGCAGCCCCAGTGGTAGTATACAGCAGCCCCAGTGGTAGTATACAGCAGCCCCAGTGGTAGTATACAGCAGCCTCAGAGGTAGTATACAGCAGCCCCAGAGGTATATACAGCCCCAGAGGTATATACAGCAGCCCTAGTGGTGTATACAGCAGCCCCAGAGTTATATACAGCAGCCCTTAGGTAGTATACAGCTGCCCCAGTGGTGTATACAGCAGCAGCAGCCCCAGGGGTGTATACAGCAGCAGCCCCAAAGCTGTATACAGCAGCAGCCCCAGGGCTGTATACAGCAGCAGCCCCAGGGCTGTATACAGCAGCAGCCCCAAAGCTGTATACAGCAGCAGCCCCAGGGCTGTATACAGCAGCAGCCCCAGGGCTGTATACAGCAGCAGACCCGGAGGTATAACAGGCCCCCCATCAAGCTCCAGGGCCCCCCCTCCTTGCGCGGCAGCCTGTAAAGGAAAATCATACTTATCACTGTCCCGCGCTGTCCCCTGCTGCCGACACACGATCCCGGGCTTCAATCCGCGGCTTCCGGCTTCCTGTGGTCGCGGGCAATGACGTCATTGCCCGCGACCACAGGAACACGGAAGACGCGGATTGAAGCCCGGGATCGTGTGTCGGCAGCAGCGGACAGCGCGGGACAGTGATAAGTATGATTTTCCTTTACAGGCTGCCGCGCAAGGAGGGGTGGCCCTGGAGCTTGATGGGGGGCCTGTATACCTCCGGGTCTGCTGCTGTATATACAGTTGATTACCGTATATACTCGCGTATAAGCCGAGGGGGACTTTTCAGCCCAAATTTTGGGCTGAAAAACTCGGCTTATACGCGAGTATATACGGTATTATTTATTTATACAGCCCCATTAATGCCATGGTCCTGTACACGAGAAGGGGTTGCATACAAAAATACAGATGTAGATTACAGTGAACAAATTAACAAAGACAGACTGGTACTGAGGAGAGAGGACAAACTGGTGGTGGTGAGGTGGCCTCTCTAGTTGTGGTGGTGAGGTGGCCACCCCAGTGGTGGTGGTGGTGAGGTGGCTGCTTTGGTGGTGAAACGCCAACTCTAGTGGTAGTAGGGTCATTGCAGGCTGTAAACTTTCCTGAAGAGATAGATTTTCAAGTTCCATCTCAAGAATTTGAGGGTGGTGGATAATTCACGTTAGGGCACACAATTGCAGAGTAGAGGCGATATTTGGGAGAAGTCTTGGAGAAAATTGGGTGAACAACGAATAAGTGTGGTGGAGAGAAGCTGATAGGAGAACCAGAGATTACATGAGGGAAATTATTGGGAGATTGGTTCAGAGATATAGAGAGGGGACAGGTTATGGATGGCTTTGAAGGTAAGTGTTAGTAGTGTAAACTGAATTCATTGGGGAATTGGAAGCCAGTGGAGGGATTTGTAGAGGGGAGAAACAAGGAAATAGCAAGGAGAAAGGTGGATGAATTGATTGCAGAGTTGAGAACAGATTGGAGAGGTGCATGTGTGTTAGCAGGTAGACCACGTAGGATGATGTTGCAGTTATCAAAGCGGGAGATGGTCAGGGCATGTACAAGCATTAATATTTTTGAGCTGTAGATGACAGGAGTTGGCGAGAGTTCGGATGTGTGTTTTGAAGAAAATGGCAGAGTCAAGAGTGATGAACTCAAAGTTGTAAAGGACTTCAACCTTCTTGAATCAATGATCACTCAAGATGCAGCGATGATACCTGGAATCAATAGGAGAATATCTATGGGAAAATTAACAATGGAGTCACTGGACAAGGTCTTCAAATCAAGAAATATTTCACTTGGGATGAAGACACAGCTCATATATAATCTGATGTTTTCTGTAGTACAATATGGAAGAAAATCATAGATGATAAAGAAACAAGATAGGAGAAGAATCTATGCCTTCAAAATGTGATGCTGGAGATGGATGTTATCAATACCATGGATGGCAAGAAGAACAAACAAATCAATTTTGAAACATATCAAGCCAGACATTTGAAGCACGGATCACCAAGCTATGACTTGCCTACTTTGGACACATCATACAAAGGGAAACATCAATGGAGAAGGACACCATGGTAGGAATGTAATGACCGGGATGCCAGTCTTTTGTGTGAAATACGGCACTGCTATGAATGACTCCAAACTCGTTGTAGTGGCAAATTAACTTTCTTTATATTTGTCAAATAACAGGGTAAACTTTTCTACACAAGAATGGGCGACAACACAATTTACAAATTATGCAGCCCGAGGGAACTCAAGTGCCAGTTTTGCAAGGAAGGACACGATTACCCCTCGGTTATATCACCCCTACCCTTACTATGACAAGGCCTACCCAGAATTCTACTGCGGCCGCAGCACATGTTCCACTCGGGCAGATAATCTTACAACCCTCACACTATTTACAATGTAGTCTGGGTACCTTTATTTCCCCTTTTATAACCACTTATAGGTCTCTAACCAAAATGTTATTTACACGATGAACAATTTTCCCTCCTGCAGAAGCAACAGATATTTTTCAGTCTTGATGAACACAAACAGTTAACAGACTCCCTTTTGTTTTAGCCTGCACTCCGATCACAGGGTTCATGTTGTAATTCCCAGCGGGGCTTCTCTGGATTAGACCTGTGCTCAAAGTTTCTATACACAGGATTCTTCACAATCTCTGAATTAGCAGGGTTAGCCAAGGAACAGTTCTCAGCACTTCGGCAGTTACCAGCCAACTTTCCCTTACTTTCTACACAGTTGGTGACCGGTCACATTTCTCGGTTACTCACAATGAGCAATTTCTCCTTGAACACACCATCAGTACAAGTCTCTAGGAAACTCCAAATGTCACAGAAGCCAGGGACATCTCTCCTTGGACACAGCGTGATCCCCAGCAGCACGAGTCACACCAGTGATGGCTTCTTGCTTCTTCTCCAGCCCTCTCAGCTCCTCTTCTCAGTTTTTCCCAAGTATTTAAAAAAAAAACATGTTTTTTTCTTTATTAATCCTTTGGTGACCCTAGTAGCTGAACTAAGCCATTGCAAAACCTTTTACAAGAGCATTTTACAGCATTATTAATATGATCTCAATGCTATAAACACATGTCAAACTGCTACTATTTGCTGCTACTTGGTGCCGTAGGTGGTGCAGGCGACTCAGGTAGTTGGGCAGGTGTGTCAGACGCACACCTCTACAGCCAGTTCTGCTGCATTGTGCGACAGGGTCCAACGCTCCCTTCAGGGACCACTGTGTACACACTTCCCCTGGAAATACTCTTGCCACTATGGTGTAGGGTGTATCCTCCCACCTGTCACTCAACTTCCCACCCGAACATGTGACTCTCACTAGCACCTTTTCACCCACCCAGAATTCATCCATGTGTACCGGTCCCCGGTCTCCGTGGGGATGATCCTGCACATGGTTTTTCACTATCCAATGGATTTCTTGCAACCTTTGGTGATGATCCTGGACTCACTTACTGGCTTTACGATATTCTGGCTCAGCGGGTACTGTGAAACCCAACTCTTTGATCTCTCGCCCAGGCCGACCGAACATCATTGCATAAGGAGTGAACCCTGTGGTGCTATAGACCCTATTGTTATAGGTCCATAGAGGTTCTGTGATGATCTCAGTCCATTGCTCCTTTTGTCTCTGCTCCAACGTTCTCAGCATCTGGAGCAAAGTTCAGCTGAACAGTTCACAGGCCCTGTCTCCCTGTGGATGGTAGGGCGGTGTCCACAATTGCTGAATCCCATAGATTTGCAGCAACTCCGTCATGAGCTGACCTTGAAAGCAAGCATCTTGATCTGAATGTATCCTTTGAGGATGTCCATAGACCTGGATGAAGAACTTACAAAATACCTCCGCTGCTGACTTTGCAGTTTGATCCTTGGTGGGGACAGCAACGGCAAATAGCAAATTTAGTAAAGTGATCAGTCATGACCAGACATGAATGATGGCCACTTCTAGCATACCTAATTGACAAGTAATCCACCATCAGCACCTCCAACGGGACAGACGCCACAATTGTCTGAACAGGAGCCTCTGTTCCGGGACTTATTCAGCTCAATTACTGTTACTTGATTGGTTCATCGGAGCTATCCAATACTATGATAAGCTGCTTAAAGTCCCAGGGTGTTCCCGTGTATGCACCCCTTTTATGGGTTAAACCCTTTAAAACTGTAAAATCAGTATAAAATACTCGATGTGACTAAGCACAAAATCTTAATGGCAATCAATGTAGGCTTGTTGCTAGTAGCTTTATGTTGGAAATAGAATAATTCCAGTTTGCTCAATTTTACCAATAAAAATCAATACATTTATTAAAAAATCATTAAAATTCAATTCATTTAAAACATAAATACTCTACGGGTCCCTTAGAAGGGTTCTCCTCTCTAGTATGGGCTCTTGATTGTTGGTCTTATCTGAAATAAATTGTGGTTTCATTTAGTGATATTATTGGGTAAGGTTATTATTGGGTGCTATTGGCAGGGTCATTACCTTGCACATCCTTATCTTTAACTCCTTCTGTTCTGTTTTTCCTTGTAATAACACCGGCAATTACTTTAGTGAATGATTATTCAAATAAAATGTACCCTTATTCGCTGTCACATATAAATTATTATCTTTGGTACTTTGTGGTGTTTTTGCATAAACTTCACCATGCATGAATCTTTTTATCTTTACTTCCTTCTTTCTGTTGGTTTAATGGTGCAGTGTTAATGATTGTGTTTCTATTCCTTCCCTTTTGCAGCTTGCTTTGTATACTAACCTGCTATGTTCATTGCTGCTGTCTCAAATGTGGATTTGTAACCCTTAGTTTGGGTTCTGTTCCTCCTGCTACTGTCTACTAGAAAAGAAGGGAGATACAAGAGGCGCAGATTGTGCCCTATCAAACAGACACTATAGTTCTTATGTGGATTATAAGTGTATCCACTCACCTTTTATGGTTGTGAGACTCACAACCAGTTTAAAAGCATAAGACAGCTGCTGCAGAACCTTCACCAACGCCACAAAACCGCGGGAAATCAGAAGATAAAACTGGAATGGTATCCACGGTCCGCGCTGCTGCTCTTTATCCAAGGAATCCACAAGAGGTTATTACCATCAAAGTTCTTTATTTCATCACACCAACGCGTTTCGGTGCTGTGCCCTGAGGAAGGTGCTGGGACAGTGCGGACCGTGGATACCATTCCAGTTTTATCTCTGCTACTGTCTGTCTCAGATCTATAAAGTAGTGGTTTATTTAGTACATCTTTCTTTCCACTGTGTGCTGGCTATTTTCCCTCTCCCCAAAGTGGCGCTTACTTGTGTGACCTTCTCATAGTCTCCTCCATCCTCCTGTGTTCCAGCTGTCTACCACTCTCCTCTGATCTTCTCTGCTCTCCTGTGGGTCAGGGCGTGTGATCAGGACGCCTTTGACTCACTGTGGAGCTCTCAGCTGCTTCTGATTCTGCTGTCAGAGCTTCCACTGCAGTCATGTGACTGCTGGGGGTGGAGTTAGGTCAGGGCTGTTCATTGTCTGTTAGCTGTGTCAGGGCCCCAACATGTTTCAAAGGGCTCTGCCCTCTTTGTCAAGGATTTAGACTGTCAGCTTGTGTCATACTTTTATGTCCTATACACTGTCCCTATTGGTTGCTTGATTGTCATATTAAATCATTTATTGTCTTGTTTGTGGTGTTTTTATTCTCTTGGGGTACATGTTCCCTAGAGTTTTTATATATACAATTCTTGTGTACTTATTGTTCTCTTATGTGTTTTATCAAGTTTTTTATCTTTCTCTGGGGGTTTTAGTATCATTATTTCCATGGCTGGTATAGATTATGGTCCTTTCCTGAATAACCAGTTGTATTTTAATATTGTCAACACATCCCATTAATCCTCCTTACTGATGCATTGTTCCTAAAATTCTACATTGCCCTGTAGTTATGTGTTGTTTTACATTCTAAATGACATTGGTGTAGTTTAATTTGTCAGTCTGTCTGGTTATAGGCAAATACATGGGACTTGATGGAATCTCTGGATCTGTTTTTTTTTTAGGTCTATATGTCTTATGTTACATTAGTGTTTCTTTGCAGGACATAAATTTAGGGTTTGGATCTCTTTTGGAAGATTCTTTGTCTTTCAATGATTTATCACCTTATTATGAGTATAGTGGCAGTGTTTTCAAACCAAACACCAGACTCTCTGATATGGTTTATTTCCCGTTGTCACCTTTATTCAAAGCCATAAATCTCCAGTTCTTGATTTAGTCCATTTGGTGCTAGGGTGTTCACTTCATGAATCCACTTAGATTCTTCCCTTGACATCTTGGTTATGAAGTTTCCCCCCTCCTGTCTTTTTCCACCGTTTTAATGGGTAAGAAAGTTAAATTTCCACATCTGGACCTATGTTGTTCTTTATAATGCTTAGATGTCTGGTGTATTTCTTCTTAATGTTCCGGATGTGTTCCCGGGTCCGTGTATATATGTTTCGTTTTGTCCTCCCGATGTAAATTTTTTCGCATGGGCATTTTATTGCGTAGATTATGTTTTTTGTTTGACATGTCATTAGTTCCTTATTATTGAATGACTATTTCCCTAATGAATCCTTAAATTCCTATATGACATTTTGTTTTGTACTTGTTTGTACTTGTTTGCACGGTTTAAAGCCAGTTTGTCCTCTTTTCACTTTTTCTACTCTTATGGGGTTTTGCTGCTTCTCGCTGGGGGCCACTAATAGGCTTAATAGTGTTGCTTTTTTGAGTACAAAGGTACATACAAAACTTCTTTCAATTTCAGGACCCAAAACCTCCAGCTGAAAGCATCAATCAAACAAAACAATTATTAAGGACACTGGAGACAAAATTAGAAAAGGAGATGAAAAGCATTTGGGAGCTGGTTACGCTATATACATACTTGAATGCAAGGAAAGTCCCAAAGGGACTATTGCTAGAAAAGACCCTCACTACAGATTATGGAGACCCCGAAGTGCAAACAGAATGGAAAAGCCTACTACAAGAATTATCAATATCAACAATGACATTTGTTATAACCAAAAGAGAGGAAGCACTGGAGAAAATGAGCAAGGAAATCAACTTTCTATTGATTGAGATCAACAAGAGAGATACAAATGAGGAAATAGAAAAACTACTGGAATCAATATCAAAGAATCTAATAGAAAAAGAAAAGGAACTCATACTGAAGAAAACCAACAAGTTCAATAGAGATTGAATCAACTTCAAAATAGGGGCATTTGGGGAAGTGAACAAACCAGAGGATGAGGAAACAAACTCAAATCTGAAACAGAGTATATCAGAGAGAGTCATAAGAATGCAAGTGGAAAAGACATACAAAGAGATTTGAATTCAACATTAATAACGATAGATGAATATAATATCACCAGGGAAAGCCAAGGAGAAATGGACTCCTCAGATATAACTACTAGAACAGACTCCACCATCTACACCCCAATGGTAAGCTGGACAAGATCAAGAAGTAAACAAGACACCTATTTGGAGATAGCCCTAACAAGCCTCTGAAAATAACAGTTTTCAATAGATTTGAACCATTAACCACAGTAAAAGATAAAAGAAGAATGGACGGAGAACAGGAGAAAGTCAAAATCAATAAAGAAGAAAAAGAGGAGGACAAGGAAAAAAAAGGAACTGTATCATAAACCACTCAACAGTGGAAGAATGATGAAAACACCAAATAACACGAAGAATAAACACAGACGCAAGAACAACAAGGGAAAACAGCAGCAGAAAAGGAAACATGTGCAAAATACAAAGGTACAGGATTTTTTCAAGGTAAAAGTAAGACAACCAGAAGAGGTATCCAAGGACAGAAACGCCCCAAAAAAGAAATAGCAGAAAAATGCAGTACATCGTCACAAGTGATATTGAATCTAAGCCAACATCAATTAACAGCTGAACAAAACAGTTTATTATTGAAGGGTCTAAAATTCGCACCATCAACTGAAGTGGACCCATTCCGACTATTCATCAGCATTAAAAAATATATAAGGAATCTGAATCTAAAAAAACACTTTCTAAAAAAACCACAGCAAAAACAAAATAACGAGGATAATGCATATATATGTACACTCAGGAGTAACCTTGAATTCAAAATTTAATCCCACGGGAAAACAGTCAAAATCTGTAACCACCTTTGAATCACTAGTAATTAATGATATACGGAAAATACAAAGAAGAAGAATGAAGTATATAAAGAAGAACATCACGGCCAAAGAAAGGAAGGCAATTGAGGAATTAAGACAAAATCGAAATATAGTAATAAGACCAGCGGATAAAGGAGGGGCAATAGTCATCATGGATATCGAAAAATACCTAGAAGAAGCCTTAAAACAATTAAGCGATACAAAACCTGTTGAAAGCTAGCTCAAGATCCCACCAGCCGTTTCCAAAAAGAAATAGAAACATTAGCAAAAAAGGGGAAAACAACCAGAATACTAAACAAGAAAGAATACTGTTTCATTTTGAACAAATTTCCAAGAATAGCGATCTTCTACCATATCCCCAAGATCCACAAAGATAAGGATAACCCCCAGGAAGACCAATAATTTCGGGCATCAATAGCCTCACGTCAAACCTATCAAAACATATTGATAGCTTCCTGCAAAAAATCGTACAACAACGCCCCGCTTACTTAAAGGATACTACCCATATAATCCAAATTCTGCAAAAAATTTACTGGAAACCTCAATACATACTTGGAACACTAGATATAAAATCATTATATACGATAATCCAACACAAAAAGGGATGTGAAGCCACCAAGCATTTTTTGGAAAAGACAAGCAACATGAAGCAAAGACAAATAGATTTTATTTTGGAAATCATTTATTTTATACTAACACACAATTACTTTAAGTTTGGGGAACAATTTTATCAGCAACAATGGGGGACTGCGATGGGTACGAAATTCGCGCCAGGCTATTCAAACTTGTATGTTGCCAAATGGGAAGAAGAACAGATAAATCCAGAACAAAATACAGACCAGGCATAGTCTTATGGCATAGATTTATAGATGATATATATTTATCTGGGAAAGAAGCGAAAATGAACTGCAGACCTTCCTAGCAGACATTAATCGTAACAAATTTGGACTATAATTTACAGTCACAGTGAGCAAAGAGAAAATCAACTTTCTGGATCTCCACATTTTTGTAAAAGAAGATAAAATTTGCACAAAGACGTATAGGAAGAAGACAGACAGTAATAGCTACATAGAGAACAGCAGTTGCCATCTCCCAAGATGGCTGGCAAATATACCCCCCAGCCAATTTATGAGGCTCAGAAGAAATTGCAGCTGACTACAAAGAAGATGCTGAAGAGTTAAAAAGGGAATTTTTGGATAAAGGGTATGATGAAGGCAAACGATGAAGCAGTAGAAAAAGTGACAACGCAAAGTAGAGAATGGCTACTAAGACGAAAGAATACAACCATAACACCAGCAACAATTGAGGAACAGATAAAAAATCTTCCTGTAATATCGGAGTACCACGACAATCATAAAAATTTTGGCAGAATTATCCGGGAAACACTGGGCAGTTCTAAAAACGGATAAAATACTGGGAACATTACTACCAGAAAAGCCCAAAATAGTGTTCAAAAAAGCAAAGCAAAAAAGACAGGAGGGGGAAAACTTCATAACCAAGATGTCAAGAGAAGTATCTAAGTGGATTCATGAAGTGAACACCCTAGCACCAAATGGACTAAATCAAGAACTGGAGATTTATGACTTTGAATAAAGGTGACAACGGAAATAAACCATATCAGAGAGTCACTGCCACTATCACCGGCGGCCACCGGGAGAGATTTCAATGAGATCCGCACCGTTCTCCTGGATCTTTCTTTTATTCAGACAGTCCAACAACTATTGTTACGTGCTGGTGCAGCAGAAAGGGGGAGTGGGGAATCAGCGGACGGCGGGTGCCGTTTCGCGGTCAATACCACTTCCACGGGTCCAGATATCCGCGAAACGGCAGCAGTCGTCCGCTGATTCCCCACTCCCTCTTCCCGCGCAAGCCCTGAACAATGGTTGTTGGACTGTCTGAATAAAAGAAAGATCCATAACACAGTGAGTGCTGCCATTCTTTCCTTTCTCTGCATATCTATAATATAAAAGCCGTAGGCCACTTCCGGAAAACCCAAAGGTTACTTCCGTGATGGCCTCCGGACCATGGTGGTGACATCACCAGTGCGGGGTAGCCGGGCAACGCCCGCTACAGGACCGGCGGAGGAACGTTCCGGCCAGGAACGTTCCGCTTTTGGAAGTTCCGGCCAGGAACGTTCCCGTCTGTCCTGGCGCCTCCTCTCTCCTCTGCTCCAGCCTCTGCCGCTCCAGCCTCTGCCGCGCCCGCTCAGCCTCTGCTGTGCCCGCTCCAGCCTCTGCCTGCGCCCGCTCCAGCTTCTGCCGCGCCCGCTCCAGCCTCTGCCCGCCCCGCTCCAGCCTCTGCCCGCGCCACTCCAGCCTCTGCCCGCACCAGCCTTGCCTGCGCCCGCTCCAGCCTCTGCCCGTCCTCTCCAGCCTCTGCCCGTCCTCTGCAGCCTCTGCCCGTCCTCTCCAGCCCTCTCCAGCCTCCCCTGCCCTCTCCAGCCTCCCCTGTCCTCTGCCCCCCTCACCCCTCCTCACCCCTCCAGCCTCCGCCTCCTCACCCTCCAGCCTCCACTCTCCTCACCCTCCTCACCACCAGCCTCCGCTTTCCCCACCCCTCCAGCCTCTGCTTTCCTCACCCCTCCATATGCAATGTACAGTATGTGTATATATGTGTGTATGTAGGCACTTCCGTCACTTTGTCCGCACTTCCCTCAACTTTGTACACACACATACACACACACTCCGCTATACTTACCACCGGCCCTGCGTCCGCTGCCTGGATCCTCAGTCGACATGTCGCCGCCCCTGAACTACTGGATCCAGTATAGCGTCCAAGATGTCTCGCCAAACTACCCGGACCACATATTGGATCCAGTCGTCCGGGGGTGGCGACATGTCGACTCAGGATCCAGGCGGTGGGGAAGACGCAGGGTCAGTGGTAATATAGCGGAGTGTGTGTATGTGTGTGTGTATGTGTGTGCTGACCACTCTGCCCATGGCGCTGCGCTAACCACTCTGCCCACGGTGCTGCGCTGACCACTCTGCCCACGGCGCTGCACTGACCACTCTGCCCACAGCGCTGCGCTGACCACTCTGCCCACGGCGCTGCGCTGACCACTCTGCCCACGGTGCTGCACTGCCCACTCTGCCCACAGTGCTGCGCTGACCACTCTGCCCATGGCGCTGCGCTGACCACTCTGCTCACGCCGCTGCGCTGACCACTCTGCTCACGGCGCTGTGCTGACCACTCTGCCCACGGTGCTGCGCTGACCACTCTGCCCACAGTGCTGCGCTGACCACTCTGCCCACGGCGCTGCGCTGACCACTCTGCCCACAGCGCTGGGCTGACCACTCTGCTCACAGCGCTGCGCTGACCAATCTCACCGCACTCACTGCTAACCACTGAGCCACCGCACTCACTGCTAACCACTGAGCCACCGCACTCACTGCTAACCACTGAGCCACCGCACTCACTGCTAACCACTGAGCCACCGCACTCACTGCTAACCACTGAGCCACCGCGCAGTGCTAACCACTGAGCCACCGCGCAGTGCTAACCAGTGAGCCACTGCGCAGTGCTAACCACTGAGCCACCGCGCAGTGCTAACCACTGAGCCACCGTGCAGTGCTAACCACTGAGCCACCACGCAGTGCTAACGACTGAGCCACCGTATACTCTGCTACCCACTGAGCCACCTGTATACACACAATTAATTTCACCGCACTCCCCTAACTATTAGTAAATAAGTGATCCATCCGGATCAGTCGGGTTTTATGCCGGATAGGTCAACTTCCATTAACCTGAGACGTCTATTTTTTAATATGCAGATGACTGCCGATAATACTGGACACAGGGTGGTGGTCTCTTTGTACACACGGAAGGCCTTTGATAGTGTGGAGTGGAGCTATCTCTGGGGAGTTCTTCAATTGATGGGAATAGGTCCGGTCTTTATGGCATGGCTGAAATTATTATACAAACACCCAGTGGCTAGACTGAGAGTTAATGGGGAACGTTCAGATATATTCAACATGTACAGGGGAACGAGGCAAGGTTGTCCCCTTTCTCTGCTGCTGTTCGCCATGGCCATAGAGCCGTTAGCTGCTGTGCTGAGGCGGTCGGGGGCGGTGAAGGGGTTCCGATATGGTGTGGTGGAAGAAAAGGTGGCGTTATACGCTGATGATATTCTCTTGTGTTTACAAGACCTTCAGGATTCATTGCAGGGTGCGATAGATATAATTAATAGATTTGGTTTACTGTCTGGGTTGCAAATTAACTGGGACAAATCTCACATCCTGGGAGTAGATGCCCTAGATGGTTCAGATGTTGAGCAGGTAGAACGTACGCAACTCAAACTAGTAAGGGAATTCAAATATCTTGGTATCAACATAGCACTACCAGTGAGGGACTATCTACAATTGAATATAAACCCGATACTTGGTAAATTAAAGGATAAAGCGTCTACGTGGAGTAAAATGCGCCTCTCGGTGGTGGGACGTATCAACTTACTTAAAATGGGGCTCATGCCCAAATTGTTATATGCTCTACATAATTCCCCGGTGTGGATTCCTCAGCCGATATTCCAACGTGTCAATGCTATCTTTAGAGATTTGGTTTGGGGCGGGGGACAGCCAAGGATCAAATTGGAGACTCTTCAAAGGCCAAATGAGGAGGGAGGTTTGGCATTACCAAATTCATGGATATATTTTTTGGCGGCACAGTCTCAACATATTAGAGGGTGGGCACAAAGGGCAATAATGGGAACAATTCAGGAAGTCTTGGAGCGGCATCTTAAAACATGCCCTTTGGTAACAGGTTTAGAGTCAGGGCTGTTTAGACGGATGGGTAAAAAATACCCGACATGTGAATTAGTTTATAAAGTATGGATGAGAGTGAAGAAGGTTAGAGGATTGACGGGTCTGACAATGTACACTCCGATATGGGATAACGAACATCTAGGCGAATTCTATAGGATGGGTGACCTAAAAGACTGGAAGACAAAGGGAGTGCAGTTTGTTTATCAACTGATGAATGATCAAGCTCTCAAAACCCTAGCAATGCTGAAGGAGGAATTTCACTTGTCAGACAAACACAGCTACCAGTATATGCAGGTTAAACACGCATTCCTTCAACAGAGGAAAAAGGGGACCATGTTTATCCAAAAAGATATTATCCTAGACTACATCTGCAAAGAGGGGAGTACTAAAGGGTTATATCTGAGATTTATGCCGCTATGCTTCACACCTTTTTGCTGAAATACCCTGTTGCGGCGAAGGAAAGATGGGAGGCAGACGTTGGTAATATAGAGGATGACAAATGGGAGTCCATCTTAGATTATATTCCCAAATTATCTTTAAATGAACCTGCTAGAATGTCCCAACTATTTCTTGTACATAGGGCATACAGATCACCTGAATTTTTGTGTGAAATAGGGGTGCGGGAGACCTCGGAATGTACGAGATGCGGAGCTGAAGCCGCTGGTATCCTACACGTCATGTGGGGGTGTCCGCATATTTTGGGTTTCTGGTCTGAGGTGGCTGCCCTCATTGGGAATCGCTATCATTGTGTAATCCCTAGAGATCCAGTGGTTTGCCTGTTGGGATATGTGGAAGAGGTGGTGGGCACTGATATTGCGAAACTGGCAGTTGCCAGACTCTTGTATGCCGCTAGAAAAGTCATAGCTAGATATTGGGTACGAATGGAGCCTCCTACTAAACAGGAATATATACGTCAAGTAGACTATGTGGTGCGGATGGAGGAAAAAATCTACCATAAACGTAAAAATGCTAAATTATGTGATAACTTGTGGGCAGCGTGGAAGGTGTGAGGGCTGAGATTGGAAAGGATGTTCCGGCAGAGACATGACTAATGGTGTGTAAAGGGTCATCAGATGTGTAGGGTAATTATTGATCATATCTTGCATATATTGTTTTAGAAATAAGAAATGTTGCTGTCTGTAAAGGGGGGTGGGTGGTGAGGGAAAGGGACTTCTTTATATTATCAAAAATGGACAATTGCGGTTTTACAGTTGTATGTTATTAATTTCCTTACATATGAATAATATTTTTCTGATTCAAAAAAAGGAAGGGAGGGAGGGGGGCCGGGGGGGGGGGGTGGGAGAGTTTGGGACAGGGACCTGATATATATAGAAAATGTATATGTTTTGTATGAATAATTTGTTATTTGTGCTTTTTCATTAATAAAATATACCTGATTAAAAAAAAAAAACTATTAGTAAATAAACTATATATGGATTTTATACTACCCGATTCTTTAGAATCGGGCCGCCATCTAGTACTATATAATAATAATATTTATTAATTTATATAGTGCTATTAATTCCATAGCACTTTACATACTGCAGTAATGCTGTCCTTATTGAGGCTCACAATCTAAATATCCTATCAGTATGTCTTTGCAATGTGAGAGGAAACCCATGCAAACACAGGGAGAACATACAAACTTCTTGCAGATGTTGCCCTTGGTGGGAATTGAACCCAGTACCTCAAGGCTGCAAGGCTGCAAGGCTGCTAACCACTGAGCCACCGTGCCGCCACATCAAACTTACAGAGAATTTCATAAGAAAAACAATGGTGTGCTTGGTTTTAACATATTTATTCTTTCATGAGTTATTTACAAGTTTATGACCACTTATAAAATGTGTTTTAAAGTGCTGCCCATTGTGTTGGATTGTCAATGCAACACTCTTCCTCCACTCTTGACACACTGATAGCAGCACCGCAGAAGAAATGCTAGCACAGGCTTTCAGTATCCGTTGTTGAAGATGCTGCACATATCGTATCTTCACAGCATAGACAATTGCCTTCAGATGAGTGATGAGGTAAACTTTTTTATCAATGGTGAAATTAACAAACAAAACAACCGCTATTGGTCTGATACTAACCCACAGTGGATAGAACCCTCTAGGGCTGCATCCTCATGATCAGTATACGCAGAGTTTTGGATGCTGCGTCTTGCTGCTGCGCCCAAAACACTGCGTCATACTGTATAAGCATAGTGGATGGGATTTCAAGAAATCCCATCCTCACTATGCTTAACCCGACCGCAGCAAACTTTTAGCTGCGGTGCGGGTTGCTGCCATTCTGCTCCTCTGCAGCATGTTCATTTCATGCTGTGGAGTCGGAAGCGGCTCCCATCGGGTGACTGCACGGAGAAACCACCCTGCACCCGCCGCACACGGTGAGTATAGGGCGGCTGCGGTCTCCCTGCACCCACCCGCGCGTTCACTCAGGTCCGGAGGAGCTGCGTCCAACACGCAGCTCCTCCAGACCGTAAGCACACAGCCTTAGGCTGGATTCACACCATGGCACAATCAGGTTTGGGGCTGTCCAGAGTGAACCTGACAGCCCCAGACCCGATTTTAATACAGCTCTATGGGGCCGGATAGCAGCTATCTGCCAACCGGTTTCCATCTGTGGCTAGGGTCACATCTGCGTTTTGTTTTATAAATCCTGATCCGGTTTGGAGCTTTCAAAAAGCTCCAAACCGGACCAGGAAACGCTCCTCATAGGAGCCTATGCAAAACACCGGATGGCTTCACAAGCCATCCGGTGGCCGGATCCGGCACTGCTGCCTGCGTTTTAAATCATGCAGGCAGCAGTTTTCGCAGCGTTTCTGGGACCGCACTGCGGTAACCGGATGGCTCAGGATGTGTAATCCTGAGCCATCCGGTAACTGCATAGTTTGCGGATCCCGGCTATTGCCGGGATCAGCAAACTGTCCTCTGCCTATTCAAGAGTTAAATTTAGTAAGTAAAGTACTGTTTGAGGTCTGTAGGGGGGGCTAAGACCCCCCTACAGAGCAGCCGCCCACTCCGGTGGGCTTCTACTACAATTTCCTATGGCACGGGGCTCGGATGAGCCCCGTGCATGTCTCCAAACCTCCCGCCCCCCCGTATCACTATACAGGGGTGCCTGCACCCCTCTTGTATAGCGATTCCTGCATGTGGCCCTAAAGTGAGAATACAGAACACATGTAAGCTCATACTTACATGTCATCGTCGGCAGTGTAGTGTGTAATCCCTGGGCGGGGCTGTTTGCTGCAGCCTCCGCCCCCTCATTCCTTATGGCCGCCCCCTCTGTGCCTCATCCAGTGATGTGAGGGCGGCCACGTCATGAAAGGGGCGGAGCTAACCGCGGCACATGGTTAGCCCCGCCCCTTTCATGACGTGGCCGCCCTCACATCACTGGATGAGGCACAGAGGGGGCGGCCATAAGGAATGAGGGGGCGGAGGCTGCAGCAAACAGCCCCGCCCAGGGATTACACACTACACTGCCGACGATGACATGTAAGTATGAGCTTACATGTGTTCTGTATTCTCACTTTAGGGCCACATGCAGGAATCGCTATACAAGAGGGGTGCAGGCACCCCTGTATAGTGATACGGGGGGGCGGGAGGTTTGGAGACATGCACGGGGCTCATCCGAGCCCCGTGCCATAGGAAATTGTAGTAGAAGCCCACCGGAGTGGGCGGCTGCTCTGTAGGGGGTCTTAGCCCCCCCTACAGACCTCAAACAGTACTTTACTTACTAAATTTAACTCTTGAATAGGCAGAGGACAGTTTGCTGATCCCGGCAATAGCCGGGATCCGCAAACTATGCAGTTACCGGATGGCTCAGGATTACACATCCTGAGCCATCCGGTTACCGCAGTGCGGTATTCTGCACACATTTTTGACAAAAAATGTGTGTGACCGGAATTGCATTCACCGCATCCGGATCCGGATGCGGTGAATGCAATTCATGTTTGCAATGTGACCCTACCCTGTCTGGGAGGATCTGGGTGTATTCGGATTTTTCTCCTGGACACAAAAATGCTGCTTGCAGCATTTTTGTGTCTGGGGTGAAAAATCAGCCCAAATTTGATCCTGCCAGGGCAATGCGGCGCTCCCTAACACGGGAGTCTATGGCGCCGGATTGCCCCGATCCGGGAGGATCCAGAAACCGGACGCCGCTTGCTGAAGTGCAGTGTGAGCTACACTGAACTTCAGCACCAGGGAGCTGTCCCCTGTGAAGTGGTTCAGCACCATTTCGCAGGGAACAGCTGCGCTTAGCTGAATCTGGCTACAAACAGGACTAGAGGACATATTTGCCCTCCGGTTCTGTTTGCAAATCAGGTCCGGGGCTGTCAGGTTCACCCCTGACAGCCCCGGACCTGATTGTGCCATGTTGTGAAGCCAGCCTAAAGACTGTTGGAACACAAAAGTTGATGGTATGGTGTGGTATATGGGGTACAAAGATAGTGGAGCCATTATTCATCAATGGAAACCTCAATGCCACTGGATATCTGAAATTGCTACATGATTACACATTACTACTTTTTCTGCAGCACTTGCTTTTCACTGTGTTTTTTTGCAACAGAGTATTTTTTCACGTTTGACTGTTTTTTGTGATTCAGTCTTTTGGTGGTGTGGAACACTGTCCTACAGATGTGTTCACTGTGTGCATGGCTCATTAGTTTTTGTCTAAATTTTTTCTTGCTTTTGCAAGATTGGGGAGTCTCCCACCCTCCCCTTTGAACCCTGCACATAAAAATCCGTCATCTGCAGTCAATCCAATTCAGACATTGGACCTGTCTGGATCCTGCTCATTTAGATACCAATACACATGGTCAGGTTTTAAATACATCAGATAGGGACTGCTCTGATACAGGTTACCTTGAAATGGTTAGAGCGACTTCATATACTTTTTTTGCAAAAAACATATCAACTAAATACCCTGTTTTTTACTGCTTTTTCAGCAGCACTTGCTTTTCACTGTGTTTTTTTACAACAAAGTATTGTTGCACATTTGTTTGACTGTTTTTTGTGATTCAGTCTTTTGGTGGTGTGAACACCGTCCCACAGAAATGTTCACTGTGTGCATGGCTCATTAGTTTTTGTCTAAATTGTTTCTTGTTTTTGCAAGATTGGGGAGTCTCCCACCCCTCCCCTTTGAGCCCTGCACATAAAAAACCGTCTTCTGCAGTCAGTCCAAGTCAGACATTGGACCTGTCTGGATCCTGCTCATTTTAGGTACCAATACACATGGTCAGGTTTTAATTACATCAGATAGGGACTGCTCTGATACAGGTTACCTTGGAGTGGTAGAGCGACTTAGTATACATTTTTTGCAAAAACATATCAACTAAATAACCTGTTTTTTACTACTTTTTCAGCATCACTTGCTTTTCACTTTTTTTTTTTACAGCAAAGTATTTTTGCACATTTGTTTGACTGTTTTTTGTGATTCAGTCTTTTGGTGGTGTGAACACCATCCTACTGACGTGTTCACTATGTGCATTGGTCATTAGTTTTTGTCTAAATTGTTTCTTGTTTTTGCAAGATTGGGGAGTCGTCCACCCCTTCCCTTTGAACCCTGCACATAAAAAGCCCTCTTCTGCAGTCAGTCCAATATTGAAGGGAGAAGAAGCACACATTGGATCAGGTAGATGACATATGATGTCTTACATGTCGTAAAGAACTTGATGTCAAATGTCATATTGTTCTAATTTGATTTAAATTGATTGACATTATGTCCTATCGTAGTACAACATAGACATCTATTCAGATTGCACCTGAAGGATCCTAGTTTACTCACATTTAATTGTTTCCTTTCCAGAACTTTTTGTGACTTTCTCGAGGCGGCTTGGTGCTAGCATATTTTTAAGGGAGGAAGCCCTTTTAAACGTTACCCCCGGATTATTTGGCAGGATATCTCCCAGTACCGGATCATTCATAAGGACTAACCAGTTTTTTGCAGAATACTCCAGATTTTTTGGTGCTGTTTTGTATATGTGGTGAGGAAATTGATGGAAAAATGCTTTCCTCCCCCTCCAACCTATGTTTGGCAGCAATCAAATCTTCCTGACATAAATTTGCACAATCATAAGCTTTTTGTAGCAGTTTTTTGGGATAATTATTTTCCAAAAACCTTTCTTTTAACATCCCTGCTTACACCCTAAAATCAGTCTCTAAACTATAGTTTTTCTCTATTCTTTTATATTGGTTGGCAGGTATGTTTGTCAACCATTTATGATAATGCCCACTATTAAAGTCTAGATAACTGTTTGCATCACATTTTTTAAAAAATGTTTTAGTGGATATTTTCCACAAGGTATGAAATAAAGTCAAATCTAGGCAATCAATCTGGTTTGCATTGACTTCCCAGGAAAAGGAAAGACCACAGTCATTGTTCTGTAGACTTTCCAAGAAATGATGTACATTATCACACTCATTATTATAGATGACTAGTAAAAAGGCCCGATGCAATTGCATCGGGAGAGCGGTGAAATGAATTGTGTGTATACAGGCGGGTCAGTGGGTAGCAGAGTATACAGGGGGCTCTGTGGGTAGCAGAGTATGCAGGCGGGTCTGTGGGTAGCAGAGTATGCAGGCGGCTGTGTGGGTAGCAGAGTATACAGGCGGCTCTGTGGGTAGCAGAGTATACAGGCGGCTCTGTGGGTAGCAGAGTATACAGGCGGTTCTGTGGGTAGCAGAGTATACAGGCGGCTCTGTGGGTAGCAGAGTATACAGGGGGCTCTGTGGGTAGCAGAGTATAGAGGCGGCTCTGTGGGTAGCAGAGTATAGAGGCGGCTGTGTGGGTAGCAGAGTATACAGGCGGCTGTGTGGGTAGCAGAGTATACAGGCGGCTCTGTGGGTAGCAGAGTATGGAGGCGGCTCTGTGGGTAGCAGAGTATGCAGGCTGCTCTGTCGGTAGCAGAGTATGCAGGTTGCTCTGTCGGTAGCAGAGTATACAGGCGGCTCTGTGGGTAGCAGAGTATACAGGCGGCTCTGTGGGTAGCAGAGTATAGAGGGGGCTCTGTGGGTAGCAGAGTATAGAGGCGGCTGTGTGGGTAGGAGAGTATAGAGGCGGCTCTGTGGGTAGCAGAGTATAGAGGCGGCTGTGTGGGTAGCAGAGTATACAGGCGGCTCTGTGGGTAGCAGAGTATGGAGGCGGCTCTGTGGGTAGCAGAGTATGCAGGCTGCTCTGTCGGTAGCAGAGTATGCAGGCTGCTCTGTCGGTAGCAGAGTATGCAGGTTGCTCTGTCGGTAGCAGAGTATACAGGCGGCTCTGTGGGTAGCAGAGTATACAGGCGGCTCTGTGGGTAGCAGAGTATAGAGGGGGCTCTGTGGGTAGCAGAGTATAGAGGCGGCTGTGTGGGTAGGAGAGTATAGAGGCGGCTCTGTGGGTAGCAGAGTATAGAGGCGGTTCTGTGGGTAGCAGAGTATAGAGGCGGCTGTGTGGGTAGCAGAGTATAGAGGCAGCTCTGTGGTGGAGGGGTGAGGAGAGAAGCGGCTCTGTGGTGGGTTGGTGAGGAGAGAAGCGTCTCTGGGCTGGAGGGGTGAGGAGAGAAGCGGCTCTGGGCTGGAGGGGTGAGGAGAGAAGCGGGTCTGGGGTGGAGGGGTGAGGAGAGAAGCGGCTCCGGGCTGGAGGGGTGAGGAGAGAAGCAGCTCTGGGCTGGAGGGGTGAGGAGAGAAGCGGCTCTGGGCTGTAGGGGTGAGGAGAGAAGCGGCTCTGGGCTGGAGGGGTGAGGAGAGAAGCGGGTCTGGGGTGGAGGGGTGAGGAGAGAAGCGGCTCTGGGCTGGAGGGGTGAGTAAAGAAGCGGCTCTGGGCTGGAGGGGCATCCGATTGGTCCAGGACGCCGAGTCCTGGTCAATTGGATGGGCGTGCTGTGTTTACAACACAGCGCCCAATCCGCTTGCAGGGGCGGCGGCGGCCAATGGGAGTGAGTGGGGCGTGTGAGGCTTTGGAGGCAGAGATGCCCCGCTCACTCCCATTGGCTGGCGCCGAGCACAGGACGACTTCAGTGGGTTGCGGCAGGCGGCCACAGGCCCTACACGGCAAGTCCAGCAGCAGTGAGGCCCCAGCGGTGAGCGAGGGGCGGAAGGCACCGGCGGCATCCGGGCAGCGTCGACTTCGTGGCGGGGCCAAGGGTTGGCAGGATGGCGGTGGTGTGAGGTAGTGCGGGTGCGGCTCGCGATGACGCAAGCGTCATCGCTCGCAGTGCCACAAAGGATTATGGGATTCGGCTTCAACGGGCGAATCCCAAACTGGTGATTATATAAGTAGATATGTGTATAAACTGTATATGTACATCTATCTATATATGTGTATATACAGTATATGTACAGCTATCTATATATGTGTATATACTGTACATATATATCTGTGTGTATATGTGTATATACTGTATATATATATGTGTATATACTGTATATCTATATATGTGTTGTGTATATAGTGTATATGTATATGTGGGTATATAGTGTATGTCTGTGTATATACTGTATATCTATATGTGAGTATACACTGTATATCTATGTATATGTGTATATACTGTATATCTATGTATGTGTATATACTGTGTATCTATCAATATGTGTGTATATAGTGTATATCTACATGTATATATGTGTATATACTGTATATGTATGTGTGTATATACTGTATATGTATGTATATATGTGTATATACTGTATAGCGATATGTGTACATACTATATATCTCTATATATGTGTATATAAACTATAACTACATCTATATATGTGAAAATACTGTATATGTATATGTATCTGTGTGTATATACTGTGTATGTATATATGTGTGTATATACTGTATATGTACATCTATGTATATATGTGTATATAGTGTATATGTATCTGTGTGTATATAGTGTATATCTAAGTGTATGTGTAGATACAGTATATGTATATATATATGTATAGATGTGTATATACTGTATATGTATATATGTATATAGTGTATATCTGTGTATATACTGTATATCTATATATGTGTGTATAGACTGTATATGTGCATGTATGTATATATGTGTATATACGCTATATGTATATGTGTATGTGTTTATATACAGTATATCAATATATATATATGTGTATATAGTGTGTATCTATGTGTATATACAGTATATCAATATATTTATGTGTATATAAGGTATGTGTAGATACTCTATATCTATATGTGTGTGTTGAAATAGTGTATATGTATATAGAGTGTATGTATGTATATAGAGTGTATGTATGTATATAGAGTGTATATGTATATATAGTGTATGTATGTATATATAGTGTATGTATGTATATGTGTATGTTGTGCTGCTGGTTAGTCGTCCTGTGTGTGGGGGGATTTTTGTCCCCTGTGGTGTGTCTCTCCCGGATCTCCTCTCTGTCTCTCAGCTGCTGTGTGTGGGGGAGGTGCAGGGTGTGGGGCCGAAGCAGAGCAGGGGTAGACTGTAGAGGGGCAGAATGGGCTCCCCCCCCGTTTCCCCTGGGCTCTATTTGCCCCTGCAGTGTCTTAACTCGCCCTGGCCCCTCTGTGGCTTCTTACCCTTCTTCCCAGCTCTGATCGATTAATAGAGGGCCTGAAGTGATGTCTGAGTCATGTGAATGATCACATGACTCTGACATCACCAAAGGTCCTTTAGCCTTGTAGTGAAGATGATCGGAGCAGAGAGGGATGCAGGAGTGCGCCGGAGCAGCAGGAGAGGTGGGGGGGGATCTACGGCTGGCGGGGGTGTATGGCTGGCGGGGGTGTGCAGGCGGGGGGTAGTTCTCCGGGAGGTGCAGTACGGCTGCGGCTGTCAGCTGCTGTGTGTGGGGGTTGCTGTCCCGGGGGATGGAGTGTGCGGGGCCGGAGCTCCTCTCCCTCTCTCTCTGGCCGGGTCTCCTGTGTCTGTGTGTGGGGGTTGTTGTCCCGGAGGTGCACTGCGGCTGCTTCTCGCGATGACGCTACGCGTCATCGCTCGCAGTGGCGCAAAGCATTCTGGGATTCGGCTACAGTGCCCGAATTCCAAACTGCGGATTATATAAATAGATAATGAAGTCATCTATCTCTTATAGAATACAATATTACTGGAATAAGTAGAATTATCAATATGGATGGACTCGAATGTGGCCATGAACAGATTTGCATAAGTTGGTGCCACCCTCGAGCCCATCGCTGTACCAAGTTGCTGGTGGTACATTTTCACCTCAAATTCAAAGAAATTGTTATTCAGTATGAACTCCATGCATTCTTTCAAAAATTATTTTTGTCTGATGGGGATACTGGTATCCTCATCTATAAAGGTACCGAAGCTACATATTTGAATAAAGTAGGGAGGGTTAATATACATGGGTGTCAGAATGTGTTCGAACTAAAAACAATATACAGAATCTAAATCTATTTGATAGTTTTCAGCGATCTTCAAGCCCAAGGGAGCAGTTTTATCCCCATGCATCACAGTGATGCTGCAGATAATATAGGACTAACGAAGAGATTGGGGATATTGTGATGCCATCACACAGGATCGAATACTCCCATTAGATAATACAACATAATGGTTAAAAACCAAAGGAGGTGTAATGAATAAATAGATGGAGAATGGCTAAACATATATGCAATTAAATATCAGACAAAGGTGTAATTTTATAAATTTTCTATTGCAATTCTAAACATTATGAAGGTTTTAATCAATAGGAATATGCTAATGAACAGTTGTTTCAAAGAGTTTTAACATTATAATTGAAAGATTGTGATTTTATGGTTTAGTTTTATAGAGTGCGACATGTTTACTTTTGTGCATTGTTTTATATTGATATGGTTTGTAAACTTATGTGGTGTTGGACACATATGAGTGAGATTTTATACATTTAGATGATGATGGGTCCAGTGATGTGTTCCAGACCTCATTTCTGGCTAATGGCTTTATTTAACATGCATGATTCATGGTGGCTGTGTAACTCTAATACTCCTGAGGAAGTGTACAGTAGGTACACGAAACACGTCAAATCTGTGGAGGAATAAAGATCTTTGTATCAAGATCCAAGGTCCTTGGAGTGATTTTCTTGTCCACATCTTCGAACAGCTCGATCTTCTAGCCAGATTCCAATATTGCCGTAGTCAGTCCAAGTTAGACATTGGACCTGTCTGGATCCTGCTCATTTTAGGTACCAATACACACGGTCAGGTTTTAAATACACCAGATAGGGACTGCTCTGATGCGGGTTATCTTGAAGTGGTAGAGCGGCTTATTATATATTTTTTGCAAAAAACGTATCAACTAAATAACCTATTTTTTACTGCTTTTTCAGCAGCACTTGCTTTTCACTGTGTTTTCTTACAAAAGAGTATTTTTGCACGTTTGTTTGACTGTTTTTTGTGATTCAGTCTTTTGGTGATGTGAACACCGTCCTACAGACATGTTCAATGTGTGCATGGCTCATTAGTTTTTGTCTAAATTGTTTTTGGTTTCTGCAAGATTGGGGAGTCTCCCACCCCTCCCCTTTGAGTCCTGCACATAAAAACCCTGCAGTCAGTCCAAGTCAGACATTGGACCTGTCTGAATCCTGCTTATTTTAGGTACCAATACAAATGGTCAGGTTTTAAATACATCAGATAGGGACTGCTCTGATACGGGTTACCTTGAAGTGGTAGAGCGGCTTAGTATACATTTTTTGCAAAAAACATGTCAACTAAATACCCTGTTTTTTACTACTTTTTCAGCAGTACTTGCTTTTCCCTGTGTTTTTTTTTACAACAGAGTATTTTTGCACGTTTGTTGACTATTTTTTGTGATTCAAACAAATAACAGTGTAAACTTTTCTACACAAGAATGGGCCACAACAGCCACAAACACAATTTACAAATTATGCAGCCTGATGAAACCCAAGTGCCAGTTTCGCAAGGAAGAACACGACTACCCCTGGGTTATATCACCACCACCCTTACTCTGTACAGGCCCTACCCAGGATTCTGTTGCAGCCATAGCATGTGTTCCCCTCGGACAGATAATCTTGCAACCTCCTCTCACACTATTTACAATGTATTCCGGGTACCTTGTTTTCTTCTTTATAACAACTTATAGGTCTATAACCAACACGTTATTTACGCAATGTACAATTTTCCCTCCTGCAGGAGCAACAGATATCTAGCAGTCCTTGATGAACACAAACAGTTAACAGACTCCTTTTTGTTTTACTCTGCTCTCCAGTCACAGGGTTGAATCAGCTTTTTTACTCACTCATTCAATTACAATTGTCCTCGTTTCATTTTGTAATTCCCAGCAGGTCCTCTCTGGATTAGACTCATGCTCAAAGTCTCTATACACAGGATTTTTACAATCTATGAATTAGCAGGGTTACACAAGGAACAGTTCTCAGCACTTCGGCAGTTACTGGCTAACTTAGCCTCACTATCTACACAGTTAGTGACCAGTCACATCTCTCAGTCAATTTCTCCTTGAGCACACCATCAGTACAAGTCACTTGGAAACTCCAAATGTCACAGAAGCCAGGCACATCTTCTCTCCTCCACAGTGTGATCCCCAGCAGCACGGTCACACCAGTGTGGCTTCCTGCTTCTTCTCCTGCCCTCTTAGCTCCTCCTCTCAGTTTTTCCCGAGTCTTTCACAAAACCCCATGTTTTTTCTTTATTAAACCATTGGTGACCCCTAGTAGCCAGACTAAGTGATTGCAGAACATTTTACATGAGCATTTTATAGCATTATTAATATGATCTTAATGCTATAAACACATGTAAACCTGCTACTATTTGCTGCTATTTAGTGTCCCAACAAATGGTCTCTTACAACTCACACGTAACACATACTCCTCAGGAGTATATTGCATCAGGTGAACATCTGCTTTGCTCCTCTTCGACCTCCACAAACCAGTACCTGCCAGGGGTGGTGCCTGGAACATCTGGAACTTGTGATATATTGTGATCTGCACATCCGAGGGTTCTGCCCTGAAGTCATCCCAGCAGTTGCATTCAACGTGATTCGGTGCAACTGCCGTAGGTGGTGCAGGCAACTCAGGTAGTCGGGCAGGTTAGCCTCACTATTTACACAGTTAGTGGCCAGTCGCATCTCTCGGTTACTCACAATGAGCAATTTCTCCTTGAGCACACCATCAGTACAAGTCACTTGGAAACTCTAAACTTCACAGAAGCCAGGCATATCTTCTCTCCTCCACAGTGTGATCCCCAGCAGCACGGGTCACACCAGTGGGGCTTCCTGCTTCTTCTCCTGCCCTCTCAGCTCCTCCTCTCAGTTCTTCCTGAGTCTTTCACAAAACCCCAGGTTTTTTTCTTTACTAAACTTTTGGTGACCTGCTACAGGATGAATAGAAGGAACAAGGCGTAGAAGCAGACCAACAACTCAATAGCTTGATACTATCAAAATTACAGCAGAAAAGACCCTAATAGGACTCACCAAGGGTCACACAAGATCGATTTTCCTACAGATTGTGCATCCATCAAGTCACCATGGCTCAAGATTAAGCTGAAGTCAGTAAATAATAAAAAAAACTGTAAAATGATCTATGACTATAACAGCTCCTTACCCCAATAACTGGAATTGAACAGTGAATGGAAGAATATAGCATAATTCCTTCCTGTATCTGCCGCTCGAGTAAGGTAGCCAGATTACACTTATGTCTGCACATACAGTATATAGTATTCCTGTAGATGATAAGTTTTCTTTAATATTCTATGTAATTAGCACTTTGCCGTCTAGTCACGCCATTGCTATAAGGACGCCGAGTGATTTAGCTCATCAGTGTGAATAGGGATGGCTTGAGCAGTGGACTAAGTGTCTGCAGGAATAAGATTGGCCTAATTATTAGGAGTTGCAAGCCACGTAATAAATTAGGTGCATCTTACCACTGAAATGTGTCTCCATCCAAAACAACTATTCATGAACTTATTGGGCAGCTTTTGCCTTTCCCTGTCCCACCCCTGGTACTTCTCTGCTTAAAACTGGAAAAGTTGTATACTTTTTTCACAACCTTGTGTTGCACAAATTTGCAACATTAAAGTGTTTAACTCCAGAATTAGGATGTAAATTACTAAGCTGCGTTTCCATACGATTTATGTTCATCCTGCACTATCTGTTGTAAAACGGATAGCACGGATCCATTTGGTTCCATGTATCCGTATGGACACGGATGTCACGGATTCATCTTTATTAGCATCCAAATTGTGTCATTTTGTGATGGATCCATTGTGTCGTTTTCTCCTGTCCCCAAAATCGAGCCCTGCCTGTGAAAATAAGCATAGAAACTGGATCCATTGCTGTCCTTTTCAATAACATGGAGCTCTATGCACAGGAGTCAAAATGGACTCCATCGAAAAATTGGATTTTCGTAAAAAATGATCCAATTTGCTGTACTCATATGTCAAGAAACAATTGGTTCAGCCTATTCTCTACTATTGGAGATGGATCTGTGGGGAACACAATCGTGGGCCACATTGGCATCTCTTGACCAGATCTGTGCCTATACACGTGGATCTTTGAAATTGAGGGATTACCACGGTGTGGAAAAAATCGTGATGTAAAAGCAGCCTAATGAATGGCGCTTCTTACAGCTCTTTGTCCTGGAACTCAATTTGCCAGGTTTGGCCTATCTAAACTACAGAACTCGATTCATGAAGTTTAGTATTATACCTTGGCTCATAGATATCTGCGGAGCACATTTATTGTTCTATTCTTTAAGATGTACATGTCACTCAATAATACTCATGTCCATACATATCAAGCATATGCACTGTGGTGGCCTCGCGAATTCATTGGAGACATTGCAAATGTAACGTCTACACCAGACATTCGATGATTATTCGTGAGTCATCATCATGTCTTGTCTTGCCTGGCTCAGTCACTTTGTGAGAAGTGGCAATTGATGTAGAACCCAAATTTATTCACAGTCATTCATGTTCGCAAAATGCTGAGACCTCTCAAATGTATTTGATGCCAATATTCTGGTGGAAGTCACTTTGATGATCGAGCCCAAGACTGAGTGAGTCTTTAGAAGCAATTAAGTTTGTAGTCTAGTTCTCTCGGTGGGCGCCGGAGTGAGTCGGAGTCGTCTTGGAGTCGGAGTCGTCTCGGAGTCGGAGTCGTCTCGGAATCAGAGTCGTCTCGGAGTCGGAGTCGTCTCGGAGTCGGAGTCGTCTCGGAGTCGGAGTCGGAGTTGTCTCGGAGTCGGAGTCGTCTCGGAGTCGGAGTCGTCTCGGAGTCGAGTCGGAGTCGTCTCGGAGTCGTAGTCGTCTCGGAGTCGGAGTCAAAAAAATGCGTGGGGCTCCGCGCAATTTCTATGTCTAGCCAGGTACAGCTAAGCAGCTGGGGGCTGGAATCCGCAGCGCAGGGATGCCCAAGCTTTCTGGGCACCCCCCGCTGCAAATTGCAGCCCGCAGCCGCCCCAGAAGATGGCGCGTTCATTGAAGCGCCATCCTCTGGCGCTGAACCCCGCTCTTCCAGCGGCCCTGGTGGCGGTGGCACGCTGGGTAATAGAGGTTAGGGCCAGCTTTGTATTATCAGCTGGCCCTAAGCCCGAAATTTATGGCGGTCACGCCAATATTAGACATGACCGCCATGAATTTCTATTAAATTGTTTTAAAAAAAAAACACAACACAGAGAAATTTTTTTATTAGAAATAAAAAAAAAAGCCATTAGGGACTCCATCTTTAATTAAAAAAATCCTCTTCCGTCCGACGCAGTCCAAAACGCGATGTCCCCTCTGCTACATCCCCTGTGTATAGATATAGATGTCTATGCACAGGGAATGAGCAGACTGAGAACAATCTCAGCACTGCTACATCATCTCTGTGCACAGACATTCATGTCTGTACACAGGGAATGAGCAGACTGAGAACAATCTCAGCACTGCTACATCAGGCAGCAGGCGGGCTCTAGGACCCTGGAGCTGCACAGAGCAGACAGGACTCTTCTCTTATCTGTGCGAGATTTGTAAATCTCACACTACTCGCTATTACTCGCTTCCCCATTCATTAACATTGGACTCGCTAGACTCGCAACGAGTAGCGAGTCCTGGGCTCGGACTCGCTAGAGTCAAGCGATTCCGAGTAATTTAGGATTCGCCCATCACTATGTTGCACAAAACTTTTGCAACATTTAAAGGTGTTTAACTCCAGAATTAGGAGTAAATAATTAAGTCTGCTTTAACATCACGATTTTTGCTCATCCACAGCTATCTGTTGTAAAACGGAGAGCCACGGATCCGATTTGGTCTCATGTATCCCTATGGGCACGGATGTACACGGATTCATCTTTATTGACATCCAATTGTGTCAGTTTTGTGATGGATCCGTTTGTGTCAGATTTCTTCCGTCACCAAAATCGGAGCCTGCTCCGATTTTAGCCTGCCTTGAAAAAAATCCGACAGAAACGGATCCATTGCTGTCCGTTTCAAATAACATGGAGCTCTATGGTGACAGATCAAAATGGATCCAACAAAAAATCGGATCCATAAAACAGATCCGATTTGCTGTACATGCTCAGAAACAAGGTACAGCCCTATCTCTGCTAATTGATGATGGATCGTGGAAACACAGATCCGTGGGCATCAGGGGCATCTATCTGCACAGTTCTGTGCCTGTCAGTGTGATCTTTGAAATTCAGGGATTACCTCGGATGTGAAAAAATCGTGATGTGAAAGCAGCCTAATGAATTCGGGTCTTACCTGCTCTTTGTCCAGGAACCTAATTCCAGGTTTGCCTATCTAAACATACAGAACTCGATTCATGAAGTTAAGTATCTTATACACTTGTCTTAATGATAGTCCTGCAGAAGTAATATGTGCCTACTTCTTTAAGAGGTACCTGTCTTTCAATAAGCTATGTCCATACTATCAAGCATATGCACTTTGTGGGCCTCGCCAGAATTCATTGAGAGACATTGCAAATGTAACTTACACCAGAACATTCGATGAAATTATTACGTGAGCATCATCATGTCTTGTCTTGCCCTGGCTCAGTCCACTTTGTGAGAAGTGGCCAAAATTGATGTGAAAACCCAAATTTTATTCACATCTTCATGTTGCGCAAAAATGCTGAGACCTTCAAATGTATTTTATGCCAATATTCTGGTGGAAGCACTTTGATGAATTGAGCCCACAGACTGAGTGAGCTTTAAGAACAATTTTAAATGTTTTAGTCTATTTTCTAGGGCCGGGAGTGAACATACAATAGTTAACAATGTGTTTTGCAAATATTCCTAATTATATGCCTGAAATAAAATAAAAACCGTATGTGGAGAAAGGGAAAGGATATGGGTGATTTCACCTTTCCTCAAGGATTGTAAAATAAATACATAAGGCATGAGTCACTACTGATCACAAAAGTACAGCCGACTGGCTCAACAAAGAAACAAGAATTCTATACAGTCCATTTACTTATGTGTAGATGCACTTTTTTTTCTAAGAAATCATGAAAGCCTTTTTGTAGTAATCCCTGGCCTTTGCTGTGACTAGCTCCTGGTGTTGGCTATTCAGATAAATAGCTGTTAGAGAAAAGGAGTTTCTGTTGCCGCTAGAGAGTGAAATGTTTTTTCTACTGTTTGAGGGAAGGCCCCCTTATTTTTTAAGGTGACCTTACAATAACGTGTACAAATTAATCATGTACTTATCTTGCATTTAATTAATCATACTTTTTTTGATGTCTCTCCTCATGCAAAATTAATTATATTTTTTTCATTCTTAAAGGGGTTATCCGGGATTTATAAAAAAAAAAATGTGCCTAAGCAGTAACAGGCTGGTAGGTGCCGTTTACCACCGTTCATCCCCAGCACAGAGCAGTCACAGCCCGCTCCTACTGGAGTCAGCATGGCAGGGTAAACAGAGGAGAAGTGGGTTTTCCGCTTTGCTCTGTGTGTAGAGGGCAGGACAGCTGGTCTCTTGCTGATTGACATCCGACTCCCCGCTACTTGATTGGGGATCCGGCTGTCAATCAGTGTGAAATAGGCTCTGATGCTTGTCGACAGGAGGTAGAAGCAGCCCCTCTGTTGACATGAAGTCAGCAGAAGTGGCAAAATCACTAACAGGGGCGGTCTGTGCCCACCGGTGGTCACTGGCAGTGAACGGCGCCAGGCACAACAGGAAGGTACGGTAGTGGCAGGTGGCCGGATATAGCCTTTAACTTACAACTAAATTCCTTCATGCCCTTTATTGTTTAGCTGCTCTTCTTTTTAACTTTTCTAACTCCAGTCTGTCACTTCTCTTAGAATTATTTTTTTTTTTTTTAAATCAAATATATTTTTATTGACAAAAATTTTTAACATGTTATTTCACAGTACTTTCGTTAACATTTATCCCAATAACATTCCCCTTTATTTCCCATAAACAGTATAGTCCCGTGAACTCCCTTTCCCTCCCCCCAAATATCTCCCGCCCCACCCCCCTTGAGCCAAGCGGTGATACAGTATTATACGTTTATTTGAAACACATACAGATTTCAACTCACTCCCCTCTGTCCCATTATCTGGAAGACACTGCCCCCCAAGTAGAAACTCTATCCCCTCCCGTAGGTGAGCCAAGGTGACCAGATTCTCTCATAACAATCTAGTTTACCCCTTTTTCGGTATACCCCTCTTTCCATAAGAGAAACATATTTTGCTCGTTCCATAAATTCCTGTTTCGATGGCGGTTCTGCATCAATCCAATGCCGAGCAACCAACTTTCGTGCTATATAGAGTAACCTGGCTATGGCTGTTTTTGAAGATTCCTCCGTCTGGATTTCATCCACATATCCTAATATGCACACTTTCGGGTCCCTAGGCACTACACAACCATACGCCCCTTCCACTCTGTGTAACACTTTTATCCAATAACCACTCAATTTTGGGCAATACCACAACATATGGAGTAGGTCCGCTGGTTCCCCCCGACACCTGGGACACTCAGCATTAGATTTTAAATGTATCTTATGTAAGAATTCTGGGGTACGGTACACTCTGTATAATACATAAAGTTGAGATAGCCTGCCTGGTTCACATATGGATTGTTTAGGTACCCACTCTAAAATAGAGTCCCATTGCTCATCTTCTATTGTCCCAACTTCCTGTTCCCATCTCAGTTTAGCATTAGACGGATGTTGTAACAAGAAGGTGTGCAGAATGTCCCGATATGTGGTTGCTATAACTCCTTTCGTGAGACCACTTTTACACACATAATCCAGTACAAGATCCTTCTGGAACGTCAGTACCTTCCGTTTTGTTTGTGCTCTTACAGCATGCCTCATTTGCAAGTATGGAAAGATCCCGGTCTCTCTCAGCCCAAATTCTTCCCGTAGTTTCGGGAATGGTTTAAGCGTCTGTCCATCCAGGACTTGCTTTGCTAAGACTATGCCCCGGTCTCTCCACTCCCTCAGGCATCCCAGCTTTTCTATCTCCGGAAGGTTGGAATTATGCCATAGCGGGGAATAGTCCGTCAATCCTTCCACCCCTCTGAGCTTCTTCAATTTATCCCAGATGATATGTATTAGCCGAATAGTAGGGCATTGTGTCCCTAGAGTTTGAAATGTCCCATCTTCCACCCCAAATATTAACGGACACCTATTAGTCACCTCCTCCATAACCTTTTGAATAGAAGGCCGATCCGCTTTTTGCGTCCATCCTCTCATATGTTGAGACTGCGCCGCTACATAGTATAGATAAGGATTTGGTAGGGCCAGTCCACCTTCGTCTTTAGGTCGCTGCAGGAGTTCCAATCGCAGCCTTGCCAACCTCTTACCCCAAATTAATCCACGGAACAGCGAGTTGATATATTTAAACCTAGACTGTGGAATAGGGATCGGGGAATTATGGAAAACATACAATAGCTTAGGCATCAGTACCATCTTTATCAAGTTCACCCTTCCCACCACAGACAGGTGTAGCCTATTCCACGCCTTCATCTTATCTTTAATAACCTCTAGTACCGGTCCCAGATTAAAATCCAAATACTGTGTAACTGGAGTTGACACCCATATTCCCAGATATTTAAACCTATCCACCACTTTGAGGCCCCCGCCTTCCACCACTGCCAAATCTCTTGCATCCACCGGAAATAGGGTAGATTTGTTCCAGTTGATCTTAAGTCCAGACATAGAACCGTATTGTTCAATCAGCCACATGGCTCTCGTCATGGAAGCACCCGAGTCCTGCAGAAACAATAGAATATCGTCTGCATACATGGCTATTCGTTCCTCCACTCTACCATATCGGAAGCCAACCACTTCCGTATTCTCTTAGAATTATTTAAAGCTACTACATATAAGCAGATGAGGCAAAATTAAAATTCTCCTTCTTTGCATGTTTTTCCCCAGGAAATTTAATTAGTAGAGAAGTCTTAACGCTAACCACACGTATTAAGAAGTGTGGAAGGATATTAGTGCAAATAAAAACATGTTTTATTTCAGGCATACTAGTTTACAATTTCTCAAAGTGATAATTTTGTTATAAATATACAGAGCAGTCACAAATTCTAAAAGTAATTCAGAAAGGTCCATTTTAACCCCTTCACCCCCGGGCGAATTTCTGCATTACAGTTTTTGTTCTTCCTTACATTTCTTCCTAGAGCCATAGTGTTTTTATTTTTCTGTCAATATAGACATATGAGGGCTTGTTTGCTACAACATGAGTTGTACTTTTGAATGAAATACCGTATTTTTCGCTTTATAAGACGCACCTGATTATAAGACGCACCCCCAAATTTGGTGAAGGAAAAGAGGAAAAAATAATTTTTAATGTTAAATGGGGTCCGTCTTATAATGTCAATGTCCGTCTTACAAATCATATAGGGTATATGTCCATCATAGCCCCCTCTTCCTGGTACATGGTCCCTCATCCTTGGATATAGCCCCACATCCTAGATATGGCCCCCTTATTCTGGTTACAGCTGGCACACGTCCCCAAGTGATGGTACACCCCCCCAGGGTTGGCACACGCACCCCAGGGCTAGCACACATCCCCCAGGGCTGCCACATGCCTCCCAGGGCTGGCACACGTCCCCCAGGGCTGGCACACATCCCCCAGGGCTGGCACACATCCCCCAGGACAGGCACAAGTCCCCCAGGGCTGGCACAAGTCCCCCAGGGCTGGCACACATGCCCCAGGGCTGGCACACGTCCCTCAGGGCTGCCACATGCTTCCCGGTGCTGGCTCACATTCCCCAGGGCTGGCACACATTCCCCAGGGCCATCACACATGTCCAGGGCCTTCACATGTCCCCAAGGGCTGGCACACGTCCCCAAGGGCTGGCACACGCTCCCCAGGGCTGGCACAAGTCCCCCAGGGCTGGCACATGCCCCCCAGGGCTGGCACACGTCCCCCAGGGCTGGCACACGTCCCCCAGGGCTGGCACATGTCCCCCAGGTCTGGTACATGCCTACCAATGCTGGTACACGTTCCCCCAGGGCTGGTACACGTTCCCCCAGGGCTGGCACATGCCACCCAGGGCTGGCACATGTTCCCCCAGGGCTGGCACATGCCACCCAGGGCTGTGTATATGCCCCCATCCTGTATATTTGCCCTCATCCTGTTATGTCCCCCCATCTTCTTTATGTGCTCCCATCCCCTGTATATGGCCTTACCGATGGTGGCAGGTTCCGGAGGGTGAGGAGCACAGGTGTAGGACCGGAGCTGTACAGATATACCGGCAGCAGCGAGCGCTGGGCGCCGCCATGTTTGTTTGTGGGCGGCTGCATTCACTATATGCAGCCAGCAACATAGACTTCAACAAAATGGCCGCGACCATAGAGGAGACCCGCGGCCAATTTGCAGTGTCTACCTCTACCGGCCGGCTGCACATACTGAATGCAACCGCCCACAAAAAACATGGCGGCGCCCAGCGCTCGCTGCCACCGGTGTTCCCCCGCACCTACGGTCCTACACCCGTGCCCCTCACCCTCCGGAACCTGCCCCCGGCACCCCCGCTTGGAACCTCCCCCCGGCCCGGTAATGTGGTGATATTAAATTTTACATTTTTTTTTTTTTTTTTTTTACATTCTCTTTTTAAGACGCACCCCCGTTTCCCCCTACAGTTTGGGGGAAACAAAAGTGCGTCTTAAAAAGCGAAAAATACGGTAGTTTATTTTACCATATAGTGTACTGGAAAATGGATGAAATTCAAAGTGTGGTGAAAATGCAAAAAAAGTGCAATTTCACAATAGTTTTTTGGGTTTGTTGTTCACCATGTGTTAAAACTAACAAGTTAGTATGATTCCTAAGGTTGGTACAAATGTGTAGATACTAAACATGTATACTTTTACTAAGGGGTAAAAAATTTCAGAAGATTTTAAAGAAAAAATATTTCGCTTTTGGCACCATTTTTTGTGACCAATACCATCGTTAACTTTCATGATCTGGGGCTGTGTGACAGCTTATTTTTTTCATCTTCAGATGACATTTCTAATAATACTCTTTTTGGATAGATTTGATGTTTGTATCTGCTGTTATTGCATTTTATTGCAATGTTGCAGCAGCCAAATAAACTTAAGTTTGGTGTTTGGACTTTTATTTCTGTTACATGGTGAATGCAGCAATACCAAATACCTATGTGTTTTTTCTTGTATAGTTTTATTTTCAGTGGGGCAAAAGGGGGTGATTTGAACTTTTCTAGCGATTTTTTTTCATAATTTTTTCTTTTTTTTTAACATTTCCTTTATTTTACATGACCCCATTAGGGTGCCTCAGCACTGCACAGTCCAATCGCTTGTGTTTTGCAAAGAGATGCTTCAATATCCCTCTATACAGCAAAAATGATTACATTCGGCCAGTGATGCAGCTCGGGCATCGCTGGTAGGAAGCGAGTCATGACAGCCTTTGGGGTTATCAGTTGACCCTGGCCTGTCATGAAAATGCATCAAGGCCCGTGATGGTGCTTGAGCTAGCATCAAAGGGACAAAGTCAGCAAAGAGTGGCTGCCCTCCCTGCCCCATGCTGAGTATACCCATGTGCCCTAGAACTTATTCTTGTTATAGAGGGTTTTACTCTATATCCTGTATTTTATATTAGGAAGGTTTATCTTTTCCTGGGGGTACTTCATATACCTAGTTCAACCTAGCTCTATTTTGAGGAGTGTTCATACTTTGGCAATAATAATAAGGTGTTGTAATATGGTATATCTAGGTATTTTTTTTACTTTACATATACCGTCTGTTTATTGCACTTGTACCATATATTTTTCAGCCTTAACCTGTACCTGTATACATGGGCTGCTTTTGAGCTATATTTTGCCTCTGGTGATTTTAAATGTTTGTAAATTTGTATGTGTCTGCTGTTGTTTTGGGTGCCCCCAGATCTGGTCCCATTGTTGTGGACTCATTGTGGACTCTAAGGAATAAGATTCATATTTGATGTTAATCCCTGCACCAATAAAGCTCTTTGGATTGTTCGTCGGCCTGCTGTTTCTGCCTGCACTGTCACAGACCCCGTCACAGTCGCTCATTAACGTCCTGCATATTCACTGCAGAAGGGACTCAACAGCCAATCACAGATGTTGTCACAGAGAATGGGCATCTGTGATTGGTTGTTGGAGTGCTCTGGAAACTGCTCATACATTCTCGATGCTAGAATGCTTGGGTTGGTTTCAGGTTACTCCAGCAGCCAATCACAGATGCCCATTCTCTGTGACACCGTCTGTAATTGGCTGTTGGGCCCCTCATCCATTGACTGAAATGGTACTCTAAAAATAAATAAATAATTTAAAAAAGTTTGTTTAGTACTTTGTGGTATTTTTGATTCTCAGCGCAGATAAAGCTGACAGCGACGGGCTACCACCCACAGCTAGATGGCTTTACCTTGGCTGGTAATCAAAATACAGGGAAACCCATTAATTTTTTAATTTAAATAAATATTTTAAAAAAAAACCATGGGCTTCGCCCTATTATAGATTGCCAGCCAAGGTAAAAAACAAGCAGCTGGGTGCTGGGATTCTCAGTGTGCTAAGGCTCAAGCGTTCTAGGCCCCCCATGTTGAAAATTGTAGGCTGCAGATGCCCTGGACAATGGTACATTCTTTCGTAGTGCCATTTTTAGGTGCTTTAACTCCTTTGCCAGTGGCCCTGTTGGGGGTGGCACACTTGGTAATAAAGGGGTTAATGTCTGGTTTGTATTGACAACTGAAACTAAGCTCGAAATTCATGACGGCAGGCCAAAATTAGACCCATGAATTTCTAGTAAACAGTAAAACAAAACACAACACAGCGAAAAAACATTTTAATAGAAATAAAACACAAGACAATCCTGTTACCCATGTTTAAATAACAAAAAAAAATTGTCCCTGGTAGGTAATCTACAGGGATCATCTTCAGCTCTGTTCACAGAGAAACGTCTGCTCACAGAGACGAGTGAAAGGTCATCTATATTCACACCTGAGCTGTGTCAGGAGTGAACTCAAATAACCCCATGAACAGCATGATGGCACACGGAGCACAGCCGTAAAGTGCCCAGAACTCATATGGGCTAAGCTGAAGTGGCAAGAATTTGATGTGGGGCATCACTAGGTATATAACTGTGGTGTGAGATCAGTGGCCCAAAGCCATTTAACACCTCAAAAACAGCTGTTACCTATTCAAATCTGTGAGAATTGGCGATTTTCCCTCTTTGATGCCAATTTTGATGCCCAGAACCCATTTGGGCCAGGCTGAAGTGACATGAATTTGATGTGGGGCATCACTATGTATGTACGTATGATGAGATATCAGTGGCCCAAAGCAATTTAACCCTCAAAAATACCTGATACTTATCCAAATATGTGAAAATTGGCAATTTTCCCACTTTGATGCCAGTTTTGAGGTCTAGAACACATTTGAGCCAGAGTGAAGTGACATAAACTTGTGGCTAGGCATCACTAGGTATGTAACTGTACCGTGAGATCAGTGGCCTAAAGCCATTTAAGCCCTCAAAAACACCTGTTACTTATTCACATCTGTGAAAATCGTCGATTTCCCACTTTGATGCCAGTTTTGATGCCTAGAACCCATTTAGGGCAGGCTGGAGTGACATGAATTTGATGTGGGGAATTACTAGGTATGTATTAATGGTGATATGTCAGTGGCCCAAAGCCATTTTTAACCCGTTAAAAACACATGTTACTTATTCAAATCTGTGAAAATCGGGTTTCTGCCCGCTTTGATGCCAGTTTTGCTGTCCAGAACCCATTTGTGCCAGGCTGCCGTGACATAAATTTGATGCGGGGCATCACTAGGTATGTATTTATGGTGATATATCAGTGGCCCAAACAATTTAACCCCTCAAAAACACCTGTTACTTATTCACATCTGTGAAAATTGGCGATTTCCCACTTTGATGCCAGTTTTGATGCCTAGAACCCATTTAGGCAGGCTGGAAGTGACATGAATTTGATGTGGGGAATTACTAGGTATGTATTTATGTTTGAGATCAGAGGCCCGCAGCCATTTAACCCTCAAAAACACCTGTTACTTATTCAAATCTGTGAAATTGGTGATTTGCCCACTTTGATGCCAGTTTTGATGCCCAGAACCCATTTGGGCCAGGCTGCCGTGACATAAATGTGATGCAGGGCATCACTAGGTATGTATTTATGGTGATATATCAGTGGCCCAAACAATTTAACCCCTGAAAAACACCTGTTCCTTATTCACATCTGTGAAAATTGGCGATTTCCCACTTTGATGCCAGTTTTGATGCCTAGAACTCATTTGGTCCAGGCTGGAATTACATGAATTTGATGTGGGGAATTACTAGGTATGTATTTATGGTATGAGATCAGTGGCCCACAGCCATTTAATCCCTCAAAAACACCTTTACTTATTCAAATCTGTGAAAGTTTGGTTTCTGCCCACTTTGATGCCAGTTTTGATGCCCAGAACCCATTTGGGCCAGGCTAAAGTGACATAAGTTTGATGTGAAAGTGAAATATGTCTGAAAGGTGTATATTAAAGAGTATAATTTATTTTAAAAAATGTTGATTCTTTTTATTACTTTTCTTCATTCTTTTTAGTATGTTCCTATATATATAGTAAATTTGTGACTCCCACCCAATTAGCTTAGGCTCCTCATTGAAAATTCCAGCCTCTTCTGATGTATATGCACCATCCCAAACATCATATCTGGCGCGGTGTATTGTGGGGGCTGATCACGTGGTATGGCCCAGCTCCGACGCATGCGCAGTGCGCATATTGAAGCTGGGACATACCACGTGATCAGCCCCCACAATGCACCATCAGGAGGAGAACAAGGGGTGGATTGAAGATGCCCAGCGGGGCGTGCTGCAAGCAAGTGTTGAAGAGAATGGAGTCCCGGAGTCCGTCCACCGCAGACTATGGATCCAGACAATATGTAAGTATATAACTCTTTTTCTTAATCTTTATAGGGCCATTTTAGGTGAGACAGGGATGGTTAGGGATCAGCTAGGAAGGTGTAGGGACAGCTAGTGATAGGTTTGAGGGGTAGATTGAGATGACAGGTTCCCTTTAACTCCCTCCTCCACCCACCACTGCCTCGTCTGACTTCCCTCATCTTTCCTGAGGACTTTGCCACACTCTTCAAAAGTAAGATGGACCAAACAAGGCAAACCTTTACTGTTCCACTGCCCAAACCCCTTTGTATACCAGACCATGCTCTTCTCTTATAATCTCCCTCTCCAGCATCATTGAAGAGGAGCTTACTCATCACCTCTCCAAATCACACCTCACCACTTGTGCTTTTGACCCTATCCCATCCTACCTCCTCCCCAACCTTAACACCATGCTGATCCCAGCCTAACCCACCTCTTCAACCTATCACTAAAAAATAACTAACTTCTGGTACCTTCCCTTCTAGTTTCAATCATGTCACAAAACAAACTTTAAACTGCTATGCCCAGCTATTGCCCCATATTGCTGCTTACATTTGCTTCCAATCTCCTTGAGCATCATGTCCATGCTCAACTTTTCTCCCACATGTCATCTCTCTCTTTGACAATCTACAATCTGACTTTCATACCCACTATTCCACCAAAACTGCCCTGACAAAAATTACTAATGACTTACTTGTAACCAAAGATAACAGACAATTATCTATACTCCTCCTCATAGATCCATCGTCTGCCTTCAACACAGTTGACCACTCCCTCCTACTACATATTGTCTCTCTTTCGCATCAAACACTTTGCCCTCTCCTGAATCTCTTCATACTATTCTGACCACACATTTAGCATCTCCCACTCCAAAACTACCACTTCATCCTGTCCTCTTTCAGTTGAAGTCCCACAAAGCTCTGTCTTAGGACTCCTACTCATCTCCACCTACACTCTTGGCCTGATACAACTCAATGTCCCATGGCCTCCAGTATCACCGAATCATTAATGACACTGAGATATACCTCTATGACCTATACCTCCTTGTTGTCCAGAATCCAAGAGTGTCTATCAGCCATATCCCTATTCTTCTTTTATTCCTTCCTAAAGCTCAACGTGGACAAATATGAACTAATTATGTTTCCTCCATTTTTCATATCTTTCCTTCATGATCTATCTCTCACAGTAAATGGCATCACGCTGTTGCTTGTACCAGAAATTTGCTGCCTCAGAGAAAACCTTGACTCTGCACTTTCCTTCTAACCACACACCCAAACTCGTGCCACCTCCTGTCACCTCCAGCTCAAAAATATTTCCAGAATCTGTCCCTTCCTTAACCCTCAATCTAGTTAAATGCTTTTACATGCTCTCATCATCTCCTGCCTCGACTACTGCAACATTCCCAGCTGTTGCCTATCTGGTAACACTCTTGCACCTCTTCAGTCTGTCCTTAACTATGCTGTCTGACTAATCCACCTCTCTCTTCACTACTCCCCCAGTTCTCCCTCTGCAAATCCCTCCATTGGCTCCCAATTCCCCAACAAATCCAGTTCAAACTACAAACACTGACCTAAAAAGCCATCTATAACCTGTCCCTTCCCTATATTTTTAAACTAATCTCCAATATCTTACCTCACATAATATCTGGTCCTCCCAAGACCTATTTCTCTCCTCCAAACTTCTTACTTCACCAGTCGCCTCCAAGACTTCCCCTGAATATCCCCCATTCTCTGGAATTCTGTGCTGATTATCCACCATTAGGATTCTACAGCCAAAACTTGATAACCCATTTCTTCAACAAAGTTATAGCCTGCAATGACCACTCTGTCATCTCAACACCCCAAGAGCTGCTGCAACCCCCAAACTACTGTCTCCTTCTCCATCATCCTGTAGACTGAAAGTTGGATGGGCAGGATTCTATTCCTTCTGTACCAGTCTATCATTATTATGTTGTTTACTGTAATCTAGAAAAATACTCAACAAAAAGATAGCCATGAAAAACATCATTGCACTTAGCAGGAGGCTGTAAGCTCCACTGAGATTCAACTCAGATGTCTTAATACTGGTGCACAATCTCCTGCAACCAGCCAAAGCATTGGGGGCGGTTGTGTCACCTGCAACCAGCCATGCTATGGGGGAGGTGATTGGTGGCATTATAGACACAAGTTACCATAGTGCATCAGTCACACAAACACGTGTAACGCATAGTGTCAGCATGCAGCCAGTATGAGTCATGAGTAAGAATGCTTAGTGCAGTCAAAACGCGTCGACTGGATCATGTTGACCATGTAAATTTTTCTTTTGTATGCGTTAATATTTTCCTTTAAAAAAAAAGAAAAAGAAAATCCAGTCCTGTTGATCTAGTATCCAATTTTTTATATTATCCTTGCAGTAAAACAACCCCCAAAGCATTTTTGAACCTCCACCATACTTGACTGTAGGCATTCTGTTCTTTTCTTTTAGATCTAATTCCATTTTTGATAAATAGTGGAATGAAGTCCCCAAGGAAGCTGACATGAAACACGTGTCGAGGCCTGCACCTGGACACATTGCCTATCTGCACTGCATCTGATATTTTACACCTTATTATGGGTAAGCCTCCTATTATTATTTGACAGCTGTCCATTTAATACATTAGGTAATTGGAAATGTTTGGTATACTAGGCACCCATGGAATATGCTAAGCACTTGCTATATGCTATTTTTAAAACTATACTAGATTGCCAAGATATATGGGTAAATACCCTTGTTTTTCACTTTATCTTTTTAAAGTGGTAACCCATATATTTTATACAGTCATATGAAAAAGTTTAGGCACCCCTCTTAACCTTACTCTTTTTTTTTTTTGTTAAAAAATTGTTTTTTGCAACAGCTATTTCAGTGTGATATATGTAATAACTGATGGACACAGCAATATTTCAGGATTGAAATTAGTTTATTGTACTAACCAAAAATGTGAAATATGCATTATTTCAAAAATTGACAGGTGCAAAAGTATGGGCACCTCAACAGAAAAGTGACATTAATATTTAGTAGATTCACCTTTTGCAAAAATAACAGCCTCTAGTCGCTTCCTGTAGCTGTTAATGAGTTCCTGGATCCTGGATGAAGGTATTTTTGACCATTCCTCTTTACAAAACAATTCCAGTTCAGTTAAGTTTGATGGTCACTGAGCATGGACAGCCCGCTTCAAAACATCCCATAGATGTTCAATGATATTCAGTCTGGGGACTGGGATGGCCATTCCAGAACATTGTAATTGTTCCTCTGCATGAATGCCTGAGTAGATTTGGAGTCGGTGTTTTGGATCATTAGTCTTGCTGAAAGATCCATCCCCGGCGTAACTTCAACTTTGACACTGATTCTTGAACATTATTCTCAAGAATCTGCTAATACTGAGTGGAATCCATGCGGCCCTCAACTTTAACAAGATTCCCGGTGCTGTCATTGCCACACAGCCCCAAAGCATGATGGACCCTCTCCCACATTTGACAGTGGGTAGCAAGTGTTTTTCTTGGAATGCTGTGTTTTTGTGGCGCCATGCAAAACGCCTTGCTGTATGGCCAAGCAACTCAATCTTTGTTATCATCAGTCCACAGGACTTCTTCCAAAATGAAACTGGCTTGTCCAAATGTGCTTTTGTGTTCCTCAGGCAACTCTGTTTGTGGTGTGCATGCAGAAACGGCTTATTTCGCATTTACTCTCCCATACAGCGTCTCTGAGACAACGTTTTGTATCCTTCCCCTGAACAACTATGTTGAACAATCTTTTTTTAAGATCATTTGAAGCTGTTTTGAGGAGCCCATGATGCCACTCCTCAGAGAAGATGCAACTAGGAGAACAACTTGCAAGTGGACACCTGAAATAGCTTTTCTCATGATTGGATACACCGGGCTATGAAGTACAAAGCTCAATGAGGTTACCAAACCAATTTAGTGCTTCAGTAAGTCAGTAAAAAGTAGTTAGGAGTATTCAAATCATGAAAATCAGAAGGGTGCCCATACTTTGGCACCTGTCAAATTTTGAAATAATGCATATTTCACATTTTTGGTTAGTGCAATAAACTTCATTTCAAACCTGAAATATTACTGTGTCCATCAGTTACTACATATATCACACTGAAATAGCTGTTGCAAAAAAACAATTTTAAACAAAAAAAAAGAGTAAGAGGGGTGCCCAAACTTTTTCATATGACTGTATATTTACAATGGTGATTGTGCTTTAGGAATGGGTGTCCTCTCCCCAATCACCTTTTTTAACTTTGGTAGTTTATGTATACATGTTGTATGTGATACTAAGTCCTAATCTATCTTTACTATACCACAGTTGTAAGAAGGAAAAAACCGGGCACTGACCTTTCTGAGGCTGGTGGTATTCCGAATGGTAGATCAGAAATGAGGTCCAGGAAACTGGGGTTGCTCTGCAGAGTTGAAGACTGACGAATGCGTTAAAAATGCTGTAAAGATGCAGCACTCAATCGGATGCTGGTTTCAATGCAGCTTTATTTAATTCATGCGGTTACAAACAGAGGAGGGAGGGGTGCATGGGACTGCGGTCACCCTTTTGCATCGGTTGGTGCTTTTACGGGTCCAGATACAATCTATCTTTACTATACCTTTATTACATTTGTCAATTTTTACAAATTAATTGCTGTGAGCATTTTTACTATTAACTTACTTGTTATTTGATGGGCTAAATTAAAACTCTATTTATCGCCTTTTATTAGTAGAATGAAGTTTTCTTTACCAAAAAGTTATATTTTAGTCTCATCTGTATACATAAAAATTTCCCAGGAGGATTTTGGCTTACTTACATACATTTTGGAAAACTGCAGTCTAGCTTTTAATGTCTCTCTATCAGCAGTGGGGTCCTCCAGGGTTTCTTGCCATAGTGCTTCCTATCGATCAAATTTGAAGGATAGATCACATTGACACTGATGCACCCTAAGCTTGCAGGACAGCTTACATTTCTTTGAAACTTGATTGTGGCTGCTTATCCACCATCCATCAATTTTTCTCTGCCATCTACATAAAAGGAGATTAGCTACAGTGCCATGGGTTATAAATCTTTGATTATGGCTAGGGTCACACATGCCAATCCATTTTTTAGAGTGTTTATAAAAACTGATCAATTTTTTTAGGGTGTTTTTTTCAGCCTTCTGTGCACCTATGCGTTTTTTGGACTTAGTAATTTTTTCCAAAAAAACGCATACAAAAGCTTATGCGTTAACGCACGGTGCCTATATGTACCATGTGTTAACGCATGCATTTCCCATAGGGCCCCATGTTGAAAAAACACATGTGTTTTTTTACTGCTAGAAGCGTTTTTGGGTGCAGTAAAAAAAACATCAGCATTTAGCATCAGGTTTAGGACTTAGAAAAAAAAAGTGAAAAAACTGATGTCAAAAACGGATCCTGGGCTTATGTGTGACCCTAGCTTATGTTGTGCACTGTGGACAAATAAACATCAAAATCTCTGAAAATGGAATTGCAACATTGAGATTATTGCTATTTTTTAACAATTTTGGTTCTTACGTTTCAGACAGTTTTCTTCTCCTGTTTCTGTTCTCCATGCTTAGTGTGGTGCACAAAGAAACACAATGAAGAGATTGCATCAACTTCTCTTTCTTATCTGATTTCAGATATGATTTTCATATTGCCCTCAAGTGTTATTTGCCAAAGGTGAATTGAACGAGCATCACATATTGTTTAACATAAATTTTAGAAAGGGGCCAACAATTTGGGGGTAGTTTGTGAAATTATGTCCAATTTGATTTTTTTCTTTTTTTTGTGTTGTTCCAATACACACAAAGGAAAGCAAAATTCAGAAATCTCATTCATTTTACTAGTAAAGTAAAACATTGCAATTATTTGTAAAAAAAAATAAACCCTGAAAAATGCAGCAAAAATCCAACTTGTGAAAAAGCTTAGGGCCGCTTTACACACACCAACTTCTGTGTCCAACTTCTGAACAGATCTCTGGTTGCAGTGAAATCATGGACACATTGTTCCATTTGTACACAGCCACAAAATGGAACAATGTGTCAATGATTTCACTGCAACCAGAGATCTGTTCAGAAGTTGGTCACAGATAAGTTGGTGTGTGTTAAAGCGGTCCTAAGTGTTTTCATTTTAAACATTGTCAGGATTCACATCACGTTTATGATGATCATTTAGCACATACCGTATATACTCGTGTATAAGCCGACCGTGTATAAGCCGACCCCCCTACTTTTGCCCCCAAAATCTGGGAAAACCTATTGACTCGTGTATAAGCCGAGGGTGGACCCCAGCACAGGTATACAGCCCCCAGCAGTGTGGTATACAGGCCCCCGCAGTGGTATACAGGCCTCCCCAGTGGTAGTATACAGCCCCAGAAGTGTGGTATACAGCAGCCTCCCCAGTGGTACATACAGGCCCCAGCAGTGTTACAGCAGCCTCCCCAGTGGTATATACAGCAGCAGCCCCAGTGGTAGTATACAGCAGCCCCAGAGGTATATACAGCAGCCTCCCCAGTGGTATATACAGCAGCCCCAGAGGTATATACAGCAGCCCCAGTGGTAGTATACAGAAGCCCCAGAGGTAGTATACAGAAGCCCCAGTAGTAGTATACAGCAGCCTCAGTGGTATATACAGCAGCAGCCACAATATTAGTATACAGAAGCCCCAGTAGTAGTATACAGCAGTCCCAGTAGTAGTATACAGCAGCAGCCCCAGTGGTAGTATACAGCAGCAGCCCCAGGGGGAATATACAGCAGCAGCCCCACGGGGTATATACAGCAGCAGCCCCAGTGGTAGTATACAGAAGCCCCAGTAGTAGTATACAGCAGCCCCAGTAGTAGTATACAGCAGCAGCCCCAGTGGTAGTATACAGCAGCAGCCCCAGGGGGTATATACAGCAGCAGCCCCACGGGGTATATACAGCAGCAGCCCCAGTGGTAGTATACAGCAGCAGCCCCAGTGGTAGTATACAGCAGCAGCCCCAGGAGGTATATACAGCAGCAGCCCCAGGGGGTATATACAGCAGCAGCCCCAGGGGGTATATACAGCAGCAGCCCCAGGGGGTATATACAGCAGCAGCCCCAGTGGTAGTATACAGCAGCAGCCCCAGGGGGTATATACAGCAGCAGCCCCAGGGGGTATATACAGCAGCAGCCCCAGGGGGTATATACAGCAACAGCCCCAGGGGGTATATACAGCAGCAGCCCCAGGGGGTATATACAGCAGCAGCCCCAGGGGTATACAGACCCCCCCCCATTAGTATACAGGGGCCCCAGCTGTATACAGCAGCCCCAGCTGTATACAGCCCCCCCGTGGTATCCAGGGCCCCCCTTGCTGCACCTGTAAAGGAAGATGTCAGTATACTTATCGCTGCCGCCGCTCCGCTTCTCGGTCACCGCGCTGCTCCGGGTCTTCATGTTTCCTGTTCCTTCTCCGACGCTCGAACAATGACGTCATTTCCTGAGCGCCGGAGAAGGAACAGGAAGCATGAAGACCCGGAGCATCGCGGTGACCGAGAAGCGGAGCGGCGGCGCGGCGGCAGCGATAAGTATACTGACATCTTCCTTTACAGGTGCAGCAAGGGGGGCCCTGGATACCACGGGGGGGCTGTATATACGGGGGGGGTGGGATACCACGGGGGGGGGGGGGGCGCTGTATCATATTACCGTATATACCCGTGTATAAGCCGAGGGGGGACTTTTCAGCACATTTTATGTGCTGAAAAACTCGGCTTATACACGAGTATATACGGTACCTCAGGACAGATTTAGGAGTACATGCTAAATAGAATTCAATTTGCCATACCAAGAAAAATCTTGTGAAAATGTCACTATGAGCTGTTATTAATATTTACTAACCGTGTCATTGCTAACAATTCTTACACCATCACAATTGATGGTTAGAGATAGACCAAAATTTTTTTGCTGCCTATTGGGATCCTAAATGTGAATCACCACTGTTAGCAGCTGAATTCAAGAAAAAATAACAATTAAGGCTGGCTTCACATTTGCGTTCCCCTCCGCAGCGTTCTGCGGATAGGAACCGCCATGTGAGCGCAGACACTGTGCGTCCCTATGTTTATAATGGGGACGCACTGTGCTGCGCTTGACTGCGCATGACCGTGCGCTCCCATTCATTTGCCTGTGTGATTTATATGTATGTGCATGCTTGCGTACAAATCATACATTGTCGTCCGCACCAGGAACGCAACATGTCGCGTTCCTGGTGCGGACGAGAGAGAGTGATTTGTACGCAAGCATGCACATACGTACAAATCACATAGGCAAATGAATGGGAGCGCACGGTCATGCGCAGTCAAGTGCAGCACAGTGCGTCCCCATTATAAACATAGGGACGCGCGGTGTCTGCGCTCACATGGCGGTTCCCCTCTGCAGAACTTTGCGGTGGGGAATGCAAATGTGAAGCCAGCCTAAACATGGAAATTCAAAAATAGAAATCTGCTAAAAAAAAATAATACATGACACAAATGACATTATAGCCTTACTGGCTAGACAAGCAGTGTAGATGTGGAAACATGCACATCTCCACCTTAATCCGGCTTCACACCACAGTTTTTTCAGGTCCAGGGCTGTCCGGTGTGAACCTGACAGCCACGGACCCGATTTTGGACTAATGCATGCCTATGGTGCCGGATGGACCAGATGGCAGTGATTTGCCATCCGGTTTTGTCCCAGTCCGACAGCATCAGGCTGCATTAGATTTTTGTCCTGGACACAAAATCGCAGCTTGCAGGATTTTTGTGTCCGGGGCAAAAATCCGACAAAGTCGTATCCTCCCGGATCCACCTGGATCCGGTGCGATCCAGCGCCCCCTAACATGGGAGGCTATGGGCGCCGAATCGCACTGGATCTGACAGAAAATCACATCCAGCTGCCGGACGCTGGGTGCTGAAGTTCAGCGACAGCTGGCACTGAACTTCATCACCTAGAGAGCTCCTACCTGAAATTTCAGAACCGTGGCAAGCTTCCCGCTAGATGTGATTTTGAAATTTCAGAACTTTGGACAGCGCACCACACCACACACTGCCGATTCTGGCAGCAAACAGGACTGGAGGTCATATTTGCCCTCCAGTTCTGTTTGGTCGGATCCCTGATGGAGTGACCTATACTGCAGAAGGTCACGAAACGCATTGGGGTCCTCCGGTCCGGACCACCCTCTCCCCCTCTGTTGCCTCCGTGTTGATGGCCAGCGATGGCTCTGGTAAATATGTAAACCTGTTACGTCACTAAGACAAAGTATTTATACTATGCCTGTCATTTGGTGAATTACCGTATATACTCGTGTATAAGCTGACCCGTGTATAAGCCGACCCCCCTACTTTTGCCCCAAAAATCTGGAAAAACCTATTGACTCGTGTATAAGCCGAGGGTGGACCTCAGCACAGGTATATAGCCCCCGCAGTGTGGTATACAGGCCCCCCCAGTGGTAGTACATAGGAGCCCCAGCAGCCCCAGTGGTAGTATATAGGAGCCCCAGCAGCCCCAGTGGTAGTATATAGGAGCCCCAGCAGCCCCAGTGGTAGTATATAGGAGCCCCAGCAGTATACAGGCAGCCCCAGCAGTATACAGGAAGCCCCAGCAGTATACAGGCAGCCCCAGCAGTATACAGGAAGCCCCAGCAGTATACAGGCAGCCCCAGCAGTATACAGGAAGCCCCAGCAGTATACAGGAAGCCCCAGCAGTATACAGGCAGCCCCAGCAGTATACAGGCAGCCCCAGCAGTATACAGGCAGCCCCAGCAGTATACAGGTAGCCCCAGCAGTATACAGGCAGCCCCAGCAGTATACAGGCAGCCCCAGCAGTATACAGGAAGCCCAGCAGTATACAGGCAGCCCCAGCAGTATACAGGAAGCCCCAGCAGTATACAGGCAGCCCCAGCAGTATACAGGCAGCCCCAGCAGTATACAGGCAGCCCAGCAGTATACAGGAAGCCCCAGCAGTATACAGGAAGCCCCAGCAGTATACAGGAAGCCCCAGCAGTATACAGGCAGCCCCAGCAGTATACAGGCAGCCCCAGCAGTATACAGGCAGCCCCAGCAGTATACAGGCAGCCCCAGCAGTATACAGGTAGCCCCAGCAGTATACAGGCAGCCCCAGCAGTATACAGGCAGCCCCAGCAGTATACAGGAAGCCCCAGCAGTATACAGGCAGCCCCAGCAGTATACAGGAAGCCCCAGCAGTATACAGGCAGCCCCAGCAGTATACAGGCAGCCCCAGCAGTATACAGGCAGCCCAGCAGTATACAGGAAGCCCCAGCAGTATACAGGCAGCCCCAGCAGTATACAGGCAGCCCCAGCAGTGTATACAGCCCCAGTGGTAGTATATTGCAGCCCCCGCGGTAGTATACAGCAGCCCCCGTAATCCAGGGCCCCCCCAGCCTCTCTCCGGTCACCTGGAAAGGAAACTATACTTATCAGTGTCCGCTGTCCGCGCCCGCTCGCATCTGCCGACATCGCGATCCTCCATCTTCATGCGGCGTCTTCCTGTTTCCTGTGCGCGTCGCAAGGAATGACGTCATTGCTGCGACGAGCACAGAAACAGGAAGACGCCGCATGAAGATGGAGGATCGCGATGTCGGCAGATGCGAGCGGGCGCGGACAGCGGACACTGATAAGTATAGTTTCCTTTCCAGGTGACCGGAGAGAGGCTGGGGGGGCCCTGGATTACGGGGGCTGCTGTATACCGATGTATACACCGGTATGTACCGATGTATACATCGGTATACAGCACTGACTCGCGTATAAGCCGAGGGGGGTACTTTTCAGCCCAATTTTTGGGCTGAAAAACTCGGCTTATACGCGAGTATATACGGTAATCCATGGTGCTTTACGGATAACCTGTATACCGGGAACATTTTAGGTGTGGGCATCCCCCCATTGGTCAATATGGGATTTGTGGAGCATGTGTTAATACTGCCTATGTAAACTCTAACCCTAATGACTATAGAGAGAGAGGGAAATAATATACCTCTGTATAAACCTGTTTGTAAATGGATCTCTGTGAAGACACCATTATATAACTGACTGTAAAATGATGGGACATTAATTTCAGAGCTGTTCATTTATGGTGAATTGTATACGGTACAAGCCATTGACTGGCTTTATGCACGGGAGCCCTTTACAACTCCCCTTCCCTGTCCTTGACTTTTGTTAAAAATAATAAAATTTAACTTTTGCAAAATTTAAAGCCTGTACTCCTTTTCTAAGTTATGAATATTTGGTGGAGTAGCTTTCTGAATTATGACCCCTAATTCTAGTGTGGTTTACTTCTTACTTATGGAAATTTGTATTATAGTTCTGGAATATAATAGCACTGGAGGATAATGAGTTCCTGGATCAAATTTGTTTCTTCTCACATTTTTGATAGTTTATTAGTGTCTTTTTTTCTCAACACGTTTTTTGGTACCCTCTTGATTATTTTCAATTAATTCTTTTGATGTTTTCTGTGATCATCCCCCAATATCTTAGTAATTTCAAGAGTGCTACATCCCTCTTTAAGGCTTTTAAATAATATGAATTTTTAGTCAGTTAACTCTTTTTTGGCCCACTTGGCATGAAGTAATCAATCTTCCTAATAATTGTCACGGTCTCCACACTTTCCTTGTCTGTTATGTTTCTACTATGTGGAGGCTGTCAGTCTTGTTTTGGTTTTGCTGGGTCTGTGCTGCAATCATTTGTGTTCACTTCCCTTAATTAGTCCTCTACTTAAGCATGCTAGCTCCTCCACCCAGTGCCAATCGTACACTTGCTGCTGCCTGTGTAAGACTAATATCTCAGTGTGGAAAGCAATTATACAGCCATATTGATGAACCCTTTCACTAATATACCAAACTCTTATTAATCAAATCTTAACAATCCATCTATGTTAAATATTTGAATTGCTTTTTGGGTGATACAAAAAACTGTGTTGAACCTATCATAGTTATTTTTTTAATAATGCTATTTACATATAAATGATATAACAATTCTCATTCTTCTTAATAAAAGTAAACATTTTACATCTTTTTAACCTGCTCATGGTTTATCTTGTTTTTTTTATGCTGTGTAAAATCTAATATTTAGCTTCCATAAAGTAAAAGTTGTGATTAGTATCTGGAGCATGTAGTCTAAAGCCTGCAGGCATACAGTGCTGAAGATGCGGGGAACAGAATGAACATTAACTTGATGTTGATAAAAATAATGAAGATGGTAATAGTAATAATAATGAAGATGGATTTCACGTAATTAATCTCCAGAAGCTATGGTACTTCTGTGCTCTGTTTATTTTTATTTTGAAACAAGAGAGCCACAAAGACTTTTAGACACAGTATGCGGATTCTTTGAAGGCAAATACAAATTCTAACATGGACAGTGCTTTTAAAGGGGTTTGTCCTGTTATAATAGCAGATCTGTATGGTTTCTATACCTGGTACATCCCTGACCCGCAGTTACTTGTTCCAACTACAGCAGGATGTAATTACTTTGATTGTCACTGCACTGTGCAGATCCATTCAATGTGTTGTGGTCACTGCCAGGTACAGTAGAAGACAGTGGCGTAACTTCAGGCCCAAGGGCCCCGATGTGAAAGCTTCAACGGGGCCCCCAATTATTGCAAATCTTTAATAGTATTAGTCTTTTTCTATAGGCCAAATGGACTTTTGGGGCCCCCCTAGGCTACAGGGCTCGGGTGCGATTGCAACCTCTGCACCTGTGGGAGTTACGCCCCTGGTAGAAGAGCTCTGGTTCTTTTACATTGAAAAGTCTGAAATTACCACCTACTGGAAACCCGCAACATAAATTGATATAGTGTGGATCTGAAGCCTGCAATGTCAGTTTATACTGTGGTCATACTGCTACTATTGAAAACTTATGTCAAAAATAATACTGTGATTGCATTGTGTGCACCAAGCTAGTGGGAGGCCTGCGTTCATTTGTAATGCATTGTGTTTGTAAGCTAAGTTTTCTTTTAACAGTCTCTAAGCAGTAACAGAATGGACCTACTTAGGGCACAACCAAAAAAGGACCATACTGGGATCCATCTTACTCATGTACTGTATATGACATTCAACATGGGAACTTGAACATTCTTCCTATTGAAGCAAGATCCTCATCCCTGATTATCCTAAATTAGTTGTTAGAAGAATCAGGAACCGCAAGGCCCTCTCAAGGTGCAATTTTAGATGACCCATACACAACCTTGGTAGAGGTATTTAATTAAATGGTTTATTCTATATGCTGGTTGTCACTGTGCTTTGCCGATCACATGATCAGATGTTTGGGTCGCAGGAGAACTCAGGACATGAAGTTCAGCAAGCAGGGAGAGACGGAGGGAAGCGTTGGAGAGGTAAGTTACATTTTATTGTACAAATTATTTTTGTGTGTGCAGCAGCATGGGGATACATCTAAGATGGATGGGAGGATATATCTAAGATGGATGAGAGGCTATATCTAAGATGGATGGGGGGCTATATCCCACTTGGGGGGTCATATCTAAGATGAATGGGGGCTATATCTAAGATGGATGGGGGCTATATTTAGGATGGATAGGGCACTATATCCCAGGAAAGGGTGCCATATCTAAGATGGATGGGCGCTATATCTAAGATGGATGGGGGTATATCCCAGGAAGGAGGGCCATATCTAAGATGGATAGGGAGACATATGTAAGATGGATAGGGGGGCTATATCTAAGATGGATGGGGGGCTATATCTAAGATGGATGGGGGGCTATTTCCCAGGAAGGGGGGCCATATCTAAGATGGATGGGGGGCTATATCTAAGATTGATGGGGGGCTACAGTATATCCCAGGAAGGGGTGCCATATCTAACATGAATGGGGGCTTTATCTAAGATAAATGGGAGGCTATATCCCAGGAAGAGGGCCATATCTAAGATGGATGAGGGGCTATATCTAACATGGATGGGGGGCTATATCTAAGATAGATGGGAGCTTTATCTAAGATGTATGGGGGGCTATATGCATGATGGGAGCATATCCAGCATGAGAGGGCCATATCCAGGATGGGGGGGCTATATCTAAGATGGATGAGGGAGCATATCTAAGATAGATGGGGGGGCTATATCTAAGATAGATGGGGGGCTATATCTAAGATGGATGGGGGGCCATATCTAAGATGGATGGGGCACTATATCCCAGGAAGGGGGCTATATCTAAGATGGATGGGAGGCTATATCTCAGAAAGAGGGGCCATGTCTAATATGGATGGGGGGCTATATCTAAGATGGATGAGAGGGCTATATCTAAGATGGATTGGATGCTACATCCAGGATGGTGAGCATGTCCAGCAAGAGAGGGTTATATCCAGGATGAGGGGTAATGAACCCGGATGGGGGGCTATATCCCAGGATGGGGGGTCATATCTAAGATGGATAGGAGGCTATATTCCAGACAGGGAGGTCATATCTAAGATAGATGGGGGCTATATCTAAGATGGATGGGGGCTATATCCAGGATGGTGGGGCATATCTAAATGAGAGGGCCATATCCAGGATGAGGGGTAATGTACCCAGATGGGGGGACTATATCCCAGGATCGAGGGCTATATACCATGATAGGGGCCATAGCTTGGATGGGTATTATACACCAGGATAGAGGACATATATTACCTTAAAGGGGCCAAGATGGGCATTACCCCCATATGTGTAAGCAGCAGATTCCCCAATCTCCCTCATAAGACTGCATTATAACCACATTTTTTGCTTAATTTTTTCCCTATTTTCCTCCTCTAAAGTCTGGGTGCGTCTTATGGTCCGCTGCGTCTTCTAGTCCAAAAATATGGTATATCAGTTGACACACATGTAATATGATATATGCATTTACCTGTAGTTGCTCCAAAGTCTATGCTGGCCAACTACCCAACAACTCAGCAGAAGAGTATAACAGCATATACTTCTAACATTGCCAAAACTATTTATTATTTATTATTATTATTTATTATAGCACCATTTATTCCATGGTGCTTTACATGTGAAAAAAGGGCATTCATGGTCAGGTACAATAATTATCAACAATACACAGCACACATAGGTAGAGGAGGAGAAAGGACCCTGCCACGAGAGCTCACAGTCTACAAGGGATGGGTGAAGTTGCACTAGGTTAGTGCTGCTCATGCAGCAGTTGAATGGACTGAGGGCCACTGCACATTATAGGCTTGATGGAAGAGGTGGGTCTTCAGGTTCCTTTTAAAGGTTTCCACACTAGGTGAGAGTCTGATGTGTCGGGGCAGAGAGTTCCAGACTTTGGGAGATGCAATAGAGAAATCTTGTATGGTTTGTGAGAAGAAGAGATAAGAGGGGCATAGAGACAGATGTCTTATGAGGAACACAGATTGTGTGTAGGTAAGTAACTAGAAACAATACACAGACTTTTCATTTTTGCATGCTCTTAATGGTAGTATATCAGGGTAGGGTTACAGGTGCTTGTGCTCGAGATTGTTCATACCAGAATTAGGGGTGGGGATGTTGTTCCCAAATTACTTCAACTTGAATCCAAATGGATCCATGTTTTGGTCTCCTAGCCCAAAGTGACTGAACGAGGAATTTCGTTCACTGATTCTTACAAAGAAAGATGTGTTATTAACATTCCCTTTTTTTTGTTTCTCTTTTAGTTCACAATCTATCATTCATTTCACTTCCCATTTTTGCCACAAATCCATAACTTACATGAAGATTGGTTCATGTTTTTATTCACCTACTACATAACTTGATTTTGTTTTACTGATCTTTGTTGTTAAGATTTCATTTATCTATTTTTATACTTTTTCTAAACACTTCTGTATGTATAGTGACAAGCAAAAGGGTAACAATGTTTTGAACTGACTTTCAGGTTCTATATCTCACCATTCACAACAGCTTGAGTGTGAGACTACCTTTATTTTATAGATAATCATTTGGCTATCACATACATAATTTAAATTTCAACTATTTAACATATGATTAGTTATGTAGATTCTTGGAATGTTACTGCATTGTTATTTTTTCTCCTGGTGACTGAACACTTTTTTTCTTCTTGTAGACTACAAATTACAATCTGTTCTCACATTGCCTAATAGCTCAAAGTCGTATTAGGTTGATTTCAAAGCGAAAGGTCACTGGTTCAAATCAGCCATGAATAAGATTTCCCAAGAAAAAAGAAACCGCATCATTCAGTTCATCCATAGAAGTCTCACAGCCAAGAAAATTGCCAAACTCTATTAGATGAGTGCCATGACAGCTGAAAGAGTACGAAAATTCTGTCCATCCATTCCAACACCAAGAGGTGGATGTCCAGGCAAAATATTGAAGTCAACAAGTCAGCTCATCACAAGATCGATCAGTTTGGCATGATAAATATTGCAGTGGAGGTGGCTCTTCTGCTTCATAATAGTGAGATCACTGATGACCATGCAAAGCACATTATACAAGTCTGCAATGCTGGCCCAAAAAAGGTGAAATAGTCTCAACCTCAATATTATCATAAAAAGCATTGGCTTGAGTTTGCTAAGAAGTACTAAAAGGGGACAGTAGAAGATTGTAGTGTTGAGACAAAAGTCAATAGACTAGACTCTGATGGTGCAAAAGGTTCTGGAAGAAACAAAGAAAAAAGGGGATAACAGATTGAGAAATTGATGGAACTGTCAAATTTAGAGTAGGTAGCCCAATTATATGGGGTTGTTTCACAGCAAAAGGCATTAAGCACTTGACCAGGATCAATGGTTTGTCTTAAAGAGGACCTGTCACCCCCTGCTGCATAGCAATCTGAATGCAGCATTTCTGCTGCACTCAGGGAAGGGGTCCCCATGTGTGTGCTGTGTACCCCTAGATATAGCCTTAGAAAACTCACCGTAGAATGCAGAAGCATTCCCTGTGGCTGGAGTGAGCTTGATTGATGGGGGGGGCCATTCCCTCCCCCTGCCTCACCGTGCTGCTTCTGCTGTGCTGGCTCTGCCCTCCTCCTCTCTGTCACTCATCCTGCCGCACACAGCATGCCAATCATTTGTCCTGCCCTGCTGTCTGAACAAAGCATAAACAGCACAGCAGGAGGTGGCACAGAGAGGCGGGGGGGAGGGAATGGCCCAGTCAATTGAGCTCACTCAGCCACAGGGAATACCTTCATAGCTTCTAACAGTGAGTTTTACTAAGGCTATATCTCGGGGTACACAGCACACAGACACAAGGAGTACCCCTTCCCTGAATGCAGCTGACATGCTGCATTCAGTGCTGCATTTAGATTGCTATGCAGCAGGGGGGTGACAGGTCCTCTTTAATGTTGACACATTCGAGTACTATGGATCTGAAAAGGATGACATGGTGTTCAAGAAAGACAATGACCTTAAGCATACATCAAAATGGCAAATAAATGGTTCAATGACAATGAAGTAGAGTTGCGGGATTGGTCCCCACAGTACCAGACCACAATACAAATTAATACTTGTCAGTAGAATTGAAGAAAAAGTTGTATACATTGCCAAGTCAGCCAACCAATATGCATCAACACTAGGACTGTGTATAAGAGACTCCGAATTGAAATTTAGTCAACACAAGCTTGAATCTGATCAAGAGCATGTCAGGCAATGTTGAAATCCAAAAGAAATGTACAAAATACTAACAAAATAATAAAAAGTTGAATTTAGATTTTTAGGAGCCCAACGGTAACAATGCAGTGATATGACAAGAATCTGCATAACTAATCATATGCTAAATAGTGACAAGTCAAATCTATGTACAAGATACCCAAGATGATATTCTATAAAATGAAGGTAGTCTCATGCTCAAGACTGTAGTGGCTGATGAGATAGAGAACCAGAAAGTCAAAGGTTCAAGACATTGTTACCCTTTTGCTTGTCACTGTATTTTTATTCACACCAACCTCTTTGGGAACATCATTCTTTCACAAAAGTCCAATGATATTATGAAATCCCATATTCTAGCTCCAAGTATCCAGCCCTCTCATTAGCATCAGATTAAAGTTGTATTTATTGGTTGGTTTAATTGGACCCAAATGAAAACTACACACTGAAACGTGTTCACATTCAAGCCATAGTCTGTAACTAATTTAGCGCCAACAAGGTACTATCTGGATTTTAATTAATACTATTAAAAAAGGTGACATTTTTAATACAAGACTACTACTGGATTGAGAGGTTTCTGCTGGATTGTTGATATTTGGTGCCTACTTCAGTTTCAAGGCTTGCCGCAGCCTAATCTGGACAGACCATTAAGCAGGAACACAGAGGATCTAGTCTACATTTCTCTGAGTGAGCTAACAATTTTTATCCCTTTTTTATATTATTATGCATTGTTATGTAGTGATTATTTATGTATTGCTGTTAAAAATGAGCAGATCGATCTGTGGAGGATCGAGTTTGAGCCAAATTACCTAAAATTTGTGCTGTCATGCAAACTTGATCGGCACCATTTCCGACACAGTAGAAGCCTTAGGCTGGGGTCACACTGAGCCTTGGATCCGTCGTTAAAACCATTAGTTTTTCAACATAGAACTTTGTGAAACTGATCCGTTATGTATCCATAGGCTCCAAACCAAAAAACTGCAGTGTCAAAGTGCACTGATAAAAACGCTATGCGTTTTTGCATCAGCATCAAAAAACGCTGCTAGCAGCGTTTTTGGGCGCTGTAGCAAAATTGCTTGCGTTTTTTTAACATGGGACCCTATGGGAAATGAATCCGTTAATGCATGGTACATATATTTACCATGCGTTAACGGATCTGTCAAAGCTAGCGTTTTTTGGCATTAAAATGGCAACTTAAAAAAATGCCTAGCATTAACGCAGGCTTCCAAAAAAAGTCCCTCCAAGTGTGACCCCAGCCTTAGAGAGTGGATGAAGCATTGGAATGTGGAAAAATGTCTGCTTGAGTGGTGGACTGAGCATGCCCATAATGCACTGCAGCTATGCCATCTGGTAGATTAACATACCTGAGTGAATAGAATAGGAAAGACCAGCGCCTCACAAGTTGGTGTTGATGTCAAATCTTTATTTTATCCTGCTACCTATGCGACGTTTCGATCCCTAATGATCTTTCTCAAGCACATTACACAGTGTAAAGAAACCCTCTCAACCCCTTCCTGACTCATGACGTTATACAAACGTCATGGGTTTCGGTGCCTTCCCGACCTACTGTATGATGTTGTCTTGCAACACCGATGACCGGCGTCGGTGAAATATCATCAATGCTGCAGGTACATGGGGACCTGTAGTTTACCCCAGAAGGGTGGCTTTGCCACTCCCCATTCCCTCCTCCCCCCCCCCCCCCCCGTGGCTACATTTTGGAAAGGGGCTAAAATGCACAAAAGTTAAATGGAAGATTCAGAGTCCCGACAAATAGTGGTTAGACATGAATGGATGCTCACACACTCACTCACACACACTCACTCACATACACACTCACACACTGTGCGACTGCTATGGTTGGCAGTTGAAAGTGAAATTGTCAATCACCGCGATTGTAATATTTTACCAATGAAACTTGGTGAAATATTATAATCCAACCATGGCCGATGAGGCAATATCACCCTCTGCCAATCCCCTGCCCGCCCCTACCCATCGATCGCTCACCGCTCCCTGTGATCAAGGCGTCGCAGCTGCCACCCGCTCCTTCAGCATCCCTCTGTGCTGACTTTGTGTGTGTGTATGTGAGGGTGTATGTGTGTGGATGTGAATGTGTGTGTATGTGAGTGTATATGTGTGTATGTGTGTGTGTATGTTAGTGAGTGTGTATGTATGTGAGTGTGTGTGTATGTGAGTGAGTGTAAGTGAGTGTGTGTGAGTGTGTATGTGAGTGAGTGTGTGTGTATGTGAGTGTGTATGTGAGTGAGTGTGTGTGAGTGAGTGTGTGAGCATCCATTCATGTCTAACCACTATTTGTCGGGACTCTGAATCTTCCATTTAACTTTTGTGCATTTTAGCCCCTTTCCAAAATGGACTGTGTTGCTTTGCTCTTGTTCATGTGATCCTCCTTCCTTTCCTTTATAAACTCTAGAATACCTTCTAGCCAATACTTGAGTATTCTGCTGGTATTCCTGGCTCCTTGCTTCTTAAATAGCTCCTCCTCTAGTAAGTGTGGACTAGTTCTTTCCAGCAACCTCTCCAGCTCTCAGTGATTCACCTACAATTTGCTGCTTGTGTTTTTCAGCATCTGCCTCAGCCTACCAGCAATGGTCATGTAAACCCTGTCTGCTTTTTGCAGCTTATTGTTGTTAAGTGTGCCGTAGCCTTATTCTGGACAGTTTGGACTTCCTAAGGCTCACTCCTCTGCACTGGTTTCGGGACTCATTCTCAGAGATTTGCCTAATCCAGGTCCCCTTGGTGTGGTATGTGTTTCCTACTAAACTAAGGATTGCAGATAGGAGAAAAGGCACTAATGGACATGCTCCCGCTCCGAAATGATTCCACATTCAAAGGCTGTATGAATTCATCAGGTTATATTTATTCTACACATTTCAGGAATGATCCCCTTCTTCAGGAATACCACAAAAATGACACAGTAAAGAGATTTACTGTGTCATTTTTGTGGTATTCCTGAAGAAGGGGTTCATCCTCGAAATGAATATAAATATCACCTGATGAATAGTGATGGGCGAGTCCTAAATTACTCGGAATCGCTTGACTCTAGCGAGTCCGAGCCCAGGACTCGCTACTCGTTGCGAGTCTAGCGAGTCCAATGTTAATGAATGGGGAAGCGAGTAATAGCGAGTAATGTGTGATTTAAAAATCGCAGATGTGTCTCGGAAAGCACTCGCATTGCCGTGTCGGAAGCCGGACTCGCAACTGTATTTTGCTGCTGTCTCCGAGGCCAAACTCGCATGTGTTTGACTTATTTGGCGCCGATGAGGCGAGGCAAACGATTTTCTGCAGCAAACCCCATGCTTTTAGCAAACCCCATGCTTTTAGCAAACAGGAAATAAGCTGACTCGAGCTGCCAGACGCGCAGAAACACACAGAGCAAGCATGGCCCCTGCCAACACCCTGCAGTTGATTGCTATGGTGGAGGCTCGGCCCCTGCTTTGGCTGCCCACTGACCCTGCCTATGGGGATAACGTCCAGCGGACTACAGCCTGGAGGGAGATCGCTCAGGTCATGTTCCCTACATTCCATCTTAGTGGCCATGGTGCACAGGGCAATATGGGTGAGTTAAATGTGTTCACACGTTATATTGCATTTACCGTATATAGTCGTGTATAAGCCGACCCGTGTATAAGCCGACCCCCCTACTTTAGCCCCAAAAAACTGGGAAACCATATTGACCGCCATCCTTGTATACAGCGGCTATCACTGGTAGACAGCCCCCCAGCAGAGTATACAGCTCCACCTGCAGAGTATACAGGCCCCCCGTGTGTATACATGCCCCCGATATTAGGGTATACAGCCCCCCCGTGGGTATACAGGCCCCCCAGCAGTGGGTATACAGGGCCCCCAGTGGTTATACAGGGCCCTCATAGTAGGGTCTACAGCCCCCCCGTGGGTATACAGGCCTCCAGCAGTGGGTATACAGGGCCCCCATAGTAGGGTATACAGCCCCCCTGTGGGTATACAGGCCCCCAGCAGTGGGTATACAGGGCCCCCGTGGGTATACAGGGCCCCCATAGTAGGGTATACAGGGCCCTCAATGTGTTATCATGCGCCGTCGCATGGTTGCCTATATTTGGATGGGGTCACAATAGTACACTTAGTTTAAGGGCTGGTCCTCCTGGCTCTGAAGGCCAGGGGGTTGGGTGTATATAAATACCACTAATGAGCGGAGTCTGGTGCTCGCACTATTACATTCTCTATGCGTTGACATGTGCCCTGCCCCATTTCTGATTGTGGCCACATGAGCTCAATGTCTGTAATGCTGTTGATGATGTTACACACTGTCGTGTCACTGTGCCTTGTATACACATTACACACACAACATGAATAAAATGTTATTGTTGATTTGTACACATACTTTTAGTGTTTCAAATGTTACAGAGGTCTAAACCCGGTTTGAAATAATTTCACAGTTGACCTAATTATCAAACGGTGGAGGAGCTGCTGGGACCAACACAAGCGGCAACACCGCAAGATCATGGAGGGGTGACCGGAAGCTCATCCAGGGCCGATCTATTGCCACTACGACCGGTTGTCCTTCCTTGAACCGGTGGCCCGTATGCCAAGGTATGTGTCTGCTGCACTGTTGTGTACTATTATTGTTATTATTATTTATTTATATAGCGCCATTAGGTTCCATGGCACTTTACATGAGGATAAGGGTTAACGACAAAAAACAGTACATGAAGACAATCAGGTCATACAGGTACAAGAGGAGAGGACCCTGTCCACGAGGGCACACAGTCTACGTATGAAGCTCTATAATGAGTGTGGTGGTTTACATACCCACACTGGGGTTTGTTTCTGCCATGGTGCAACACAATTCTATTACCTTTGGCAATGATCCAGGACATACACATTTATAGTCACATTGTGACGTTGGGACAAATAAGCAATGTTCTGCAGGGTGGTCAGACACAATGTTCCGTGACCTCACAATTAGCTATTATTGTTGGCATGTTTGTGGAACAAAGCCATGTTCTTCCCTGCAATGGCCTCTAAGGTGTGTGGCCTTGTCTGGTTTGCCTGTCACAAGCCTCATTTGTATCAGTTCCTAATGGCCTCGACTTGCATAAGGGCCACATACATCCCTACACGTTTAGTTGTGTGTGTTTTTTTCGGCTAAATAACATTGCAAGGATATACCCCTTTTGCACTAAACTGTTTGTACACCATCCCAGATTGTTGACACAGTCACACACATTTCAGGACATACCCTGTATCACTACAAATACGTGTGGTTCAGTTTTCCCATGGGTATATTTGGGGCTGCAAGGTGATGGTGTAGATATTAGGGCCCACATGTGAATTTAAGTTTTTTTGTCGTTAACTCATGGGCACATTACGAATCCTCCGGAAAACATAGTGTATTAATGCTGTATAAAATCAAACTAAAGAGGGCCATATTTTAAGTGCAACAGGCTATTATGTCCAAGGTCCTTTAGGAAACCCGAGGTTTGCCTTTGCTGCTCCCGGTTTTTTTGTTCGGCCCCGTTGGAATTACTGTAAAACTGTCCATCTGTGCATACCACCTTGTTTGGCACCAACTATGTGTGACGTGCTGCTCAAAAACAACCCCATACTCTATGTCCATTACAGTCGTTTCAAAACCCAAGCCATCTGTTTGGTGTGTTTTTTTTACCAAGACATTCCTGATTAGCATACATGGCAGCAAAAAGGAGTGTAGGCCACTAACGCCGAATGCTCATGTGTCACCTATGCTGCATGACTCCATTTCCTGTCTTGCTCACCTGCCCTATAGATCTGGGTTATGTGCATTGAGACCAAGGCCGCCCACACTGTGTCTTTTTGTGTCCATCTGATGGCAAACAACCCTGAAGAATGTGTTTGCCTCACAGTGTCAGGCTATAGCTTTGTCCACATAAAGTTTCCACAAAAAATCTAAGCAATAGTTGTGGCCACTAATATGTCTTCAAGTGACTACATAGCTGTCCTGCCTAAGGCAGGGCACAGTGTAATAGTGCAGACAAATTTTTAAATTTCTAATGTAATGGCAAAAAATCGTGGAGCAACACTACCCACACATAGAATATTGGTTGAGGCATGAGCCAAAATGTCCTTAATTTATTTGCTGCAATTCCATCTTAAGGGCAACAATGAAAAGACACACAATACACAGATACACTGAGTCAAAAAAGCGTGCACATGTTATGTTTGGCCTATGGTTTTGTTTCCAAACGCAACCCATTCACCAAATGTTTTTTATATTTACCCACAGAGCTGCTCACTATCTGAGGCGGCGGCGTATACCGCCAGCACAGCTGCCTGAGGAGGCGAGGGAGGCCCCTGAACCACCACCAGAGGAGGAGGGAGTACCACCACCACCACCACCTCCGCCACCACCACCACCTTTGGGGCCACAGGAATAAGAAGAGGATGAAGGGCCACACCAGCGGTCTCCCCAACCAAACCAAGCTGTGGCCATCCAGCTTCCTCCACTGCCGACTGCCAGCAGTGTGGGGAGTCACCTGAACCCCAGCAGCCCTGCTCAGATCCCTGCGGCACCAAAAGACCACCGAGGACAATGTAATGCTGACTTTGCCTGCAGTCTCATACCATTCTTGGATGATATTCCATTCGAGAGACGACTGCGGGCTTGGTCAGCAATACATATTGTAATTGACGCCTGTCGGCCCCCAAACCACCCTGGCCAGGTGTTTTCGTATTTGGAGGGGTGGCAGCAGTCTACCTCCAACAGACTGGATAGGCCCACACCCCGGGAGAGCTACGTGGCGACCCAGAGGTGGTGTCCACCTAACAGGGGCCTACCAACCCAAGGCAAACTGGCCCAGATGACCCACCCTACAGGGTTACAACCATTGGGTGAGGTAATACATGGGGCCCTGGACCTCCTCCACGACCAGGGTGATGGTGTCCCGGTAGAGGCAACCCCACAGAATGCGCCAACCTACCACCAGCTGTAGGGCACTTTTTTTTTGTGATTATTTGTTTGTTTGTTTGTTCTTTTTCTTCAATTGCTACATGTTTTTGCATAGTGGGATAGATCCTACCTATATGTGATAGTGGTGCCCCCAGACTAACTTTGACGCTTATTTGTTTGTTTGTATTGTGCAATGCACAATTTATTTTTTATTTTGTTATTTTTATGTATACTTTTTACAAAGTTAAAAAAAAAAAAAAAAAAAAAAAAATCTGACATCTTTGCCATTAAGGCTTAATAATACACAGTTTATAAAAACTGCTTTGTGTCTGTCTTTTTTCAGGGAATGGATGTGTAGGTTTTTTTTGCGGGTGGGCTTAAAGTCATCATCATTAGCAAGTACTTTACGGCCCGCATGGCGCATGAAAGCACCTTGGTTATCATGTGTAAAATCATGACTGCACATAGAAATGTTGCTGACAAATAAATAGTGCCTGTGTTTGTGGGGGGGTTACTTAATGACTTGGTATGGCAACAACACTAGGAAGACAGATGCGATAGGCTGGGACATCTACTTGCAACACAGCGCGTCTACGCGTTATCTCCGTAGCGTACAGTGGGACCCTTCGCCAGGCTCCAGCAGGATCTTAGTACAAGCCACGTCTTCGATGCAGGCATAGGCTTGTTGCCTCAAAAAATTAGCCCAAGGGGCGGGATCAACTCTTTTTAGAAATAGAGGAGGGCGCGTGGCCCATACTATATTCTTGCTTGTCCTGAGAGCATAGGAGAAGCAACGTACACGATGCAGGCATAGGCTTGTTGCCTCAAAAAATTAGCCCAAGGGGCTGCATTGTCTTTTTAAAAAAAAATAAAAATTATAAATGCTCACAAGCGGATGCACTTGTAAAGTAAAAACATGTTTACTGATTGCGTATTTTTTTATCATGCCACAAATGTTTCAGGAACATGACTTATCACATCGTCTCAGCTGAGGGAGATGCCGATACTTCCTGTCTTAAAAGGGCATAAAGTTAAAAGCGCAATATTCCAATCCTATTAATTATGATTACGTTACAATACATTTGGGTCCTGTCGTCTGGGGGGCTTACGAACTCCGATGATATCCAGTCCTTGTTGAACTTTATGAGAGTCAGCCTGTCGGCATTTTCAGTAGTAAGCCGTGACCTTCTATCAGTGACTATACCCCCAGCGGCACTGAAAACACGCTCTGATGTCACACTAGCAGCTGGGCAGGCCAGCACCTCCAAGGCATACAGAGCGAGCTCTGTCCAAATGTGAAGCTTGGAAACCCAGTAATTAAAGGGTACTGAAGGGTCGGTTAGGAAGCTGGTACTGTCACTGACATACTCGTTCACCATGTTGGAAAATTGTTGTCTCCTAGTCAAGGTGACCGTAAGCATGATCCGTTGTTGATTGGAAGGTCTGTTGAACATCGCCCAGTTGGTGGACATCTTACCCCCACCTCTTCTTGACATTGATGACGTTTGTGTCCCAACCAAAGGCTGCTGTTGCAAAGAGCTGATTCTTCGGGGTACAACGGAGTCAGATGGTGATATGGACATCAAATTGTCAACAACAACAGTCTTGAAAAAATCCATTGTTAAGCCCCTGGGTGACTGCAACAGCAGCGACGGAAATTTGTCTTTGTATCTGGGGTCCAAAAAGGTTGACAACCAATAGAGGTTGCTGCCATATATGTGAATGACGCGTGGATCTTGGGAGAGACATTGAGAAATTACGTATGTGCTAAGCTGCAAAGACTCATCTCTTCGGTTGCAACAGAATGAGGATCACTATGCATCATGGCCTCTAAATCGGTCTCCGCCTCCTCCTCTTCAGCCCACCCATGCTGTACCGACATAAACGTAGGGTTGGGAGTACCATCAGGGTTCACATCAGTACCACAGAAAAATGAATCTTCTTCATCATCACCCTCATCACCTTCTTCTTCCAGACCCAATGTAGCCTGCTGATATTGGCTTGGCTGGCTAGGATCAGCGATGTAAAATTCTGGCTCCATAGCCATCCGCAGGGCCCTCAAAGCTTCTGTTTTCAGATTCAGGAGCGATTCTTTAAGCAAACAGAGCATGGGGATGGTGAGACTGATAATGGACTGATCACCGCTGACAAGTTTGGTGCAGTATTCAAAGTTGTCCAGCAACTCGCAAAGATCAGCGATCCAGACCCACTCTAAAGTAGTAATGTGTCTGGTCTGACTTCCGTGGTGACGGGCATGTTGCAGCTGATACTCCGCTATTGCCCTGTGCTGCTCATTAAACCTTGCCAACATATGGAATGTTGAGTTCCATCTCGTGGGCATGTCGCAAATTAGCCGGTGTTTAGGCAAATTAAATTTGTTTTGAAGGGCTGAAAGACTGCCAACTGCTGTGGACGAATGTCTAAAATGGGTGCAAATTCGCCTCACCTTCTCGAGTAGGTCAGATAACTCGGGGTATATTTTAAGGAATTTCTGAACTATTAGGTTCAGCACGTGAGCCAGGCAAGGCACGTGAACAAGGTTACCGTGCTTCAGTGCCACCACAAGGTTTCGTCCATTATCGCTCACAACAAGACCTGGTTGTAGTTGCAGTGGGGCCAGCCACTCATCAGTCTGTTGCTTAAGACCCTTCCACAGCTCAGTTGCAGTGTGAGGTGTGTCACCTAGACAGATAAGCCTCAGAAGAGCCTGTTGTCGCCTTGCTGAAGCACTACTGCAAAGCTCCCAACTTGGACGTGATGGTGCGGGCAGCTGAGCAGTGGACAAGGAAGTTGCAGAAGCAGATTGTGTACTGGACATATATGATGAGGCAGCCACCCGGAATGATGTTGTGCCTGCTATTCGTGGAGTTGGCAGTATTTCAGATGGTCCACTTTGCAAAGTTGGGACACTGTCCACCAGGTTGATCAAGTGAGCCGTTACTGAGACGTATCTGCCCTGTCCACAACTACTTGTCCACGTGTCCGTTGTTAGGTGGACTTTGGCGGTTACAGCAGTTGTTAGTGCACGCTTTAAGTTGTTAACAACTTGCTGGTGTAACGTGGGGACGGCACTACGTGAGAAAAAGTAGCGGCTGGGTACAGAGTATCGTGGTGCCGCCACAGCCAACAACTCCCGAAAAGACTCTGTACCTACAAGCCTAAACGGCAGCATTTCCACAGCTAACAACTTTGCAATTTTCGCAGTCACTTTTTGGGAAAATGGGTGTGTCGATTGGTACTTCCTTTGCCTTTCATACAGCTGTGGCACAGACAACTGGACGTTTGCCGCACACACACCAGTGGCTTGACTACTGTCAAGTCTCTCTTGTAGCGCAGCTTGGGAGGAGTACGTTTGAGCAGGAGCTGATGCCTGAACACTAGCTGGTGAAGGATGGATCTGAGGTGGCCTGGAAGTGTTGGGATCAGAAGGCACTGATTCAGAACCCTGATGGGCTGAATTGGGTGCTTAACAGACATATGCTTACGCATACTGCTGGTGCTCAGGTTTTTTTTTCCCTGGCCTCTGCTTAGCCTTGCATGGCAGATGTTACAGATAACCACATTTGGTGCAGATGTGGCATCCTTAAAAAATTGCCACACAATGGCTTTTCGGCCTTTATGTCGAATTGGAGGCAAAGGAGGATGACTTTGTACCACACCAACTGTTGACACAGTTTGGGCAACTGTGTTTACAGTTTGTGCAACAGTTGGTACACTTTGTGCAACAGTTGACACAATTTGGCCAACTGTTGTCACAGTTTGTGTTCTGGAGAAAAGAGTAAGCCTTGGTGCTTTTGGCAGTGGTACATAGCCACTTTCCTCCTCCTGGCTGCTCTGTTGGCTATGCATGCCAAGAGTCCAGGTAGGATCTGTGGTGTCATCATCCATGCCTTCCTCCTCAAAGTCTTCTGAATAACGTGACTGAGCAGGCTGGCCAGATGAGATGTGTGTCTCATCATCGTCATCATCATCCACCTCCTGAGATGCTGTATGCCTTTGGTGAAAGTGGCTTTCTTCAGTACGAGGTGCTTCCAAACTTTGGGCATGAATAGACATTACGTCTTCTTCAAGTATCTCGTCAGGCAGTGCTAAAGAAAGGTCAGATGGAATCGAGTGCTGATATGAACCAAATAAATCATCGGAGTGACCAAGGTCGCACTCCAAGTTTTCCTCTGGCTGCCGATGGCTTGAGGAAATAGGAAGCCTTTGAGGATTGGATGGGCCTGCGTTGTCTGTAGCGACACTAGACTGTGTTGGCACGGACGATTGTGTACTGAAAGAACCAGTGGTGGAGGTGTTATCAGCCATCCAAGATGTTATCTGGTCATGCTCTTCCGGCCTCAAGACACGTTTTTGTTGAGTACTGGTAATTTTAGACGGGAGAAAGAGAGATCTATCAATCCTCGTCTGTCTACCTGTACCAGTGCCTTCTTGGGCACGACTGCTACGGCCACGACCTCGTCCCCGTCCCTTTGCAACATCTTTTTTCGGAAATTGTGGTTTTTGTGACATTGTTGACAAACGCACAGCCACCGAGATGGAGTTAGGTGTTGCTGTAGGCGTCACTTGCTGGCGGGTTAAGTGCGTGCTAACACTTCTCAGTGAAGCAGCACACTGGTCCCTGAAAAAATTAGTAAGTGCGCACAGCCACCGAGATGGAGTTAGGTGTTGCTGCAGGCGTCACTTACTGTCGGGTTAAGTGTGTGCTAGCACTTGGCAGTGAAGCAGCACACTGTTCCCTGAAAAAATTAGTAAGTGCGCACAGCCACCGAGATGGAGTTAGGTGTTGCTGTCGGCGTCACTTGCTGGCGGGTTAAGTGCGTGCTAACACTTCTCAGTGAAGCAGCACACTAGTCCCTGAAAAAATTAGTAAGTGCGCACAGCCACCGAGATGAAGTTAGGTGTTGCTGCAGGCGTCACTTACTGGCGGGTTAAGTGTGTGCTAACACTTCTCAGTGAAGCAGCACACTAGTCCCTGAAAAAATTAGTAAGTGTGCACAGCCACCGAGATGGAGTTAGGTGTTGCTGCAGGCGTCACTTACTGGCGGGTTAAGTGTGTGCTAGCACTTGGCAGTGAAGCAGCACACTGTTCCCTGAAAAAATTAGTAAGTGCGCACAGCCACCGAGATGGAGTTAGGTGTTGCTGTAGGCGTCACTTGCTGGCGGATTAAGTGCGTGCTAACACTTCTCAGTGAAGCAGCACACTAGTCCCTGAAAAAATTAGTAAGTGCGCACAGCCACCGAGATGGAGTTAGGTGTTGCTGCAGGCGTCACTTACTGGCGGGTTAAGTGTGTGCTTGCACTTGGCAGTGAAGCAGCACACTGTTCCCTGAAAAAATTATTAAGTGCGCACAGCCACCGAGATGGAGTTAGGTGTTGCTGCAGGCGTCACTTACTGGCGGGTTAAGTGTGTGCTACCACTTGGCAGTGAAGCAGCACACTGTACCCTGAAAAAATTATTAAGTGCGCACAGCCACCGAGATGGAGTTAGGTGTTGCTGCAGGCGTCACTTACTGGCGGGTTAAGTGTGTGCTAGCACTTGGCAGTGAAGCAGCACACTGTTCCCTGAAAAAATTAGTAAGTGCGCACAGCCACCGAGATGGAGTTAGGTGTTGCTGTAGGCGTCACTTGCTGGCGGATTAAGTGCGTGCTAACACTTCTCAGTGAAGCAGCACACTAGTCCCTGAAAAAATTAGTAAGTGCGCACAGCCACCGAGATGGAGTTAGGTGTTGCTGCAGGCGTCACTTGCTGGCGGGTTAAGTGCGTGCTAACACTTCTCAGTGAAGCAGCACACTAGTCCCTGAAAAAATTAGTAAGTGCGCACAGCCACCGAGATGGAGTTAGGTGTTGCTGTAGGCGTCACTTGCTGGCGGGTTAAGTGCGTGCTAACACTTCTCAGTGAAGCAGCACACTAGTCCCTGAAAAAATTAGTAAGTGCGCACAGCCACCGAGATGGAGTTAGGTGTTGCTGCAGGCGTCACTTACTGGCGGGTTAAGTGTGTGCTACCACTTGGCAGTGAAGCAGCACACTAGTCCCTGAAAAAATTATTAAGTACGCACAAGTAGTCTCACAAGTAGGTGGCGTACGTGCTATTTGCAGCTAGGAGAGCAGCAACGTACTGATCTACCACAGACAAAATAAAGCTGAAGGTGTTTTTAGGACTCAAAATCTATCAGCTGCAAAAAAATTGTAAATAGTACCTCAGCTAAGCCTCTGACTTCAGCTATTAGGACAGCTGAGTGAGTAAGCTCAGCTATGAGGTCGCTCCTGTTAGCACTGTAAGGCTGCAGCTCCCTGCTTCCCTGCCTGCCTACAGTCCTCTACACAGTACTCCTCTGTCCTCCTGCTAGCTCTCAGAACAGCTGTTTGGGGTTAATATAAGGAATTTTTAACGCTCCCTACACTGACTGACACTCCCTATGATCTGCTCCAGAATCTACCTCACCCTGCTCTAGCTCAGATCTTCAGAGAAATGTGCCCAAAATGGCGGTGGCAAGGCTTATATACAGCCTTGCCTGTCATACATGACATAGGCATCACGATGGACAGCAGCCAATCATAGTCCTGCCACAACCAACATGGCTGTGGCATTACTGAATATGATTGGCTAACATGCTTTTCCATCTTCACAAGTTTTCTGACCTAACACGCTAGGCTGTCTCGGAAGCTTTGTCGGAACATAACAGATTCTGTATTCGCGAGTCCAGAATACAGAATACAGGACTCGGATTCGTGGACTCGCTCAGAATCGCTAAGACTCGCTCAGACTCGGATTCGTAGACTCGCTCAGACTCGCTGCTGACAGCGGGTATCCGTGAAGCGGTGCGATTCTTTAAACGATTTTGGGGAGATTCAAGCTACATAGCGATGTGATATGGCGAGTCTAGCGAGTGAGAAAAAGTAAACTGACAAAACTAGGATTGCCATTGACTTGCATTGGACTCGTTACTGTGCGAGTAATCGCTTGGAAACTCGCCGAGTAACGAGTTCTGCGAGTCCCTTACTACTCGCCGAGTAACGAGTCCTAGCGAGTAGATTCGCCCATCACTACTGATGAATTAATACAGCCTTTGAATTTGTAATTATTTTGGAGCAGGAGCATGTCCATTAGTCCCATTTCTCCTGTCTGCAATCCTGGATCTTTACCGAAGGTGGACCGCTGCAAACCTTGAAAAAGCTTGACATCTATAGTTGTCAAAGGTGCAAAAAGTTGTTGTGACTTCTCACAACTCTAACAGGTGAGCAGATTTCATTATTCCCCTGTTTCACAAAAGTATAGACAGATACACACTGCACCCCTCTTTTATGTCAGCCATTTCTTTTCTACTAAACTGCATCTCCCAGTGAGAGCTTCTTTGAAGTGAATGTCCTTGACGGCATTACTGTAGATGAATTATTCTCTGTTTATTGTGTATTTGATAAACTTTGCTCTCTTGCTGCACTTAACGTTTGTTTGCAATCATGTGTGTAAAATTCAGACTTTCTCACCTTAACCTTGTTCAGATTAGTCATTGTCTGAAACTAAGAGATTCCTAAGTGTTCCATAATAATTATTACAGGATATGGAAGCCATATAAGGAATCTACTGAGGCAATGGCCATTGAGCCTAAAGCCCCCGTCACACATAATGAGATGGTTAGCGAGATCGTTGTAACGTCACAGGTTTTGTGACATAACAGCGATCACGCTAATGATCTCGCTATGTGTGACACTTAACAGCAATTAAGCCCCTGCTGTGAGATCGCTGATTGTTACAAAGTGCTCTGGGTCATTTTTTGGTCATTGTGCTCCCGCTGGGAACGCTGCATCGCTGTGTTTGAAAGGGACAACGACCAACGATCTCAATACTACACCCGAGAGTGACAATTGTCAACGACCTCTGTATCATTCCGGATCATTGCTGAAGTCGCTGGTGAGATCTGACTGTTTGACATCTCACCAGCGACCCCAAAGTGACGTTACCAGCGATCCCTACCAGGTTGTATCATTGTCGGGATCGCTGGTGCATCGCTACGTGTGATGGGACATTAAGTTTGAACAATTATTTGCCCAGATAGGGCCCAACTGCCCAGGGTAAACTGCCCCCATTATGATCCGCCACTGTCTTTAGGCACCGGCGCACCGCTGCTGTTAAATTTTCTCTGAGGTCACCACCGCCGCCGTAGCTGCCGCAATGCCCCCCTTCTTCCGGAGGACGTTCAAAAAGACCGCGGATACTGGGAGACACAAGGCCCGCCTATCACTCTGTCACAGAGGAGGTGCTCAGTCAGCCGGCCTGGCCTGCTCAGAGCTGCTCTCCTCACCCTACCTGTCACCGCTGGATTCAGGCCTGAATCCCAGACTGCAAGACATAGAAGTGACAGAACAAGCTCTGCCTGACTGCATCTAATGGTGAGTGATGAGCAGGGAACCTCCTATGTGAGACCTAAACAGCAGCCTGTGACGAGTGTTTCCTAACATCCCCTCCCCCCTGTGTGTGTGCATTAGTGTGGTCCCTAGAGAGATCACATAGGGCAAAATTACCCAGCAAAGGATCTGTGAGGCTGAGGCTGCCTCCAGCAGCGCCTGTGTGAGGCTGCCGCCAGCAGGGCCTCTGTAAGGCTGCCTCCAGCAGGGCCTCTGTGAGGCTGCCCCCAGCAGGGCCTCGCTGAGGTAGCCCCCCGCAGGGCCTCGCTGAGGCTGTCCCCAGCAGGGCCTCGCTGAGGCTGCCTCCAGCAGGGCCTCGCTGAGGCTGCCCCCAGCAGGGCCTCGCTGAGGTAGCCCCCAGCAGGGCCACGCTGAGGCTGTCCCCAGCAGGGCCTCGCTGAGGCTGCCTCCAGCAGGGCCTCGCTGAGGCTGCCCCCAGCAGGGCCTCACTGAGGCTGCCCCCAGCAGTGCCTCGCTGAGGCCGAGGCTGCGTCCAAGCCCAGTAAATTTATTCAGTTGCCACGGTTATTCTTAGTGCGGGATATGGCCGCAAGTGAATTAACTCTGCAGAAAGGCTGACAGAGTAAATTCATCCTGCGGCTGGAGCAGGGTGATGTACCTTTAAGGCTGAGGCTGCGGCTCCACCAGGGCCCTGTCCTGAGGCGTGCTTACGTAGTACGCTCACCCTCCAGAGCGGAGCACAGCAAAGCGCTTGTAGGGAGAGGCGGCGGACACCATCACAGGCTGGCTGATTGTGGAGGCCAGTCCCTGCCTGTACGCTCCCCCAGAAGTTGTTCATGGTCTCCAGACCTTTCACTTATTAGGCCGATGCTGCAGGTAATAACTCTGTGTGTGCTGGGCCAGCCCAAACACTGCCAGCGGACAGCTTCCCTGCTACAGAGGAGCTGAATGGCAGACACGCCCAGGGGAAAGGTGAGCGATGTGTGGTGCTTTTCTTGCCCCAATTTTTATGTGTGTGTGGCTACATGTGTGTGGTGTGTAAACACAGCTATGCTGTAGGGAAGTCTGTGGCTACCTGTGTGGGCAGGGCGCCACATTAGCATAAATATACAGTATTAATCACAGGGCAATATAATAAACCAGCAGCACCGATAGGTGCCAGAGCAGTCAATGCTCATAGAATTCTATGGAAGATCAGGACCTGTAAATACTGGACTATATAAATGTCCAAAAAAAACAATAAATGAGCAGATAGCTGATCTGAGTTCTGGAAAATAGTCCAATATTTACAATTCTATGGTAGGTCAAGACCTGTATGAGCACTATATGTTCTGGCACCTATCAGGGCTGCTAGTTTATTGTATTGTACTAATACTGTATATTTATGCTAACAGGGCTCTGTTACGGAAATTGCCTATATAGGTAATGGGATCATGTGTTTTTACATGTTCCTTTAGTATAAAAATGTATTATTATTTCCTTTTTTTTTCTATTCTATTTTCTGGTGTGCACATCTCTTTAAATACTGTCTTTTTTTTTTTTTCTTGGTTATATGTGTGTATGCCTGTATGTGTGTTTGTCTCTATTTGTCTCTATGTCTTTGTACTGTATGTGTACAGTTCTGTGTAATGTATGTGTGCATATCTGTGTATATATAATTGTATGTATTTTTTATAAAATGTGTGAATGTTAGGGGCATATCTGGGGGTGGCATGGGGCACGACAGCATACAGTTGTGGCTAAAAGTATTGACACCCCTGCAATTCTGTCAGATAATACTCAGTTTCTTCCTGAAAATGATTGCAATCACAAATTCTTTGGTATTATTATCTTCATTTAATTTGTCTTCAATGAAAAAACACAAAAGAAAATGAAGAAAAAAGCAAAACATTGAGCATTTCACACAAAACTCCAAAAATGGGCCAGACAAAAGTATTGGCACCCTCAGCCTAATACTTGGTTGCACAACCTTTAGCCAAAATAACTGCGATCAACCGCTTCCGGTAACCATCAATGAGTTTCTTACAATGCACTGCTGGAATTTTAGACAATTCTTCTTTGGCAAACTGCTCCAGGTCCCTGATATTTGAAGGGTGCCTTCTCCAAACTGCCATTTTTAGATCTCTCCACAGGTATTCTATGAGATTCAGGTCTGGACTCATGGCTGGCCACCTTAGAAGTCTCCAGTGCTTTCTCTCAAACCATTTTCTAGTGCTTTTTGAACTGTGTTTTGGGTCATTGTCCTACTGGAAGACCCATGACCTCTGAGGGAGACCCAGCTTTCTCACACTGGGCCCTACATTATGCTGCAACATTTGTTGGTAGTCTTCAGACTTCATAATGCCATGCACACGGTCAAGCAGTCCAGTGCCAGAGGCAGCAAAGCAACCCCAAAACATCAGGGAACCTCCACCATGTTTGACTATAGGGACCGTGTTCTTTTCTTTGAATGCCTCTTTTTTTCTCCTGTAAACTCTATGTTGATGCCTTTGCCCAAAAAGCTCTACTTTTGTCTCATCTGACCAGAGAACATTCTTCCAAAACATTTTAGGCTTTATCAGGTAAGTTTTGGCAAACTCCAGCCTGGCTTTTTTATGTCTTGGGGTAAGAAGTGGGGTCTTCCTGGGTATCCTACCATACAGTCCCTTTTCATTCAGACAGATAGTACGGGTTGACACTGTTGTACCCTCGGACTGCAGGGCAGCTTGAACTTGTTTGGATGTTAGTCGAGGTTCTTTATCCACCATCCGCCCAATCTTGCATTGAAATCTCTTGTCAATTTTTCTTTTCTGTCCACATCTAGGCAGGCTAGCCACAGTGCTATGGGCTTTAAACTTCTTGATGACACTGCGCACGGTAGACACAGGAACATTCAGGTCTTTGGAGATGGACTTGTAGCCTTGAGATTGCTCATGCCTCCTCACAATTTGGTTTCTCAAGTCCTCAGACAGTTCTTTGGTCTTCTTTCTTTTCTCCATGCTCAATGTGGTACACACAAGGACACAGGACAGAGGTTGAGTCAACACCTGTTAGGTGCCACAGGTAAGTTACAGGTGCTGTTAATTACACAAATTAGAGAAGCATCACATGATTTTTCTAACAGTGCCAATACTTTTGTCCACCCCCTTTTTTATGTTTGGTGTGGAATTACATCCAATTTGGCTTTAGGACAATTCTTTTTGTGTTTTTTTCATTGAAGACAAATTAAATGAAGATAATAATACCAAAGAATTTGTGATTGCAATCATTTTCAGGAAGAAACTGAGTATTATCTGACAGAATTGCAGGGGTGTCAATACTTTTGGCCACAACTGTATGTGGAGATAGTAAGAAGAGTGACCAGACAAATAAGTGAGGAGACAGTATGGAGGTAGAAGAGAGAGGGGGCTGCATGGGGGGACAGTTTGATGGCACAGCAAGGAAAAGATAATATACTGAGGAGGGAGAGTGTGATGAGACGGCATGATATAGACTCTGGGCACTATAGGGAGGAGCACAGTGTGAGAGGACAGTGTGAAGTGGGGGCAGTGTGGAGAACATGTCCCATAAGAGGGACAGTGTGTAAATCATATTTTGTGCAGGGAAGCAATTATTCTGGAACATTATAATCATTCTACTATTTTTAAGGGCATCATGTCGGTATGTGCTGCAGAAGACCGGAGAAGATGGAAATCTGCAGAGACGAGCTGTGGATGTGAAAAGTCATCACGGTGTCTGGACAAGATGAAGAAAGAAAAAAATCATGACTCTAATCAGAGAAGATCTCACATGTAAGGTACGTGGATGTAAATGTTTCTTTGTGATCCTGCCTGCTTTTCATCAGTGCTGTGGTTCCTGTGTGATCCACAGTCTGATGACTGATGATGACAACAACTCCCAGTTTCTTCTTACCATTGTTAAAGGGATCATGTCACCCCCAAAATGCCTCATAAGCTATTAAAACATGTCCCTAGAGCATATTATCACTTATCCTACAGTCCTTTTTGCTCAGAAATGCATCTAGTGAAAATGTATAAAAATGTTATTTAACTCACTCATTAGCCATGTTAATGAGTGGTGGCTACATTCATAGTCACGTAGGTGGGCTCTCCTCCTCATAATATCACGCCTTAATAGACGTGATCTTGGATGCTGATTCTAATCTGCGCCTCCCCGCTCTCCTCTGTGCTGGCGGGGCTGCAGTGCGGCTGTAATGACGTGTATCGCGTCATTTCCGGCATTGGGTGACGTGTGTACACTCGCGCCGCTCTGTTATGCCTCCAGCACGCATGCGCAATGCCCCTGGCTACCCTTCATCCCCCCCTGATCACACAGGTGTGCTGTAATGACTAATCTATGGAATAAATTTGAGGTAATGTAGTCAGATCCAGGTGTGACCAGTATAGAGCAGTGTAAATCAGTGTGCATAATAACATTCAGTGTACAGACTAGTATGATATACTGTGTACAGACATCAAATGTTACAAAACACCCATTGTCGTATACCATCACATGTCTGTAGTCACAGTATATCATAAACCATTAATGTAGACTGCTGTGTACTAGATGTAATATACTATGTACAGACATCAGATGTTATATACAGTTAAAATGTGACTGCAGACTCATGATCCTCGCATTGCTCACAGTGCATTGGTGATTCGGTGGGCGTGTGACTGCAAGTATGTGATTTGCATACATAGGGTCACAGTCCGACTAGAATTGCTCGGCCTAACTTAATGCACCTTTATTGAGCAAGGCCAAAAAGTCTACTTATAATGTTATTATTATTATTATTATTATTATTATTATTTATTTATATAGCGCCATTAGGTTCCATGGCGCTTTACATGAGGGTGAGGGAGACAAGAACAAGTACACTAAATCTAGGCGATCAGGACGTACAGGTACAGGAGGGGCAGGGACCCTGTCCACGAGGGCTCACAGTCTATGAGGGGTGGGTTAGGATACAGTAGGATGGGGGAATGTCAGGTATGGGGCGTTCGCCTGGGTCTCATGGCAGGTTGTAGGCTTGAAGGAACAAGTGAGTCTTCAGGTGACACTTGAAGCTACTCAGGGTAGGAGAGTGTCTGACGTGTTCGGGTAGGGAGTTCCAGAGTAAGGCAGATGCCCGGGAGAAGTCCTGGACTCGGTTGTGCGAAGAGGTGATGAGGGGGGAGCAGAGGAGGAGTTCTTGGGAGGAGCGGAAGTTGCGTGAGGGTAGGTATCGGGAGACCAGGTCGGAGATGTATGGTGGAGCCAGGTTGTGTATGGCTTTGTACGCCATGGTTAGTGTTTTGAATTGGGATCTCTTGGAGACGGGGAGCCAGTGAAGGGCTTGGCAGAGGGGGGAGACAGGGGAGTAGCGGGAGGACATATAGATGAGTCGGGCAGCGGAGTTGAGGATAGACTGGAGAGGTGTGAGGGAGTTAGCCGGAGGCCATTGAGAAGGAGGTTGCAGTAGTCAAGGCGGGAGATGATAAGAGCATGGATGAGTGTTTTAGCGGTGTCGTGGGTGAGGAAGGAGCGGATCCGTGAGATGTTCTTGAGCTGGAGCCGGAGGGATGTGGAGAGGGCCTCGATGTGGGGTTTGAAGGATAGGGAGGAGTCAAGGATTACCCCGAGGCACTTGGCTTGGGGGACTGGGGAGAGGGGGCAGTCGTTGACGCAGATGGATAGGTTGGGAGGTGGGGTGGAATTTCTTGGGGGGAAGACTATGAATTCAGTTTTGTCCATGTTGAGTTTAAGGAAGCGAGCAGAGAAGAAGGATGAGATGGCGGAAAGGCATTGAGGGATTTTCGAGAGTAGGGAGGTGATGTCAGGGCCGGACAGGTAGATTTGGGTGTCGTCGGCGTAGAGGTGGTACTGGAGGCCATGGGACTCGATGAGTTGCCCTAGGCCGAGAGTGTAAATGGAGAAAAGTAGGGGTCCCAGGACCGAACCTTGGGGGACTCCGACAGAAAGGGGGTAGGGTGAGGAGGAGGTGTGGGAGTGGGAGACGCTGAAGGTCCGGTCCGCTAGGTATGAGGAGATCCAGGAGAGGGCAAGGTGGGTGATGCCAAGGGATTCCAGGATCCGGAGAAGAAGGGAGTGGTCAACCGTGTCGAAGGCGGCAGACAGGTCAAGGAGTAGCAGGATGGAGTAGTGGTGTTTGTTCTTGGCAGTCAGTAGGTCGTTGGTGACTTGTGTCAGGGCTGTTTCGGTGGAATGGAGGGGTCGGAAGCCGGACTGTAGGCGATCAAAGTGGGAGCACGAGGAGAGGTGAGAGGACAGTTCGGAGTGGACATGTTGTTCAAGTAGCTTAGAGGCGAATGGGAGAAGAGATATGGGGCGATAGTTAGAGACAGAGGTAGGGTCAAGTGAGGTTTTTTTTAGGATGGGCGTGATTAGGGAGTGTTTGAAGGCTGAGGGGAAGGTACCAGTGCTAAGTGAAAGGTTAAAGAGGTGGGTGAGGGCTGGGATGAAAATGGAGGTGTGGTTGGGAATGAGGTGGGATGGGAGCGGGCCGTGGGTGCTGGTGGTGAGGTGTGATTTTGACAGGAGGGAGGAGAGTTGGTCTTCAGTTATGGGGGGGAAGTGGCTGATGGAGGAGGAGGGCAGTGTAGGTGGGAAGGGTAGGTGTGGGGATAGTGGACCGAAGCTGCTTCTGATCTTGTCGATCTTCTCCTTGAAGAAGGTCGCAAAGTCTTCAGCAGAGATGAGGGGAGAAGGGGGAGGAGCAGGTGGGCGAAGTAAGGAGTTGAAAGTTTTGAAGAGCTGTTTGGGGTTGCGGGACAGAGAGGTTATAAGGGATGAGAAGAACACTTGCTTGGAGGTAGCGAGTGCCGTCTTGAAGTCAGTGATGGATTGCTTGAACAGAGCAAAGTGCTCGGGGGTGTGAGACTTTTTCCATCTCCTCTCGGCAACTCTGGACTCCCGTCTCAGGTTTTTAGTGAGGGTGGTGTGCCAGGGTTGCCTGTTAATGCGTGGAGCATGGAGAGTGAGGGGGGCGGCTAGGTCGAGAGCGTTCGTTATGGTGGTGTTGTATAGGGTGGTGGCAATGTTAATGTCGTCAGCGCAGGGTAGGTCGGTGAGAGGGAGGAGTGATTCAGAGAATAAAGGAAGATCAAGATCTTTTAGGTTTCGGTGAGGGTGATCAAGTTTGCGGAGAGGGGGTAGTGTGGCAGGGGAGGAGAGGGCGGAGAAGGTCAAGAGATGGTGGTCGGACAGTGTGAGTACCGAGGTTGTGAGGTTAGAGAGGGAGCAAAGGCGGGTAAAGATGAGGTCAAGCGTGTGGCCTTGTTCGTGGGTGGGAGAGGAGGACCATTGGGAGAGCCCTAGGGAAGTGGTCAAGGAAAGAAGGTTGGAGGCGGCTGGGCGGGGAGTGTCAATGGGGATATTGAAGTCGCCCATGATGATGGAGGGGATGTCAGTGGAGAGGAAGTGAAGTAGCCAGGTGGTGAAGTGGTCAAGGAAGGAGGCAGTGGGTCCAGGGGGGCGGTAGATGATGGCTATTTGGAGGTTGCAGGGGGAGAAGATTCGGACTGAGTGGGCTTCGAAGGAGGGGACAGTGATGGATGGGGGCTGGGGGATGGGGCTGAAGGTGCAGGAGTTGGACAGCAGTATGCCGACTCCACCGCCGTGTTTGCCAGAGGGACGGGGGGTGTGGGACAGGCTGAGGCCGCCGTAGGATAGTGCAGCAGGGGAGGCCGTGTCAGAGGGGGTGAGCCAGGTCTCGGTGAGGCCAAGGAATGACAGTTTCCTGGAGATAAAGAGATCATGGATGTCGGGGAGCTTGTTGCACACTGAGCGGGCATTCCAGAGTGCGCCGGGTAGAGTGGTAGGTGGGGCATGGGTTGGAGAAATGGGTCTGATGTTGGTGGGGTTGCGAGAGCAAGTGGTGGTGAGGTTGCGAGGGTTGGCGGTGGGTCGCGGGATGAAGGTTGTTGTGGGGATGTTGCGGGGGGGCCAGGATTGGGGGAGATGTCACCGGCAAGGAGGAGGAGTAGGCCGAGGGTTAGCAGGTGGGAGCATGAGAGCTTGCGAGGCGGGCGTGCTTGTTTGGTGATTGAGGATTGAAAGTGAATGAAAAGGTCGGTGAAGTGGGTGAGGTGGTTCGGCAGGATGGAGGGTGAGAGCAGTATTTTGTTGCTGGGAGGGGGGATAAGTGGGGGTAGTAGGAAGTGGAGAAGGATGGGAATGAGAGTGAGGAGTAGCGGAAACATTGCATACGGAGAACAGGGAGTGAGTGTGGCAGCAGGGGTCAGAAGCAGAGTGGGGAAAGTTGTGGTATGGGGTGAATGGTCATCAGTGGGGAGCGGTCACGGGATGAGGTGATGACCAGGGGATGAGATGTAAGGTGGGGGGTCGGATGCATGGGTCAGATGGGGAAGTTGGGGGATCAGTCGAGGCGGTCGGGGTTGACAGAGGCGATTGCTGGGTTGGCTGATGGAGCAGCCGTGGGACAGGTGAGGCATCCAGGGGTCAGTCAGGGGTGGGATGCCACCAAGGTATGAGCTACAGTCCAGGGGAGATGTGGATGGGGATGAGATCTAGCAGTCCTGGACAGGATGGTGGAGCCGAGGACAAGGTGATACAGCCAGTATGGGGAGAAATAGTAGTCAAGAGGAGGTCAGATGGCTGGGGAGGAAGGGTGGACTGATGACAAGTTCCTTACTTGTGGAAGGGATTGCAGGAGTTAATATGAGATGAAGTAGTAAGGGTGGTAGAGATTAGAATGGAAACATTGTGGTGGCTTTATATTTCTTTACCTACCAGTCTTTTCCAGTCCATTTCTAGTCTATTTCTAAGTATTGTACTTAGAAAATGTACATTGAAAGATGTAGTTTGAAAGGTACATGGATCAGACTAAGTCTGGATCAGACTTTTGGTTCAGAGTATATCTGTAGCTGAATAGGTTTCAGGTGTTGATTAGTGGCTGGTGTGGAAGAAGTGAGCAGATGATGGGGGTTACACAGAGGTAATAAAACATGGGAAGGGGCTGGAGAACTAACTCTAGGTCATGCAACACTGATCATGAGGAATGGTAAAAAGCAGACACATGAAAGGTAAGAAAATATCAACATATAAAGATATTATAAGCACAGTATCTAAGCAGTGAGATTTGCAAAGCTGGAGAGATGGGTGGAAGTTCACAGAGCGTACCTAACACACATTATAAGCACAGTATCTAAGCAGTGAGATTTACAAAGCTGCCGAGAGTATACATATCACATACTTGAGATCACATAATTGCCTGCTTCCGATGCTGGTACCAGAAAATGTTCACAATGCACAGTGCGCACAATGTGGGGATTCACATATCGTGGATGTAGACTTGTAGCTTAAGAACCAACAACGGGTATGGGCCGCTACTCATGGGCCACTGCTATGTGTTTGCCCCCCAGGATAAAACTTGCCAGCCAGCCCCTGCACACATCCAATTATATTATGACACTAATAAGGTTAACAGGCGCTAATGTGTATGTTACACCTTAAATCTGCAGATGTGCTCTCTAGATAGACTTTGATTAGGGAATCTTTAAAATCATAAAATAATAATCGTCTTGCCTAGCAACAAGTTTAATTTCAAGGTTTCAGTATAAAGGCACAATGCCAGTCATTCAAGGGTTAAAATTCTGAAACACTGAGAGGGACTTTCTAGCCAATGAAGCATTAGTAATAAACAGCTGTGGTAACTACAGCAACTGTGCTGATGTCATAAGATTCTGTCTATGTCAGAAGATTCTGAAACAACAGAGCAGACGGACGGTCGTATGAGGAGGTGCCATACTTGATGTGTCTGGAGACCTGAAGCTTCATTACTCCAACATATGTAAGGGAGGAAGGGGAACATTCACCTAGCCAGCCAAATCAGCAATACCGCCTAGCCAGCCAGATCAGCCATACCGCCTAGCCAGCCAGATCAGCGCAACTAACCCTGGCGATCAATGGGGTGACAGATGTTGCAGCCAGATCTCCCTCACGTCCAGTACAAGCCGCCTTCACCTTTATATGTACGGCCTGGAGAGGTCACATTAGGCTTTCTCCATAGGGCACCTGCTTTGACCTTCATTACTGTCTGTTTTCTGCTGATATAACCTGTGTGACTATGTGATGTCACTGCTGTCATATCTATAGTGGATGTATATTATGTCTCTCTGTATATATGATACAATGTACAAATGCTGATACAATTTGCTGTTCCGTGTTGGCATTAACCTTCTAAGCCCAAGGGAAGGGCAGTCCTCCAGCCATGGTTCCCTAGAGGTTTCCTCCACAGGGGGGTTTTCCTCTCCTGAGTGTTGAAGGATGACTCTTTGTGAGTCGGAGGTTTGCCATTTTCAGTGTCTTTTTCATAGTAATTGGCTGATTCTAAATTTCAGACACTGAATAAAATAATGATACCGTATATACTCGCGTATAAGCCGAGTTTTTCAGCCCAAAAATTGGGCTGAAAAGTACCCCCCTCGGCTTATACGCGAGTCAGTGCTGTATACCGATGTATACATCGGTACATACCGATGTATACATCGGTATACAGCAGCCCCCGCATCCCCAGTAATGCAGGGCCCCCCCAGGGTCTCTCCGGTCACCTGTAAAGCAAGCTATACTTATCAGTGTCCCGCTCGCACCCGCCGCTGCCGACATCCACGATCCTCCATCTTCATGCGACTCCTCTTCCTGTTTCTGTGCGCGTCGCCGGCAATGACGTCATTCCCGGCGACGCGCACAGGAAACAGGAAGAGGAGTCGCATGAAGATGGAGGATCGCGGATGTCGGCAGCGGCGGGTGCGAGCGGGACACTGATAAGTATAGCTTGCTTTACAGGTGACCGGAGAGACGCTGGGGGGGGCCTGCATTACTGGGGCTGCCTGTATACTACCGCTGGGGCTGCTATATACCTCTGGGGCACTGTATACTACCACTGGGGCTGCTATATACCTCTGGGGCCCTGTATACTACCACTGGGGCTGCTATATACCTCTGGGGCACTGTATACTACCACTGGGGCTGCTATATACCTCTGGGGCCCTGTATACTACCACTGGGGCTGCTATATACCTCTGGGGCACTGTATACTACCACTGGGGCTGCTATATACCTCTGGGGCCCTGTATACTACCACTGGGGCTGCTATATACCTCTGGGGCACTGTATACTACCACTGGGGCTGCTATATACCTCTGGGGCCCTGTATACTACCACTGGGGCTGCTATATACCTCTGGGGCACTGTATACTACCACTGGGGCTGCTATATACCTCTGGGGCCCTGTATACTACCACTGGGGCTGCTATATACCTCTGGGGCCCTGTATACTACCACTGGGGCTGCTATATACCTCTGGGGCCCTGTATACTACCGCTGGGGCTGCTATATACCTCTGGGGCCCTGTATACTACCACTGGGGCTGCTATATACCTCTGGGGCCCTGTATACTACCACTGGGGCTGTATATACTACCACTGGGGCTGTATATACTACTGGGGCTGCGTGTATACTACCACTGGGGCTGCTGTATCTACCTCTGGGACTGGTGTATACCACACTGCTGGGGGCTGTATACTTGTGCTAGGGTCCACCCTCGGCTTATACACGAGTCAATAGATTTTCCCAGGTTTTGGGGGCAAAAGTAGGGGGGTCGGCTTATACACGGGTCGGCTTATACACGAGTATATACGGTAATGTGATTTGTAATAAAATTCGGTCTATTTTACATTCAATAAAAGTGTTTTGTGTGTTAGTTTCACAGTCTTGTATTGATCTGAATACCTATGATAAAGCCATAAAGACAGATAAAGAGTTGGTGTCTTGTATTAAGTGTAATATAAATGTAAAAATAAGGAAAACAGTGAAACATAGAAATGAACAGTATGGAAAAGGTGCATTTGTCATTTTAAATATGGTAATGGTAACCCAACCTGATGTAAAAAAACTATTAGCAGACTCCTGAGTCCAAGTGAATTGAATCCTTGCTACACAATATAACACAGCTCAGCTTGTACTGAGCAGTGTGAGATCCCAGCAGGGAGGAGGGATGGTGAGGATTGTCAGTAGGTAGATAGGCAGAGTATAAACTTTCATAAAGGAATTAAACAGACATTCTGACATGGTTTTCAAAGTAAACACAACATTAGAGTTGATAAGCTCTTTGACAATTTGTTTAATAATGTATGCAGTTTGTATTGTGAAATATCTGCTTTAAACAAGTGCTTCAACAGGAACTGCAGAAACTGACATACAACCAGCACCTTTATGGGAGGGTTACACACCCACGTGTCAGGGTAATTAATAAGACACGATGCAGAAAAATACCATAGTCAAGTACAACACAATTTGATAAATATAAATATAAAAACATTGGCAAATCATTCTTGTCTATTATCTTAATCAGGGGCTGGATGGCAAATATTGGCCTAGGGGGCAATCACACAGCAGTGGCTCATAGGTTGTGGTGGCCAATTTTAACCTAAAAAGTTTTAACTTTGGTACACAAAGACGAATGGTGAACTATTAGAACAAACGTCCACGTTAATAGATGTCCAATTGTTACACATGAAAAGATAGACCAACGTTTTGGCCTACAAATGGTCTTTGTCAAGGATGGTTGCTGAGAGACATAATTTCATGAAGAGGAGAACATTTCCTTTTATTAGGATCTTAAAAAGGACTCTGGAAGGAAATCTAGAGATGTGCCACAATGATCTCTCAAAAAGAGGCTTATAATCTTATGAAGGTGGACTGGAACCTGTGGAGACAAGTCGCGTATTTTGGTTTGGTCCATATTTAACCTGTTTACCTCTGATTTTTCACATATGTATTTCAACACGAACATGTGAAGGATGTCTAAAACATTTCATTTATATACTGTACATGTCCTTCCTACTATGTAAAAGCCCTATCCAGTCTGTCAGGAGTTCTGGGATCAACAGGTGTACTACAGTCCGCGCTGCCCGGTCATCCAAGGAAATACAAGGGAAGCAATGTTCCAAGTGGAAAAGGTATCTTTATTCTTCAAACCGACGCATTTCGGCGCCCAATCCTGGCACCGTCCTCAGGGTATCCTGAGGACGGTGCCAGGATTGGGCGCCGAAACGCGTCGGTTTGAAGAATAAAGATACCTTTTCCACTTGGAACATTGCTTCCCTTGTATTTCCTTGGATGACCGGGCAGCGCGGACTGTAGTACACCTGTTGATCCCAGAACTCCTGAAGTACCCACTATTATGTGGAGGTGGAAGTCCAGCAGCAGCCTACAATACTAAACCAACGCCTTTACTCCAGTTGTGGGAATCACAACTGGATCAGGTTAGTGTAAACCTGATCATACCTTTAAGACCCTATTCTATACTCATTGATAGGGCACTATTGCGCCTCTGTTGTCTCCCCTTATATTTTATATATCCAGTCTGTCAGTCTGTTTGAGTGTCTGTAAGTTTGTCCTGAAAACAGCGTCACCTATAGGAAATCATGGACCTTACAAAAAGCAGCAAAACTGGATTGTGAGAATTTAAATGTAAGTTTGGTTCATCATTCAAGTATGGTTAATCACTCAAACTCTACATCAAGATAGGCCGTCCGAAAAAGTATGCAGAATATATGGAAAGGAAAGCAACAGCACAACAGAAAAGGCAATGATGTGAAAACAAGACTACTGAACTACACAGAAGCGCATGCGTGTTTCACAAGACGTCCCCCAGTCAAGGCCCAATAAATTGTCACAGGATGCCATTTTGCAGAAACAGCACCGACGACACAGAACTCCGGCGTCAAGTTCAAAGAGACGCTGACAAGATGCTGCATCACAGTGAGCATTGAGCATGCCGCATGGGCGAGTCTCCAACATCAAGATTTAGGACGTTGACAAATAATGCAGTATCACAATGAAAGCAATGTGAAGAAGATTCTCCATTGTCCAGATCTACAACACTCTTACATGATGCATCATTACATTGGCAGCACCATGACAACCAATCTCCGCAATCCATATGAATTAGACTGTCACAGGATGCAGCATCACACAGGTGTGCCGTAATGACGAATCTATGGAATAAATTTGAGGTAATGTAGTCAGATCCAGGTGTGACCAGTATAGAGCAGTGTAAATCAGTGTGCATAATAACATTCAGTGTAGAGACTAGTATGATATACAGTGTACAGACATCAGATGTTACAAAACACCCATTGTCGTATACCATCACATGTCTGTAGTCACAGTATATCATAAACCAGTAATGTAGACTGCTGTGTACTAGATGTAATATACTATGTACAGACATCAGATGTTATATACAGTTAAAATGTGACTGCAGACTCGTGATCCTCGCATTGCTCACAGTGCATTGGTGATTCGGTGGGCGTGTGACTGCAAGTATGTGATTTGCATACATACGGTCACAGTCCAACTAGAATTGCTCGGCCTAACTTAATGCACCTTTATTGAGCAAGGCCAAAAAGTCTACTTATATTGTGGCTGAGAGTATACATATCACATACTTGAGATCACATAATTGCCTGCTCCTTCTGCTGGTACCAGAAAATGTTTACAGTGCACAGTGTGCACAATGTGGGGATTCACATATCGTGACTGTAGACTTGTAGCTTAAGAACTAACAACGGGTATGGGCCGCTACTCATGGGCCACTGCTATGTGTCTGCCCCCCAGGATAAAACTTGCCAACCAGCCCCTGCACACATCCAATTATATTACGAAACTAATAAGGTTAACAGGCGCTAATGTGTATGTTACACCTTAAATCTGCAGATGTGCTCTCTAGATAGACTTTGATTAGGGAATCTTTAAAATCATAAAATAATGGTTGTGCCTAGCAACAAGTTTAATTTCAAGGCTTCAGTATAAAGGCACAATGCCAGTCATTAAAGGGTTAAAACTATGAAACACTGAGAGGGACTTTCCAGCCAATGAAGCATTAGTAATAAACAGCTGTGGTAACTACAGCAACTGTGCTGATGTCATAAGATTCTGTCTATGACAGAAGATTCTGAAACAACAGAGCAGACGGACAGTTGTATGAGGAGGCACCATACTTGATGTGTCTGGAGACCTGGAGCTTCATCACTCCAACATATGTAAGGAAGGGGGGATATTCGCCTAGCCAGCCAGATCAGCCATACCGCCTAGCCAGCCAGATCAGCCATACCGCCTAGCCAGCCAGATCAGCCATACCGTCTAGCCAGCCAGATCAGCCCAACTAACCCTAGCGATCAATGGGGTGAACAGATGTTGCAGCCAGATCTCCCTCACGTCCAGTACTAGCCGCTTTAACCTTTATATGTACGGCCTGGAGAGGTCACATTAGGCTTTCTCCATACGGTGCTCGCACAGGGCACCTGCTTTGACCTTCATTACTCTCTGTTTTCTGCTGATATAACCTGTGTGACTATGTGATGTCACTGCTGTCATATCTATAGTGGATGTATATTATGTCTCACTGTATATATGATACAATATACACATTCTGAACCAATTTGCTGTTCCGTGTTGGCATTAACCTTCTAAGCCCAAGGGAAGGGCAGTCCTCCAGCCATGGTTCCCTAGAGGTTTCCTCCACAGGTGGTTTTCCTCTCCTGAGTGCTGAAGGATGACTCTTTGTGAGTCGGAGGTTTGCCATATTCAGTGTCTTTTTCATAGTGATTGGCTGATTCTAAATTGCAGACACTGAATAAAATAATGATAATGTGATTTGTAATAAAATTTGGTCTATTTTACATTCAATAAAAGTGTTTTGTGTTTTACTTTCACAATCTATTATTGATCTGAATACCTATGATAAAGCCATAAAGCCAGATAAAGAGTTGGTGTCTTGTAATAAGTGTAATATAAATGTAAAAATAAGGAAAACAGTGAAACATAGAAATGAACATTTATATACTGTACATATCCTTCCTACTATGTAAAAGCCCTATCCAGTCTGTCAGTCTGTCTGTAAATTTGTCTTGAAAACATCGTCATCTATAGGACATCGTGGACCTTACAAAAGGCAGCTAAACTGGAATTTAAGAATTTAAATGTAAGTTTGGTTGATCATTCAAGTATAGTTAATCACTCAAAATCAACATCAAGACGGGTCATCCAAAAAAAGTATGCAGAAGATATGGAAAGGAAAGAAACAGCATAACAGAAAAGGCAATGATGTGAAAACAAGACTACTGAACTACACAGAAGCGCATGTGTGTTTCACAAGACGTACCCCAGTCAAGGCCCAATAAATTGTCACAGGATGCCATTTTGCAGAAACAGCACCGACCACACGGAACTCCGGCGTCAAGTTCAAAGAGATGCTGACAAGATGCTGCATCACAGTGAGCATGTCACACGGGCAAGTCTCCAACATCAAGATTTAGGATTTAGGACGTTGACAAATAATGCAGTATCACAGCGTAAGCAATGTGAAGAAGATTCTCCATTGTCCAGATCTACAACACTCTTACATGATGCATCATTACATTGGCAGCACCATGACAACCAATCTCCGCAATCCATATGAATGAGACTGTCACAGGATGCAGCATCACGCAGGTGTGCCGTAATGATGAATCTATGGAGTACAGATTTACAACACTGTCACAAGATACAGCATCCAACCACCAGTACCGTAATGATGAATCTCCGGAGTCCAGACAATATCGTCGTATCATGTGTTCATTTTCGATACTCCGCTATGAATACCAGCATTTTAATCTACTACAGCATTCATGATATTTAACATATACATCCCTTTTTTTTAATGTTTACATGTTATACAATTCTACTGCTATTGCCGAGTTTCAAAGGGAACCTGTCCACTCCCCCCCCCAGGGCCTATTAAAGTAAAAAAGTCACACTCAGCAGCACTTATGCTGCATTTTGTGAAGGTGACTCTCATGTCTATATCCCCCAAAAACACCAAAAGAAAGACTTTCATAAATTTCCTGTCAAGTATGCAAATACCTGTATTAGGTCGGGGAGGTACATTCTCTCCCCAGGACCTAAACGCCTCTCTACTGTCCATCATCCTCCTCTGGCCTCCAGACAACGCCTCCGCTCTTCTTCCTGACATCATCGACGCCTGCGCACATCAGACAGCTCTCGAGCATGCTCCGTGCACCCTGCCCGAGAACTTAGATCACATAATTTAATCAAGCCTCCGTATAGCGGAGGCCCCAGATCCCGCCCTGAACTGTGTTATGATGTATTCACACTGCAGGTGGGGAGGAAAGAGGTGGAGGGAGATGGGGACAGGCTCAGTGATCCTCTCTGCACAGGCGCCAGATTCCCAGTCCCGCACTGTGAATACCGTAATCTTCGTCGGTTTTAGCATTGTTTAGACACATGGTTTTGAATTGCCTGCAAGACTTAAAACTATGTTCCCACAATAAGTTGTTGGCCAGTTTTTCATGTTTTGATGATTTTTACAACATTTCTACGCATATTATTTAAATTAGGTTGTGTGTTTTTACATGCGATTTTGTGCATTTATTTACATGCATTTTTATCACGTTTTTGGCTCTTTTTGGTGTGCCATGTTTTAAATAAAGCTGCTTTGCTTTTGATACTTCCTATTGTAGAGAAGTTTAAACAAGAAGGACAAAAATCAATCAAACACCTAATTTTATGAAAATATGAAAGTTTAATTTAGTCATTGCAGAGATGAAAGAAACAGAAGAAAAAAGTGAAAACACCACTACAACATACTGTAGGTAAGAGTGGCACTACCATATAATATACAATCACAAATACAGCAATATACCAAAATCGCATCAGGCATGTACAGTATACACATGCATAGTATATACAGATGCATCTCAATGAAATAGAATATCATCAAAATGTTAATTCATTTCAATAATTCAATACAAAAAGTGAAATGCTTATATTGTATAGATATGCATATTGTCACTTCACTTCCGCGTCAAGTGATGCGCTTGGAAATAGTGTGAGGTTTCAAACTCCAGCACTTAGATGCTGGTGTTTGACCTGCTCTCGGGGGGGGGTCCCTCAGCCAAAGGAATGTATTGGCAGCATTAACGCAGCCTTACCTTTACGGTAACACTGCGTTAATGCTGCCAAATCCTATCTTTTTAATGGAATCCACCTGAGCGCATTCCAAAATGCTGGTGTGACCCTAGCTTTAGTCTATGTGCTGATGAGAGCGCTTGTGATGCAGAATTTTCTGCATCAAATCTGCATCCATTATAAGCTTGTATTACGCAGCTTTGGCTAGGTAGTATGTGCTTTTTTCATGCAGAAAATTCCCTGTCCCTGCTGTTCCCATCCTGCAGTATGCACTTACCTTACAAACCTGAAGACACATGCGGGTTTCAGCCAGGTCACACACACCCTACCCATGTGGCATGGACAACAAACCCATGTGACGTGTGACGTGGCCAAAACCTGCAAGTGCCGAGCAGTTTGCAAGGTAAGCTGTGTAAAAGAATTAATATGCTGCAAATCAAAACATCTGCAGACAAAAGCTGAGACAAAACAGACTAGCCTGTATAGCAAGTTCCCTATGAATGCCAAATTTTATTAAAAAAACAACTAAAAAAAAAACAAAACCAGTATGTGCTTATTGTCCATATAACTTGCTATAAATAAATAAAATTTAGTGCTGTAAAAACACAGGGTACTTGGTTCATACCTTTTTTGCAAAAAATGTACTTAAGCCATCCCACCACGGCAAGGTGACGCACTTCGGGATGGTCCCTACACTAACCATATTATAACCTACTGTTGTGTTTACTGAGCTCATACGTAGCAGGTTGCTGTGTATGAACTGGACCCCAAAATGAATCACAGATAGAATGCATTATATCAGTTTTTGCTCAGAAGGAGAGAGGCGAGGCTCTCCAACTTGCCGGGAGACGAGTGGTTAAGATAAATTGCAGACAAAACCTACTTATGAGGTCAGTAAGCACAGTAGCAGGTTATAATATGGTTAGTGTAGGGGCCACCCCGAAGTGGGTCATCTTGCTGTGGAGGGATGGCTTAAGTAAGTTTTTTGCAAAAAAGGTATGAACTAAGTACCCTGTGTTTTTAACAGTAGTAGCTTAAATTTATTTATTGCAAGGTATTTGGAGACAATACACACATGCTTTTTTAATTGTTGTTTCAGATCAAAAGATCTGTACAAATAGACAGCTACTATGCCGCGCAAAAATGCGCAGACGTGGGCACAGGACAGGCAGTGTCACATTAACATTGCTGGCTGGCCTGTATACTATGTGCAATGTTGGCACATAGCTAAATGCTGCAGGATGTAAGGCTGTGTGCTCGCGATAAGTAAACGCAGCATTTTGGACACAGCATCTCTGTGTCCAAAATGCTCTATTGCACAGTAGAAGCATAGTGGATGGGATTTATAGGAATCCCATCCTCACTAGGCTTCACCTGTCTACAGCGTTTTGACATCTGCGGTGCGGGTTGACGTGTTTCTGCACCTCCGAAGCATGTTTATTTCATGCTGCAAAGTCGCAAACAGTTATTATTGGATGAGCACAGGAAGAAGCCGCCTTGTAATCACCATAGTTGGTGAGTAAAGTGTGTCTATGGTCTCCCTATGCTCACCCGCGGTCTCCCTGCGCTCACTCGTGGTCTCTCTACACTTACCCGTTGTCTCCCTGTGCTCACCGATGGTCTCCTTGCGCTCACCCGCGTTCTCCCTTACTCACCCACAGTCTCCTTGTACTCACCTGCCATCTCCCTGTGTTCAACCGCAGTCTCCCTACGCACACCCGCAGTCTCCCTACGCACACCCGCAATCTCCCTGCACTCACCCACGGTCTCCTTGTGCTCACCCGCAGTCTCCTTGCGCTCACCCGCAGTCTCCCTGCACTCACCCGCAGTCTCCAAGCGCTCACCCGCAGCCTCCCTGTGCTCCCCGCAGTCTCTCTGTGCTCACCTGCGGCCTCCCTGGGCTCCCCCGCAGTCTCCCTGTGCTCACCCGCGTCTCCTTGCACTCACCCGTGGTCTCCCTGCATTCACCTGCTGCCTCCTTGCGCTAAAGCATTGCCTCCCTGTGCTCCCCCAGCCTCCCTGCGCTACCTGCGGTCTCCCTGTGCTCACCCGCGGTCCCCCTGTGCTCATCCGCAGGTCCCCCTGTGCTCGCCCGTGGATTTCTGCATGTTCGAGCCACGCCTCCAACACGCAGCAGCTCCGACCATGAACACAGTCTGATTCCGCTGAACTGAAGATTTGTGGGTTCAAGTACAGAGGAGACTGGGGTCACACTTGCGGCACAGTTTATGCACACCCAGGGCTATGGTGTACTCGGCTCTCGGGCTCTTCAATCAGGGAAGTCACGGGTGGCCATACCGAGGCCGTGGCCCTGGGGGTCAACTGAAAATTGATGGGGAATATTTACAGGGGATTAATTACAAGTTGTCTTCGTGACGCCACCTGCTGAGTCTGGTGATGTTCACCAGGCCGCCACAGTCCTCCGGTGGTCGGTGGTATTGCGGCTTGGATGTAACAGTCCCCGCAGGCGGGACTGGACCGGGGGAAGTGATACTGTAGAGCAAACAGTTTATATTTGAAAGGGTGCAGCCGAGTCAAAGCTTCACTTCACCGGGTAACTTTACTTGAACACTCTCTTTCAGCCTTACAGTTCAACAGTTCATTAGATGGTATACTGGTGAAAGCTCCTAGCTGCAATTGGGATTTCTGGCTGTAGATGGAACCCTCTTTTATGTTTCCTTTCATTTCCTTCTATTCTGTTCCATGTGAAGACCTGATCTCCTGTAGATAATTAGCCTCCTGCTGCTTCTCTTTCTGTCTCCTTCTCCCTTTCTGTACCCATCGGTTAACCTTTTGTAAATCGGCCGCAGCTGCCTACTGTCTTCTGGCTTCCCTTTGTGGGATATTTGGAGTCAGGCCGTATTATATATCCCTGCTATACAGATTTTCTGTGAGACTTAAGGTACCGTCACACGCAGCAATATTGCATGCAATTTCACTGGTAACTTACTGATTGCAGTGAAATCATGGACACATTGTTCCATTTGTACACAGCAACAAAATAGAACAATGTGTCCATGATTTCACTGCAACCAGCAAATTGCCAGTGAAATTGCCTAGCAAAATTGCCACGTGTGACGGTACCTTTAGAGTACTCACAGGTGCGGGCTCCGGTACCCGGTTTCTTCCTATGGGGCAAACTCTATCCGTTACTCACTCCCCACTCAAGTTAACTCGGCAATCCTGAGTTTCCTTGCTTTCTCCGTTCCTATTTGGGATCTGTTCCTTCTCAGGGCCCTCTCAGCCGAGATGGTCCTTGCAGGCTGGCTGCCTGGTTCCCTCCAAATCCTCCAACTCCTCTGCCACTCACTCCTGACTCCAACTCTCTAACTCCTCACTAGTTCCCCCTAGAGGCCACTATATATCCTCCCAGGGTGCCCTCCCACCTACTATCTTAGTGTGTGAGTGTCAGCTCTAGGGCTCCATCTTGTGAACGTTGTCCCAATTGCAGTGGAGTACTACACCGCTTTTCTGGGTGCAGTACACCTTTTTGGCACCTACGTAGTGGGGCGCCACAGTATCTCCTCTACTGTGAGGAGCCGCCGCATTCATTCATAAAATTCACAAAGCCGACAATAGCCAGCAATACTAACTGACTACATTAACCCCTCTCATGCCCACCTGAGTGGACAGCATGTCTCTAGGGGGGTGGGTACCCCTAGAGACATGTTGCCCACAGCTATTATTAACATTAACCTTTGTTCATCCCTGCGCAGCAGGGATGAACAAAGCATATGGTAACCGGATTGCTCTGGAATACACATCCGGAGCAATCCGGTTACCGCATTCCGTTTTTAAGAACAGATTTGGACACAAAAATGTGTCTGAAGGCAATTGTGGTTACCACATTCGGATCTGGATACGGTAACCGCAATTACCTTTCCAAATGTGACCTCAGCCTAACAATAATAAGAAAATTCCATTTTTGTAATTGCTTTTCATTATTTTTATTAGTTTCATGAGAACAAAACTGCTTATTTCTAGTATGCAACTAACATACAAATGTATTAAAAACAATGCATCTCTACGTCAGTGTGATGTAGGTATAAGATTATCATTCCTTGTGGCACTAGCGCTGCAGCTCAGTGGTAGAACACTGCCTGTCAAGCTTCTGGGCCGTGTACCACTATGCGAGTTTAAGTCTGCCATGGGACCTGTTCAAAAAGCAGTAGGGTTGTGTTAAATACCTTGGGATGCTGATGTAGCAGCAAGGCTTCAGTTTTTGTTTTCCTTGTATTTAATTTATTCATTCTGTGCCCTCAGGACACACAGCGCATCACTCACATCTGGACAGTCCTGCAGGACTCCAGCTGCTCTTTGATTGGCTGACACCACCCCACGTGACACACCAGGAAGTGCTGACCCCTCAGCAGCACGCGGTGCATCCTGTCCGGTGAGAGCGGTCTCCATGGTTACAGGTCCGGACACCAGGGATGGCAGCGGAAGCCATGTTATCCCTGCTGGGCAGACTGTGTACAGCATGCAGCCTCCATCATTACCAGGCGGCCTGGGGGAATCCGGTGGATACAAGAAAAGCTAGTGTGAAGAAAGCTTAAACTGCCCCCCAATATTTAGATCATGTACTGTGCATTCATACGGCTGGTTTCATACTGCCGATTTTCGGAATCTGTGTGAATTTGGCCTAAACGTGATGCACCTGCATTAGATTTCGGCCCTGCTGACTTCAATGGGGCTGGAGACACTTGCTGATGCAACCAGTTCTGTACAATTCGCCCTGGATCTGGGTGGATGCAGGTGTTCACAGATTTTTCATGGAGACAAAATCTGTATCTTCTTTGATTTTGATCTCTATGAAAAAAACCTGAACCCCCATTAAATGTGAATGGGGCTCTATGAGACACGTATTCATCCAGACTCCGGATTTCCAGACTGTGTTCTATGAACTATGAATGCGCAGAACCACCTACCGGATCCCTGTCAAATATGTAACCGGAAGCTCCTGCACGGGTTCGAGTGCATCCAGTTTCATCATTGTGGGAGAATCCGGGAGCATGCAGGATTTTTCTGCGTGCGTCCGGATTCCAAGTAAAAGTAGTGTGTAACCAGCCTGAAACTAGTAGTTACAGAAGAATTGGTAATGCTAATATTTTATGATCTTGGTAGTGGTCTTGGGAAGTACACACACTGAAAGTGATATAGTGAAAAGCTTTAGGATTCTTATGGCTATGGTTAGTTTTTTATTTACTGTAGTGGAAGAGTGCATGTTATGTCAAGAGGTTGCATAGTGCTGCTATAATCAAAGGTGACACAGCTGCTTAACAATGTCTATTTCAATGGCTAATGCCTTCCGCTGAACAACCAAATAATGTGTCACCTCACTGCTAGTATATGGTATGTTAGCTTACAGAAGCTTTTAACATTTAACATCCTAAAAATAGCCAAAGTCTGCAGGCAAAAGAACTGTTTCTTATTGTGCTAGGAAACCCCAGTGATTAATATTTATGCAGCAACCTAGGATTATAAAATGAAATTCTGTATTCTAAACTTGGCATCATTGCCTACCGTTTATTTTCTTTTACAGATAGCGTCTTTCACATGAACTGTTAAAATGTAAATGCTTTTATTTTTGTATGTATATCATGGAATTACAAATGTTAGTTCACTAACAATCATTACAGAAAGTCCACTATTGGAACCAGCACATGTTAAATAGTCCAAATATTTTAATATCTATTATATAATTGCCGTAGCGACTTCCGTCGGAGCGGCGCGACTTCCGGTGGCTTTGTTAGCGAGTCCTGGGTGCTTCTCGAAGCGAAGCGGGCATTGCGAGTCGCTGGCCGAAAATCGAACCAGAGGCTCGGCCACAAAGTTAGCGATTTACCGCTCAGGCAGCGCGAGCAATGGCCGTGAGGCCATTGCGAGTCGCTGCCTGAGCCGCGATTCTGAGCGGACCAGAATGAAAACTGTGTCTTTACAAATGACACAGTTTCCATTCAGGTCCGCTCAAAGGGCTCCTGCAGATACATGCCGGATGATGCTGCACGCTGATTCCTCGCTTCTTCCCATAGAGAAACATGGCCATGTTTCTCTATGGGAAGAAGCGACCAATCAGCGTCCAGCATCATCTGCCATGTATCTGTAGGAGCCCTGTGTCACCCAATATGTCCTCACACCCCCCCCAAAAAGTATTCACACCCCCCCAAAAAGTATTCACACACCCCCAAAAAGTATTCACAAACCCCCAAACAGTATTCACACACCCCCAAAAAGTATTCACACCCCCCAAAAAGTATTCACACACCCCCAAAAAGTATTCACACCCCCCCAAAAAGTATTCACACACCCCCAAAAAGTATTCACACACCCCCAAACAGTATTCACACCCCCCAAAAAGTATTTACACCCCCCCAAAAAGTATTCGCACACCCCAAAAAGTATTCACACCCCCCCAAAAAGTATTCACACCCCTACAAAAAGTATTCACACACCCCCAAAAAGTATTCACACACCCCCAAAAAGTATTCACACACCCCCAAAAAGGATTCACACATCCCCAAAAAGGATTCACACCCCTGCAAAAAGTATTCACACCCCCCAAAAAGTATTCACACCCCCCAAAAAAGGATTCACACACCCCCAAAAAGGATTCACACCCCTGCAAAATTTATTCACACACCCCCAAAAAGTATTCACACACCCCCAAAAAGTATTCCACACACCCCCAAAAAGTATTCACACCCCTGCAAAAAGTAATCACACCCCTCAAAAAAGTATTCACACCCCCCCAAAAAGTATTCACACCCCCCCAAAAAGTATTCACACACCCCCAAAAAGTATTCACACACCCCCAAAAAGTTTTCACACCCCTCCAAAAAGTATTCACACCCCCCAAAAAAGTATTCACACACCCCCAAAAATATTCACACCCCCCCAAAAAGTATTCACACCCCCCCAAAAAATTTTTCACACACCCCCAAAAAGTATTCACACCCCTGCAAAAAGTATTCACACCCCTGCAAAAAGTATTCACACCCCCCCAAAAAGTATTCACACACCCCCAAAAATGATTCACACCCCCCCAAAAAGTATTCACACACACCCCCCCAAAAAGAATTCACACCCCCCCCAAAAAGAATTCACACCCTCCCCCAAAAAGTAATCACACCCCCCAAAAAAGTATTCACACACCCCCAAAAAGTATTCACCACCCCCCAAAAAGTATTCACACACCCCCAAAACGTATTCACACCCCCCCAAAAAGTATTCACACACCCGCAAAAAGTTTTCACACCCCCCCAAAAAGTATTCACACACCCCCAAACAGTATTCACACCCCCCAAAAAGTATTCACACCCCCCAAAAAGTATTCACACCCCTACAAAAAGTATTCACACACCCCCAAAAAGTATTCATACACCCCCAAAAAGGATTCACACCCCCCCAAAAAGGATTCACACCCCTGCAAAAAGTATTCACACACCCCCAAAAAGTATTCACACACCCCCAAAAAGTATTCACACACCCCAAAAAGTATTCACACCCCTGCAAAAAGTAATCACACACCCTCAAAAAAGTATTCACACACCCCCCAAAAAGTATTCACAACAACCCCCAAAAAGTATTCACAACACCCCCAAAAAGTATTCACACACACCCCCACAAAAGTTTTCACACCCCCCAAAAAGTATTCACACCCCCCCAAAAAGTATTCACACACCCCCAAAAAGTATTCACACCCCCCAAAAAGTATTCACACCCCCCAAAAAGATATCACACACCCCCAAAAAGTATTCAACCCCTCAAAAAGTATTCACACCCCTGCAAAAAGTATTCACACCCCCCAAAAAGTATTCACACACCCCCAAAAATGTATTCACACCCCCCCAAAAAGTATTCACACCCCCCCAAAAGAATTACACACCCCCCCCCAAAAAGATATTCACACCCCCCCAAAAAGTATTCACACCCCCCAAAAAAGTATTCACACACCCCAAAAAGTATTCAACACACCCCCAAAAAGTATTCACACACCCCAAAAATCCAAACACCCAAAAGTATTCACACCCCCCCAAAAAGTATTCACACACCCCCAAAAAGTATTCACACCCCCCAAAAAGTATTCACACACCCCCAAAAAGTATTCACACCCCCCAAAAAGTATTCACACACCCCCTAAAAAGTATTCACACCCCCCAAAAAGTATTCACACACCCCCAAAAAGTATTCACACCCCCAAAAAGATTCACACCCCCCCAAAAAGGATTCACACACCCTCAAAAAGTATTCACACCCCCAAAAAGTATTCACACCCCCAAAAAGATTCACACCCCCAAAAAGATTCACACCCCTGCAAAAATATTCACACCCCCCCAAAAAGTATTACACCCCCAAAAAGTATTCACCCCCCCAAAAAGTATTCACACACCCCCAAAAAGTATTCACACACCCCCCAAAAAGTATTCACACCACCCCAAAAGTATTCACACACCCCCAAAAGTATTCACACACCCCCAAAAAGTATTCACACCCCCAAATATTCACACCCCTCAAAAAGTATTCACACCCCTCAAAAAGTATTCACACCCCTGCAAAAAGTATTCACACCCCCAAAATATCACACCCCAAAAAGTATTCACACCCCCAAAAAGATTCACACCCCCCAAAGATTCACACCCCCAAAAAGTATTCACACCCCCCCAAAAAGTATTCACACACCCCCAAAAAGTATTCACACCCCCAAAAAGTATTCACACCCCTCGCAAAAAGTAATCACACACCCAAAAAGTATCACACACCCCAAAAAGTATTCAACCCCCAAAAAGTATTCACACACCCCCAAAAGTATTCCACACCCCCCAAAAAGTATTACACACCCCCCACAAAAGTTTCAACCCCCCCCAAAAAGTATTCACACACCCCCAAAAAGTATTCAACACCCCCAAACAGTATTCACACACCCCCAAAAAGATTCACACCCCCCAAAAAGTATTCACACACCAAAAGATTCACCCCCGCAAAAGTATTCACACCCCCCAAAAAGTATTCACCAAACAAGATTCACCCCCCCCAAAAGTATTCACACCCCCCAAAGATCACACAAAAAATCCACTCCCAAAAAGTATTCACACCCCCAAAAGTATTCAACACCCCCCAAAGTATTCACACACCCCATAAGTATCCACCCCAAAAATATCCACCCCCAAAATTCACCCCCCAAAAAGTTTCACACCCCCAAAATTCACACCCCAAATTTTCACCCCCCCAAAGTACACACCCCCCAAATGTCACACCCCCCAACAGTACACACCCCCCAAAAGTCACACCCCCCAAAGTATCACACCCCCAAAGATCCACCTCAAAAGATTCAACCCCCCCCCCACAATTTCACACCCCAAAGTTCACACCCCCCCAAGACCCCCCACAATTCACACCCCCCCAAAGTACCACACCCCAGTACACCCCCACCCCAAAGTCACCCAAATGTACCCCAAAGTTCACACCAGATCCCCCCCCAAAAGTCCCAAAACCCCCCCCAATGTCCCCCAAAAACAAGCCGCCCCCCCCACAATGTTCCAAACACAGCCCCCACAATGTCAAACAGCCCCCCACACAATGTCCAAACACCAGCCCCCCCCCCACCAATGTACAAACAGCCCCCCCCACCATGTCACACAAACAGCTCCCCCCCCACCATGTCCAACACGCCCCCCCACAATGTTCAAACAGCCCCCCCCCACAATGTCCAAACAGCCCCCCCCACAATGTTAAGCATAACAGCCCCCCCACAATGTCCAAACAGCCCCCCCCACTAATGTCCAAACAGCCCCCCCCACATGTCCAAATAGACACCCCCCCACAATGTCCCCAAAACAGCCCCCCCACAATGTCCACACACTATGTCCAACAGCCCCCCCACATCAATGTCCCCACATGCCCCCCCCCCCACAATGTCCACCGCCACATGCCCACCCCCCACAATGTCCGCACAGCCCCCACACACGCCCAAGCGTCGATCACTTTCCTGTCTTCATGACATCTGATTCGTCAGGTCCAGTCTTCCATCCGGCCCAGGCGTCCTCTTCCTTCAGCCCGGCCCACGAGTCTTCCATCCGGCACAGGCATCCTCTTCCTCCGGCCTCGGGGGTCTTCTTTCTTCCTTCAGCGAGCTCCAGGTCCTGGATGTTCTGTCTTCGGTCCGCTCCGCTCACTGACGATTAAAGATGGCCGCCGCGAGTTTCTGGAAGCCCCGCCCACGGATCCAAAATGCACCAATCACATTCACATACACAGCAACCAATCACATTCAAGGCTCATTCATACATTTTTATCAATGGGAAAAATTCACTACATTTAAAGACAATAAAAATAAATAAATAAATACACATAAAAATATTTAAAAATACAAATAAATTCACTTAAAATAACAAATAATAAATACATTTAATAATAATAAAAATACAAAAAAATAAATAAATAATAATATAAATAATAAATAATAAAATAAAAAATAATAAAAAAAAAATTAATATATAAAATTAATATCTTAATTAAATTAACTAATTAAAATAAAAAAAAATAATCTAATACAAATAAATTTCATTAAAATAAAAAATTAATATACAAATAATAAAAATAATAAATATTAAAATAAATCAAAATAAAAAAAAAAATAAAATAAAATAAAAATTTATATAATTAAAATATTAATAACATTAACTAATTCTAAGAAAATCAAATTACTCAAATAAAAAAAAATCAATTAAAATAAAAAAAAAGAATAATATTCTAAAAATATTAAATAAATAATTACAATAATAAAATAATAAATAATAAAAAAAAATATTCCATATAAAAATTCATAACATTAACTAATTCTAATAAAATAAAACTAATAAATAAAATATTCATAACATTAAGTTATTAAAAAAAATGTAAATAAAAAAAAAAAAAATAATAATAATAATATAGCTACTATAATCTAATTAACGCACGTTCTAGAATCCCGATGCATTTGCATCGGGCTCACAGCTAGTAATGTTAAACTTGACATATGATACAACTACTTGCATATACAGCATTGTGTGGAACAATTGGTTGAAACATTTTGATTTTCATGGCTGTAAAGGCCGCTTTACACGTCGCAATATCGCTCCGATATTGCATACGATTTCACGGGAGCGCGCACGTTTTTGGCACTTGTCCAAGATCACACAGGGAGATATCGGCAGGCAACGCAACTACGATGTTGTATGCCCCTTTTGCACACTGTGTCTGAGCAACTCAGGGAACGATCAATTAACATTGGAGTGAATAGGGGAAGTTAGTTACGCTATCGTGACGTGTAAAGCGGCCTTTAGGGTACCTTTACACGTCGCAACATTGCATGCAATTTCACTTGCAGCTTACTGGTTGCAGTGAAATCATGGACACATTGTTCTATTTTGTTGTCGTGTACAAATGGAACATAGTGTCCATGATTTCACTGCAACCAGTAAGTTGCAAGTGAAATTGCATGCAATGTTGCGACGTGTAAAGGTACCCTGATGGCCACTTTACACGTCCCGATATCGGCGTCCAACTCTGACCAAAAGTCACGTGGTTCGTGCGTTGGCCCTGATATCGTTCATGCGTTGTATGGTTTAAACGTCCAATACGATGCGCGAACGATGCCAAAATGATATCGGGGATCGAATGAGCATGCTCTCCAACGGCCCGATATTGGTTGGATGTTGTAGCCGGATCGGGCTGTGTAAAAGCCCAACTACGATGTGAAGTACAACTTCCCCTATTTTCTCCCATGTTAAATGGTCGTTCCTGGGTCGGCCGTACAAGGGGGGACGTAGACATCGTAGTGGCATTGCCTGCCAATATCGCGCTGTGTAAATCTCTGATGCGATCTTGGAAATCTGGGCAGAAAAAGCGCGCTCCCGCGGCGTCGGATCCAATATTGGACTGACGTTGGGACGTGTAAAGTGGCCATACGATCCATTAAAGATTGAAACATATCAACCAATTGACTGCTTGTTGGGACTTGCTATACAACACATTGGAATATACCCACTTCCTTGTATATTATAATATGTGGATTTGTTAATCGTGCTGCAATAACTAGACTTTTTATCATGTGGTTCAAATTGTTAACTTTCCGTTATGCTGAGAATGGACCTGTGAACTACTTAAAGACAGGTGATCGGTACAAATGAGCGGAACGTTCAACATTTCATTTTTGCTGGCTTTGCCAAATTTTTTTCACGAAATACAATTTGTTATGAATCAATCATGTTTTAAGCTCTTCAATACAAACACAGTATTTTTTTTTATGTCTAAGGGACTTTAACATATTTGGCTAGGTGAAAATGATAGAAACCAGAAGTAACCATCAGCATTTTAAACAATACACTGCAGAATCAGACTTTTTGAGTAATCTAAATTTTATAAATGGTGTAAAAGTTATCACATTTTTTGAGGTAAGAGGGGGCAGACGCATGCATTGCTGCAGCTTATACACAACTGTTTAAATAGAAGAGGCTTTTGCATTTTTACATGGTTGAATGCTATCATTTTCCCTGCTTAAAAAGTGAAAAGAGCTGTGCACTTTCGTAAATGTGGCAATGGCAGCTATTTCATAAGCCATCCCAAAATTATCCTTTTAATTAGAGAACTAAAGTAGATGTCGTGAACTGCTTTGAATTTGAAGAAGTAATGGCTTCTCAACTGGAAGTGAAATAAATTACCCCTTTTTGGGGTCTACAAATGTTTTTTTATTTTGTTTTAATCCCAAAATGATTAGACAAGTACAAAAGTTTTTTTATGAAGCTGTGCAAAAATTATCCAATTTTCTAGAGATAAAACAGGAGTACTATTTTAAGCGTGAGGGCGTTATGGCCTGTTGTCAACTAACCTATTTGACAGCTAGATCTTGAGAATGTAAAGACAAAAAATATGTTTCCCAGTACTAGCAGTATTGTCTATTTTTTACCACTATGAAACACAGTAACATAGTGGGAAACCAGGAGACGTGATGTGCATAGCTGTCACACAGCTGTGGCAGGAGTAGCATGATAGAGTTACAATAGGACAGGTAAGGAGATGTTTGGTAGTTTAAAGTCTAGCTCTATAAAACACAAAGGTAGACAGGAGGTGTGTGGCTGACGTTCTTGTGAAGTAGTTGGTGAAGTAGTGTGACAAGAGTCAGCCAACAGCATTAGGATGAGGCAGGCTATGAAATACTTAAAATTTTTGGGCCAGCAACGGAAGCTCCAGGAGTAAAGATAAAGTGTATAGGGAGTAGATGCCAAGCAGAGTTTGATCCATTGGCAGCAGAAAGGAGTGTAGACGACAGTCAATGAACTGTCACATAGGCAGATAAATAGTACAGACAATTTAATCATTGGCACCAGCTGAAAGTATATGTCTGATGTGGATATCCAGTGGCTGTGGACAAAACTGCATGGTAGAGAGTCATGATGGAGCAGGGAGATGTTTCGCAGTGCATGGTTACTTCTAGAAAACAGGTACATAGAGATACATCTAGCTATTGCAGTGCATTTTCTATGTAACTGTTTATCTGCTTCGGGGTTCCTTGCATTACAGTTTAAAAATACAAAGTGTTTGTACAGTGTTAGTAAGCAGACAGAAAAATATTAGAATCTGAGAGTCCTCAGTTGTTGATACTTTTTAATGGCTAACTGATTTGAAACTGTCTGCTTTTTATCTATGGAGGATACAGCCACATATGCTGTCTTCCACTATGACATTCTTCACCACACCTAATCTATTTACTGCATATCCAGCCTCCTATTTGTATGTTTTATGTGTGTACATTCAGAATTTGTGCTTGCTTTGCTTTTTTCTTACCATCTTTTCAGTTAGCCATTAAAAGGTATCAACCACTGAGGACTCTCAGATTCTAGTTTAAAAATACAAAATTCTCCCATCTCTCTTAATGTGGGCAGTGGCTCATGTTAAAGCTGCTACCTATGAATAAGAAGTTCATTAGTTTTAGTCTTGGGGGAGGCCATAAAAGAGAATAGTTTATTTGAATTATATGGAACGAGCCCCACTCCCCAAGGAAGAGCTGCGGAACCAAAGTTGAGAGGTGAGAGGAAGCTAGGACAAAAGCATTGACTGCCAAGCTCCAGCTGTCACAGCCAGAGACTTTGTTTGTGTGTGCACAGGAGACCAAGTACACTGAACAGGAGTCATATCCTGGGTGTCACGGGGGGCCATATACCAGGATCGGGGACATATATACCAAGAAATGACATATATGGGGATAGGGGCATATATACCAGGATAGGGGATATTAGTACAGAATATGTAGACATTGTGTGCCCAAGAGTCCAGAGATTTTGGCAGGAAGATGAGGTCTTGAGTCAAATAGTCCTGGTAGAGTGCCTTGGAGTGGGACTATCAGTTTTACTTCTGGGAGATAAACCACTCGGACTTCCCACAAAATTTTTTTTTATTAAATTACATTACTATGGCTGCAAGAATACATATAGCTGCAAGGTGGAAGATGCCTTCCCTATCAATACACATGGTAAAGGACAGAGTAAACAAAATAATGTTCTATTAGAAGATAGAAACCACTATATCCGATAGCCTGGAATATTTTTTGAGATCTGGGCACCATGGATCGAGCAACAACAAGGCTCGAGTAAATTGCTATCCCGGGCCCTAAACCTATCTGTATAGGTTCTAAATAATAGACCTGGATGATATATTTAACTCTAAGAAGAAATGTATACAACAACAGTTCTGAAAATAGTTATAATTGATCTGGTGTAACAATATACCCCCCTCAATCCCTTTCTTTTTCTTTCCTCCTTTACCTCTCTTTTTCTGAAGATTATAGTTGAAATTAATGTTAAAGAATGTATTTAACATGATTTCTTTGTGTAAATTGAAGCTTGTTCATTTCTTGTCTATATGCATGACTCCATAGGCGTACCCAGGATCAAAACTGAGGGGGAAAGGGGCAAGCCATTGTCACTCAGGTTGTAAAATTTTAGAATGGAAAAGGTGAATGAAACAAAAATTTTAAGAAAATTATATGTAATTATAACAGTGTTTTATTAGTCATCACAATTATTTGCTTGCAAAAAAACTTAGATTTTTATTCTAATTACATGTCTTATACTAATATCATTTTTTTTATTACTCACCTCGCTGAGTTTCCACGGTGATCGCTCCTCATCTCGTCACCATAGGCCCTGGTGCAGGACCTTAAACAGCACCATGTGACCGGGCGACATCATCGGTCACATGGTGCTTCCGGATCCTAGAGCCCATGCTTGCTGCGGCCCAGCGGGGATCAGAAGAAACAGCTGGGGGTCACCGAGGGAGCATGGCGAGGTAACTATAAAGCGCAGGAAGAAAGCAATCCCTCTTGTCTCATTGGCTGCCGTCTGTGGCCTCTGCTAGAGCCCTCTCCTTCCCTTGAATTCCATTGGCTGGCTGACATATTATTTTTTTTTGCTTCTAGGGGGGCAGCTGCCCGCCCCTAGCTCGCTACGCCCATGCATGACTCATGTAACAAAATAAAAATCTTTTGAAACTAAGATGTTACAATATGTGGGAAAAAAGTAGTGCTGCACAAAATAAAATCACTCCTAGCAGAGTGGGGGAGGACGTGGTGAGGGGATGGGATATGAGTACATCTATGTAAAAATGTAGAGATTTTTTTAAAAACCTGTAATTGATGAATCAGCCACAAATACCTGGAAAACAAAAACTATGCCCATGATGGCAAATATAAAAAAAAAAAAAAAATGAACACATCAAATAAATAAAAAAAAAGATTTGGTGCAAATCAAAAACAGACTTAGGGTGCCTTCACACTGCGGCACGATCTGGTCCGGGCTGTCCGGGATGACCCTGACAGCAGCGGACTGGATCAGCACACAGGACTGGAGGGCTAATATGCCCTCCAGTCTGGTGTGCAGCCGCACGCAGTTCCCGCTGCCGATAAGTCAGGACCTGTCAGCGGCTGCAGCTGCGTGTGGCTGCACACCAGACCGGAGAGCATATTAGCCCTCCAGTCCTGTGTGCTGATCCAGTCCACGGCTGTCAGGGTCATCCCGGACAGCCCCGGACCAGATCGTGCCACAGTGTAAAGGCACCCTTAAGAGAACAAAAGCTAGACAAAAAAGCATGTGCATTAATTAATTCATTAATTAATCATATCAATCAATGCTTAAAATTTTAAGAAGAGATAAAGGCTTAAAATCTCATTTTTTGGGTTGTAAAAGAAATAAATCATAAGAACCATTACAAATGTTACACAACAGCAATCTTACAACTATACAGACTCATAACGTAAAACAAAAATGTGTTATCCTGAACTGTAAGCATCTTTAAGAGGTTTCCCCTACTGGGAGAACCGATTTTCATTCCCTATATTTGACCCCATTAAAATAAAAAGGCTCCAATTCTCACTTCCTGTTGACTAGTCATACATGCAAAAGCGGGGAGATAGAAGATTGCAATGATTGGTTGCGGGGCTCGCGTGATGTCACAACTTCAAAGGAATGCCTGGAACGTGTCAACATGGGAGTTGACTGTAAAATTTTTATATAAACATTGGGAATCTAAAGGGGCTGCCCATGTAGTGGACAAAAACTTTAATAAAAATATCTAAAAACAAGCTACAATTACAGATTTTTTTGTTCTTCCATCCTACCAAAAAAGGAATTAAAAGTAATCAGATAGATGTTACTAATGATACAAATAAAAACTTCAGCTCATTTTTCAAAATGTAAAACCACAGCTGTATAGATGGAAATACAAAGATTCTGTGTCTAGGAAAATATCAACAAAAAAGTATGCAAAATTTAAAATAGAAAAACTAAATTGAAATGGCTTTTCTCCTAATACCTTTCCAAAAAGTAATCTAACAACTAAAGAGATTATGAATATACCCAATCTTTGGGCAGAGTGAGGTAATTTGCTGAGGAACCTATGTGATACTTAGGAATTTTAGTTTTTCCCACCACTCAGCGGGCCTGCACATTTCATGAATCTCACATGGCCATACAAAATTAAGCACTGGCATTGTATATGGATTAAATAGTCTGATCTAGCTTTCCTACCAGTGTTTAGAGAATCATCCTTGATTACAAATCAAAACTTAATTAGATCATTTTCATGCAAATTTGAAATGTGCAGCTTTTTCTTTCAGACTCCAGCACATTAGAAATGTTCAGTAAATCTCAAATCTCTTTTTATAAGTCACCTGAGTATGCTTTAGTACATTGCTGACTAAAAAAGAGACACTGCTATAAAACTAGAAAGTTACATAGAGTTGTGCAATTCAAAAGTCAGCAAACAATATACAATTATAACAATTATGACCATCCATGACCTGCCTAAGGCCTGTTCGCAAAAAGGTGCAAGGAATTGAAAGTGAGTCTGTCATGTCCCATAGTGCTATTGCTCTACAGACGTGGGGTTAATTTGGAGTTTTATAGCGTTATGAAGGCGCCTAGCCACTGTACTGAAAGTACGTCACTTGTGGGAAAATTACTTTTATTTATCCCAGGTGCTGATGACTTTAAGTAATGCAGGTGTGTAGAGAGCAATTATAGTCATCACTCACACAAATGACAGCAACGTCTGTAATCATGCCCCGACACTGTCTAAAAGTCGGTTCTGCAACTTTTCAAAGTGTCACAAAATATTGGCACATACTGTAGGTTCTCCAGTCCTCTATTTGAAGTACAAAATCTGATCTTTGAATTGGGGCTATTACGAATCATGATCCTGCTGATGCCATCTTGTGCGCCCTGAATTAAAAAATAACATGAGGGGTGAGATTCTGCTGGAGAAACGGCATTGCCTTATTGTATTCTAAAATCTGCTGGTGCAAGGTTAAACAAACTCCTTTTCAGGGCTAATTCACAATACCGCTGTTAGCTGTAATCAGTGTAGTGAAAGTTTCTGGAGTAGGGCTAGCGTTTTGTAGTCATTGAGGCTGGGTTCATTGCAGTCCAGTAACTGCTGGTGCAACCTAAACCTAGGAACCCTTTTAAAGATAATTCCAATAAATTCTAGTGTATAATAATTCGGCTGTTAGCTGTACTTATTGCAGGGAAAGTTTCTGGTGTAGTGCAAATATATTATAGTAATTTAGGCAGGGTTCATTGCATTCCAGTACCTGATGGTGTAATATAAACCAAACGGTCCTTTTAAGGGATAATTACAATATGTTCTAGTGTATCCTAATATGGCTGTCAGCTGTTCTTATTGCTGGGAAAGTTTCTGCAGTAGGGCTAGCAAATTATAGTGATTTAGGCAGGGATATTGCATTTCAGTACCTGATGTTGCAACCTTAACAAGACAGTCCTTTAAAGGGATAATTCCAATACATTCTAATGTATCATAATTAGACTGCTTGCTGTAGCTATTGCAGGGAAAGTTTCTAGAGCAGGGTTAGACATTTAGGTAGGGTTCTTTGCGTATCAGTACCTGCTGGTCAAATTGGATTTGGGATTGGAAACCCAAAGATTTTGCTAAATAGTTGGTGAACTCGGCTGTTTTGGTAACTGTTCGGAACCTTAAAATGGTCCTAAAATTTTCCTTTAAGATTCGGGGCCAAAATGGTTTCCAGAAGACTTGGTGGCTGAGAATTCTGGTAACATTAATGTTACCTGAGTTCACAGCCATCGAGTCTACTAGTAGCTTTCAACCAGGTGAATTTAACAAAGTTTAAAAGAGAGGTTAAATGCTTTTTAGAGTTTCCTGATGTTGGAACACCTGCAGAGTGTGAACCTTTAGAAGAGTTCACAATCTGCAGATGTGCCAGTGTGGCGCCCCGCCAAGCAGGCGTCACAGAGGGGTACTGCACCTGTAAAAGAGGTGCAGATACTCCAGCTGCAGGTGGATCATAGGATGGTGGGTGGAACCCAGTAACCAGCAACCCCACACTACGTCACACAGTGGGAAGTCACCCAGGAGGGAATAAAACCACCTCTAGTTGGGATAAGGAAGTCTTTGGCTGGAGGCCTTTCGGATCTTTGGTCTCTGCCTCCAGGTTTCGGGACCAGGGAGCAGAGGAGTGAAAGGAGGCAGAAGGGTCCCTCGGCTGAGGGACCAGGAGTTTAAGAAAGATCCCTGGAGCAGAAAAGCCAGAAGGGAATAGGAAGAACTCGAGGAGGTTCAGCCCCGAATGCTTACCGAGCACCAGAGCCTGCACCTGTGGAATACTTTAGGACCACAGAAAATCTGGAGACCCGTGGAGTCTACACTTCTCCCGGGCACCTGAGCAACTGAAAGAGGGTACCAGGCACCGCTTGATGGCTAGGTCAGCCAACAGAGGGTTATCCAACGGGAGCAAAGGAGAGAGACAGACAGAGATCAGGTTCGCTTTATGGAACCAGATTTCACCACCACTGGGAAGCAGTAATAGCACAGACGAGGGTAGAGCACAGCGGCACACACCAAGGGTCCACCATACCACCTAAGTTCTGCCTGCAGCCACCCGTTCAGCTACCTGTCCTCACATCATCAGGAATACTGCACTGTAACTTTTGTATGATACCAATACAAATGCCAGTAAAGTGCCCGGAGGAACAGTGACTTTGGACTCAGTTTGCTTTCTTTCCACAAACTTATATCCTTACAGGTAACGCTGCCCCGGAGGTTCCAGTCCTACCTGTGGAGGACTACACATCCTACTGCGTACCATCCTCTGGTGGACTGTGGCGGCACTGGTGCCAATCACCAGAAACTACAGGTGCGTCACGACAACAAACTGTATATAATCCCCTGTATATAAACTCTCCCTTTTTCAAAGAATAATCCCCTAGGACATGGGATCAGGCGCCGGCCACCATTCCACCATGACACAGTTAACCCCTTGCGGCCGGCTGTGCACCTTGAACTTGGACTTGTGCTTAAAACAAACTTTTTCCGCCATTGCTTGGCGCCAAAAATGGGTTCCCGCCATTACTGCAGGAGGACCCAAGATGGCGCCGTAGCCATGTACTAAACACTATGTGCAGGACTTGGGGTGTGCCTCAGCCCCTAGAAGAAGGAGGCCAGATGGAGGTGCCAAAAAGGTGGCCACCGTTGCCATCAATCAATCAGGGGGGCGGCCCACAGGAAGTTCCGCAGGAGTGGCTGTTGATAACAAGACAAACCGGAAGAGAAGGACAGAACTAGACTCCTTCGTACTCCGCAGCATGGTGGCACCCCTTTGGAGAGACATTGTGCATGAGCTGGAAGAACAAACCCGAGCCACGCAGGACGACCCGCAGCAGCGTCCCTCTTAACCTTAGAGGGGGATGCCAACTACTGGAGGGATGCTTTCGGACGGCTCTGCCATGAGATGGAGGAGGCCCTGACTTGGGTCTGCTGGCGGTGGCATGCGGAGGGAACATTCGAACTGTCCTCCATGAGAGCGGACCGCGAAGCGCGGGGGCGGCAGTAGCCGAATGCACAATTGTGCAGTACTGTGCCTCCCTGCCACCCGTCGCACCACCCATCCAGACCCGGGACAAGGGAGTTCAGACTGAGCCCCCGACTTCACCACCGTCCCGGGCCAGCACTTGTCTCTGGCTGGAGGCAGCGCGGACATCCCCCACTGCACCAGAAGTTGAGATCGAGGAAGAATATGACGAAGACTCCAATGGCGAGTAACCGGTGGAGCATAGGGAGCCTCAGATGGAGCACCCCAGAAGCAGCATGGTGGACCGGTGGCAGCGGCATCAGCGAGGAGCCCCCACCATATTGAGCTCTGCAGAGACACGAGTTGTCCCGCGAGTCCCAACCGGCAACTCACCACCCCCACAGTACCAGTCGCTACAACGTTCCCGACCAACTTTGGATGAGAGGGACCCAGTGGCAAGGCAAAGAACAAAAGAGGAGTGGTACCAACGTGAACAGCAACAAGGCGACTCCGAGAGGAAGCAAGAGCCCAGCCCCCGCTTCCATTAGAACTCTGCTGCTTAGGAACCATCATCTCCGTTTACCAGGAAGACGGTTGGGGATCTTTATGAGAACCCGAACTTTTGGACAACGTATTCTTCTCCCGGCGAGATGTAGAGTCATTTCTGCGCAAAGGACACCCAAAGCGAGACTTATATAGAGGTGAGCAAGTCACATATGAACGGTACCCCGGACCTTTAGGCTGGTTTGCAATACGGATTTCCCGATGTGCAGATAATCCCCATTAAGCAAACGACTCCCATTGCAGAGACGTTGCATTGTGAATAGCCCCTCAAAGTAACCATGCCCTTTTTATTTTCTTTTGCCCCTTTTTGCAACTAAAATGAAGAGTGTGTCGTCCCGTATGTTTTCCTTAATCTGAAGATTCAGAGACTTTTCATTTTGAACTTTCCTTTCCCCTGTTAATGATGTGTGCTGAGTGAGCAGCGGACCAGCGGTGATAATACACACTGGACTGTTTTGGACAATATATTACCGCTGGGCCTGCATAGTTATAGTACCCGTTGGGCCAAGTAAATAAGTTTTTGTATGCAGAAAGGGCAACCGGAGAGTTACAACTTTGCCGACAGGTGGCCCGAGGACTGTAAAGTCTAGTAACTAACTACTGCATTGTGTGTAAATGTTAAAGTTTGAAGTAATGCGCCTCACAGAAATGGGAAGAAAATCTAAATATGCTTAGTTGTAAATAGTTACCCGTTAATGTTGATTGCGAATATAAAATGTTTTTCACTGCCCGGTAAACAGGTACAAATACTCGCGGATGAGTATATTCCATCAAGGGGGTATGTGGCGCCAGAGGGGTACTGCACCCGTAAAAGAGGTGCAGATACTCCAGCTGCAGGTGGGTCATAGGTTGGTGGGTGGAACCCAGTAACCAGCACCCCCACACTAGGTCACACAGTGGGAGGTCACCCAGGAGGGAATAAAACCACCTCTAGGGGGAACAAGAGGTCTTTGGCCGGAGGCCTTTCGGGTCTTTGGTCTCTGCCTTCAGTTTTGGGACCGGGGAGCAGAGGAGTGAAAGGAGGCAGAAGGGTCCCTCGGCTGAGGGATCAGGAGTTTAAGAAAGATCCCAGGAGCAAACAGCCAGAAGGGAATAGGAAGAACTCAAGGAGGTTCAGCCCCGAAAGCTTACTGGGCACTGGAGCCCGCACCTGTGGGATACTTTAGGACAACAGAAAATCCAGAGACCCGTGGAGTCTACACTTCTCCCGGGCACCTGAACAACCGAAAGAGGGTACCAGGCACCGCTTGATGGGTCAGCGGTCAGCCAACATAGTTATCCGACAGGAGCAAAGGAGAGAGACAGACGGAGGTCACGTTCGCTTATGGAACCAGATTTCACCACCACTGGGAAGCAGGAACAGCACAGACGAGGGTAGAGCACAGCGGCACACACCAAGGGTCCACCATACCACCTAAGATCTGCCTGCAGCCACCCATTCAGCTACCTGTCCTCACATCATCAGGAATACTGCACTGTAACTTTTGTATGAAACCAATACAATTTCCAGTAAAGTACCGGAGGAACAGTGACTTTGGACTCAGTTTGCTTTCTTTCCACAAACTTATATCCTTACAGGAACACTGCCCCAGAGGTTCCAGTCTTGCCTGTGGAAGACTACACCATCCTAGCCGCGATACCATCTACCTCCGGTGGACTGTGGCGGCACTGGTGCCAATCACCAGAAACTACAGGTGGCATCATGACAACAAACTGTATATAATCCCCTGTATATAAACCTCCTTTTTTCAAAGAATAGTCCCCCAGAACACGGGATCAGGCACGGCCACATTCCCTGTGACACAGTTAACCCCTTGCGGCCTGATACCCGAGTACCCACACCCTTGGCTCGACACAGCAGCTGTGAACCCCAGGAACTTTAAAGTCTTCTTTAAACATCCCTATAAGAGAGCCTATAAGTTGTTTTTTAGACAGAAACCTTTATTATTGCAGAGTGTCAGCAGTATGTGATGCCATTTCTTCTTCACTTATCTGCTAGCAATTCAAATAAAATAGCATATGTCCATTATATGCTTAACATACATGGTCTTATAGGTCTGTTCACGCTCATAAAACACTATAATATGAATATTGCTTCTTCAAAATGTGCAATTCTTTTTGCATTCCTTTCATATCTTTAGAATACAGATTTTTTGCAAGTGCACAAGTTTGTTATGTCATTAAGCGTGAGTGACTTGTAGTCACATGCTGTATATGTGTGTGTGTGTTGTTCACTCTATACATGTCTTTGCTATGAGTAAGAGCATTTTTTGCTTGAAGCAAGTAGGGCTGCGATTTTAACCTCTATTAATATGACTAATAACATTTTCCTATTTTTATATGAAGAGGACTATGTACCTTTACTTTTTTGCATTTGCAAGTGCTGGCCTTTTTTTTTTGAAAATTCCTTTTTTCCTCTTACATTACTTCATCCTTCACATGGGAACTGGCTATTAAACTGTCCGTGTATTGCCCACTAGACTTATTCAATATTCCAGAGGAATTGGTGAGCAAAGAAAAATAAATTTCTTTTTCTTAATTCTCCTCCAAATATGTAAGGCTTCAATACTCCCAACTACAGGCCCAAGTCTTCCCTGTGACATAGGGATGTGTCAGGTGCCTTTTGCAACCCAACCCATGAAGGGATTCATGAGAAGCTAAAGGCAACAAGATTGGGCAAACAATAATACTTATTCATTTATATAGTGTTACTAGCTGTACTACTCAGCTACGCCCGTGTTAGCAAATAACTGCTGTTAGCTATAACAAAATAGAATTTGAATATGTCATATTAATGACCTGTAGGAAAATAGAAGCTGAGCTGTGATTGGTTGCTATAGGCAGCCTAATAAATCTCCAGCCAACAGTAAACCCTCCCCCCAGCCGGGCAGTATATATTACCTCACGCATACACATAAAAGACAGCTCATGTGACTGACATCTGCCTTAATTCCCTATATGGCACATGTGTTGCACATTGGCTGTTTTTAACCAGATGCTTATTTTTGGAAATTAAAGATACCAGACGTATGAGGCGAGTTATGCGAGGCGATTGTGCACATCTGTGTCTTTCTGTGTGGTGTGTGTGTCCCTGGGGTGTGTGTGTCCCTGGGGTGTGTGTGTGTCCCAGTGGTGTGTGTGTGTCCCTGTGGGGGAATCCCTGTGGTGTGTGTCCTTTTGGGGTGGAGGGGTGTCCCTGTGGTGTGTGTCCTTTTGGGGGGAGAGGTGTCTCTGTGGTGTGTGTGCATGTGTCTCTGTGTTGTGTGTGTCTCTTTGTGGTGTGTGCGTTTGTGTTCGGGTGCATAGTGAGTATCCAAAGTTGGCGCTCCACCTTAGCTGTTACTCTTTGTATGCATGTGGTGTGCATACATATCCCCGTGCGTGGTGAATAATCCATGTCAGGGTCCCACCTTAGTGACTATATGCTGGTATATGCTGTTAGTCTTTGGTGCTGTCATTAAGCCCCTCTCATTCACAACTGTCAACTGGTAACTGTCACTTTCTCTCCATTATGTAGATAGGGCCAAACTTATTTGGTGAATTGGAATTCACAGGGTTAAAATTTCGCCTCACAACATAGCCTATGACGCTCTCGAGATCCAGAAGTGTGACTGTGCAAACCTTTGTGGCTGTAGTTGCGACGGTGTAGATGCCAATCCCAGACATACACACACACATACACACATTTAGCTTTATATATTAGATTAATTCCATAGTGCTTTTACATACATTATTCAACACTGTCCCCATTGGGGCTCACAACCAGAGATGAGCGATGTTCGACTCGAATTCGAGTTGTTTTTTGGCGGTGTTCGAGTCATTCGCTGAATTCGAACAATTTGGTTTAAATTCGGCAGTTCTAGAAGCTGTTCGATTTTGGTTCGAAAATGCAGCAGATGCAGTCAGAAAACCGCATCTGCCGCATTTTCAGCCAAAATTAACAGCTATTAAGTAAAATAAAGTGTTAAAAATAAAAAAAAATGTATGCTCACCTGTCTGCGGTCCATCAATGGCTCTGGCAAGGTCCTGTTGTTCATAGGACCTGTGGTGACGTCAGCTATCGTGGGAACTCCAGTCACATGACCGGAGTTCCCGCAATAACATGACGTCACCACAGGTCCTATCAGCAAGAGGACCTTGCCGCAAAGGTTAAAATAGACATTTTTATCCAAAGGAAAAAAAAAAAAAAGGGATGGCGGCACTCAGCATTCCAGTTTGCAGCTGATTAATTTAATAAAAAAATTAAAGCAGCAGGTGCATGATACAGGGAGGGAGGTGCTAGGACCGACGGTGACCGCTTCTACGGGTCCGGTGACATCCCGCGAAGCGGTTACCGTCGGTCCTAGCACCTCCCTTTATCATGCACCTGCTGCTGTAATTTTTTTATTAAATTAATCAGCTGCAAACTGGAATGCTGAGTGCCGCCATCTTTTTTCCTTTGGATATATTGTCTTGAACTCTGGCTGAGCAACAGGAGATTCCACAACACACCACTGCCACAGGAGTCTACAAGTAACGCTGTTAACAGGTCAGTGCCCGGATTTCAATTCTATGCTTGAATATAGACATTTTTATGTTTTGGACACTTCCTTTAAGTAAACGAAAGTGTCCAAAATATAAAAATGTCTATTTTAACCTTTCCGGCAAGGTTGCTGATAGGAGTCCCAGAGTTCAAACTGGATTCTCCCGGATTGCCCCGGTCCGATGCAATCCGGCACCATAGAGTCCCATATTATTGGGCGCCTGATTGAACCAGACCGATACAATCCGGGGAGAATCCGGTTTGATCCGATTTTCTCTGTAGAACGCCTTCCCGCGGGGATTTTCAAATGAACAGCTGACTCAAGTCAGCTGTTCATTTGAAGTAGCAGTGCTGTGAGGTTCATGTGAGTTCATGCTTGCCTGCATGAACTCACATGAACTTTCCCACGCCAGGGTGCACAGCTCTGCTACATCTCTGGTGGAGGTTCTCTACCAGAGATGTAGCAGAGCTAAAGAAGAACCCTGGATTGGACTACGTCGGACAGCAGAGGATTTTTTTTATATAAAGATGGAGTCCCTAAGTGTGTTTTTGATTTTTTTTCAAATAAAAATAATTTTTCTTGGTGTTGTGTTTTTATTTAAACAATTTAATAGAAATTCATGGGGGGCATGTCTAATATTGGTGTGACCCCATGAATTTCGGGCTCAGGGCCAGCTGATAACAAAAAGCTGGCCCTAACCCCTTTATTAACCAGTGAGCCACGGCACCAGGGCCCTGAAAGAGTTGGGTTCAGCGCCAGAACATGGCGCTTCAATGAACGCGCCATCTTCTGGGGTGGCTGTGGGCTGCCATTCGCAGCGGGTGGTGCCCAGAAGGCTTGAGCCTCCCTGCACTGCGGATGCCAGCCCCCAGCTGCCTAGCTGTACTTGGCTGGACATAGAAATAGCGCGGAGCCCCACGCATTTTTTTTTTAATTATTTCATGAAATTCATGAACTAATAAAAAAAAGGGGCTCCCCTATATTGTTGTGTCTGGCCAGGTACAAATAGGCACCTGGGGGTGGGTGGCAGCCCGTCGCTGCTTGCTGTATCTGGCTGGATACAAAAAATATGACGAAGCCCAAGTCAAATTTTTTTCTGAAAAATCCAAAAAACAATATGAATGAAAAGGACTGCATCTTTATTAACCCCTCGACCATGGTCGATGGGTTAATGAAGATGCAGTCCCTTTTTATAGGATTGTTTAATGGATTTTTCAGAAACATTTTGACGTGGGCTTCGCCGTCTTTTTTATGCCAGCCGGATACAGCAGGCGGCAATGGGCTGCTCCCAAACCCCAGGTGCCTATTTGTACCTGCCTGGACACAGATATATCGGGATCTGGATGAATTACATACAGCTACTACGTCATGGATAGCAAGGATTAACATTTATAAGATGTTGGCACTTATATTATTTTTGTTGCATCCCTGTCCAGATTCCTCTTAGGATAATTAAATCCCTTCAAAGAATAGCTAATTACTTCATTTGGGCATATAAAAAACCAAGAGTGGCTGGTAGGTTACTATATTATCCATACGAATTTGGGGGGATGGGTGCCCCTAACTTACATGCTTATCATAAAACGACGGTATTAACGGGTATTAGAGACTGGAGATTATTGGATAGGAAGCATAAGTGGCTTCAGATCGAGTCATTTTATTCTAAATTGACCTCAACGTGACTTAGGTTGGAAATTGAAGCTATTAAATTTAGTAATTACACCCCATGTCTACCTACTGCATTAACAACAATACGTTAGTGGAGGAAATTTGCTCCAAGGCTTTTAAATATTCCTTTAAAGAGGACCTGTCACCAAACCAGGCATGGTGATCTAATTACAGCACTGGATGCAGCATGTCTTCTGCATCCAGGCAAGGGGTCCCCCAGCCATTGAGCCCCCCTGTACCCCGAGTAAATACACTTAGAAAACTTACATCCTGCAGCCAGAAAGGAGGTGGCTAGAGGCTGGAGCCGAAGGGCAGATTCACACCCCCTGCATGTTTAATCTTCCCACCGGTGCCTCCCTGATGCCAATCATTGTCTCCCTCTTCTGCAGCATAACACAGAGTTTTTTTTTTTTTTTTAGAAATGGCTGCTTAGCCCCGCCCCCTGCAGTGACGTCATCGCTTATACCCGCCCTGCTCTAAGGTTAACATAGAGCAGGGCGGATATAAGCGGTGATGTCACTGCAGGAGGCGGGGCAGCCGGCCTCCTGCTCTGACATCACCACCTTTCCCCAGTGTGACAAGCCGTGACTTCAACGAGGTTGTAATGGCACCACTTCTCATCTCACTCATGCCTGCGTGCCTGCTCTCACAGCATATGGGGGATGCTTTCTGTGAATGTGACACTCCCATATGCTTGTAAGACCCTGTGCCCATGGTGTGTTGGTCGATGTTTCTTTTGAAGCAGATATTGAGATTCCTCATCAAAATCTGCATGTCTACCCTGAAGCCAGCAAAGTCTATGAGAGTTCAGAAGTGCTTTGCCAATGTAGTTTTTTTATCCCTTGCACATATGGTGCAGATTTTGGAGCAACAAATAGAAATCTGAACCACATCTGCGAGGAAAAATAAAGCAAAATGGGCACAGCACTTCTGAACTTTCATAGACTTTACTGGCCTCAAGTAGACATGCAGATTTTGTTGCAGATTCTCAAAATCTGCGTAAAAAAACCATCAAACAACGCAATGAGTACAGGGCCTAAGAGTGTCCAGAGCCACAGTTGAGGTGAAAGGGCTTAAGAATTCCTTTTTCCCCCAGCTACCTCCACATAAACTTCTAGGGCAGGGGTGGCCAACTACAGTCCTCAAGGGCTGCAAACAGTGCATGTTTTTAGGATTTCCTTAGCTTTCAGAGATGGTCATTTCATCACCTGCACAGGTTAGTACAACACCTTGTACAATGCTAAGGAAATCCTAAAAACATGCACTGTTTTCAGCTCTTGAGGACTGAAGTTGACCAGTCCTGTTCTACAGAAGTATGTGTAGTGTCTTGCATTCCCATAACTCAGACTTTCAGGCCAGAGGCCTGTTGCTTGTTCACCAGCATCTGTAGGGCAGTATCAAAGTACCTCTTTATTTGCAAAAACAGTCCAGCACACAATGAGTGAAGTAAAAAAGCTTTACTGTAGCAACTTTTTAAAAAAGCACATGATGAAACATGATGTAATTTTTCACATTTATACTACACAAACAGTGATCATTTTAAAATAGGCACTTAGCACAGACTATAATAAGTCTACAAGACACACATAGAAAAATATACACATTATTCAAGTCCCACAAGGATCAGCCGACTCCATTACTATAAGGTACAAGCCATCAATATAATGGGGCAAAGTCCTTTAGGGCACTGTCCATTAAGGTGTTTGAGGTGTAGCCCGAAGGCTGCAGTCCCGCTAATCCAGCAGAGGGAAGCACAACCGGAGCTAAACTTGGGTAGGGAAAAATAAAATTACTAAAAAAAAGGTCTTGTTCTTCTGAGAACTCAAAACAGTCCTTATAAGTTCAACAGGGCAACTCCAGGATGGGTCAGGGTCAGCAACCCAACAACAGATGTTTTTTAGCGCAGTCCACTTTAGATGGAGTAAAAACACTCTAGCATCTTTGTCACAGCTGTACCACAATGTAGTATACTTTTGGACGGTCTCAGGAAGTTGCAAGGGCTACTCCTCCAGGCTCATTCTCCCTCAGCATCAACCCCCCAGCACACCCCATTATGGCCACAGCTGGAGAAGAGGATGGATGAATTAGAGGATGACCACCCCCTCTAGGAGACACAGGAGAAACTTGGGCAGCGCCGACAGGCCATTTAGGATCTTTGGCCTCTGTGGGTTTCGCTGCAGCTGGCTGGCTATCCAGGTAAGGCCTGGCCAGCAGCTCCAATCTCTCCAATCTCTCCAGTGTTGAAATTCCTTTGCGGTGGTGATCCAACTTATGCCTTCTGCAAACCACCCCTTGCTGCCCTTCACCTTCATAAAGGGGACCACATCCACAATATCCACAATATACAGGGTGCTGAGTTGTGAATCTAGATGATCATGCAGCAGGGTGGACTGGTTTACATAGCCCTTGTCACCAGTCCTGTCTTTGACTAGGAACCCAAACACCCTCATCTGGAAGAATGTTGCCACCCGGCCCTAAATGCTTTGCTCATCAAAGGCGTTAGACTTAGGCCCCTGCAACCACTCTCAGGCGATGACATCAATTTGCCTAATTTCTTCCATAAATGAGATGGGCTGGGATGGTTCATACCTAATAGAATACTTGCTGGGAGGGTGAAGGGGTCCCCATATGGCATCCTCCCAGTTGAAAGCCTCTGGTAGCAGTGCTACGCAAGGCATGGAAACAGAGGCTTGTGCCACTACTACCTCCTCCTTGTCCTCCTCATGCTCCTCCTCCTAGATTTGAGGCACCAGCAGGTGTAATATGGTCAGGCATGCTGCAAGATCCGGACTCTAACCTCTGCCGATCCCAGCTTGCATACAAAACATTATCCCCTTAATGTCACAAAGAAAATTAACATTTATAATAAACAGACGGCAGAGCAGTCAACTCATGACTGTACCCTCCTCACTAAAAGGGTCCTCATGACCATTAGGCTCAGATTTGTCTGGAAATGACCTACGGTTGGAATACACCAATGCCATTATGTTCATTTCCATAGACATCTGATTCTCCTGATCCCCAAAAATGTCAACATGAGATAAAGAACATACAATTGGCTCTTGGGCCACGACACAACTCCTTAGTGATGACCTGTGGGCTATATTACATACATTGAGCACTTAGGGTTGGGGATGGTCAGCACCCTAACTAGACCAATAACATTGGAGCTCAAAGCCCCATATCTATCTGATGTTTTTAGTGAATACCCATACATAGTCATCCACACAAAGGTCTGGACGTCAATGTGTATTACCATTCATATGGTTGCTTACAGAGGGTACTTTTCTAGGAAGGCAACCAACAGAGTTTTCCCCCTGTGTCTTAGGACTCTTACTCACAGGGTATTTAGTGGGACTCACCAACCCTCCACGCCCACTTTCCCCAGTATGCTGCTAAGACCTAGCATTAACCTGGGGTTAGGTAGATCGGTCCCCTATTCTCTTGTAGTACTTTTTTTTCACAAAATCTGCCCTAATTAACTGCTTCTCTGGACTGCCAGACAATCTCTGGATTACAATTGTCATATGTGCAAATGCGCTCCCTTATTGTGGATGACGCTAATAGCAAAATTGTATTGGTCCCTGTATGCCAATACACTAAGGATTTATAAAAATCTATGTATATTTGTATAGTATTGCACAAATTTTATACAGATACAGGAGAACTGACTGAGTTTACATACCTAAAAGTGGGGTCAAGAAAGCTCCCCAAGCACAAATTTCCAGGAAGTGCAAACAGATTACAACTATATTTCTACCTCAATCAGACCTCCTTCTTTCCACTACATATAAGCAATGTGTGTTTATCAACAATTGTTTAGGAAGGACTCCCCAACAATTAGGACATAGATATACAAAATATTTGGAAATATATTTATCATATGAAGTAGGAAAAGCCGGGCACTAACAACTGTGTACAAGGCTGTACTCACTCTCGTGAGTGATCGGCTGCAGGCTGCCTAGCGGTGCTAGCATATAAGTCCACAATATGTAGCCAGGAAAAGAAAAAATAGCCGCACTCACCAAGGCAGGGTTTTTCAGTCTTTATTCTCCTTATCAATCGTGGCAGTACACCGACATAGCAGGGAGGGGGAGCGGGGAGGTGGACGACGGTTCACCGTTTCGCGGCCGTCTGCGAGAGAGGACCCGTAGAAGCGGCAGACGGCCGCGAAACGGTGAACCGTCGTCCACCTCCCCGCTCCCCCTCCCTGCTATGTCGGTGTACTGCCACGATTGATAAGGAGAATAAAGACTGAAAAACCCTGCCTTGGTGAGTGCGGCTATTTTTTCTTTTCCTGGAAATATATTTATAGTTAATACACCATCCCAAAACTACCAATATACTTCACTTATATGTGTGCCTCAGATCACAATTACCTTTTACATAAGTAGAAAAGTAGCCTGCTTTCCAGGTCAGTATCAGAGCAGCTCCTGCTGGTATGCAGGGCCTGACAAGCACCACACAGCAAGTAGTGATTCATAGACGTCTCTTACCCCACCCAGAAATCCACAGGCACAGGGTTAGTGTTTCTAATCTGATACATCCGGGAGAATGACCTGCATATAGGATGGGGGTCTATCCCCCTCTATCGATGATGCACAGGGACATGGGGCTTAGCGGTGACATCACTGAAGGGGCTGAGAACCGACCAGTTTCGGAGCTAAGTTGGGCTCCTTCGTTAGGGTTATGCCCCTCCCACCAAGCCCAGCCTCTTTTAGAGATCCAGTGATTAATGTGATTAATTAAGGTGATTTAGAATTAATCTTGATAATGCACTACAGGCAAGAACAAGGGTCTGAGCAAAACGATAATCCATCAGAATGACTCTGGCTCCGCTATCCACAAGAAATGGCACATTCTCAGTTTTACCACCAATCAACACATTTGCTGAAATGGAAAACTATGACCTAGAAAGGAAGGAAATATAAATACCCTGATTGTCGCTTTCCAAATGACCAGAGGAACACGGCTTTTGAGGCTGAGTAGTCAATTTGGAGCGATGTGGACAGACTTTAATATAATGATCCATATGACCACAATAGAAACATGACTCCCAATCACAATGAACCACAAGTAAGAGGTCACACCGGCCAGCTGCATAGTTCATCAAATATCTTCAACAGGAATACCACAGGGGGCAAGATTGGTTTAGATCTCTCCTGAGGCATCTGTCCACCCTGATGGCAAGGGACAAAGGGACATCGCTGCCTCCAATAACTCTGGAGTAGTATGTAGAACCAGGGAGTCTTGATGCCAATCTGACAAACCCTTAAAAAGTGACTCCTGAGGACAGGGATTTTTCATTGAGTGTCAGTGACCCATCTACGGAACTCCGAGCAATACTCCTCAGCCGCTGGCATCCCCTGCTTTAAGTTTATGGAGATTAGACACAGAAAGAGACAACATATCAGGTTCACAATATATCTGGGCTACGGCCTACAAAGAAGAGAACACAGTACATACAGTCAAATATTTTGGAGTTTTGAAAAATATTTTAGAGTTGATTTGCTGCCTCTGGCGCTGGGTGCATTGACTGTCAGCAAGAAATCATGAAAACAGAAGATTTGTCAGAAAACGGATTTGCGTCCTACAAAGGACAATAAGATAAGATAAGATAATAAGATACACTTTACTGATCCTGAGGGAAATTACAGTATCACAGAAGCAGAAAATAGACATGAATTACATCATAACAGTAGACAATTGATGATGGATGTTACTCATACGTGCATGTTCATGACAGGTCAGTACCATATACCATTAGAACATCAATAATACCTAGACCACTTTGATGATTTTACATTTATGTGGTTGTTATACAATGCTATAGCAGTTCCTGTATTTTTCTTCTTACACCTTAGTAGGATCAGACGATTACTGACAGTACTCCTCTGTCTCATGAACAGCTCATATTTTGGTGCGCATTATTCTTCATTATTGCCATTCATTTCTCCAGAGTTTTTTTTTCTGTTTTTCCATTAACTCCTCAAAAGTGTAAAGATGGTGACCAACAGCCAAGCTTGACTTCTTGATAAGCTTTAAGTAACTTTAGTATTTGTAGGAAGTACAGTTTGCTCACCCCTTTCTTGTAGACCCTACTCTGTGTGCTCCAGTTTGTTTCCTTGTGGACCCCAAATATTTGTAACTCTCCAACTCTCAAACCTCTTGACCAATGATAGTGACCGGTAAACACTCCATCTTTCTCCTGCTATACTTCCCCACCAACTCTTTAGTTTTCTTTATATTTAGTTGTAGATATTTAGCATGGCATCAATCCACAAAATCCTACACCTCCCTTGTATATTCCTCATTACCCTGGTCCCCCTGTTACATCTAACTACCAAGGAGTCATCAGAGAATTTTTTGGAGGTGTCAAAAATCAGAGTTATAATGAAAAGCTTCTGTACACTAAGTGAATAGGAAGTGCGCTAGAACCGTTCCCTAAGGAGCACCTACACTGCTTGATAAGTTGCCATACACAGCCTCTCACAGCTGTACAAATTGCGGCCTGTCTTACGGGGAGTCAGTTATCCAGTTTATCATCCTCTTCTCAATCATCATATCTTTCTTTTTTATTTAGTAGCTACAGCTGTAAGGAAGAGAAATCAAAGATGATAGCACGCACAGTGGTACCATCATTGTCCAAAAATGAATGTACTTTATGTAGCAAAGACATGACAGCATCGTCCATCCCAATCTATGCTGCTAAGGTTAGCAAAAGCCCTTAACCTTTGACTCAAAGAGCAAGCACTTTTCAAGGACTTCATATCATGCAATGTTAAGGCTACAAGACGATAGTCATCGAGGGAAACAGGAAATGTTATCTTTTCGTTCCATAACCAAGCAGGAAGTTTTAATAACACTGGTACACTGATTGAATGATTGACTACTCTAATTAAATCAGTGCTGAAATAGAGTACACAACTGGTCTGCTCGCACTTTAAGGACTCATGGGCTGATTCCATCTGTCCCTGCTGCTCTACCTATGTTTAGCGTCCTGAACTGTCTCCACACATCATTTTGGGAGACTCCAAACACACTTCAAAAGGCACCCAGAAATGGATGGAAACAAAGCGCTGGAAAATTCTGAAGTTATCAGCAATGAGTCCAGATCTAAATCCCATTGAACACCTGTGGAGACATCTTGATTGCTGTTGGGAGAAGGCACCTTGAAGGACCTGGACAAATTTGCAAAATTAGTGTGGTCCAAAATTCCAGGAGAGAGGTCTAAGAAGCTTGTAGATGGTTAAAGGAAGTGGTTGATTGCAGTTATTTATTCTAATTGACCGACCAAATATTAGGTTGAGGGTGTCAACACTTTTGTCCAGGCTACTTTTTGAGTACTGTGTGCATTTACAATTATCTGTGAGACATACTTCAATTTTATGCAACAATTTTAACTGTATATATGTATTATATAGTTACATAGGTTGAAAAAAGACCCAGGTCCATCGAGTTCAACCTTCCTCCGATCATACATTTTTTGTCACTTTGTCATTTACAACCGACAATATTATGTGCACTGAGGAAATCATACAGTCCTTTCTTAAGAGTTTTTTTTTTAAAATACACTTTAAATGTTTAGAAAAAATTTCAAATTCATTAAGTTAATTATTCAATTTTAATATTTTTAAGTTTTTTTTAAATATATAGAAATGTATATATATTTCTAATTTTTCACAACATTTTCTAAAAAATGTAAATGCACTTACTGTATATGCAGCCAAATTAAAAATACATGAAGAGAGTCAAGTCAACCTCTTGATCTGTTCTTCAAAAACAAGAAAGAGATACTCTATCCAGCAAATGAGATATGGAAGTGAGAGTTTGAATTTAAAGTAGTGCTTCACAAAGATGGCAGCTGCTGATGCTAAATGAAGTATTTGCATAGAAAAAGATAGGCAATCATTTTTTTTTCAGCAATGAGCAAAAATTCAATTAGACATGTTCACTCTTTACTTACAACAGCTGCAAACATTCGAAAGCAACAGAAAATCTCTCATGTATTTCTCATCTGGAAGTTGTATTGGTTACATCTATGTGCTAAGCCTGCACCACTGTATATCTGATCCAATGAGCTGTTATACCAATTGTCATAAAAAATGGCATTCATTTATAACAACTGTCAAATAGAGAACTACACATTTGTTTCCAGAAATTACGGTTACTGGAAAAATTAAACCTCTGCAGTGATTGGTTACAACATAGTGTTTCTGTGACATTTAATAACTCTGCTTCATTGTGCCCTTTCATCATAGTACTGAAATACACTGAGGTCAATCTATCAAGACTGACATTTTGTGTGCCAGTTTAAGACCTACAGACCCTACAGCAAGGTGATCTAAATGCATCTTAACAAATTTGAAGCAACTTTGATCTGTCCGTTGAAGCAGAAAATAAATAAAACCTAGCGTTTTTCGGTCTATGCTTATTAGCTATGGCATGCAGACACAAACGCGGTGAAAGCAGGGTCATTTTTCTTTCTAATGATGGGTCCGCAGCGAGAATGTCCGCCTGCAGACATATCACTATGGAGCCCGGGCAGTCAATCGGCGGTGTCCGGGGGCGGGCCGAAGGCGGAGATCTCCTCCTCCGGCCGCCGGTAAGCTCCTGGACGTGTCAGCGGGGTTAAACAGCTGATCTGACAGCTGTTTGAATCCCCTGCGCCGACACCGAGAGGAGATGTCGGCGCGGGAAGATTCAAACAGCTGTCAGATCAGCTGTTTCTCCCCACCGACACGGAGAAACCGGCGGCGGGGAGGAGGAGATCATCAGAGGCTCCAGCTGATCTCCCGGTGGCCGTCGGTGATCTCCTGTGACATCACTGGCGGCCACCGGGAGAGATTTCAATGGGTCCGCAGCGTTCTCCTGCGCTGTCAAGCGCAGAACACTGCGGACCCATTGAGGCCAATGCATTCTTTTGTGCGCTTGGGGAAGCTTGCTGATTTCCAAGGTCCCCGAGCGCACAAAAAATCAAACATGCTGCGTCCCGGGTGCGGTCGGGGGACCTTGGAGGGAGCAGATATCTTCCGCATGCGCACCCGAACGCAGCAAACGCTGCCAAACATAGGCACTATGCGTTCCTATGTTAAACATAGGAACACAGTGTGCATGCGCTGACTGCGTATGGGAAGTCTCTGCAGTCCTAGAGTGATCCTGCAGGTGTGGATTCCCGATGTCAAGTAAGTCTTGGGCAAACTTCCACTAGTTCTTCTGCTCCCTTGGCTAAGCTCCGTGCCTTCTGTCCCCCACTCCTAGGCTTGGCTGAACGTAGAAGGGCCACTCCAGGCCACTGGATCGGGCCTAACCGCGGCACTGAGCACCAGAACATCTTCGTAGCTCTCCTAGCGTCTGCACACTCTAACTAACTCATCCCCCGCAGCAGTATTTATGGGGATCTCACCTAAAGTCAGTGAGTCTAGCTCCCACTACTGTGTCGGGGTGGAAGGTGTTGCATGTAGTAGGTACCTGCTGTGGAAACCCAGCTGTGCAGTAGGGAAGGCTGTGACTACCTGCGTGAGCAGGGCACCACAGGAGCACATCCATTTTAAGTGTATTAATCCTCCCAAACCAGGAGAGGCCTCCCTTATAATAGGACTTAAGGTCCTTAAGTGTTTTTTCTAAGAGGGAAAGAAAGTTGAGGGCATAGAGTCTGTTCGGTCAGCTGGGACTGTGACCCCCAGGTATTTCAGGCTCCCTGTTTTCACTTAAAAGGAAAGTGGTCAGTTAAATGAAGTACCTCCGGCTCAGGCAGAAAGCCATTTAGGGCCTCCGATTTAGTGAAATTAACTTCAAAGTTACTCAGTTTACCAAACTTATCGAATAACCGTTAAAAGCAAGTTGTCTGCAAATAATGCTGTTTTACATTGACCCTGGTTCATCTCAATGCCGCTGATACTCGGATTGTTTCGTATAGCAACAGCCAAATGCTCCATGGTAAGAACGTACAGTAGTATCGACAGAGGACATCCCTGAAGTGTCCCATTCCGAATAGGCAGAGGTGATGAGAGAACCCCATTTGCACATACCTTAGCCGAGGGATTACTATAGAGGGCAAAAACCCACTCAATAAATCGGGGCCCCAGCCCAATCTGGTGGATTGAGGCCTTCATAAAACCCCAATCAACCCGATCAAAGGCCTTCTTTGCGTCTACTGATAGGAGGCAGTTCCCAGGATTTGCGCTTTCTTCATGAGAATCAGCACCTTATTGGTGTTATCCCTAGCCTCCCTGCTCTTAATGAACCCACTTGATCAGTGTGGATTAGTCCCAGGAGAAGGGGTGCCAATCTATTGGTAAGGGCCTTCGAGAACAATTTGATGTCAATAGTGATCAATGATATGGGCCTATAACCACCTCAATGGGGTCTCTACTAGGCTTAGGGATAACCGTGATGTATGCTTCCAACAATTGAGAATCCCAGGGAGACCTAAGGGAGATCGCGGAGAACACCCTCGTCAAGAAGGGCAAAAGCTGTTCACCAAAAAGGTAGCAGAACTTTGGTTTAATCCCATCTGGACTCGGGCATTTGGCTGCTGGGGAGTCTTTAATTATACTGTAGCTCTAACCTCTTCAGAGAAATCCCTCTCCACCACCTCTATCTCTCCTCAAGGGATCACGGGCAATGCAGTTTCATTGATATAGGTTTGAATATGATGCTGCAGTGATTTCTTGGGAAGATCCTTGTAATGGCCCTCAATATTGTATAACTTCCAATAATATAACCCAAAAGCCTCAACAATTTTCGTGAGGTGTTGTGTTATTGTGCCATCGAAATGTTTGATTTGAAGAATATGTCCAGGAGCTCCTCTGGGATGCAAGACCCTGGCCAATGGTCTCCCACATTTATTGTCATATGAACATAAACATGAACCGGAGGTACTTCGTCTTTTGTCTAAGGTATTGCTGATCCACCACTGACCTAAAGTCCTCTCTGGTTTTAATAAGATCCGCCAGAGTCTCCTGGGACAACGTGTTTTTGTGGGACTTTTCCAAAGTACTTATTTTAGAGAGTAAGGAATTAATCCGCTTGCCCTCTCCCTCCTCAGGCGTGCACGGTGCTTAATTAGAGTGCCCTATAGGACACACTCCCATTGGGTCGGAAGAGGAGTGGGATCAGATGAATGGATCTCCACAAAACCCCTAATTGTGTCGTGTAAGTCATCTAAGCACGTGTGGCCCGCCAGCAGATTGTCATTTAATCTCCAAGTCCACGGTTTGGGCACACCGTCAGCAAGGGTGAGCTGCATATACACCGGGGCGTGGTCTGACATAGTAGTGGGCAGACAATAATGAGTCGTGCACGCTGATAAATGCGATTAATAACCGCATTCATCCACCACCAGAAAAACTGCAAAAACTCATTGCAAAAAATCCGCACAATCACACAAAAAGCTCTCTGTTATAATAAAAAATCTTTTCAGTTTTTAGCAAGTGCTATCAAAAAAGTTTCAAAAACAGGGCTATTGGTCTATACGTTTTTTGCAAAAAATATACTGCAAGCTGCCTCACCTCGTCACGGTTGCCCTAACTGAGGCAGTCCCTAGCTGATGTATGCAATTAAAACCTGTTGTGTGTGAACATACCTCAATACAGGCTCCAGCCAGGACTTCACTCTGTGGGCTTTACCTGTGCAACTGCTTGTGTGTGAACTACTCATAAGGGAAGGGTGGGTCACCTCCCTTTCCTGCGAACATGAGAAATACATTGACCAGACAATAATGAGTCGTGCACACTGATGAATGCGATTAATAACCGCAATCATCCACCACCAGAAAAACTGCAAATACTCCATGCAAAAAATCCGCACAGGAATCACACAAAAAGCTCTCTGTTATAATAAAAAATAATTTTTTCAGTTTTTAGCAAGTGCTATCAAAAAAGTATCAAAAAAGTAAAGAGGTGGCAGGTCTGTGTCCAAAAGCGTGTGTGACTAGTGTCCCAACAGTCACAGAGGAAGAAGAAAACGCGGATGCACTTGATGGGGCACACAGTGTGGGCCCAGCCCGCTAGGCCGCATTGTAGCACAGTGAGCTTCCCACTGTGACTTACAGTTGTGGCCAAAAGTATTGACACCCCTGCAATTCTGTCAGATAATACTCAGTTTCTTCCTGAAAATGATTGCAATCACAAATTCTTTGGTATTATTATCTTCATTTAATTTGTCTTCAATGAAAAAAACACAAAAGGGAATGAAGCAAAAAGCAAAACATTGATCATTTCACACAAAACTCCAAAAATGAGCCAGACAAAAGTATTGGCACCCTCAGCCTAATACTTGGTTGCACAACCTTTAGCCAAAATAACTGTGATCAACCGCTTGCGGTAACCATCAATGAGTTTCTTACAATGCTCTGCTGGAATTTTAGACCATTCTTCTTTGGCAAACTGCTCCAGGTCCCTGATATTTGAAGGGTGCCTTCTCCAAACTGCCATTTTTAGATCTCTCAACAAGTGTTCTATGGGATTCAGGTCTGGACTCATTGCTGGCCACCTTAAAAGTCTCCAGTGCTTTTTCTCAAACCATTTTCTAGTGCTTTTTGAAGTGTGTTTTGGGTCATTGCCCTGCTGGAAGACCCATCACCTCTGAGGGAGACCCAGCTTTCTCACACTGGACCCTACATTATGCTGCAAAATTTGTTGGTAGTCTTCAGACTAAAGCCATGCACACGGTCAAGCAGTCCAGTGCCAGAGGCAGCAAAGCAACCCCAAAACATCAGGGAACCTCTGCCATATTTGGTTGTAGGGACCGTGTTCTTTTCTTTGAATGCCTCTTTTTTTCTCCTGTAAATTTTATGTTGATGCCTTTGCCCAAAAATCTCTACTTTTGTCTCATCTGACCAGAGAACATTCTTCCAAAACGTTTTAGGTTTTCTCAGGTAAGTTTTGGCAAACTCCAGCCTGGCTTTTTTATGTCTCAGGGTAAGAAGTGGGGTCTTCCTGGGTATCCTACCATACAGTTCTTTTTCATTCAGACGCCGACGGATAGTACGGTTTGACACTGTTGTACCCTCGGACTGCAGGGCGGCTTGAACTTGTTTGGATGTTAGTCGAGGTTCTTTATCCACCATCCGCACAATCTTGCGTTGAAATCTCTCGTCAATTTTTCTTTTCCGTCCACATCTAGGGAGGTTAGCCACAGTACTATGGGCTTTAAACTTCTTGATGACACTGCACACGGTAGACACAGGAACATTCAGGTCTTTGGAGATGGACTTGTAGCCTTGAGATTGCTCATGCTTCCTCACAATTTGGTTTCTCAAGTCCTCAGACCGTTCTTTGGTCTTCTTTCTTTTCTCATTGCTCAATGTGGTACCCACAAGGACACAGGACAAAGGTTGAGTCAACTTTAATCCATGTCAACTGGCTGCAAGTGTGATTTAGTTATTGCCAACACCTGTTAGGTGCCACAGGTAAGTTACAGGTGCTGTTAATTGCACAAATTAGAGAAGCATCACATGATTTTTCTAACAGTGCCAATATTTTTGTCCACACCATTTTTTATGTTTGGTGTGGAATTATATCCAATTTGGCTTTAGGACAATTATTTTTGTGTTTTTTCATCGAAGACAAATTAAATGAAGATAATAATACCAAAGAATTTGTGATTGCAATAATTTTCAGGAAGAAACTGAGTATTATCTGACAGAATTGCAGGGGTGTAAATACTTTTGGCCACAACTGTATGCTTCATATCCATGTGACGGTTCATGCATGAAGTACTCAAACTATTGATTTATTGGCCTCTACTTAGATTTTGGTGACAAATCTTACAGATAACATGAGTTGGGTAATCCTTTGCGATCTCAAAAAAGGCCCAGGCTAGGCAAGGCTTAGAGCCCATGTGACCTGCAGAGCCACCATGACTTCTGCTCAGAGGCAGTGTTATGGCTGAGGATGCAGTTATTGACGTTCTTCCAGTACTCCGTCTCTGTCCAGTAAGGTGCAACCTAACCTTGTCGTCACTAGCATCCTCCTCCACCTCCTCTGCTGACCTCATCGACTGGCTGACTGTGGGTTGACAGTAAGTGGGATCTCCAACCTCATCATCACCCTGTGTGCTCTCACACCCGTTGTCCACAGAGCCAACTTCTTCCTGCCCTGACCGAAAAGTCAAGTTGTTGTTTCAATCAGGTATCTCAGTCCCATCAGCATCTTCCTTATTGTCTCCACCAACAGGAGTTACAGTTTGGGAATGAGGGTCTACATTATGCTCAGAACCTTCTTCATCTGGGCCTGGATCCGACTCACAAAGCTTCTAGGCATCAGTGCAGATCATTTCCTTGTCTTGACTCACTGAAGCTTTGGAGCAGACCTCTGATTCCCAGGCTATAGTATGAGTGAACAGCTCTGCAGACTCAACCATCTGTGTTACCACATACTCAGTAGGGTGGTTGGAGACTTGGGAACTGTGAGGAAGCAAGTGCGATTGTGGTGACACCTCTGAGGACTGGAGTATTTGTGATATTGAAGTTGAGGTGGAGGAGAGCCCACTTAATGAAGCGCTTGATATCCATTCAAGCACCTGCTCTTTTTGTGCCTCTTCTACAATTGGTAGCGATGGTCATGTCAGTAAGAAAGGATCATATCAGATTGTCCACGAAAAGAAATAGACACCTTAGTTAGGAAGATGGTATTTCTTAAGCAGATGTTACTGTAGCTTTACCACCTACCGCATGGACACAAACTTTTTTTTCCCTTTCCAACACGCCTATTCCCCTTTTCACCAGCAGCAGGCCTTTTACCACTATGGATAAAAACCAAGCAGAGCTGAGTGGCCAAACTGTGGTACTAGCCCCAAAGGGTTGGCTGGGATAGATGCAGTCAAAAATTGTTAGTAGATAGACAGGCAGGGTAGCTTGCTTCACAGCAGGGCTACACTGCTGACTACCAGACACTGCTACTAGCCCCAAAGGATTACCTGGGCTAGATGCAGTCACAAATTGGCTACTAAAGACAGGTGGTGAATAGGGATGAGCGAGTACTAAAATATTCGGACTCACTATACTCGCAACGAGTAGGTCCCGATACTCGGTACTCATTGCAAGTATAGTGAGTCCAATGTAAGTCACTGTGGAAGCGAGTAATGCGACTAATTCCTCAGCTGCCAGACCCTACATAGAGGTCTGGCGGCAGAGTTAAAGGCAGTATTCCCTACATGATTGTTTAGAACCCGGTGGTAAAAAGCCGCCGGGTTTTAAACAATGATGTAGCCCTCTACTCGCTTCCTCACACCCTGACAGCAGGATCCTCCGCTCCCACTGCTGCCTCCCCACCTGATCCTGAGTTAGGAGCGGGCGGGGAGCAAGCAGCAGGGCGCGCGGGGTGCGGAGGACGCAGGCGGGGAAGCCGCCAGTGAGAAGACTTCACCGGCGGCTTTCTCCTCCTGTTCTGTGCTCCCCGCTCCCTCTTGCCCCTCCCTGCCCGCTCTTAACTCAGGATCGGATGGGGGGAGCGGAGGATCCTGCTGTCATGAGTGAGTCACCGCTGTCAGAGCAAGGTGATCTCTGCTCTCGCTGACTTTGCCGCTGGTTTTTTCTATTGAACAGCTGACTCAGGTCAGCTGTTCATTTGAAGTAGCAATGCTGGCAGAGTTCATGTGAGTTCATGCTTCCCTTCATGAACTCACATGAATTTTCCCACGCCTGGGTGCACAGCTCTGCTACATCTCTGGTAGAGGTTCTCTACCAGAGACGTATCAGAGCTAAAGAAGAACCCTACATTGGGACTACGGCGGACGGAAGATAATTTTCTTTGAATAAATATGGAGTCTCAAATTGTATTTTTTGTTTTATTTCTAATAAAAAAAAATTTCTCTGTGTTGTGCTTTTTTTTAAAAAATACTTAAATAGAAATTCATGGCGGTCATGTCTAATATTGGCGTGACCCCATGAATTTCGGGCTTAGGGCCAGCTGATAACACAAAGCTGGCCCTAACCTTTTTATTACCCAGTGAGCCAATGCACCAGGGCCTTGGATGAGTTGGATACAGCTAGGCATGGGCGAATCTACTCGCTAGGACTCGTTACTCGGCGAGTAGTAAGGGACTCGCAGGACTCGGTACTCTGCGAGTTTCCCAGTGATTACTCGCACGAGTCCAATGCAAATCAATATCAATCCTAGTTTTGTCAGAAACGCTGACAAAACTCGGATTGCCACTGTTTGCATTAGACTCGGCTACTGTGCCAGTGATAGCAGGGAAACTCGCAAAGTAACTGCTGTTTCTTTGCGAGCCGAGTCCAGCTGTCTTCTCTGTGCAGCTCCAGGGTCCTAGAACCTGCCTGCTCACAGAGATGATGTAGCAGTGCTGAGATTGTTCTCAGTCTGCTCATTCCCTGTGCATAGACATGTATATTTATGCACAGGGGATGTAGCAGAGAGGACATCGCGTTTTGGACTACGTCGGACAGAAGAGGATTTTTTTAATTAAAGATGGAGTCCCTAATGGCTTTTTTTTTAATTTCGTCGTCTCGGAGTCGGAGTCTCCTCAGAGTCGGAGTCTCAGAGTCGGAGTCGCCTCAGAGTCGGAGTCGCCTCGGAGTCGTAGTCGCCTCGGAGTCGGAGTCGTCTCGGAGTCAGAATCGTCTCGGAGTCGGAGTCGTCTCGGAGTCGGAGTCGTCTCGGAGTCGAGTCGGAGTCGGAGTCGTCTCGGAGTCGGAGTCGTCTCGGAGTCGGAGTCGTCTCATAGTCGAGTCGGAGTCGTCTCGGAGTCGGAGTCGTCTCGGAGTCGGAGTCGTCTCGGAGTCGGAGTCGTCTCGGAGTCGGAGTTGGAGTCGGAGTCGTCTCGGAGTCGAGTCGGAGTCGGAGTCGTCTCGGAGTCGGAGTCGTCTCGGAGTCGGAGTCGGAGTCATCTTGGAGTCGGAGTCGTCTCGGAGTCGAGTCGGAGTCGGAGTCGTCTCGGAGTCGTCTCGGAGTCGGAGTCGTCTCAGAGTCGAGTCGGAGTCGGAGTCGGAGTCGTCTCGGAGTCGGAGTCGTCTCGGAGTCGGAGTCGTCTCGGAGTCGGAGTCGTCTCGGAGTCGGAGTTGGAGTCGGAGTCGTCTCGGAGTCGAGTCGGAGTCGGAGTCGTCTCGGAGTCGGAGTCGTCTCGGAGTCGGAGTCGGAGTCATCTTGGAGTCGGAGTCGTCTCGGAGTCGAGTCGGAGTCGGAGTCGTCTCGGAGTCGTCTCGGAGTCGGAGTCGTCTCAGAGTCGAGTCGGAGTCGGAGTCGGAGTCGTCTCAGAGTCGGAGTCGTCTCGGAGTCGGAGTCGTCTCGGAGTCGGAGTCTGAGTCGTCTCGGAGTCGGAGTCGTCTCGGAGTCGGAGTCGTCTCGGGTCGAGTGTTCGGAGTCGTCTCGGAGCTCGTCTCGGAGTCGAGTCGAGTCGGAGTCGTCTCGGAGTCGGAGTCGTCTCGAGTCGAGTCAAAAAATGCGTGGGCTCCGCGCAATTTCTATGTTAGGCCAGGACAGCTAGCAGGCTGGGGGCTGGAATCCGCAGCGCAGGGATGCCCAAGCTTTCTGGGCACCCCCGCTGCAAATTGCAGCCCGCAGCCCCCAGAAGATGGCGCGTTCATTGAAGCGCCATCCTCTGTCGCTGAACCCGCTCTTCCAGCGGCCTGGTGGCGGTGGCACGCTGGGTAATAGAGGTTAGGCCAGCTTTGTATTATCAGCTGGCCCTAGCCCGAAATTATGGCGGTCACGCAATATTAGACTGACCGCCATGAATTTCTATTAAATTGTTTTAAAAAACACAACACAGAGAAATTTTTTTATTAGAAATAAAAAAAAAGCCATTAGGACTCATCTTTAATTAAAAAAATCCTCTCGTCCGACGCAGTCCAAACGCGATGTCCTCTTGCTCATCCCTGTGCATGATATAGCATGTATATGCACAGGGAATGAGCAGATGAGACAATCTCAGCTCTGCTACATCATTTCTGTCACAGATTCATTCTTACCAGGAATGAGCAGACTGAGAACATCTCAGCACTGCTACATCAGGCAGCAGCAGGCTCTAGGACCTGGAGCTGCAGCCAGCAACAGAGAAGACAGACTCTTATCTGTGCGAGTTTCCAGCGATTACAGTTGCAAAGTAAACGAGTCCAATGCAATAAATGACAAAACTAGATTTTTTCAGGTTGAAGCTTCGAGAACACATCTGATTAGTAAATCTCACACTACTCGCTATTACTGCTTCCCCATTCATTTAGCATTGGACCGCTAGACTGCAACGAGTAGCGAGTCCTGTTTCGTACTCGCTAGAGTCAAGCGATTCCGAGGTAATTTAGGATTCGCCCATCACTAGATACAGCGCCAGAGGATGGCGCTTCAATGGATGCACCATCTTCTGGGGTGGCTGCGGACTGCAATTAGCAGCGGGGGGGCAGAAAGCTTGGGCCTCCCTGCGCTGTGGATTCCAGCCCCCAGTTGCCTAGCTGTACCTGGCTGGACTTAGAAATTGCGCGAAGCCCCACCTTTTTTTTTAATTATTTCATGAAATTCATGAAATAATAAAAAATAAGGGCTACCTTCTATTTCTGTTTCCAGCCAGGTACAGATAGGCAACTGGGGGTTTGGGGGTAGCCCATTCCTGCCTGCTGTACCCGTCTGGACACAAAAATATGGCGAAGCCCACGGCAAAATTTTTGGGAATAATTCATAAAACAATAATAATAAAAAAAAGGCACTATATCTTTATTAACCCCTTGACCATGGTGGAGGGGATAATAAAGATGCAGTTCCTTATTTTTGATTTTTTAATGGATTTTCCCAAAAATTTTGGCGTGGGCTTCGCCATATTTTGTGTCCAGCCAGCAGAGAACCTCTACCAGAGATGTCACAAAGCACTCACTGATCTCAGGGAGACCAGTCAAGGAAAACACTGCGGGCAGCCAGCTAAAGCGCTCAAACACAGTGAAATCCATGATGCATTGCCCTCTGGAAATTTGAATATGCAAATGGAGTCCATGGAGCCTTGATTAAGAGTCTCAAACACGGGACTAGCCAGATATCCCTCCAGTGAAGGACCTAACCCTGGGGTGGAATCCTTGCAGAGACCACCATAACCACCATATTAAGTGGCCCTTTCATTTAATAACCCATTCAGTTACGAGTTAAGGATATGACAAGGGAATTAACAGAGCCAGGTATCCATCCACAGACAGCTGTTTCAGGGTATTGCCCGTCATCAGTGTGGAGTAGGATTCTGGCTAGGTGGGAGCAATGCCTGGTAGACCAACATCACAAAGCACTCACTGATCTCAGGGAGACCAGTCAAGGAAAACACTGCGGGCAGCCGGCTAAAACGCTCAAACACAGTGAAATCCATGATGCATTGCCCCCTGGAAATTTGAATATGCAAATGGAGTCCGTGGAGCCTCGATTAAGAGTCTCAAACACGGGACTAGCCAGGGTCTATCACAATGCCCAAGATTGAGTGACTAAGAGGCTTATGTATTCCTATAGAGACCCCTTTAGATTTCCCCATCGGGTTAGAGCTATACCCCCATGTCTTGGAGTACCAGTTTTTAAGGACCGCGATATGATCTGATTTAAAGTGGGTCTCCTGTAATAACAGTATTTGTACCTTTTGTCATGCATGGTAGACAACCCTTGTGTTCTCTTTTGCCGTGTGTTGAGTCCTAGGCATTCAGAGAACCCCATTTGACACCCATATTCGTGGCGGGTTAATTCGCACCTATGGGGGGGAAGGAGAGAGCAAGAGGAAAGAAAACAGGGGGGAGAAGAGAAGGGGGAGGGATAGGAGAAGAGGAAGTAAAGAGAAAAAGGGGAAAAATGGAAAAAGGTCTAAGGCGAGGGGAAAGACTAACAAGAGAGAAAAGCTAAGAAGTGTATCAAGACAGGTAGAGTTAGGCTATGTTCACACATTGCGCATTTTTTGTCAGGGCGCTTTTTGCTGCGTTTTGCACCCACGCAAAAAAGTGCCGTAATAAAATGCGGTGCATTCACACACCGCATTTTTTTACGGGCTCACATCTCCCCCAAAAGCGCAGGGGAGAAAATGATTCACACAGTGGAGGAAGAATCCTCCCCTGTGTGACAAGTGTGACAGCCCCTTTTGAGTTTCGTAGTGTATTAATGTACACTGCGAAACCCAAATTAAAGTAATCCAAACGTGTTAAAAATAACAACAATTGAATATGATTGGCCGTTAGCTGTGATTGGCCGCTCGCGGTCATGTGATATGTGACGTGCATAAGACGCACATATGACATGACCGCGAGCGACCAATCACAGCTCTTGATAGGTCCTGGAAGGTCAGTACCTGTGGATGTCTTGGCTACCGGCTTCACAACACCCGGCGGAGGGTAAGTATTCAATTTTTATTATTTTTAACACATTTGGATTACTTTAATTTGGGTTTCGCAGTGTATATTAATACACTATGAAAACCAAAAGGGGCTGTCACAGAGGTCACACAGGGGAGGATTCTTCCTCCCTTGTGTAACATCATATCCTGCAGTGCCGGCATATTCTCGCTGGAATTGCGCATTGTCTGAATGGCGATGCGTAATTCCAGCGGGATAATGGGCTTCTATGGGAGAAAGCGCGGGTGCAGATGCATAAAGAATTGCCACGTTGATTCTTTTTACGCCCAAGCTTTCTCCCATAAAAGCAATGCGAATATTTACGCAGTGTCTTACATTCACTTTGCCGGCAGACGCACACGCACTTGCGCTTTTTTAAAAGCTCGCACAAAAAAGCGCAGTATCTGAATGCAGCTTAAAAGAGTAGAAAGACTCGGAGAGTCCCGAGTCAAGGGAGGAATTCTAGATATGGGATTACTCAGAAACAAGAAACGTCATTGTCCAAAAACGACGACAATCCCAACTGGGGATAAACCGTCCACCGAGTAGTCTCCCCACTGGACACAAAAGAAATAAACCTAAATAGTAGATACAGTCATATGAAAAGTTTGGCACCCTCTTAATCTTACTCATTTTTTTTTGTTTAAAATTGTTTTTTTGCAACAGCTATTTCAGTGTGATATATGTAATAAGTGATGGACACAGTAATATTTCAGTTTGAAATGAGGTTTACTGTACTAATCAAAAATGTGAAATATGCATTATTTCAAAATTTGACAGGTGCCAAAGTATGGGCACCCTTCTGATTTTCATGATTTGAATACTCCTAACTACTTTTTACTGACTTACTGAAGCACTAAATTGGTTTGGTCACCTCATTGAGCTTTGTACTTCATAGCCCGGTGTATCCAATCATGAGAAAAGCTATTCCAGGTGTCCACTTGCAACTTGTTCTCCTAGTTTCATCTTCTCTGAGGAGTGGCATCATGGGCTCCTCAAAATAGCTCTCAAATGATCTGAAAAAAAAGATTGTTCAACATAGTTGTTCAGGTGCAGGATACAAAAAGTTGTCTCAGAGATTTAACCTGTCAGTTTCCACTGTGAGGAACATAGTAAGGAAATGGAAGACCACAGGGACAGATCTTGTAAAGGCCAGAAGTGGCAGGCCAACAAAAATATCAGAAAGGCAGAGAAGAAGAATGGTGAGAACAGTCAAGAACAATCCACAGACCACCTCCAAAGACCTGCAGCATCATCTTGCTGCAGATGGTGTCACTGTGCATCGGTCAACAATACAGCGCACACTGCACAAGGAGAAGCTATATAGGAGAGTGATGCGAAAGAAGCCGTTTCTGCATGCACGCCACAAACAGAGTCGCCTAGGGTATGCAAAAGCACATTTGGACAAGCCAGTTTCATTTTGGAAGAAGGTCCTGTGGACTGATGAAACAAAGATTGAGTTGTTTGGTCATACAACAAGGCATTATGCATGGTGCCACAAAACACAGCATTCCAAGAAAAACACTTGCTACTCACTGTCAAATTTGGGGGAGGGTCAATCATGCTTTGAGGCTGTGTGGCCAATGACGGCACCGGGAATCTTGTTAAAGTTGTGGGTCGCATGGATTCCACTCAGTATCAGCAGATTCTTGAGAACAATGTTCAAGAATCAGTGTCAAAGTTGAACTTATGCCGCAGATGGATCTTTCAGCAAGACAATGATCCAAAACACCGCTCCAAATCTACTCAGGCAATCATGCAGAGGAACAATTACAATGTTCTGGAATGGCCATCCCAGTCCCCAGACCTGAATATCATTGAACATCTGTGGGATGTTTTGAAGCGAGCTGTCCATGCTCGGCGACCATCAAACTTAACTGAACTGGAATTGTTTTGTAAAGAGGAATGGTCAAAAATACCTTCATCCAGGATCTACTAAATATTAATGTCACTTTTCTGTTGAGGTGCCCATACTTTTGCAACTGTCAAATTTTTAAATAATGCATATTTCACATTTTCGGTTAGTACAATAAACCTCATTTCAATCCTGAAATATTACTGTGTCCATCAGTTATTACATACATCACACTGAAATAGCTGTTGCAAAAATCCAAATTTAAAAAAAAAATGAGTAAGATTAAATGGGGGCCCAAACTTTTTCATATGACTGTAGAACAGACCAAAAATAATTATTTGCAAATAACATTCACATCAATAGGAAAGGGGGAGAGCTGGTCCCCGGTGTTGGCGGCTTCATAATGTCATCAACAACCTTTCAATCAAATTTAAGGACTAGAGTCCTCAGAGCCAAGAGGACTAAGCAAGAAGCATGCATAAGCAGTTAGGAAGAGTCAACAATCAATCAAGTGGCGTGTTCCTCCTCTCCCTTCCATTTCTCCTATTCGGTCGGCCTGAGGTATTCCATGGGAAACTCTCCGGAATCCCTATGGGGAACACAGGCCAATCGTCAATCATTACTGGAATGAGATCAAATGCTGCTAGAAAATCTGGAACTTCTGCTGGGGCACGAAAGATATGCATGCGCCCTCCCCGTCTAACCTGGAGGCGAAAGGGAAACCCCAAGCTATAGGGGATATCCCTATCACATAACAGATCTAATAGGGGATGCAGGGCTTTTCTCCACTGCAGAGTGAAGCGAGACAAGTCTGGTAGGATGTGGATGTATCACCCTTAAAATTAGTCACTGTCCCGAATCTGATCCTGTTCATTATAGCATCCTAAATGGTGTATCAATGCACTCTGCATATCACATCCCGTGGTCGGCTCAGATCAGCGAATCTAGGGCCCAGAGCCCTATGTGCCCTGTCAAGCTCAATGTCTCTGTTTAATTATTCCCCCAGTATCCTGTTGCAGATAGACTGTAGGACTTAAGGGAGATCTTTCGATTCAACTGTCTCGGGAAGCCACAGATTCTTATATTATTCTTATATTATTCCTCTTATTATTCTCAGCGTCATCCATGGCCTCCACTACAAACTGGATCTGGTGTGACTGTCTCTCAATGAGCTGCTGTTGGGCTTGAGAGGTCTCTTCTAATGCCCTGATTTTATACAAATTAAAAAGGGGAGACAAAGAGGCGCAAATGGGTCTTATCGTTTTACAGATAAGGTAGTACCATCATAGATGTATATGCTCACCTGATCCAGTTGTGTTTCCCCACAATGGTAAATTAGATCAGACAGCTGCTGCTGGATCCGCACTCCCACATAAAAGTGGTGATGGATCCAAGAAAAAGATCAGAGAGAGATCGTGCATTAGTGATCCGCGCTGCCGTCAACCCGTACCCGAATAAATGCCAGGGAAGCCAAGAGTATGCAAGCTGCTTCTTTATTCCATCAGTATTTCCATCCAACGCGTTTCGGTACTGACCTTGTCCATGGATAGGCATATCCCTGAGGAAGGTACAAGGTCTGTACAGAAACGCATTGAATGGAAATGCTGATGGAAAAAAGAAGCAGCTTGCATACTCTTGGCTTCCCTGGCATTTATTCAGGTACGGTGGGACGGCAGCGCGGATCACTAAAGCACGATCTCTCTCTGGTCTTTTTCTTGAATGCAATGATTTTAGCAGTGTAATCCTGGCTCTTGACCTCTACTCTTTCCACCTCTCCCCTTTCACTGGCCAGCTCTGATCTGTAGGCCCACTCTAGCCTTGTGATGTAGGCCTCCATATCTTCCCTGGTGGGAATAGCTGACATCCTTGCTCGCAGCTCATAAAGTTCGGTGAGGACTTCCTGTCGCTGCGTGGTCTAAGGTAGTGTTCTATTTCTCCAGAAGCCCCAGCTCCCTTAGGAGGGGAGCCATAAGTGCTGCCTTCTACAGTAACAGTCTTCCCCCCCAAATCATTCTCCCCCTTTACCCGACATATCCATCACTGTCAACAACTGCTCACTCTCCCCAGTCACCCATGCCAAGTGCCTCGGTGTAATCCTTGACTCCTCCCTCCCCTCTCCGTCTCCTTCAAGACTCACATCCAAGCCCTTGCCACCTCCTGCTGATTCCAGCTCAAAAACATTTCCCGGATTCACAGTTTTCTTGACCACAACTCGGCTAAAACACTTGTTCATGCTCTCATCATTTCCCACCTTGACTACTGCAACCTCCTGCTAACCGACCTCCCGGCTACCTCCCTCGCACCTCTCCATTCTATCCTAAACTCCGCTGCCCAACTCATTCACCTATCTTCCCGCTACTCCCTCGTCTCTCCACGCTGCCAAGCCCTTCACTGACTCCCCACCTCTCAGAGATCCCTCTTCAAAACCCTAACCATGACGTACAAAGCCATCCACAACCTGTCCCCTCCATACATCTCAGAGATGGTCTCCCATTACCTACCCTCACACAACATATGCTCCTCCCAAGAACTCCTTCTCTATTCCACTTTCATTTCCACTTCTCACAACCGCAAACAAGACTTCCCCCGTGCATCCGATATCCTCTGCAACTCTCTCCCTTGAACCTATCAGGCACTCGCCTACGCTAAGATCCTTCAAAAGAAATCTGAAGACTCACCTCACCTCACGTCTCATGATCGGCACTGCCCCCTACTACTGCACCCCTCTGGTCCCTCATAGACTGTGAGCCCTCGTGGACAGGGTCCCAGCCACTCCTGTACCTGTTTGTCTACTATACGTATTTATTGTACTTGTACTTGTCCTCATCTACCCTCTTATCATGTAAAGCGCCATGGAATCTAATGGCGCTATATAAATAAATAATAATAATACTGTAACACGCATAAATTAAAGTGCTAATTATGTGTAATCTATGTTTATTACGGTAAAACAAATATATCGCACCTCCACACATACTGAACATAACATTGTACATATAATTTTCATTACATCTAGAAAACCTTGGTCGTGTTTCAAATTCTTGTAAGGTCTCAATTTCTGAAGATAGCTGAAGTCTTTGTAATTACTACTAAATAAGACCCATGAAACATAAAGCAATGTCCATCATGTCCCCAAGCTGGGGAAAAATAGTCCTTATTTAAACTCAGGTAGCATAGAACTGAACAACATATTAAGAAGTCCACAGCTGTCGACTCACATTACATCTCTACCGTACATGTTTAGAGTGAGTCCTTCTTTATCAAGTTATCGTATATTCGTGCACCTTAAACATGGCGGAGATCACAAACTTCTTATCAACCAAACAAAAGAAAGTTAACGTACAAAGAACAGATGAAGGAAAGGGGAAGTATGAAGTAGGATAGGGGAAAAGGTAGGAAAGGAGAGAGAGAGAAGAGCATGGGAAGAAAAAGAGAGAAGGAGGGCAAATAGGTGGGGGAACCCCTGGATGAGGACCCCCCAGGTGCGACATCGCCTCTAGGAGATCAAAACAATCACACCCAGTCCCATGGAAGCATGTCCACGTTGACGGGGAATCATATTAGGAGGCCATCATACCGTCTCTGAATGTAAACGCAAGACCCGGAGAATCCAAGAACAATATCCAATGACTCCATATCTGCAGGAACGTATCCTTGGAATCCCCAAGTTCAGCTGTAAGATCCTGCATTTTATGCATTTTATACATTTCTACTAACCAGTCGGTCAATCTAGGGCATTGATGGTTTTCCAGAATATAGGTATGACCAAGCGGGCTGCCATTAAGCAGAATCTGAGCAAATCCTTTTTTTGTGAGCTAATCGAATCAGGAAGTACCGTCAGGAGGGCAACCTCCGGAGTTGCACTCACCCGGTTTCCTATGATATGAAATTATATATGGCTGGACTCCCCCACAGCTCCACCGCATATGTAATAAAGTGCCCCTGGCATTATCACACCTTCAGCATTTGTCAGATATGGCTGGGAATACTGCTGGGCATCGGTACAACCGAGACAATATTTTGAAGTTCTTTTCCTGGGCAATGCATGCCATAGACATTTTGTGTGTCATTATGCACGCCTTGTTCCAGTCTTCCTCAGACAATGTCAGAGTAAAATCTTCTACAAAATGGAAGAAATACAAAATAAGTGTCAATCAACATCGATCTGGGATATTCAGGATCTTGAAGTGAGATATCAGCCTAAAACTACATGGGGGGAAATTGTAAATGATCTTAAGGCAGCGGGGACCACTGTCACCAAGAAAACCATTGGTAACATATTATGCCATATTGGGTTAAAACTCTGCAGTGCTCACAAAGCCCACTGCTCAAGAAGACACATGTGCAGGCCCATCTGAAGTTGGCCAATGAACACCATGGTGATTCTGAGAGTGACTGGGAGAAGGTGCCGTGGTCAGATGAAACAAAAATTGAGCTCTTTGGCATTAACTCAACTCGCCATGTTTGGAGGAAGAGAAATGCTGCCTAAGACTCAAAGAACACCATCCCTAGTGTCAAGCATAACAGTGGAAACATTATGTTTTAAGGGTGCGTCCCTGCTAAGGGCAAAACATACAGCCAACGCACAAAAGGAGTGGCTCAAAAAGAATCACATTAAGGTCATGAAGTGGCCTAGCAAGTCTTCAGACCTTAACCCAGGAGAGGGGAACCTCAGGCCTCAGGGCCGCATGTGGCCTTTGATGACCTTTTCTGCAGCCCAGATTCCTGGGACCCGTAGTTATTGGTCTAGCAGCCGTGTTTTCCTGATTGCCTACCTTTTGAACCCAGCTCCCCAGTGATCTTTATGCCCCAGCCTCAGCTTCCCCAGTGACGTATATGAACCCAGCCTTGCCTGGCATGTCTATGGCCTTAGCAAACCTAAAAAAGCAGTTGAAAAGCAACATGATCAATATCATCTAACATCATAGCAACGCCAAAGAGAAGCAGCCCCTGCCACCACAGTAGGGTGAGTTAATTGTTAAAACCAAATATAATAGGTAATTTTCAGGTTGATAATTTTGTGCGGCGCCCGAAGGGTGGTAGAAATTTCCAAATGGCCCCCGGCAGAAAAAGGTTCCCCACCCCTGCCTTAATCCCATAAAAAGCTTATGGAGGTAGCTAAAACTCCGAGTTGACAAGGGACAGCCTCAAAATCTTAATGATTGAGAGATGATCTGCAAAGAGGAGGAGACCAAAATTCCTCCTGATGTGTGCAAACCTCATCATCAACTACAAGAAGCGTCTGACTACTGTGCTTGCCAACAAGCATTTTCCCACCAAGTATTAAGTCTTGTATGTGACTCACCGTAGCCGGGTCTTCACGTCTCGGGCGTTGCTTCTCCCGTCACGGTTCCGCGCCTGAGGTCAGATCAAAAAGAGGAGTTGAACGGATAGGGGTTAATTTTTCTTGTAGTGACACCACCTGCGGGAATTCCGGTGATTTCACCGGTGCTGCTTGGGCCTCCTGGGGATGTACGGCAGCTGAATGGGATCCCACAGGATGAGCGGGAGTCCCCGGGGCCAGGAGCTGCACTAGATGGGGTATGGCAGCTCAGTAGGGCTGAAAGTGTAGGTTTAAACAGTTCTGAAGGAAACACAGACACCAGCGTCCTCTGTAATGGGTCTTTTACTGTAAGACTAGCAGGATGGTACAAGGTATACAGTCTTGGCTAACAGACCGGGGGTTCCCAGCAATGACTGGTGTTGATTCAGAGCTCCGCGGTGTTCCTCCTTTCTTAACTTCTCTAACAGGTTGCCGGGTTGCCTTAGAGTACCAGATCAGGGTACTTGGGAGACTTCTAAGCGGTACCTTGCTGATAAGGCTGAAGGTCCTGTGCCCCAGTGGTGAGTCCCTGCTGGCAAGACAACTTAGGTTGTGGCTGTGGTGAGGTGCCTCATGGAAGCGGTTCCTTCACCCTGGTTTGCGGAGCTGCAGTGAACGTCTTCCTCGCCTCAGAACCAGTGATCCGGTGGGTGGTTCTTGGGCACGGGTATGATTGGACCCGTTAGGTAGTTGCCCGTGTCCCGGTCTAGGGCACCGCTATGGCGCCAGCAGGTGAGTGGTCTACAGAGCTGCACGGAACTGTGCAGGGCCCTGCTTCTCCTACATTCCTCCTCCTGACGACTCTCTCCTCCTACTTTTCTCCTCACACTACTCCTACACTCCTACCACCAGGACCTAATTGGCCCTCTATTCTAGTGGTGCATGAAGAGTATGGAGCTCTGAGTTTTAACCATGTCAGGCAGGGATGCAATACCTTCCTGTGACGCACTCATTGCGGGGCGCCACATATGCCAGAGGGATCAAATACTTATTTCTTTCTTCAAAATGCAAATACATTTACATAATTGAGACAATGTGATTTACCCTTAAAATTACAGACTGTTCATGTCTTTGTCAGTGGGCAAACTTACAAAATCATCAAGGGATCAAATACTTATTTCCTTCACTGTTATATCAGTTTCCATGCCTCCAGTGCTACCTAATTCCCAATCATTATGGTGCAGAATACATCGGATTGAATATTATGCCATTGCTTTGTTTCCTCAATTTTAGAAAATGGAACTTGTAGGAAATAGTCTCGAGACAAATACAGCAATAGATATACTGTTGTTATTGACACAAAGGGAGTTACATTTACACACAGCAGGAGGTTAAACATAGGTCTTGTCCTCAGATAATGATAAAACACATGATCTATGGCAACAATTAGTATTTTTTACTACTTTCTTTTTTCCAAATTGCATAAATGAAGAAAAAAGATTTAAGAGTGACAATTAAATTACGGTACCGCACAATGCACCCAGCCAAAAAACTGTAGAGAACAGCAAAAAATGTGGTGGAAACACAATTTTGAATGGATAAATAGTACATGCGGCACAGTACGCGAGTCCATCTCCCTGGGAGAAAATTACAATATGAAGAAAATTCTGTATGGATTTTGTCTGGATTGGTAACACTCCTTCTTGGAGCCCTGAAGGGTTTATTTAATGATGAAACAATAACACATGGCAATTGTGCACAAAACAATATTAAATATTTAATATTAACTTTTAGGAAAATGCTATTTATTAAATCAATTTTAGTACATTAACTGAATCATGAAGGTAATTTAGAGATAGATAAAGTGGTGATGGACATAAAAATGACTATAAAGTGTGCCTAAAGCAATAGAAATTGGAGTATACAAGCGTAATATCTAACTAGATTTAAACATACAATATCCTGTTTTTCCATACCATATAATACAATAGCTAAATAATACTATACAGTGTCTAAATAATTTTCCCATTGTACAGTAGTCACATAATATTTCCATATCCTGTGCTAATATTATTGCTAGAGGTTAGATAAACAGATCCATACCTGGTGTTTCCTCCATACCTTATGCACGCAACACTTCCATAAACTGGAGTTAGAAGTTGCATATGTGGAAGGGTATGACATGTGGAGAGGGTGGCATATTAGTGGACCTATTATGTGGCCTATGGACTTTTGCCATCTTTACCCAAGATTAACAGGTTTGTCCATTATTAGAAAAGTGGACCAAAAATGATTCCTGTGTTTGTGTGCCTAAGTGGTTAGCACTACTGCTTTACAGGGCTGATGTTCTGGATTCAAATCCCACAAACGACAACATCTGTAAGTTTTCACCATTTTTGCATGGGATTCATTCCACACTTCAAAACTACACTGATGGGCATCATAGATTACAAAGATTACATTTTCCACAATTTCAGCACCTGTCATTGTGGTTTTTTACTTGCACTCTTTTTGTTGCTGTGTGTAGCTGGGCCATATGGGTGCGTTTGTTTTGGCAGGTAGCAGTGTTGAATGCCATAACAGCCCGCCTACTGAGACAGGGGCTAATGTAAGAGGCTGGGTATACACTGTGCAAACCTGTGTGAACTGCGCCCTATATGAATCCCATTCTGTTTGCAGGACAACCAGTGGTCACTCACTCTGTGAGAAAGGACGTTGCTAGTGATTGGGGCTGGTGTCTTGCATTCATGATGCCTTCATTTATAACCTGGGCAAAGCTGCACACAGCACTGAGTGTAATGGTCGTCTGACCTGAATCTGCTGTGGTAAGAAAATGTATTTTTTATTTGTGTCCTTTGCTCACTTGAGATAAGAATTTAGTGGATAGGACTTGTGATCCGTGGGGAGGTGTGTAGTGGCTCACAAGCTTACGTGTTTTGGACCAAAAGACAAACCAATACCGCACAATTTGCTATATATTTTTTTTATTACAAAGAAGAAACAGAATAAACAGTATGTGCAGCCATAAAGACCCCTATTTAATACTTGGTTGCTCATCCTTTGGCATTGATGACAGCCTCCAAATGTTCATGTAGCCATCTACAAGCTTCTTGCACTTCTTAGGGTGCTTTCACATCAGCGATTTTCGCCGATCGCGGCAGATGCGGTGAAAAAAACGAAACTGCCGCGATTAACGCATAACTGCTGCACTTGCGGCACAGTTGCGGCAAACCCCATACAATGTCTAAGCGGGCTTGCGGCAGGTGCGGCAAGTGCGGTTTCGACACTTGCGGCAGGTGCGGCCGCGAAAAAAAAACGCGGTCAGCCGTGGTTTTTTTGCGGCCGCACCTGCCGCAAGTGCCGATACGCACTTGCCGCACCTGCCGCAAGCCCGCAGCGGTTATGCGTTAATCGTGGCAGTTGCGTTTTTTTTCGCCGCATCTGCCGCGATCGGCGAAAACCGCTGATGTGAAAGTACCCTTAGCTGGTATTTTCTCTGACTCTTCCTTTGGAGTTTGTTCAAGCTCTTGAATGTTTGCAGGGATCTTTTTCCCAACAACAGATTTCAGCTCACCCTAAAGATTTTCAATGGGATTGAGGTCAGGACTCATTGCCGACCATTTTAAAATAGTCAATTTTTTCTTTTTCCACTATTCCTATCTACTATTGGATGTGTGCTTTGGTTCATTGTCTTCCTGGAGGACCCATGATCCTAGACCAAACCAAGTTTTCTTATACTTGGTAGGATATTTTCCTACAAAAATTTTTTAATAATTCTCAGATTTCATGACTCCTGTGATATAGTCAAAGCATTAAGCTTTATTATGCAGAATTATGGATCCTCCCCCATGCTTAATTGTTGGTAGAGTGTTATTTTCCTCATAATCTTCATTGTACCATCTGTAATTATACTGTTGCTTAACATTGCCAAAAGGTCTATTTTTGTTTCATCTGTTGTATAAGGCCAGGGTCACACTTGAGCCTTGGATCAGGTTTTTGCATCATTTTGTGCACGAAAACCTGATGCCAAAAACTGATGCTGCACTTAAGTGTGACTGCAATGGTGTCAGTTTTTTAACTGGACCCCAAAAACGCTGCTAGCAGCATTTTTGGGTGCAGTAAAAAAAACTGATCAGGTTTTTTAACATGGGGCCCTATGGAAAAACTGTTCCGGTTTTTAATGGCACAAAAAACCTGATCAGTTTTTTCTAACATTTTTGGGGAAAAAATGATAAAGTCCAAAAAAGCAGAGCAGCACAGGAGGGTCAAAAACCAGCCAAAAAGTACCCTTTAAAAAAAGGATCCAGTATTTGAGCCTTTTGCAAAAACTGATGGTCAAGTGTGAACCCAGGCTAAGGGTGGCCTGATGTGTGATAGATGGGAGGAATGTAGCACAGAGGTGGCTATCCTCTGTGATGTAAGCCTGACTGTGGCCCTGGTACATTGAGAATTAAGTTAGGTGTAGGGGGCAGGCTGAGGAAATTCCAGCTTTATGTTTTCCCTTTTTGGAATGGTTTATAAATATCTGAATAAACCCAAAGTCTGTTTAAAGTTGGAAATAATTTCTGTTATTGCTGTGACCTGCAAGCTGAGTGAGTAACCCCATTACACTGTCCACAGAACATTTTCCTAGAATGATTATGGATCGTCAAGACCAGAGGTCCCCAACTCCAGGCCTCGAGGGCCGCCAACAGTGCAGAATTTCAGGATTTCCTTAGGTGTTAATGTGATCAAATGCATAGGTAATGATTCCAACCCCTGTGCAATACTAAGGAGATCCTGAAAACATGCACTGTTGGCGGCCCTCGAGGCCTGGATTTGGGGACCCCTGGTCAAGACACTCTCTGGCAAAGATCAGTTGTTCCTTTTTATGTCTTTTCTTCAGTAATGGTTTCTTCCTTGGCCATCATCTATAAAGCTCTGCTTGGTTTATTGTGCAGCAAATGGTACTTGTTGAAGCCATGACCCACACTGTTACAGGTTGGGATTCAAGTCTTTGGTTTTTGAAATGGTGTTTTTTCCACTATTCGTACCAACTTTTGAAGACATTTCTTGTTAATTTTCTTCTTGATGGTTCCATTCATGGAAAACTTCTAAATAACATTGCGCACTATTGAAACTGGGTCTTTGAAAGTCTTGAGTTTGCTTAAAAGAGCAGTTCTGATGTCCTCAGAAAGCTCCTTTGCTTCACCCTTGTGACAAAGGAACATAGCCTAACGTGACTTATTAATACACTGAAATCATCATTCATTGGCTCATTCATGTCACTTAGGCATCAACAATTTATTATAGGTGATTCTTATTTGTGATTTACCACAGGCAAGTCAAAATGTGGTTCTATACTAATTTTATGTAAAGAGTGCCAATACTATTGTCACAGCAAGTTTTAGGTTCTTCTATTTTTCCTTCCTATGGTTTTTTGTTATGAATTGTTATCATTTGGTCTTTTGTATTTAACACAATGGCCGACTTCAAAATGGCCACCATGGTCACCACCCATCTGGAATTGTTTTCCCCCTCCCATATACTAATGTGCCACAAACAGGAAGTTGATATCACCAACCATTACCATTTTATTTAGGTGCATCCATATAAATGGCCCACCCTGTATAATAAATGTGTTTTTGCCAGTGTTTATATAGCATATGTGTATAAATGCTTGTGTATATATACAGTCCTGCTTATCATTATTGGCACACATTAGGTTTAAGTATATTATGTTGAATATTTCCTGAAAAAAATTAATCAAGTGAAACAACCACGTATCTGAACTTGCTACATGATTCAGATATCCAATGGCATTGAGGTTTCCATTGATGAAGAATGGCCCCACTATCTATGTACCCCATATACCACACCATACCATCAATTTTTGTGTTCCAGCAGTCTTGGAGGGATCTATCCACTGTGGGTTACTGTTAGACCGATAGCGGTGGTTTTGTTTGTTAACTTCACCATTCACAAAAAAGTTTGCCTCATCACTCATCTGAAGGCAATTGTCTATGCTGTGAAGACACGAGATGTGCAGCATCTGAAACAACAGATACTGGAAGCCTGTGTAGCATTTCTTCTGCGGTGTTGCTATCAGTGTGTCAAGAGTGGTAGAAGAGGGTTGCTGTCATATATGATACAGTCTATATAGAGTCTAATGCATGGGTATAAATGAGACACATGAGACATACGCTTCTTAAGCAGCTCTTGTATTGCTTCATACAAGTTAGTGCATCAACAGGATAACATAAATGTAGTTGCAGAGTGCAAGGCAAACAACCAAGGACATCAGAGCATTAAAGCATAGCACAAGTCATTCAGAGTCCATTACTTTCCTGTCAGATGTTGCTGGCAAACAGGATGATTCCAGGCAGAGTGAATCCAGGCTTCAGAGAGCAAGACACAAACTGGTTGCAGACCTGATTCTGGAGCACAGGTTAAGCAGCTGAAGTAGTTTAAAAGGGCAATTGGCAAGAAACAGGGCAGGGACATCAAAGCTGAGGACTCCATATTGTTTGAGGGCAAGAGTCAATGCACAGGACAGGAAACAAGATGGCCGACGACAAGCTGAGAACTCCATATTGGTTGAGGGCAAAAGTCATTACACATGACAGGAAACAAGATGGCCGACAAAATACACTAAATGCAAACATAACAGATATAGCAAAAAAGACTGAAAACCTTACATTACTCCCCCCTTAGGGACAGCCTCTGGATGGCCCCAGTCCAGGCTTTCCCGGGTACCTCCGATGGAACTGGCGGAGTAACCGAGGAGCATGGAGATTGGAGGCCGGCTCCCACGAGTTGTCCTCAGAAGAATAGCCCTGCCACTTTACCAGGTATTGCACCCCGTTTCTACGCAACCTGGAGTCCAGGATCCTTTCCACGACAAACTCCTCCTGGCCATCGATGAGTACCGGAGCAGGAGGGGAAGAAGAACGACCAGGGAATGAATTGGGAGTCACAGCCTTTAGTAGAGAAACGTGGAACACGGGGTGAATCCTCATAGATCTTGGAAGTTGAAGGCGACAGGCAACGTTGCTGACGAGCTTATTAATCTTATAGGGCCCAACGTACTTATGACTCAATTTGGATGATGGTACTCTCAATTTAAGGTTCTTAGTTGACAGCCAGACCAAATCTCCTACCTTGAAGGTTGGTGCAGGTTTACGAAACCTATCTGCCGCTTTTTTATACCTGTCCTGAGCTGATTCCAGATTCTCTTTAAGCAGATCGAGGTTCCTTTGTAGAGAGGTGATTCTGTCGGCTACAGCTGGAAGAGATGAATCTATGGGAAGTCGAGGAAGGATGTTAGGATGATAACCCAAATTGGCATAAAAGGGTGACTGCTTGGTGGAAGCGCTCTGTGAGTTGTTATAAGAGAATTCAGCCAGTGGAAGCAAATCCACCCAGTCATCTTGTAGGTGGCAGATAAAACAGCGGAGATACTGTTCTAGGGTCTGATTAGTCCGCTCGGTTTGTCCATTTGTCTGCGGATGAAAGGCAGAAGACAGGTTAACTTTGATGTCCAACGCAGCACAGAAGTGCTGCCAAAACTTTGAAGTGAATTGCACCCCTCGATCAGATACAACCTCATCCGGTACGCCATGCAGGCGAAACACATTTTGAATGATTAAGTCCGATGTGTGTTTTGCAGTGGGTAGACCAACACACGGAATGAAATGGGCTGCCTTTGTTAACCGATCCACCACCACCAGAACTGTGTTCTTTCCTTGAGAGGTTGGCAACTCCACAATGAAGTCCATAGATATGGATCCCCATGGACGGGATGGAACGGGTAGGGGTTGTAATAGACCCGTAGGCGAAGATCGTGGAGTCTTGCATCTGGCACAGACTTCGCAAGAAGTGACGTAACCTAGAACATCTCTTCTGTATGTGGGCCACCAAAAGAAGCGAGACAGGAATTCTTGAGTCTTCAGAACTCCTCTATGCCCCGCTATCTTAGAATCGTGGACGAGTTGCAGTACTCTCACCCTGACTGCTTCAGGAATATACAGGCGTTGCCCCTGAATCCACACACCGTTCTTATATACAAGACTTACTTCACAAGACGGTTGTGCCAGCCAGGGATCCGTATGGTATGCTTCCTTGATGTCGTTAAGCAAGTCTTGATTATGAAGCACTCCCAGGAACCTGGAATCAGAGATAACAGTCTTACGAGACGTGAGTGGAATTGTCTCAGTTGAGTAGAGTCTAGACAATGCATCGGCCTTTCCATTACGCGATCCTGGCCTATAGGAGATAACAAAACTGAATTGGTTTAAGAAAAGACTCCAACGAGCCTGGCGAGGAGTCAAGCACTTAGCCGATCTGATAAACTCAAGATTGCGGTGGTCAGTCAACACGATTATCTGCTGCGCAGCTCCCTGAAGGTGGTGTCTCCATTCCTTGAAGGCTGCGATGATGGCCAACAATTCTCTATTACCCACATCATAGTTCCGTTCTGCAGGAGACAACCGCCGGGAAAAGAAAGCACAGGGATGTAAGACTTCTTTCTCACCTGTCCTCTGGGAGAGGATAGCTCCGATGGCACTGTCTGAGGCATCCACCTCTATTATGAAGGCCAGTTCAGGGTTAGGATGCACCAGAATAGGTGCCGTGGTGAATTTCTCTTTCAAACGGGAAAATGCTTCTTGAGCCTGGGGGGTCCAGGTAAAAGCAGAGTTCTTGCGGGTAAGCCGCGTAATGGGAGACACAACCTCAGAAAAGTTCCTGATAAAACGCCTGTAGAAATTAGCAAACCCTATAAAGCGCTGGACCTCCTTCACATTCTTGGGGACCGGCCAGGCTTTAATGGCTTGGATCTTACCCTCATCCATACTAATTCCTCGTGATGACATTACATACCCCAGAAATTGGATCTCCGTTCGATGGAATTCGCACTTCTCCAGTTTGATATACAGATGGTGTTGTCGAAGGCGTTCTAAGACCATCTTCACATGTCTGTGATGCTCCTCTGTGGAATTAGAAAAAATCAAAATATCATCCAAATAAATGACAATGAATGTATCCAGGAGGTCCCTAAAAACGTCATTCACCAAATGTTGGAAAGTTGCTGGAGCATTACATAAACCGAACGGCATTACTAGATATTCAAAGTGTCCGTAGCGTGACCTGAAAGCTGTCTTCCATTCATCCCCAGGTCTAATGCGGACCAAGTTATAGGCCCCACGGAGATCCAACTTTGTAAAGAGTTTTGCATGCCGTACTCTCTCCAATAATTCAGGGATCAACGGTAGTGGGTAACGGTTTCTGATCGTGATTTTATTGAGCTCCCGATAGTCTATACAGGGCCTAAGAGATCCATCTTTCTTCTTCACAAAGAAGATTGGTGCACCAGCAGGAGATGAAGAGGGGCGTATGAAGCCCTTGGCTAGATGTTCGTCTATATAGTCTTTGAGAGCCTTTAGCTCAGGCCCTGCCAGAGAGTAAATCTTGCCAAAAGGTATTCCCGCACCTGGTAACAGGTCTATTGGACAGTCATATGGACGGTGAGGGGGTAGCAGGTCTGCGTTCCTTTTGTCACACACGTCAGCATACTCACGGTATATGGCTGGTAGCTCAGAGACTGATGTTGGTCCTTTAGGAATGGAGCAGACTGAAGCTTCTGGACTTATCTGTTTCTCTGGAAAGTGCAGTTCTTTAGTTTCCCAGTTAATCGTAGGATTCTGAGCCTGCAGCCACGGCAGTCCTAGAATAATAGGGAAATGAGGAGAAGAGATGAGCATAAATGACAGACTCTCTTGATGGTCATTACCCATGAGGACCTTTAAGGGCTCCGTCTCCTGATCCACTGGTCCAGAGTTTAACAGTGAGCCATCTACGGTCTCCATCTGTACAGGAGTAGCCTTCTTTACTGAACGTACTCCAAGTTTCTCAGCGAAGGAGATGTCCATAAAATTGCCGCTTGCCCCTGAATCAATCATAGCGGAGGTAGATACCCAGACAGAGTGAACCCTGAGCTTGAGGGGAATAAAGCAATGAGAATTGTTGTTCTTACAACTCAGCTGGGAAACCGCTGAAAAAACCTGAAAAACTGCTGCAGTAACACGTGCATCCGGCTCAGAGATAACAGAGTTCAAGTCTGAGTAATCAATGTCTGTATCCTCTACTCTCTCTGGGATCTGTGGTTCGGACCTGACAGAACCCCTCTCACAGCACTCGCAGTGTATGATGGCTGCAGTTGTCTTACGAGAACGACTGGGGCAGTTTATAATGAAGTGTCCTGACTTACCGCAATAGAAACACAGATTTTCCTTTACTCGATGTTCCTTACGTGCATCACTGACCCGTCTCTGTAAAGAGTCCACCTGCATAGGCTCAGGTTCGGGTTCTCGTATAATCCTGCTCAAGGACTCCTTAGCTGGAGAGGGAGGAAATAAATGATTAGTGCGCTTTATCTCCGACCATCTCTCCTGTCTGCGTTCAGTAAGCCGAGCATCGATCCGAATACAGTAGTTGATAAAATCTCCTAATGCTGTAGGTGGGTCGGCACGAGCGAGTTCGTCCTTAATCACAGAGGATAATCCTTTCCGGAAAACCGACTTCTTAGCAGAGCTATCCCAAGTGGTGTCGAGAGCCCATCTCCGGAAATCCAAAGCATACTCCGCTACCGAGCGCTTACCTTGGCTTAAAGTTAACATGGCTGATTCCGCTGTAGCACCGCGGTTTGGATCATCGAATACCTGCCCCATAGCTGAAATGAAAGCATCAAGATTATTTAGACAGTCATCATCAGTCTCAATTAGGGGGTTTGCCCATGTGAGAGCTTTGTTGGAGAGTAGCATAATTATTGTCAATACTTTAGATCGCTCAGTAAGGAACTGTGGCGCATGAGCCGCAAAAAACAGTTTGCATTGATTAATGAATCCCCTGAATTTTTCCCGTTCACCGCCAAAACGGAATGGTGGTAGCTTGGGGATTCCAATAACCGGGGTTGAAGTTGGGATGTGGACGCGTCCCTCCAGAACCTCAATCCGGGTTCGTAAGTCCTGCGTGGTTTGTCCGAACACCTGCAGATTATGATCACCGCGATCCCGCAGGCTTGCAAAGCTGGTCTTCAATGCCTGTAGGTCAGCAAGGATTGAATCCGTCACGTCGCACAGATGTTTAACGGGGTCCTCCATATTCCCAGAAGCTGCACGGCAGAGAGGCTGGAAAGGAAGAAAAGGAGCACAATAGTGTTTACCTGTGGTAACACTCCTGACTTAAAAGAAGGGAATGTGCTCACCTGGAAAGGTTGTGAGAAGCCACAACCACTATCATCACATATATCGATATCTCAGATCCACGGTCTGCAGCAGCTCTCCAATGGCAAAAGATCCAGAAATCTCTATACAGGTGGCAGCAGATGCAGCACTGTCCTAGACCCAGCAGACTCTATTATGGCTCCAGAATCTGTCATATATGATACAGTCTATATAGAGTCTAATGCATGGGTATAATGAGACACATGAGACATACGCTTCTTAAGCAGCTCTTGTATTGCTTCATACAAGTTAGTGCATCAACAGGATAACATAAATGTAGTTGCAGAGTGCAAGGCAAACAACCAAGGACATCAGAGCATTAAAGCATAGCACAAGTCATTCAGAGTCCATTACTTTCCTGTCAGATGTTGCTGGCAAACAGGATGATTCCAGGCAGAGTGAATCCAGGCTTCAGAGAGCAAGACACAAACTGGTTGCAGACCTGATTCTGGAGCACAGGTTAAGCAGCTGAAGTAGTTTAAAAGGGCAATTGGCAAGAAACAGGGCAGGGACATCAAAGCTGAGGACTCCATATTGTTTGAGGGCAAGAGTCAATGCACAGGACAGGAAACAAGATGGCCGACGACAAGCTGAGAACTCCATATTGGTTGAGGGCAAAAGTCATTACACATGACAGGAAACAAGATGGCCGACAAAATACACTAAATGCAAACATAACAGATATAGCAAAAAAGACTGAAAACCTTACAGTTGCCTTGACAATCCAACACAATGGGCAGCACTTTGAACACATTTTATAAGTGGTCATAAACTTGTAAATAATTCATGAAAGAATAAAGCTACGTTAAAACCAAGCACAGCTGCAAGAAAAGAATCTGCAAAGGAGAAGCAGCTAAAGGAAGAGGAGATCTTGGAGAGTGTGACAGAAGGAAGAGCTTTGATGTCTGTGAAAGAAATGGCAAAAGGTATTACATATGATGATCCGATAAAAACCAGCTGGAGAGCACCACGGAATATTCTTGGGATGTCACAAGCTCGGCATGAACGTGTCCGTCGGAAATACCACATCTTTGTTGAAGGGGATGGCATTCCTCCTCCCATAAAGAGCTTCAAGGAGATGAAGTTTCCTACAGCTGTTCTACGCGGACTGAAGAAGAAGGGAATTCTGCATACTACACCTATTCAAATTCAAGGCATCCCGACAATCTTGTCAGGAAGGGATATGATTGGCATAGCATTCACAGGATCAGGGAAAACGCTGGTTTTTACATTAACAGTTATCATGTTCTGCTTAGAACAAGAAAAGAGGTTGCCATTTACAAAGAGGGAAGGACAATATGGACTCATTATTTGCCCATCAAGAGAATTGGCCTGTCAGACACACAGCATCATTGAATACTACTGCCGATTGCTGCAAGAAGATAACTTTCCAACCTTATGTACAGCACTGTGCATTGGTGGTATGTCTGTCAAGGAGCAGATTGAAACTATTAAACAGGGAGTACACATGATGGTGGCAACCCCAGGACGACTCATGGACCTCCTTCAGAAAAAGATGGTGAGCCTGGATATCTGCAGGTATCTTGCCTTGGACGAGGCTGACCGTATGATTGACATGGGCTTTGAAGAAGATATTAGGACTATATTTTCTTACTTTAAGGGTCAGCGACAGACTCTACTTTTTAGTGCCACTATGCCCAAGAAGATCCAGAACTTTGCTAAAAGTGCTCTAGTAAAGCCAATAACTATCAACGTTGGGCTGCCAGTTTGGATGTCATACAGGAAGTTGAATATGTCAAGGAGGAGGCCAAGATGGTTTATTTGCTGGAGTGTCTGCAGAAGACTCCACCCCCTGTGCTGATATTTGCTGAAAAGAAAGCTTTCTAATGATCTCTTTACTCTTAGGCCTGAGACTGGGACAAGGGGGCATCCTCTACGTCTGGAGGAAAGAAGGTTTAATCATAATCACAGACGCGGATTCTTTACTGTAAGAGCAGTGAGACTATGGAACTCTCTGCCACATGCTGTTGTAATGAGTGAGTCACTACTAACATTTAAGAAGGGCCTGGATGCCTTTCTTGAAAACTATAATATTACCGGTTATACATACTAGATTCTTTGATAGGGCGTTGATACAGGGAACTAGTCTGATTGCTGTACCTGGAGTCAGGAAAGAATTTTTTCCCCCAATGTGGAGCTTAGTGTTGCCACATGGGTTTTTTTTTGCCTTCCTCTGGATCAACATGTTAGGCTATGGGTTGAACTAGATGGACTTAAAGTCTTCCTTCAACCTTAAAAAAAAAAACTATGTTACTATGATGTAGATGCCATCCATGAGTATCTGCTGTTAAAGGGAGTGGAGGCAGTAGCCATCCATGGAGGCAAAGACCAGGAGGAGCGAACCAAAGCTATTGAGGCTTTCAGGGAAGAAAAAAAAGATGTCTTGGTTGCTACAGATGTTGCTTCCAAAGGTGTAGACTTTCCAGCTATCCAACATGTGATCAACTATGACATGCCTGAAGAAATTGAGAACTATGTTCACAGAATAGGACGTACAGGACGATCTGGTAACACAGGAATCATTACCACTTTCATTAACAAGGCATGCGATGAGTCTATATTGATGGACTTGAAAGCTCTTCTTATGGAGGCGAAGCAGCGAGTGCCCCCTGTCTTGCAGGTGCTCAACAACAGTGATGAGACTATGCTGGATATTGGAGATGAATGAGGCTGTGCATTTTGTGGAGGTTTGGGTCATCGTATTACAGACTGTCCCAAGTTGGAGGCTATGCAGACCAAACAAGTGAGAACCATTGGAAGGAAGGACTACTTGGCTACCAGATCTATGGACTTTTAAGTGTAGAACTTAACATGTGGAACTTGGTTGGATTCAAAATCTTGACTGTAACATGCCAATTCTTTGCCTCTACTTACTGATGCAAAATCTCAAGTTTCTGTGAATTCTGACATGACCGTTTACTGTTGTCTTTTTAGTTGCTTGTCAACCACTATTTTGTCTATGTTTATACTACAGAAGAAGAACAAATAAATGTAAAAGAAATACTGGAGCTACTTACCGTAGGTGCAGTTTTAACTTAAGGCACCAAAATAATCGTGCCTTGATGGTGGGTAATGCTGAAGGTATGTCAACGAGGCCCTGTGTGATGCTGGGATAATAATACAGAAAAAATACCACACCTCCCCTTAAAGGGAACCAACCACCCCAAATGACCCCCCTGGACTGTCAATATGTGTCCCTACACCCAGCACACATATTTGGGGCAATCGTTTTTGCTAAAAAAACTGTTTAGTAGAAGCTAAGATATAGCAATATAAAGTTTAAAAAATGTTGCCGACTGGGTGTTACCTAGCTTGTCCTCCTGCAGTGTTCATGTGCCTGTCAGCCTCCTCTCCCCCCCTCCCTTCAGTAAAGCCCTGCCCTTTCAGCCTCGTCACAGGCTGCTGCATGGAGTCTCATTGTTTATGATAACAGAAGGCAAACCTGAAAGGCTGAAACCTGAGAGGCTGAAAGGGAAGGGTTTTACTGAAGGGAGGGGGGGAGAGGAGGCTGACAGGCACATGAACACTGCAGGAGGACAAGCTAGGTAACACCCAGTCGGCAACATTTTTTAAACTTTATAAAGCTATATCTTAGCTTCTACTAAACAGTTTTTTTTAGCAAAAACGATTGCCCCAAATGTGTGTGCTGGGTGTAGGGACACATATTAACAGTCCTGGGGGTCATTTGGGGTGGTTGGTTCCCTTTAAAATGAACCCACTGCTGCTGGATGTGAGTATATCGACAAAAGAGGATAAATACCAAAACCATATGTCAATTCAAGAGAGATCTATACATGAAGCAGTTGTAAAGAATGCTTTATAGAGCACTATAGAATAATTATATTTGTTTTGTCTTATAGACCAGTAAGTACATAGTTCTAGTGCTGTTAGAACGCTCATGTATATAAATGAGTAAATCAGTATGCAAGTGTATATCAATGAGACAATGCTGAAATCCTTTCACAGTAGTGTGTCAAAAAAACTTGCTTCCCTATATTGGACAAAATGTAGGCTGAATGGACTAATGCATATTTTGCAATGTGAGTTCATATTCTGTATTCTTATCCCTACAGGAAAAAAGCGTTACACTTCTCCATGTTTGTTGCAGGTGTTCTGAGCCCTAAAATCACAGAATGGATGTGTGGTTCCGCATACACGTTGTTTCGCCATTTATTGTCTATCTGAATACATTCGGCAGAACAACAGACAATATGGGACCTCTGATCCATTCGGACTGGTCTTTTCAGAGCCATCTAATTTGGGACATTCCTTTTAAGATTGTTAGAACTATTGTGTATTGCACATTAGTATTGAACTTTCTAGCCAAGATATTTGTTGTAGTGTGTGGGCATGTGTATCCCTTTTTTATACTTAAGTTTATGCAGTGTCTGTTTTAAATATGGAAATTGTAAATAATTGTGCTGCAGTATAAATTGTCAAATTACCACACCAAAAAAAAAAAAAAAAAATTAAATAAAACCAAGCGCATCATTGTTTTGCTTATGAAATTCTATATACGTTTGATGTGGCACATGACCCTCTTGTTGGCAAAGTATATCTTCTGAGAATCACCATCGGTATAGAAGGCTTGTTTCACATTGCGTTTTAGTTAAATCCGATGCTGTCCGATGAAAATCAGACAGCATTGGATCCGAATCAGCCCCCGTGTTATCCAATGGGGATCGGATCGGATTTGGCATAATTGCCATCTGATTTGCATCTGACCCGATTCTGTCCGATTTTTTGCAGGAGCAAAAATCGTAGACTGCTGCAATTTTGGCTCCTGAAAAAAATCGGAGAGAATAGGATTGGAAGCAAATCAGATGGCAATTATGCCAAATCCGATCCGATGACTTTAACATGGGGCCCTATGGAGCAGGGTCCGAGGAAACATCTGATGTCTCCTCGGACCGATTTTAGTGTACTGAGCATGGTCAGTACATGCTCAGTACACTAAAACGATTGTGTGCTGCCTAATTTCACTTTCGCAATGTATATACATATAATGCAAATCACTTGAGAAAGGCGCAATTAGCGCCGAAACGCGTTGTGGAGACCGGGTACTCGATATTGATACAATAAATCCGCAAGGTAATTATACATAGAGCGGTGTCCCTGGCTGTGTCTGTAGCGCTAACACAATATCACTTTGTTCAAATCACGCAATGTATATACAGTTAGGGCCAGAAATATTTGGACAGTGACACAATTTTTGCGAGTTGGGCTCTGCATGCCACCACATTGGATTTGAAATAAAACCTCTACAACAGAATTCAAGTGCAGATTGTAACGTTTAATTTGAAGGGTTGAACAAAAATATCTGATAGAAAATGTAGGAATTGTACACATTTCTTTACAAACACTCCACATTTTAGGAGGTCAAAAGTAATTGGACAAATAAACATAACCCAAACAAAATATTTTTATTTTCAATATTTTGTTGCGAATCCTTTGGAGGCAATCACTGCCTTAATTCTGGAACCCATGGACATCACCAAACGCTCGGCTTCCTCCTTCTTAATGCTTTGCCAGGCCTTTACAGCCGCAGCCTTCAGGTCTTGCTTGTTTGTGGGTCTTTCCGTCTTAAGTCTGGATTTGAGCAAGTGAAATGCATGCTCAATTGGGTTAAGATCTGGTGATTGACTTGGCCATTGCAGAATGTTCCACTTTTTTGCACTCATGAACTCCTGGGTAGCTTTGGCTGTATGCTTGGGGTCATTGTCCATCTGTACTATGAAGCGCCGTCCAATCAACTTTGCAGCATTTGGCTGAATCTGGGCTGAAAGTATATCCCGGTACACTTCAGAATTCATCCGGCTACTCTTGTCTGCTGTTATGTCATCAATAAACACAAGTGACCCAGTGCCATTGAAAGCCATGCATGCCCATGCCATCACGTTGCCTCCACCATGTTTTACAGAGGATGTGGTGTGCCTTAGATCATGTGCCGTTCCCTTTCTTCTCCAAACTTTTTTCTTCCCATCATTCTGGTACAGGTTGATCTTTGTCTCATCTGTCCATAGAATACTTTTCCAGAACTGAGCTGGCTTCTTGAGGTGTTTTTCAGCAAATTTAACTCTGGCCTGTCTATTTTTGGAATTGATGAATGGTTTGCATCTAGATGTGAACCCTTTGTATTTACTCTCATGGAGTCTTCTCTTTACTGTTGACTTAGAGACAGATACACCTACTTCACTGAGAGTGTTCTGGACTTCAGTTGATGTTGTGAACGGGTTCTTCTTCACCAAATAAAGTATGCGGCGATCATCCACCACTGTTGTCATCCGTGACGCCCAGGCCTTTTACAGTTCCCAAGCTCACCAGTCAATTCCTTTTTTCTCAGAATGTACCCAACTGTTGATTTTGCTACTCCAAGCATGTCTGCTATCTCTCTGATGGATTTTTTCTTTTTTTTCAGCCTCAGGATGTTCTGCTTCACCTCAATTGAGAGTTCCTTTGACCGCATGTTGTCTGTTCACTGCAACAGCTTCCAAATGCAAAACCACACACCTGGAATCCACCCCCGACCTTTTAACTACTTCATTGATTACAGGTTAACGAGGGAGACGCCTTCAGAGTTAATTGCAGCCCTTAGAGGCCATTGTCCAATTACTTTTGGTCCCTTGCAAAAGAGGAGGCTATGCATTACAGAGCTATGATTCCTAAACCCTTTCTCTGATTTGGATGTGGAAACTCTCATATTGCAGCTGGGAGTGTGCACTTTCAGCCCATATTATATATATAATTGTATTTCTGAACATGTTTTTGTAAACAGCTAAAATAACAAAACTTGTGTCACTGTCCAAATATTTCTGGCCCTAACTGTACATACATTGCGGAAGTGAAATATAACTAAAATCAAGTGTTTAAAATAAAAAATCTTTATTCTCACCTTTACTGCGTTTCCCCAGCATCTCCATCAGCTCCCGCTCGGTAAACAGGACCTGGGATAATGTCACAACCCGATCAGCTGATCGGGTCACATGAGCGGTTACTGCGGTAATCGCTCATGTGACCCGATGACGCTTCTGACATCATCGCAGGTCCTGTAAAACCAATCGGGAGTTGATGGAGACGCCGGGGGAGCGCTGGTAGGTGAGAATAAAGATTTTTTATGTTGGAATGACAGGAGGAGAGGGGAGAACAGGGGACAATGAGATGACAGGAGGCAGAGAGGAGGGGGAGCGAGATGACAGGAGACCAAACTGATACTGCAAAATGCAGGAATCGGATGCCTATTTGGCATCCGATTGCAGGGATCAGTTTGGATTCGATGCTGTCCGATTTTCATCGGACAGCATCGCATTTAACTATAACGCAATGTGAAACCAGCCTAAGAGAGCTTCACTGTGACTCTCATCTTCAGTAAACAGTCTTTACTGCGTAAGCATCAGATATTAAGCTCAGAAGCACACAGTCCATGCTCCTGCTGTTAACACATTCAAAGCGAAAGTAAGAATGCAAACACAATAGAGAACAATATAGGAAACATAGAACTTCACACACTATCGCCATCTGCTGTTAGGCTAGTGTAAAGTCCTCCCTTCACTTATAATAAGTCCTAATCTCTCGCATATGTCAACACCCTTTTTCAACAGTAAGGACTTATTCAAGCAAACCCAACATTTTTATTAGTCTCTGGTGTTTGTCAGCATTCAACGCCTTCGTGAAGATGTCCGCTGTCATTTCTTCAGTAATTCCATCTTCTTCTTTGCTGCAACTTTAAGTAAAGTTCTCACTGTAGTGTGGTTGACAACTGGAGCAAATGTCCCATCACAGTCCTCTCCATACTTTTGAGAACAACTTTTAGCTACGAGTCTTGCTCGGTATCTTTCAGGAGTGCCATTTGTTTGGTATTTTACTTTAAAAATCCATTTACATCCTATGGCTTTTCTTCCTTCTGGTAATTCTGTCAGTGTCCATGTCTTTGAGTTATGCATGGATTTAATTTCTGTTTCTGTTGCTTCTATCCATTTATTAGCTTCTTCTTCAGGTAGTTTAGATATGTTTTCCCAAGAGATAGGCTCATAAATTTTACTTGTGCTTGTCTTGTATGATAGACGTTTTGGTGGTTTACCTTTGTTTTCTCTCATTGAACGTCTTGGTTCTGTGTCTGTTTGTAGCTGTATTTCTTCGTTTTCAGTATTCTGTTCTTCATGAATCTCAACTATTTTCTCATCAGATACCTCTTCAGCTATGTCACTGCTGTTTTTCTCATTTTTTGTGTCAACTGAAATCATGACGTCTTCATTTAAGCCTTCAATGAATGTCACACTGTTAAGGCCGTTTTACATGCTAGGATATCGTTAACGATATCCTTGAAACGTCACAGATTTGTGAACGTTCTAACGATATCGTTCGTGCATCCTTACGTATAAACAAACGATTTAGGATGAAAAAAATCGTTGGAACGGTCATCCAAAAAATGAGACCCTGACCTCAAATTTATTGTTCGTCATCCAAGTAACACTGCTTGAAGAAGTAACATCGTTCAGTGTGACAGCTTTATGAACAATGTTGTTCAAAAATCTCCTATTCCTTCCACTTTAAAAGATTGTTCAGTCCTTGCTCTGCTATTTAACTGGTGCGTTGCCGAATGGGATATCGTAAACGATATCCTTGTGTATGACAACGCACTAACGATGTCGGAACGACCACTGTCACGTGATCGCTCTAAGGATATCGTTAATGATATCCTAGCGTGTAACGGCACCTTTACTGACCGTGACTCGGTCTGTTTTGGGATCTAGGGTTCTGTATCATTTGCAATTTTCACTATATCCAATGAATATTCCCTCCATGGATCTGATTTGAAGTTTGGAACATTTTCCTGTTGGAATGAATTAGTGATGGGCGAATCCTAAATTACTCGCAATCGCTTGACTCTAGCGAGTCCGAGCCTGGGACTCGCTACTCGTTGCGAGTCTAGCGAGTCCAATGTTAATGAATGGGGAAGCGAGTAATAGCGGGGAGTGTGAGATTTACAAATCGCAGATGTGTCTCGGAAGCTTCAGCCTGAAGCAATCCTAGTTTTGTCATTTATTTGCATTGGACTCGTTTACTTTGCAACTGTAATCGCTGGGAAACTCGAACAGATAAGAGTCCTGTCTGCTCAGTGTGCTGGCTGCCACAGCTCCAGGGTCCTAGAGCCCGCCTGCTGCCTGATGTAGCAGAGCTGAGATTGTTCTCAGCCTGCTCATTCCCTGTGCATAGACATCTATATCTATGCACAGGGATGAGCAGAGAGGACATCGCGTTTTGGACTGCGTCGGACGGAAGAGGATTTTTGTAATTAAAGATGGAGTCTCTAATGGCTTTTTTTTTTATTTCTAATAAAAAATTTTCTCTGTGTTGTGTTTTTTTTAAAACAATTTAATAGAAATTCATGGCGGTCATGTCTAATATTGGCGTGACCGCCATAAATTTCGGGCTTAGGGCCAGCTGATAATACAAAGCTGGCCCTAACCTCTTTATTACCCAGCGTGCCACCGCCACCAGGGCCGCTGGAAGAGCGGGGTTCAGCGCCAGAGGATGGCGCTTCAATGAACGCGCCATCTTCTGGGGCGGCTGCGGGCTGCAATTTGCAGCGGGGGGTGCCCAGAAAGCTTGGGCATCCCTGCGCTGCGGATTCCAGCCCCCAGCTGCTTAGCTGTACCTGGCTAGAAATAGAAATTGCGCGGAGCCCCACGCATTTTTTTTAAATTATTTCATGAAATTCTGAGATTCTGACTCTGAGACTCTGAGATTCTGACTCTGACTCTGACTCTCTGAGATTCTGACTCTGACTCTGACTCTCTGAGATTCTGACTTTGACTCTGACTCTCTGAGACTCTGAGATTCTGACTCTGACTCTGAGACTTTGAGATTCTGAGACTCTGAGATTCTGAGATTCTGACTCTGACTCTCTGAGATTCTGACTCTGACTCTCTGAGATTCTGACTCTTACTCTCTGAGATTCTGACTCTGACTCTCTGAGATTCTGACTCTGACTCTCTGAGACTCTGAGACTCTGAGATTCTGACTCTGACTCTGACTCTCTGAGACTCTGAGATTCTGAGACTCTGAGATTCTGAGATTCTGAGATTCTGACTCTGACTCTCTGAGATTCTGACTCTGACTCTCTGAGATTCTGACTCTGACTCTCTGAGATTCTGACTCTGACTCTCTGAGATTCTGACTCTGACTCTGAGACTCTGAGATTCTGAGACTCTGAGATTCTGACTCTGACTCTCTGAGATTCTGACTCTGACTCTGAGACTCTGAGATTCTGACTCTGACTCTGAGACTCTGAGATTCTGACTCTGACTCTGAGACTCTGAGATTCTGACTCTGACTCTGACTCTCTGAGATTCTGACTCTGACCCTCTGAGATTCTGACTCTGACTCTGACTCTCTGAGATTCTGACTCTGACTCTCTGAGATTCTGACTCTGACTCTCTGAGATTCTGACTCTGACTCTCTGAGATTCTGACTCTCTGAGATTCTGACTCTGACTCTCTGAGATTCTGACTCTGACTCTCTGAGATTCTGACTCTGACTCTGACTCTCTGAGATTCTGACTCTGACTCTGACTCTCTGAGATTCTGACTCTGACTCTCTGAGATTCTGACTCTGACTCTGAGACTCTGACTCTGAGACTCTGACTCTGAGACTCTGACTCTGAGACTCTGAAATTCATGAAATAATAAAAAATAAATGCGTGGGGCTCCGCGCAATTTCTATGTCTAGCCCGGTACAGCTAAGCAGCTGGGGGCTGGAATCCGCAGCGTAGGGATGCCCAAGCTTTCTGGGCACCCCCCGCTGCAAATTGCAGCCCGCAGCCGCCCCAGAAGATGGCGCGTTCATTGAAGCGCCATCCTTTGGCGTTGAACCCCGCTCTTCCAGCGGCCCTGGTGGCGGTGGCACGCTGGGTAATAAAGGGGTTAATACCAGCTTTGTTATACAAGCTGGTATTAAGCCCGAGATTCTTAATGTCAGGCCACGTTTCACCCAGCCACTAAGAATCTCCAATAAAGGGTTAAAAAAACACAACACAGAGAAAATTTTTTATTAGAAATAAAAAAAAAAAAGCCATTAGGGACTCCATCTTTAATTAAAAAAATCCTCTTCCGTCCGACGTAGTCCAAAACGCGATGTCCTCTCTGCTACATCCCCTGTGTATAGATATAGATGTCTATGCACAGGGAATGAGCAGACTGAGAACAATCTCAGCACTGCTACATCATGTCTGTGAGCAGGCGGGCTCTAGGACCCTGGAGCTGCACAGAGAAGACAGCTGGACTCGGCTCGCAAAGAAACAGCAGTTATTTGCGAGTTTCCCTGCTATCACTGGCACAGTAGCCGAGTCTAATGCAAACAATGGCAATCCTAGTTTTGTCAGCGTTTGCCAATGATTTGCATTGGACTCGTGCGAGTAAACGCTGGGAAACTCGCAGAGTACCGAGTCCTGCGAGTCCCTTACTACTCGCCGAGTAACGAGTCCTAGCGAGTAGATTCGCCCATCCCTAGAATGAATGTGAAAACGTTGCTTCTAAAAACTCTTAAATGATTGACACTTGGTTTCATACCTTGCCACAGTTCATATGGAGTTTTCTTCAGATTTCTGGAAACAAAAGTCTGTTCTGTAGATATGTAGCTGTCATTGCTGCCTCACCTCAATGTTTCTCTGGTAGTTTGGAATCTGTCAGCATACATCTTATCATCACTGTCAGAGTTCTGTTTTTCCTTTCTGCTACTCCATTTTGTTCAGGTGTGTACGGAACAGTTTTCTAGTGTTCTATTCCATTCTGTCTTAAGCAGTTCTCTATTCAGTGACCTGTAAATTCCCCTCCATTATCACTTCTGATGACAATTGGCTTCCTCTGAAATTTGTTACTCGATCTTGTTATGAAGTCTACAAGTTTATCAAAAACTTCACTTTTGTTCTTAATTAAGTATGTGACTGTGTATCTTGAGTAGTCATCTATAAAAGTCACCATGTATCTATTTCCTCCTGATTTAGTCACTTTTATGGGTCCACATACGTCAGTATGACCAAATCAAGTGGTATTTTGCTTTTCATCTCATTTTCTTTTGGAATAGATATCCTTGTGACTTTAGATATTATACAACATTCACATCTTATGGTAATTGAGAAATCTGAAATCTTTAGATCTTTTGTCAATTCTTTTCTTTGTAGTTCCCTTATACTGTCAGGGTGTCTGTGTCCTAGACGTCTATACACGTGAATACAGTTCTTGTGATCATGTGTACATACCTTCATCTGTTCATTTGGTGTGTCAAGATGATATAATTGTTCATCTGCCTTGACATTGGTTATCACCTTGTTTCCTGCTAGAATTGCACACTCATTGTCTTTGAATTTTACAGTAAGTCCTTTTGCTGTCAAACGCTTCACAGATAACAATCCGCCTTCCAGTTTTGGAACATACAACAGATCCTGTACAAGTATCTTTGAATCTTGTCCGAACTTGTTTGAACAGTTTAGCATACCTTGTCCGATACCTTCTGCGGTTATTTTGCTTCCATCTGCAAGATAAATGGCTTCTTTCTTATCTAAATCAAGATCCGTAAAGAAATTCTTGTCACTTGTCATATGACTCGTTGCTCCTGAATCAATAAACCAACCAAGGGATGATTTCTTGTCCATTGCTTTAAATGTGCCATTCCAATTATTCTCACATGAATCGGAAATTGTGTTTTTCACTTTCTTTGTATGCTCTTTATGTTGTAACTTTTGTTGTTCTGCTTTCCATATGGTACAGTCTTTCTTTAAATTACCTTTTTTCTTACATCTGAAACATTCTCTTGTCTCTTTATTATAGGGGTTTTTAAGTTCTGTAGCTTTAAGACCATTTCCACTGTCCTTTTCAGTAGAAGAATCATTTGTTTGTTCTTTTCTTCTCTGATATTCATCTATTAGTCTTGTTTTCACAAAATCTAATGTAATGTCTGTTTCTGGTCTTGTCTCAAGTGCATTTATCAAGGCTGTATAGGAATCACTGAACAATAATATAGCTGCAATGTGACTTTCTTTGATGTCTTCACCAATAGATATTAGCTGTGATATCACTTCCATCATTGAGAATATGTGCTTCTGCATGTCGTCATATGCACTCAATCTCATACTGTAAAGCTTTCTTAATAGAAATAACTTGTGATTCAAGCTAGGTCTTTCATGTAGTTTCCTTAATGCTTCCCACGTGCCTTTTGCCGTTTCTTCGTATCTAATGTGTATTAATTGAGCATCATCCACTAATAAGCTAATGGTGGCTCTCACTTGTCTATTCTTCTTATCCCATGTCTGATTATCTTGATCTGGTCTATCTGTAACGATTACTTCCCATAAATCGTCTTTAGATAATAATATTTCTACACTGAACTTCCATAACTGATAGTTCTCATTATTTAGCTTAGTTACTGTAAGCTTTAGTTCAGAGCTGCACATCATTTTTATATAGTCTTACTTGTTTGTATAGATTTGTACTAAAGATATTCTCCTGCATTTCTTCTTTCTTCTGTCTTCTTTCTTGCTTTGAGAGTTCCTGTATGTCATGTGTGTGGTGATTCTCAGAAGATACACTCTGCCAACACCTCTTCCTATTAAAAAAATAAAGTTGGATAAAAAATGGCCGACTTCAAAATGGCCGCCAAGGTCACCACTCATTTGGAAAAGTTTTCCTCCTCCCATATACAAATGTGCCACAAACAGGAAGTTGATATCACCAACCATTCTCATTTTATTTAGGTGCATCCATATAAATGGCCCACCCTGGATATACACAGGCACATTTTTAGCACATTCAAAGATTCCAATAAGCTTCATTGGCAGGACTAAATACACATTAGTATTGCCAAAGCAAGTGTACAAAAGGGAATAGGGATAGGGACTACGGGGATGTTGGGTTGGGGCTGTAGGGAATGTGGATGGGGGCAGATCCAGGGTAGGGGCTATAGAAGTCCACAGCATAGGGAAGGTGGATGAGGGATAGGGGCAGATCCAGGGTGGGGGCAATAGAAGTCCATGGCATATCATTGTTCTCTTTCTCGCAATCTATGACATTCGTTCACATTCCGAGCTGCTGTCTCCACTGTTCTCTCTCCTTCTCCCAGCAGGATATACTGTATGTTTTCTCGTTCATGGTGATGAAATCTAGGGAGAAATGTGAGAGTCTCCTGAAGTGAGTGTCCCTCACTGCTGAGTATTTGAAGCAGTGTAGCAGGAAGTGGGTTTCGTCCTGCAGGGCCTCCTGATGACAGTGTTGGCAAAGTCTTTCCTCCCTGGGCTTGTAGCTCTGCCTGTGTCGGCCAGATTCGATGGCCAGACTGTGGGCACTGAGTCTATATTGGCTCAGGATCTTGCGGTCTCTGGGGTCCAGGAGTTTCTCCAGATATGGGGTCAGTCTGTAGTCTCTCTGTAGACTCCGGTACATGGTCAGTTTCTGTGAGCTGATGATATCGTTCTTCTAGTCACTGACATACCTCTCCTGGCCTTTGTATACCATCTTTCTGTTTCTTTTGTCAGGTTGTTGTGATTGGTGTTCTGGTCAGGTTGGGTTTGGGTACTCTGTTCTGAGGGTCCTAGTTTTTCTGTTTCACCTACATGTATCAGGGCTTTATGTTGATGGGAGCTTGGATCGCTCCTATGTAGGTGAGCCCGGAATGACAGCGTCCTCTTAAAGACCATTAGATGTAGAGGGAATCTGCCCAGCTTGGCCTGAGAAGCATTGTTGGAGGTGCTATGATATACCTGGAGGGCACACAGGGGCAGAGAGAGTGTATGGGGCAGAGAAAGAGCACGCGATGGGGCAGAGTAAGCGCACAATGGGGCAGAAAGAGAGAGCTTTGTCTGCCCCTCCCTGTGCACCACGCCACCATCTTTGGACCCATGGGTGTCTAAAGATGGAAGTGGTATGAATAACTGCGCCTGCGTGATCCAGGAACGGCCAGGCAAAGTTCCTCATTCACTGGTGTGCACAGTGGGAAGGGGTGGGGTGTGCAGTGATGGGTTCCTGGCGTTAGCGTTGGGTGTTTTTGTTTTCAGGTGATGGCGACACCACTAGTGGTATTGCATAATGGTCCAGTACTGCCAGCAGATGCCATATTTCCACCCAATCACATGGGTGTTCAAATATGGCTACCGCTGGCACATGATAGAAGGACATCAGGATGGAAGTGGACGATGAACGGAACAAGGTAATTATATAGATAGATAAGCTCTAGAGGCAGAGTTATCTTTCAGTCCCATAGTCTTGACGTAGTAATTTACATAAAGTGATAAAAGATTTATCCACAGCAAGGCATTTGAAAAAAAGCACACAGGTATGATTATTCTATAACCTGTATGCCCATATTAATAATTTAGAGAAGTCAAAGTGGTGACAGATTCCCATTATGTCAAGAAGGATAAAGAGTCAACTAAAATGAAATACATATACTGTTTTTTTCTGACACACTTTTCCCAAAACATTTTTGGAGGAAAATGGGGGTGCGTTTTATACCTGGCTGTAGCTGGGGAACAGTTTTTGCGGGATTACAGGAGTCATGAGCACGGTTACAGGTGGCAGGAGCTGGGGAAACACGTGTGCCCACTGTTTAAGAATGTGAATATGCACTGCTCTCCACATCCATAATCTCCCACTCACCTCTCTGCGCTGAAGCCAGTATTATGAGGTTCATGAGATTATGGGTGTGAGGAACAGTGCTAATGCACTGCGGTTGTGCAGTCTGTCTTGAATAAAATAGCGCTGGGAGTGGCGCACACAAAACTTAGTCAGGACCTTCAGCTCTCTGGCGCCCTCGTATCCTGCTGGCCAAACCTGTTATTGTCAGAGGATAAGAAAAGGAGCCAAGCTACCCTAACTTATGTCGTCTACTGTGGCACGTGATTTGACGGGATGTATATATACCACCAGTTCCTGTCAGGAATATATATGTACCTCGATCCAGTCATCCTCAGGCCCACAACATCACATAAATACAAAAATTATGCTGCACCACCAATCTCTTTCAGGTGGATCGGTAACCTGTTTGTTAATGTGAAATAGCGGTGATGCGTGTCAGCTCGTCATAGAACAGGAAGAATGAATCTAAGCAAATTTATAACGTTTACTCAAAAAAGTTAGCAGTGTTTACAAAAAGATATGCAAGATATTACAAAATACACAATTTACATATAGGCATAAAACAGTTATTAAAATAAATGGAATTAAAATAAGAAATTGCAAAACCTGTGCCACGCGGTGACAACTCAGATTCAGTGGGGGGCACGGCTCCCCAGAAATGGTGTGTGATTCCTCACGCAGCATTAGTGTCGTGCTGCGTCTGACGTCCCAGGGTGAAATGAAGCCAAGATGGATGCTTTGGTTTTATGTAATAGGCCATAAAATCCAGGAACTCCCACTTGTGTTCACCTCCCTGGTGGGCTGGTTCCCAGAAACCCACCTCTTTTCACAATTCTCAAAAACTTCCATTTTTCATATCTTTCAAAAAAATCAAAATAGATGGTTGCGCCACACTGCAAATTTAGGGGTATAAATTCCTGTTACACTGTACGTTTCACTCACCTAAGTTGGTTGTGCCCTCTGCACAACTAGATTAACCGCAAGTAGGTGAGATTTTTTTATGCAGGATCCCTGTCTTCATCTATTGCCTGTCTCCCCTTTGCACCCAGGTCTGTGCTCCGTCTCTCACACGTGCACCGTACCGTTCCACTTGAGGAAGACGCATGTAGCGTCGAAATGCGTTGTGGGAGAAGGACCTGTACTGTGTTTATCGTAATAAACTAATAGGTAATGTCTACAAAAGCGTTCGGCTTGTTCCGTTATCCCTAGCGCTCATTTCTATATACCACATTTATTATTGCATTTTTCATATCTTTGGTTTGGCTGCTCCCATGTCAAAACCATGGACATCATGTTTTACCTCGTGAATTTACATGAAGAATGATAGCAAATATGATATATCTGGGATGTGTGGAAGGTCAGAACTCATTTCCCAGGTTTCTGACAGTGTTCCAGACGTATCAGATATACCGTCATAACTGTACAAAGGTAAACATTCCAAAAATATGATTTATAAATTTGTGCCATGAACGGGTCTTATTAAATTTGATGTTAAAAGTTTGTGACTTCCGACAAAGGAACATCACAATGCAAAACCAGATTAGACTAGCTGAATTCTGCTTTTTAGAGTTTTATGGCTAGTCGTAAAATACTTGGTTGGGGGAAGCAAGAAGAAGTTCTCTGCAACTCCCTTACGAACTAACGGGGGTGGAGAGGTATGTCAGTTCCTACTGTCTTTCTAAATTAATGAAAAGAATTAATCTTTCCTGATAACGTGCACTCAACCTTGCTAGAAGAGCAAACCACCATTATTTCTTAGCCCTATCTCTGTTTTCACGTGCAGGAAAATGTAGGCCACTATTTGGACTTGTCTTTGGAGCTCTAAAATGCATTGCACTATAGATACCTGGAGCAGAAACTCTATCCAAGGATCTCCTCCTACACATCCTCCAAATCATGCTCAACTGACACATGACCTCTTTTCCATCAGGCACACATCACACTAATGATACAACACAGAGCTTATATTCTTTTTGCTCATGTAAAGCAAAGCCCTGCCAAACAGATTAATAGTTAAAAAAGTCTGGGGGAGAAAAGCAATAAGAGACAACTAGCCTGCTGTGCGCGCTGCCCGACAACTTCCTGGACACCCGGCGCATACAGCACAACGGAGGCGCACGTTCATGTCACACTGTGAGGGGAGGCAGCTGCAGGAGAGCACGATGATTGACAACAGGGGGCGGGTCAGAGGAGCGCAAAACCCCGCCTCCCGGTCACCGGTCTTCTTAAGTGTGAGAATTTATCTAAGTTCATATTTGAGTGAATATAGGGCACCAAAAGGCTATAGCCACCTTCTCTGAATGCAGCCTTAGTGCTGCAGAAGGTGGCTATTTTAGCTTTTGGTGCCCGGGGGGGTGACAGGTTTGCTTTAATCTGAAAACTAAGACTGTGGATGAAGCAGTGAAAGTGTGTGTCATTCTCCACCATTATTTATTGGCAAAAGAATGATCCCACTTGAAGCTGGACAAAGTTGTATAAAACCCTTTGAGTGATTATGAACATAAGACAGCTCCGATTTTTGCACCAAAAATAAAATCTGACAGAATCGGATTGGACCAAATCGGATGGCATTTAGTGCACATCCGATCTGACCCGATCCCTATAACATGGGGCCCTATGGAGCAGGGTCCGAGGAAACATCTGATGTCTCCTCGGACCCGATTTTACTGTACTGAGCATGCTCAGTACAGTAAAACTGCTCCTACTGGGAGCACAAGGGTTAAAAAGAAAAAAAAACAAAAACCTTATGCTCACCTCCCCACGAGCCCTCGCCGTCTCCAGCCGTCTTCCTGAAGGCTCCCGGTGGCTGCAGAGGTCTTCCTCTGCTGTACAGGACCTGCGGTGATGTCACAGTCATGTGACCGCGGGTTACCATGGTGAACCCACGGTCACGTGACTGTGACATCACCGCAGGTCCTGAACAGCAGAGGAAGACCTCTGCAGCCATCGGGAGCCTGCGGGAGCCACCGGGAGCCTTCAGGAAGACGGCTGGAGACGGCAGGGGCTTGTGGGGAGGTGAGCATAAGGGTTTTGTTTTTTTTCAGCCCGGAGGCAACGATTTTATGCCAGAATCGGATGCCTATTTGGCATCCGATTCCAGGCATCAGAAGGGAGCCGATGCTGTCCGAATTTATCGGACAGCATCGGCTCCCTTCAAAATCGTAATGTGAAGGTAGCCTAAGAAACTACACACATGACTGCCCAAAATGGTGCCTGCACTGATAGATGTGACCTGGCTGCAGACACCACAGATTAGATTTGTCTGTTTCCCTCTTCTTCTACTGTATATAGCAGGGGTGGGGAACTCCAGTCCTCAAGGGCCGCCAACAGGTCATGTTTTCAGGATTTCCTTAGTATTGCACAGGTGATAACATAATCACCTGCACTGGTGATGATTCCAAGCCCTGTGCAATCCTAAGGAAATCCTGAAAACATGCACTGTTTGTGGCCCTTGAGGACTGGAGTTCCCCACCCTTGGTATATAGCATATGATGTAGTCCTGTAGGCGGGAGTCAGGGTCCTATCAGTGCAGGGTGTAGGGGTTTATTATAATGAGGGAACACAGGGATAGCGGAGCCCATGGTCAGATTGCCCTCATTATAATTTGCAACCTTGGTCCTGTTCCACCAGCGCAGATCTCTGGGCAGCAGGGGCCGCTGGTTGCTAAATCAGCCGGGCTGCACTGCGCATACAATTGTGCGTGTGCTGGCCCAGCCTCATCACAATTTGCAGACACTGCTGCAGCTGTGTGCATGCCTGTCAGCGTTCTAGTGCGTGTGTATGCCGTCAGCGTTGTTGTGCATGCATGTGTATGCTGTCAGCGTTCCAGTGCGTTTGCCTGCCTGCTTTCTTGTGCATGCGTGTGCCTATATGTGTTCTTATGAGTGCGTGTGCTGTCAGCATTCTAGTACGTGCATGTGCCTGTCTGCGTTCTAGTGCGTATGTATGCTGTCTGCATTCTAGTGCGTGGGCCTGTCTGCATTCTTGTGTGTGTATATGCTGTCTGCGATCTCGTGCATGCCTGACAGCGTTCTTGTGTGTGTATGCTGTCTGCATTCTTGTGCATGCGCCTGTCTGCATTCTTGTGCATGTTGTCTGCGTGCGTATACTGTCAGTGTTCTTGTGCATGTATATGCTGCCAGCATTCCAGTGCACACGCCTGTCTGCGTTCTTGTTCGTGTGCCTGTCTGCGTTCTAATGCATGTGTGTACTGTCAGCGTTCTAGTACGTGTTTGTTTATGCTATCTGCATTCTTGTGCATGTGCCTGTCTGCGTTTTAGTGCATGTGTATGCTGCCTGCATTCTTGTGCGTGTATATACAGTGTGCATGCTTATGCTGTCATTGGTCTTGTTCATGCGTGTGTATGCTGTCTGCGTTCTTGTGCATGTGTATGTTTTCTGCGTTCTTGTGCGTGTGTATGCTGCCTGTGTTCTTGTGTGTGTGTGCTGTCTGTGTTCTTCTGCATATGCTGTCATCCTTCTTGTGTGTGTGTACGCTGTCTGTTTTCTTGTGCGTGTGTGCTTTCTGCGTTCTTCTGCATATGCTGTCATCCTTGTGAGTGTGTGTGTGTATGCCGTCTGCATGCATGTGCCTGTCTGCATTCTCAAAAGCGTGCATGTGCCTGTCTGCATTTTCAAAAGCGTGCGTGTGCCTGTCTGCATTCTCAAAAGCGTGCGTGTGCCTGGCTGCATTCTCAAAAGTGTGCATGTGCCTGTCTGCATTCTCAAAAGCATGCGTGTGCCTGTCATCATTCTCAAAAGCGTGTGTGTGCCTGCATTCTCAAAAGCGTGTGTGTGCCTGTCTGCTTTCTCAAAAGTGTGCGTGTGCCTGTCTGCATTTTCAAAAGCGTGCGTGTGCCTGTCTGCATTTTCAAAAGCGTGCGTGTGCCTGTCTGCATTTTCAAAACGATGTGTGTGCCTGCCTGCATTCCCAAAAGTATGTGTGTGCCTGTCTGCATTCCCAAAAGCGTGCATGTGCCTGTCTGCATTCTCAAAAGTGTGCGTGTGCCTGTCTGTGTTCTCGTGCATTTGCCTGTCTGCATTCTTGTGTGTATGCTGTCTGCGTTCTTGTACGTGTGGATGCTGTCTGTTTTCTTGTGTGTGTATGCTGTCTGCATTCTTGTACGTGTGGATGCTGTCTGCGTTCTTGTGCATGCGCATGCTTGTCTGCGATCTTGAGAGTGCTGTGCCTTTGTGTATTCTTGTGTATACATGTGCCTGACAAAAATGGTGTTAATAAAAAAAAACAATAGTAAGTTTATTAGATATTAGTGCTTGTGATGTTCAATGGAATGTTATAGATTTTAATCCAAAAAATGTAAATGTATATTCAAATTAGCAATATTGGTACAATAATAGGTAAATGTAAGACGAATGATGTATGATGTGCCTATGAAATTCTATGGAATGGTATAGCCCACATCTAAAGAATACAGTGTTAGGGCCTGGTCTATACTACATCCAGTACTGGGGACAGATATATATGTAAGTTGGCTTTCTATGCACTAGTCTTTTGCACCCTACAAATCTCTATTATACAAGTTTATATATATTATTGCTGGTATTTATCCATTGCTTTTTGATACCAGTGAATATCTTGCCTGTATGATCCACATTAATGTAATATAAAACAGGCCCTAATATTGTATTCTTTAGATATGATCTGTAACATTACATACCATTCCATAGTAGTAAGCTTGGTTCTGTTCCCATATCTATGTAGTCAGCTTAGTTGTCTTGTATCTATATAGTAAGCTCGGTTCTGTTCTGATGTACTAAGCTCAGTTCTCTTCTCGTATCTGTAAAAGTTTTTGTTCCCATATCGATGTAGGAAACTTGCTTCTGCTCCCTTATCTATACATTAAGCTTTCAGTTCCTGTATTTATGTAGTAATTTGGATCTGTCACAATAGTTATGAAGTAAGCTTGGTTCTGCTCCCGTATCTATGCAGTAGGCTTGGTTCTGCTCCTGTATCTATGTAGTACACCACATTAGCAAGCCACAAAACCACAACATTGTCCGTCTCTACAGGAAGTTAAGAAACATGATTTTGACAGATCGGGCAGAAACCGGATGCAACCACATGCCACTGCATGTACGGAGTCCCTATTGTAAGTCAATTGGGGACAAACTGGATCCGGCAGTGTCTGGTTTCTGCTGGATTCTGCCAAGGGCAAAAAAATGAAAGTGTGAAACCTCCCTAAGTCACTGCACAGCCTCACGTTTGGCTGCTCACTGTATCTCACAATGCTTGATTGGACTACTGATGCTGGGAAAAGTACTGTCATGTTTTTGAGCCATCAAGAAAAAGCTCTAAAAGTAGAGCTAAATTTGATATGTCTTGGTGATAAACCAAAACTTCTTCACATTCAAAACAGTCAAGGGTGGACTGGCCCACCAGAGGATCAGGAGAACCCCCAGTGAGCCCCGAGTCCTGATGGGCATGCCCCCAAGCCCCACACCCCTACCCCCCTACCCCCCTGAGCCCTGTATGGAGAGGGGCCCCCTGTCCAGGAATATTGCTAATCATATCGGCAGCACTGACGATATGATTAGTGATGGGCCCTCTTTGCAGCGGCAAAGCAGGGAGCACGATCTCCCTGCTTTGCCTACTGCCGCAGTGCCACTCAGCCTCCTCTGCGCAGCGTGACACTGCCGGCGCGTGCGCAGGAGGTCAGACAGTCTCAGGGCGATGACTGCTTCCTGTGCGCAACGTGAATATGGAAGGCTGGGCCGAGGGGGTAGGTGACTGAGGAGCCCATCTCCTCTGCCAGAAGAGATGGGCTTCTCAGTCACCAGCCTGGGGCCAAGGGTCCCAGACAGTTACCTCCTCACTTGTCCTGCTGCAGAAGACTTCTGGTATTGCTTCATACTAAGGCCTGTGATGCGCTGCGGGAGCTCCCAGAGGGCACCATGCTGGGGCGGTGAGAGCCTCACTGCACGGGGCCCATGATTTCTATGTACGATCCCTGACTGGGACCCATGATCTTTATGCATGCCGCTGACTGGGCCCCATGATCTCTATGTTCGCCCCTGACTGGGCCCCATGATCTCTATGTACACCTCTGATGGGGCCGGGTCCCATAATTTTTATGCACACCACTGACTGGGCCCCATGATCTCTATGTATGCCCCTGACTGGGCAACATAATTTCTCTGTACAATCCCTGACTGGGCCCCATGATCTCTATGTACACCCCTGATTGGCCCCATGATCTCTATGTACGCCCCTGACTGGGCCCCATGATCTCTATGTACGCCTCTGATGGGGCCCCATGATCTCTATGTACGCCAATGACTGGGCCTCATGATTTTTATGCACGCCCCTGACTGGGCCCCATGATCTCTATGTACGCCCCTGATCCCTATATATGCCCCTGATGGGTCCCAATGATCTCTATGTATGCCCCTGATGAGGCCCAATGATCTCTATGTATGCCCCTGATCCTTATATATGCCCCTGATTGGCCCCATGATCTCTATGTATGCCCCTGATAGGGACCCATGTCTGCCCCTGATGGGGCCCCTGTAATCTCTATGTGTCCCTCACCTCCACTTGGCAATAGTAGAAGCAGCATCTCCATAGTGTGGCATTCACAATACATGCTGCACTGTACAGGACTCCCAGCCAGCAGCAGGGCTGGTGACTGAGGAGCCCATCTTTTCTGTCAGAAGAGATGGGCTCCTCAGTCACCAGCCTGGTGCCAAGGGTCCCAGACAGTTACCTCCTCATCTGTCCTGCTGCCCACTGGGAGCCCTGTACAGTGCAGCATGTAGTGTGATGTAAAAGCCACACTATGGAGATGCTGCTTCTACTACTGCCAAGTGAGGCTCTCACCGCCCCAGTATGGTACCCTCAGGGAGCTCCCACAGGGCATCACAGGACTTAGTATGAAGCAATACCAAAAGACGTCTGGTATTGACCCCATGGGGAGAGATCTTGCGTGGAACCCCAGATTAAGGGAAATTATCAGTCGTTTTGTATGTCTTCCATTTTCTAATTATTGCTCCCACAGTTGATTTCTTCACACCAAGCTGCTTGCCTGAGATTTTGAGTGCAAACCTCCTTCCATCAGCAAGGGCACTGAAGATGAAATGTGGCTGGGAATTTCAGCATGACAATGATCCCAAGCACACCACCAGGGCAACGAAGGAGTGGCTTCGTAAGAAGCATTTCAAAGTCCTGGAGTGGCCTAGCCAGTCTCCAGATCTCAACCCAATAGAAAACCTTTGGAGGGAGTTGAAAGCCTATGTTGTCCAGAGACAGCTTTAAAACATCACTGCTCTAGAGGAGATCTACATGGAGAAATGGGCCAACATAAAAGCAACAGTGTGTGCCAACCTAGTGAAGACTTACAGAAAACGTTTGACCTCTGTCATTGCCAACAAAGGATATATAACAAAGTACTTTGATGAACTTTTGTTATTGACCAAATACTTATCCATCAAAATGTGAAAAAAAAAATTATTTCTAAATCAGGCAATGTGATTTTCAGGATCTGTGTTCTCATTTTGTCTCATAGTTGAGGTCTATCTATTATGTCAATTACAGGCGCCTCTCATCTTTTTAAGTGGGAGAACTTGCACAATTGGTGGCTGATAGGGATGGGCGAATCTACTCGCTAGGACTCGTTACTCGGCGAGTAGTAAGGGACTCGCAGGACTCGGTACTCTGCGGAGTTTCCCAGTGATTACTCGCGAGTCTAATGCAAATCAATATCAATCCTAGTTTTGTCAGAAACGCTGACAAAACTAGGATTGCCATTGTTTGCATTAGACTCGCGAGTAATCACTGGCTACTGTGCCAGTGATAGCAGGGAAACTCGCAGATAACTGCTGTTTCTTTGCGAGCCAGTCCAGCTGTCTTCTCTGTGCAGCTCCAGGGTCCTAGAGCCCGCCTGCTGCCTGATGTAGCAGTGCTGAGATTGTTCTCAGTCTGCTCATTCCCTGTGTACAGACATGAATGTCTGTGCACAGAGATGATGTAGCAGTGCTGAGATTGTTCTCAGTCTGCTCATTCCCTGTGTACAGACATGAATGTCTGTGCACAGAGATGATGTAGCAGTGCTGAGATTGTTCTCAGTCTGCTCATTCCCTGTGTACAGACATGAATGTCTGTGCACAGAGATGATGTAGCAGAGCTGAGATTATTTCATGAATTTCAGAGTCAGAGTCTCAGAGTCAGAATCTCAGAATTTCATGAAATAATTAAAAAAAAATGCGTGGGGCTCCGCGCAATTTCTATGTCTAGCCAGGTACAGCTAAGCAGCTGGGGGCTGGAATCCGCAGCGCAGGGATGCCCAAGCTTTCTGGGCACCCCCCGCTGCAAATTGCAGCCCGCAGCCGCCCCAGAAGATGGCGCGTTCATTGAAGCGCCATCCTCTGGCGCTGAACCCCGCTCTTCCAGCGGCCCTGGTGGCGGTGGCACGCTGGGTAATAAAGAGGTTAGGGCCAGCTTTGTATTATCAGCTGGCCCTAAGCCCGAAATTTATGGCGGTCACGCCAATATTAGACATGACCGCCATGAATTTCTATTAAATTGTTTTAAAAAAAACACAAACACAAGGAAAAATTTTTATTAGAAATAAAAAAAAAAGCCATTAGGGACTCCATCTTTAATTAAAAAAATCCTCTTCCGTCCGACGCAGTCCAAAACGCGATGTCCTCTCTGCTACATCCCCTGTGCATAAATATAGATGTCTATGCACAGGGAATAAGCAGACTGAGAACAATCTCAGCTCTGCTACATCATCTCTGTGCACAGACATTCATGTCTGTACACAGGGAATGAGCAGACTGAGAACAATCTCAGCTCTGCTACATCATCTCTGTGCACAGACATTCATGTCTGTACACAGGGAATGAGCAGACTGAGAACAATCTCAGCTCTGCTACATCATCTCTGTGCACAGACATTCATGTCTGTACACAGGGAATGAGCAGACTGAGAACAATCTCAGCTCTGCTACATCAGGCAGCAGGCAGGCTCTAGGACCCTGGAGCTGGGGCAGCCAAAACACAGAGAAGACAGGATCTTATCTGTGCGAGTCAGCGATTACTTACAAAGTAAACTAGCAATGCAAATAAATGACAAAACTAGGATTGCTTCAGGCTGAAGCTTCCGAGACACATCTGCGATTTGTAAATCTCACACTACTCGCTATTACTCGCTTCCCCATTCATTAACATTGGACTCGCTAGACTCGCAACGAGTAGCGAGTCCTGGGCTCGGACTCGCTAGAGTCAAGCGATTCCGAGTAATTTAGGATTCGCCCATCACTAGTGGCTGACTAAATTCTTTCATCCCACTGTATACCATAATGGAGTATAATGGTTTAGGCACTGATAGTAGACAAATAGAACCAAGTTGCAAACCATATATGTTTTTACTATGCCTCAGTTAGAGGAAAGAGCCTATTAATAGGTGTAAACGAGCAAGCCAAGATGTTGCTTTACAAATGTGAATTTATAATTAGAGGAGGTCTCTAAACGAATACAGAATCTAGCACTGTGATGCACATGGGTTTAAAGTCACACCAACCCAATTGGCATAAGTCTAATGAACATACCGTATAAGCATAAATAGGCCCTATGTATAAAGCAGTTCAAGGTATATTGTTCTTACTATATTTATATTGTTATTATAATGTTTCCCATTCATAGTACCAGCTGAGCACTGGATTTACCTGATCAGCCAAGGGATGGTAGGATCATGAGGGGCCTCAACCAGCCTTGTTTTTTTGAGTGAGTTTCCCAGTATACTTATAGAGAGGATGGCAAGATGAGGGAACAATAGCTCACCGTTGTGTTGTATTGCCCGTTCTGAATAGAGATAGTCAGTGCAAATCAATCAGAGGAATGATCCAGCACTTGAGTGATTCTCCAAATTCTATTTTTTATTTTATGAATGAAACGGCTTCACATCAGGGGCAACCGGTGTGCTAAACACGACTGAACCACGACTAAGACCGTTGTGTCGAAACACGTCGGTTTAGAGCACTGGTTGCCCCTGATATTATCCCTATGATTCTTACCTCATTTGCGATGCCCCACCTTCCTTTTCCTTGTCTCCTAGCCTAATGGGAGAAAGTCATTTGGGCATTAAAAAGGTTCTGTTTACATCAGTTCAAAATATGTTCCATTGTTTCCAAGAGGAATTTAATGGGTTCTGCACAAATTTTCCTAGCAATTCAGGTAAATTAAATTGTAAATCAAATTTTGGGTGGAAATATGTTGACATTGGTGAATTAAAATTTTAAAAGAATGGCATTTTTCTCATAAAAAGTACTCGGGAGCAGGGGAGTAACTACAATAGGTGCAGGGGTTGCAATCACACCCGGTTCCTGAAATGTAGGGGGCCCAAAACGGGGCCCAAAACGTCCTTTAGCCTATTGTAAAAGACTAATACTTTTAAAGATTTGCAATAATTGGGGGCCCTATTGGAGCTTTTGCATCCAGGGCCATGAACTTCAGGTTACACCACTGCTCGAGAGCTAGCCAAAAAGGAATGATCACAGGGAAGAAGAGTAGACAGTGTAGCAGCTTGCTAATGCTGGAGGATGTGGATCGACTTTGACTAAAATGCAGACTGGAATTCACTGCAATAGTTTCATGTCATAGCGGTTGTGGGTGAGAATTAAAAAACTGAATAAAAATTGCTTTGAAACTGAACAGTTTTAAAATTAAATGCAAACAGAAATATGTTCCAAATACTTCGATATCTAAGAAGTGGCCACCAGGTGGCACCACTGTAATACATGGAGCAATACTATCTAGTAGAGAAAGACATATGTTAATTCTAAAATTTCCCTCCTTAATGCTTTATTCTGATGAATTTATTAATAGTCAAGAGAGTCTATAGTTCTAAATGATTTTAAAAAATCTATATGATCATTAAAAAGGTATATGTGGTTTGGGCTCTGCTGTTTTATTTATTTTTTCTACCATGTTCAATTGACATATATTTAAATCACCCAATAGGTAATCTAAAAATGTAATGTTATTAAATATTAGGCAAACATTCATTTACATATATTTGATATTGCCCATTATTTTATAAGGGTTATTAAAAATAATAATATTATTATTTACATTAACAATATATAATTAACCAATAAAAATTAATATTTATTTGACAAAGTAATGCAATTATGCCTATATGCAGCAAACATCAGGGCCCTTATATGCCACTTATATCAATGATAAAAAATTCAAAGTAATAATGTTTATTCACTTATATTGCACCATTAATTCCACAGCGCTTTCCATACATCAGTAATGCTGTTCCCATAGAGGCTCACAATCTAAACATCCTATTAGTATGTCTTTGAAAAGTGGAAGGAAGCCGGAGTGCCGGACGAAACCCACACAAACACATGGAGAACATACAAACTCCTTGCAGATAATGTCCTTGGTGGGTATTGAACCCTGGACGCCAACGATGCAAGGATGGAGTGATAAACACTGAGCCACCATGCCGCTCAAAAGAATAAAATTATTAATTTACATAACATAGCCCTTTTGACCCTTTAACCCTTTCCCGACCTATGACGTTATAGAGACGTCATGAAACTCGGTGCGTTCCCAACCTATGACGTCTCTATAACGTCAGTGTCAGTGACAAGTCACCGGAGCTGCAGGAGCGCAAGGACCCATACTTTAGACCAGGGTAGGTGGCTTAGCCACCCCGTGGCTAAACTCGCTCTGATTGGCAGTTGAAATTGAGACTGCCAATCAGCGAGTAACCCCCTCCAGATCTGATTGGAGCTCTCCAATCAGATCTGGAGGGGCGGGATGGCAGGTGCCCTCCCCCTCCTAGCCCCCTCCAACTTCAGGGCCCCCTCCTCGATCCCTTTCCTACCTGTACCTGTGTGTGTGTGTGTGGATGAATGTGTGGATGTGTGAATGCATGCATGTGTGGATGTGTGCGTGTATGGATGGATGTGTGCATGGATAGATGTGTGTGCATGCATGATGTGTGCGTGCGTGCATGTGTGGATGCATGGATGTGTGCATGCATGAATGGATGTGTGCATGGATAGATGTGTGTGCATGCATGGATGTGTGCATGCATGGATGTGTGCATGAATGGATGTGTGCATGGATGGATGTGTGTGTGGATGCGTGCGTGGATGTGTGGATGCGTGCATGCATGCATGGATGGATGTGTGCATGGATGGATATGTGCATGGATAGATGTGTGTGTGCATGCGTGATGGTGCATGCGTGAATGGGTGCATGCGTGGATGATGAGTGCATGGGTGGATGGATGGGTGCAACAAGGGATCAAGTGTCCTCTTGTTGTAGTCTCTGGGATCATAGTCATGGTGCACTGTATGACAGATCATTGCCATACAGTGCACCATAACTCTGACCCCAGAGACTGTAATAAGAGGACACTTGATCCCTTGCTGCAGTCTCTGGATTGAGCAGAGGTGATCGAGCGTCGTGGGACCTTCATTGTGGACTACATCAGATGCAATCGAGCGTCGTGGGACCTTCGTTGTGGACTACATCGGATCTTTATAATAAAGATGGAGTCTGAATTTTGTTTGTGTTTTTTTTCAAATAAAAAGATTTTTCTCTGTGTGGTGTATTTTTTGACTATTTACTAGAGATTCCTAGTGGCCAGGTCTAACATTGGCCCGACATTATGAATCTCGGGCTTAGTGCCAGCTGCCAATAAAAAAGCTGGCATTAACCCCTTTATTGCCCAGTTTGCCACCGGCACCAGGGCAACGGGAAGAGCCTGGGTACAGCGCCAGAAAATGGCGCTTCAATGAATGCACCATTTTCTGGAGAGGCTGCAGTTTGCAGCATGGGGGGGGCAGAATGCTTGGGCCTCTCCATGCTGAGGATTCCAGCCCCCAGCTGCCAAGTTGTACCTGGCTGGGCCAAAAACATGGCGGAGCCCCACGTATATTTTTTTTCTAGAATTAGTTCTAGAAATAAAAAAATGGGCTTTGCTGTATTTTTGATGGCCAGCCAGGTAGAACGAGGCAGCTGGGGGTTGCTGGCAGTCTGAAGCTGCCAAGTTGTACCTGGCTGGACCAAAAATATGGCAGAGCCCCACGTTATTTTTTTTTATAAAATCATTTCTAGAAAGAAAAAAAAAGGCATTCGCTGTATTTTTGGTAGCCAGCCAGGTACAACTTGGCAGCTGGGGGCTGGAATTCTCAGCGTGGAGTGATCCAAATGTTGTGGGTCCCCCACGCTGCAAATTGCAACCCAGAGCCACCCAAGCAAATAGCACATTCATTAGAGGCGCCATTTTCTGGTGCTGTACCTCAACTCTTCTAGTTGCCCTTGTGCTGGTGGCACACGGGTTCTCCATATGCGACATGGTGTCCGCTAACTATTTCAATGGAAAATTAGCTTCAATTGTTAGCAGAAAACATGTCATGTTGGAGAGCCCCTCCCTGTGTGACTGAACATTGGAGCTCCCCCACAAGTGAGCCCATTTTGGAAATTAGACCCCCCAAGGAACTTATCTAGATGCATAGTGAGCACTTTGAACCCCCAGGAGCTTCACAAATTGATCCATAATAAGGAAAAAGTACTTTTTTTTAGTCTGTAAAAGGGAAAGAGAAGATTTTTTGTGAAAAAAAAGTAATTTTTCATTTTTACGGATCTACTTGGGAAGCAACTGGGGTTCCCTAGGGTTCTGTTTTCAAAATGGGGTCAGTTGTGGGGGAGCTCCAATGTTTAGACACACAGGGGCTCTTTATAAGCAACATGGTGTCCACTAATAATTCCAATTGTTAGCGGACACCATGTTGCATATGGAGAGCCCCTGTGTGCCTAAACATTAGAGCTCCCCCACAAGTGACCCAATTTTGGAAACAAGACCCCCAGGGAACATATCTAGATGCACAGTGAGCACTTTGATCCCCCAGGTGCTTCACAAATTGATACATAATAAGGAAAAAATACTTTTTTTCTCAAAAAAATTATTTTTTCATTTTTACAGATCAATTTGTGAAGCAACTGGGGTTCAAAGTGCTCACTATGCATCTAGATACGTTCCTTGGGGGGGGTCTAGTTTCCAAAATGGGGTCACTTGTGGGGAGCTCCAATGTTTAGGCACACAGTGCTCTTTATATGCGACATGGTGTCCACTAATCCAATTGTTAGCGGACACCATGTTGCGCATGGAGAGCCTCTGTGTGCCTAAACAATGGAACTCCCCACAAGTGACCCCATTTTGGAAACTAGACCTCCAAGGAACTTAGCTAGATGCATCATGAGCACTTTGAACCCACAGGTGCTTCACAAATTGATCCGTGAAAATGAAAAAGTATTTTTTTTTATCCACAGAAATGTTCTTTTCATTTTAACTGATTAATTTGTGAAGCACGTGGGGGTTCAAAGTGCTCACTATGCATCTAGAAAGTTCCCTGGGGGATCTAGTTTCCAAAATTGGGTCACTTGTGGGGGAGCTCCAATGTTTAGGTACAAAGGGGCTCTCCAAACGCGACATGGTGTCCGCTAACAACTTGAACTGATTTTCCATTCAAATTCGTTAGCGGACACCATGTCACGTTTGAAGAGTCCCTATGTTCCTAAACATTGGATCCCCAATATTTGGAAACTAGACCCCAAAGGAACTTATCTAGATGCGTAGTGAGCCCTTTGAACCCCTAGGTGCTTCATAAATTAATCCATAAAAATGAAAAAAGAAAAGATTTGTGAAAAAAAAAGTACTTTTTCATAATTACGGATCAATTTGTAAAGCACCTGGGGGTTCAAAGTGCTCACTATCCATCTAGATAAGTTCCTTGGGGGATCTAGTTTTCAAAATGGGGTCACTTGTGGGGGAGCTCGAATGTTTAGGCACACAGAGACTCTCCAAAGCGACATGGTGTCCGCTAACAATTTGAATAGAAAATTAGCTCAAATTGTTAGCGGACACCATGTCGCGTTTGGAGAGCCCCTTGTGCCTAAACATTGGAGTTCCCCACAAGTGACCTCATTTTGGAAACTAGACCCCCCCTGGGAACATATCTAGATGCATGGTGAGCACTTTGAACCCCAGGTGCTTCACAAATTAATCCGTAAAAATGAAAAAGTACTTTTTTTTTCCCCCACAATTTTCTTTTTTAATTTTTACGATTAATTTGTGAAGCACCTGGGGGTTCAAAGTGCTCACTATGCATCTAGATACGTTCCTTGGGGGGTTTTATTTCAAAATGGGGTCACTTGTGGGGGAGCTCCAATGTTTAGGCACACAGGGGCTCTCCAAACGCGACATGGTGTCCGCTAACATTTGAGCTAATTTTCCATTCAAATTGTTAGGGACACCATGTCGCGTTTGGAGAGTCCCTGTGTGCCTAAACATTGAAGCTCCCCCACAAGTGACCCCATTTTGGAAACTAGAACCCCCCGAGGAATGTATCTAGATGCATAGGGAGACTTTGAACCCCCATTTGTATACAAATTGATCTGTAAAAATGAAAAAAGTAACCTTTTTTCACAAAAATTTTCTTTTAGTCTAATTTTTTTCATTTTACATGGGTAACAGAATAAAATGCATCCTAAAATTTGTTGGGCAATTTCTCCTGAGTACACCGTTACCTCATATGTGGTCATAAACCACTGTTTGGGTGCACGACATGGCTCAGAAGGGAAGGAGCGCCATTTCACTTTTTGATTGAAAATTTGCTCAAAAAGTCTAATTGCGCTTCTTCTCTTCTGAGCCCTGCCGTGCGCCCAAACAGTGGTTTATGACCACATATGAAGGTATCGTGTACTCAGGAGAAATTGCACAACACATTTTAGGATCCATTTTATCCTGTTGCTCATGTGAAAATGAAAGAATTGAGGCTAAAAGAACATTTTTGTTAGAAAAATTAAAATGTCCATTTTTTCCTTACACGTTGCTTTAGTTCCTGTGAGCACCTGAAGGGTTAATAATCTTCTTGAATGTAGTTTTTGAGTAGCTTGAGGGGTGCAGTTTTGGGAATGGGGTCACTTTTGGGTGTTTTCTGTCATTTACACCCCTCAAAGGGACTTCAATGTGATGTGCTCACTAAAAAGATGGTTTTGTAAGTTTTGCTGGAAAAATGAAATATTGCTGATGAACTTTGAACCCTTATAACTTCCTACCAAAAAAAAAGTTTTTTTTTTTCAAAAATTGTGCTGATGTAAAGTAAACATGTGGGAAATGTTCTTTATTAACTCTTTTGTGTAACATAACTCTCTGGTTTAGCAGAATAAAAATAAAAAAATTTGAAAATTCCAAAATTTTGAAATTTTTGCCAAATGTTTATTTTTTTCACAAATAAACGCAAAAATTATCGACCTAAATTTAATACTAACATGAAGCCCAATATGTCATGAAAAAACAATCTCAGAATTGCTAGGATCCATTGAAGCATTCCAGAGTTATTACCTCATAAAGGGACACTGGTCAGAATTGCCAAAAATGCCAAGGTCTTTAGGGTCAAAATAGGCTGGGTCCCTGAAGGGGTTAAAGAACCAATCCAGCCAGCATCACATCGTGCACCTGGGAAAGTGCCAGGGCTCTGGAAAAATGGGATGTCACTATCAGCCCAGTGTGTAGCCCATAGCAGCATACCATACCGCAAATCTGGGCCTGTGAGCCAAGGGTTCCCGCTGCCTGGGTAAAATACTTCAAAGCAGAGTGTACTGTGGAGGGAGTAGTGAGGAGGAGTCATTATGACAGTGTGAGACAGTGCAAACAATAGGAGGGTAGGACTTTCCATCATCCATTTCCTGCTGAGCCTGCTTTGCTGCTGTATTATTCCAGTCATCACTGAGCAGCAGAAGCAGTACTGGGGTGAGTCTGACATAGAGCATAAGTGACAGGGAATGTCAGGCTGATCCTGCACTAGAGATGTGTCCTCCTTAAGCATTGTCAGTGAGTCAGCTGGTGAGCTGTGCCCCAAAGTATCAATACACCTGTTAGGGTGAGATTCCAAGGACCTCAGCTCTTTGGTAATAATCCCTTGCCAAATTTACTTAATCAATAGCACGCGTGAAGTAATAATATCAGACAGGGTCAGATATAAAACTTCTCTTAAAAGGAAAGGACGCAGAAGTGTCTTTTATTATTTTTAACATCAGCTTGTCTCAGCACAAAGGAAGGTGGTATCAAGGCTAGTCTCTATAGCATTCTACCAATCAGCAATGTCCAGATCCAGGTATATATAAGATCCTAATTAATTCTATCAATATATGGTTATCTTCCTTCTTCTTACATTCCAGAGTGTCCTGCCATAGTCCAAACTGCTCTGAAATACTTGAAACTGGAAAATAGAGCTGTGGTGTCCTATCATTTGTCAGATTGGACACAAGTAGCCCTTTCCTAATCAGCAGGACGTGGGGAATGGGTTACCAGAAACAATACAACAATACACTGTGCGCTTATCAGGATTTATAGTTGACAAAAACATTCACTTCCAAGAGATCTAATTAAACATACACATCTATCTATCTATCTATCTATCTATATCTATCAAATCCAAAAAACAGGCAGCACTCCTTCATTCAGTGAAGTGGACAGTTTATTTTACCACCTCATGTGATGCAACGTTTCGGAGTTAGTGGCCCTTTTCAAGTATTAGAAAGTCTACAAAAATTCAACAGTTAAAAAAATTATTGACTTCATCATGAGATGTGTTCTTTTGAGAAGAGCTGCTTGGGGGAATAACGGATCTTACACATGTTCACCTGGATTTTGCAATGCTGCCTTAATTTTTTTTATATACATATATACCATTATTAGTCTATATATCTTAAAATGCTCAGGAATATATGTCCTTCTCACTAAGCCCTCTGAACTGAGCATTGTCACTAACACCAGGACATATATAATGATTATTTTTATTTCTATGTCAACATATTCCACAGCACTTTACAATTTTAGAAGGGACACATATAGACTAGAGGTTAGCGAACTTTTCTGAATAATTTTCAACAATTTCAAATTTGCCAGAAACATTGACAAATCGGAAAACACAAGCAATTTACTAAAAAATCAGCAAACACAGCTTTGTTCGGGAAAATGTTTGAAATTTTTATATGGCCTTTCCTTGAAGGTTTGGGGCCAAAATGCTTACGAGAAGACTCAGTGGCTGAATATTCTGATAACCTAAGGTTAGCTGAGTGCAAAGCCATAGGGACTACCAGTTTCTTTCAATATGGTGAATTTATGGGAACTTTAAAAAAAAAGTTTTTAAGCTTCCTTGAGTTTGCAGGTAATGGGACACCTGCAGCTGTGATTCTTTGGAATAGTGCCAGCATTTGTGAAATCCAGGAACCTTAAAATCTCCTTTAAATATCTCTTTGTGAGAGCTTTTTCATTTTTTTTTTCAGAGAGAAAACCTTTAGTATTGCAGAGGGTCAGGAGCATACAAGGCCACCTTTTCTACACTTATCGGCTAGCAATTCAGATAAAAATAGTAGATGTCCATTATATGCTTAATATACATAGTCTTATAGGTCTGTTCACACTGATGAAACACTATAATATGTATTTTGCGTCTTGAAAATGTGCAATCCTTTTATTTCTTTTCCTTCCATACGTTTAGAATACAGATTTTTGGCATGTGCACAAGTGTGTTATATTATTAATCTTGGATCTGTCCGTGTATTGCCCACAAGCCTTATTCAACATTCCAGATGAATTGGTGGTGAGTGGGAAAAAAATATTTTATTTTTCGTATTTCCCTGCAAATATGAGATGTTTCAATAATGAATACCTCCAACCACAAGCCCAAGTGTTACCAGTGGCATGAGGAATGGGATTTGTCAGTCAGGCCCCTTTAGAGCCCCCGCTAATGGAGGGATTAATGAGAAGCTAGGTAACAAAAGTGGGAAAACAATAATAAAAATCCCCTAAGAGATTGAGTCCTTGAATACTGGAAGGCGTAGGACCTTAGGCAAAGGAAAAAATGTGTCATCATGGAGGCCGACACCATCCAACGCAGTAACACCGTGAACCATGTGCCTGCAGTCCATACTTTGGAGACCTGATGGATTCACACGAAAACATGCCAGCTCTGGAGGTGCTGATTTTCTCACCACCCCAGGGGCCGAGGGTTCTTTAGCACAACTGGAGCAGCCTAGGGAGATACCCACATATATAAGCAGAAGTACAACTACACACCACACATTGGGCCTGATTTGCAGTTTTGTCTGGATCCAGTGCTGGTCCCGCATGACTGAACAGGTCTTACCGGAACGGAGCTTAGAGTCAGAAGACGGGCCGTTCTATATGTCAGTTGGGACCCCATGAGGTTGGAGGCAATATCCTGCAGCATGACTAGCTTTAACAAACCTGCAGCCAGTGGATTGGCAAATAGAGGAGGTAGAGGGTGATGAGGAGGTAGTAGTGCCTCAAGCTCCTGTTTCCCTGCCTTTTATTGCACCCTTTGGTGAGGCCGTTGACTGGAAGAATGCCATGTGGCACTCTCTACCCCCTCTTAGCAAGTATCTTTATTAGCATCAACTACTCTGGGCCCTGTCTTTTCGGCGAAAAAATGAGGCTTTCTGATGCCCTCTCCTGGGCTTGTTTTGAGGAAAAATGGACTTGGACTCTATAGTCCCAGTGTCTCAACCCAAGTCGAGACAACCCAGAGAAACAAGGAAAAGTCTTGTTGTTGAGAGAGGTTTCAGGGGTCTTGTTGTAAACACTTTCATGAGCAATGTACCCCAGGCCATGTGATGATCTTCTTCCAGAAAAGGGTTCATGGGTTCCTAGCCAAAGACGGGACTGATGACCTGTGCTATGTCAACGGATCCACGCTGCAGCATGACCATCTGCGCTACCGACTCTGAACTCTCTATGTTGGGGAGGTGGTCACTCTCATGAAATTAAAGGGCCACAAGAGTTACTACAAGGTGGCAGTAAGGTGAGTCGCCACCGCAGAGAATGTCACAGAATGCCAACAGGATCCCGACATGGAGAGGATGGAACTTTGACGGGTGGCCAAGCCTGACCATGTAAGCCAGCCAGCTGGAGTGAAACTCACGGGGGCCAGAGAGTCTGTAGGGCCTTTCATAGTTGTCCGAGTTACTCTAGAGTGCGCTAGTGGGGGTTGTCATCCCCTAACTCATACATCCTCTTCTTCAGCGATGGTCCTGATAGTGTATGCTGAGGGGCATGTGGTGGTGGTGAATGCCCATGGAGGAGTAAGCCCTGCAACCTTCCAAGACTGTCCTGGAGCAGCCTACACTATGGTCATCCATGAAAGAGCTGTGGCAACAGTGGGAGGCTTCACAAAAGAATACCGATTAAAAAGGACAGCCCTGCAAAAGGCCTGTTGTTGGGTCGCTGACCTGTTGGAAGAAATTCCCTTGTTGGCACCTTGCATCATGCAGGACGTGAAGTGCAGGCTGATAGCCTTGCTTTTAGTCCTGGAATTACACTGTTGGCCGGATAAGGACTGCTTGAAGTTCAGAGAAGAGTGAGGCCTGTTATTTTCACCTCGTAGCTGTGTATGCCTAATTTTATTTTCCCCTTCCCCAGTTTAGCACCGGTTGCGCTTCCCCCTGCAGGATTAGCGGGACTGCAGTTTTTGGGCTACACCTCAAAGTCCTAAATGGACTGTGCCCTTAATGGATTGTGCCCTTAATTGAGTGTGACCCATTATCTTAATGGTCTGTGCCCTATTTTAATGGACCTTGCTGATCCTTGTGGGACTTGCTGGGTGTTATGGACTGGTGTGTGAAAACAGGAAAAATTGCAGGATCTGATGTTCCAGCACAGTAATTTGTTTGCAACATTCAGGAAATGTGATGGACTCACTCATATGCTGATGCTCCCTCTGTTGTACTGTTGCAACAATGAGAGAATTGAGTCCAATGTCTATGCGAGTCTCTGTGGACTTTGTTCTCCTGTTGGCCTGTTTTAGGGAAAAATTTACTTGGACTATTTAGTTTGTATCAACCCAAGTCGAGATAGCCCAAAGAAACAAGGAAACGTCTTTTTATTTAGTTTTACTTGTGTTTTATGTGCGACTGTATGCATCATGTCTTCAAGGTGTCCGCTATGGCCAAGGATGGCCATGGTTAAAGAGGAGGGGTATGTGGGGGGGAGGTGTTCAGTGAAGTCTTTGTCCCCTTGAAGACATCACTGTTACTGTGTATATTTATATATGTGTGTATTTGAAAATGATAAGTGTTTGTATAACATAAATCTTAAAAACTACATCATGTACTTGTCATGGATGGATTAGCGTGTGCCCGAAAATACTGGGTGACAGTGGCACATGGACCAACAGTTGTCCGATGCACAACACGACAAACAAGGGAACACCAAGAACACAGTAATAATGGTGGGTCATGTTGGTAGGGAATGGAGGAAAGGACACCTTCTGCATTCAGCTGCAGATGTACCCTGATCTCCCTGACATCCATATATGGGTTCTTTCACCCCATTGCTGAGCAGGATACCTAGTCCCTGTCTGGCCTTACTCTTATTCCTCACTAGGGACTTGGCGGCAGTGGCGGATTATAATGAGGTCAAGTCTGGGTGGCTGCCCAGGGCCCAAGGCTCTGGGGGGGCCCAGCCGCCTGGAGTAAATTGCCCCCATTATAATCTGCCACTGTCCACAGGCATCCCTGATATTAAAGTTGTCAAAGTTTTCTTGCAGCCAGGAAATTCAGTCATCCCACTGCGGCGTGGCTTGGCCCAGCGGCAGCATTGTGATGAGGTCAACACGCCATGACGTCATCATGTGACTGTTGCTGGCAACGCAAAGCTGTGCAAATCGGTGCAGAGGAGCTGGGACTCAGGGGCCGGGGGGGATTGGTAAGTAAAGTGGTGCGCTTATGTCCTGTCATTTCCTGGCTAGGGCACAGGGCAAGGGGGCATGGAAACGTAACGTATATGTAAAATTAGTGGTGCTAAAGGTAGTGGCAAGGTGCACAGTAATGTGAGGGAGGCGGTGTGTGTGTGTGTGGGGTGGGGGTCTATACAGGGGCAGTGTATGTGTGGGGGGGGGTCTATATAGGGGCAGTGTATGTGTGGTGGGGAGTTTATGCAGAGGCAGTGTGTGTGTATGTGTGGGCATGTGTGGGGTGGGGTTTTATACAGGGGCAGTGTGTGTGTGTGTGTGTGTGGGGGGGTTATACAGGGGCAGTGTGTGTGTGGGGGTTTATACAGGGGCAGTGTGTGTGTGGTAGGGGGTTTATACAGGGGCAGTGTGTGGGTGGGGGGGTTTATACAGAGGCAGTATGTGTATGTGAGGGTTTGTGGGGGGGATTATACAGGGGCAGTGTGTGTGTGTGTGTATGTGGGGTGTTATACAGGGGCAGTGTGTGGGTGAGGGAGTTTATACAGAGGCAGTGTTTGTGTGGTGGGGGGTTATAAAAGGGCAATATGTGGGTGGGGGGTTTATACAGGGGCAGTGTGTGCATGTGAGGATGTGTGTGGGTTGAGGGTTTATACAGGGGCAGCATGTGTGTGTGTATGAGGGTGTGTGTGACTTATACAGGGACAGTGTGTCTGTGTCTGTGGTTTACACAGGGGCAGTGTGTCTTTGTGTGCTTTATACAGGGGCAGTGTTTGTGTGTGTGTGGTAGGGGTGATTTTATACAGAGGGTCAGTGTGTGTGTGGGGGGATTTTATACAGAAAGGCAGTGTGTGCATGTGGGATTTTATACAGGGGGCAGTGTGTCTGTGTTTGTGTGGATTTTATACAAAGAGGCAGTGTGTGAGTGTGTGATTTTATACAGAGGGTCAGTGTGTGTGTGGGGGGGATTTTATACAGAAAGGCAGTGTGTGCATGTGGGATTTTATACAGGGGGCAGTGTGTCTGTGTTTGTGTGGATTTTATACAAAGAGGCAGTGTGTGAGTGTGAGATTTTATACAGAGGGGCAGTGTGTGTGCAGTGATATTATAAAGAGCAGCAGTGTAGAGGCAGATATTTTGTAGAGGGACAGTATGTGGAGTATATTATGGGAGGGTGGTGTGTATGGGGGTAGATTATGGAGAGCAGCAGTATATATGGGGGTATATTATGGAGAGGGGCATTGTGGGAGGGATTTTTTGTGCAGGAAGCACAGTGAGGGGCAATTATTTAGTCAGGGGTGCTGCATGTTGGATATTAATATTTATGGGACAGTATAATGAAACTTTTCTTTTTTTTTTTTTTTTAAACAATGAATTTTTATTGAAATATTTTGCATAGATTCAGAAACAAACATAACAATATCGATTCTCTGCCGGAATAGTATCTTGGAGAACAATCAGAAAAACAGTATAAAATACCAATATATAACAATTAAAGGTCATAAAGGGAAAAGTAAAATAAAAGAGATAAGAGAAAGAGGAAAAGGAAGGGGGGATGTGCTAGGAATCAGGGATGGGGGTGGGACGGGGAGGGGGGGGGAAACTCGCACTGACTGCCGCACCAGCCGAATAAAGCTCAACTCTCTAATTATATAGGGTATCTAAAGAGTCGATTAAACGGAAAACACTATTTGTGGCAACGTCCTCTGAGCAGGCAGCTCACAGGGAAGACCGTTCCTTCTAACCAGGTGGACCCGCAGGGAAAGTGGGCTGTAGGAGGCCCCATGGGACCGGTGCAGCTCCCGGGGGGGAGGCCCAAACACTCCATCTATCTTGAACCGTCCGTCTGGCCGACCCATTTAGTGCTAATTGATATTCCTGGTGAAAGATCCAATTAATCTTATTGAGTAATTTAGTTAATGAAGGAGAGGAGGGGGCTTTCCATTTTGCGGCTAGGCACAGACGGGCAGCAATGAGGATATATGATACTGTCCCTCTCAGCGGGATGGGGAAATCTCGAATACCAATATTCAGAACTGCTAGTTGTGATGTTAGATCTTGTCTAATTCCCGTGACTGAGTGGATTAAGCTTTGGACTAATTTCCAAAACGGACGTATGTTCGGACAGGACCACCACATGTGCACTAGGTTGCCCCTCTCTCCACACAGTCTCCAACACTGCGGGGACTGACCCTTGGTGAAGTGAGCAATGCGTACAGGAGAGAGGTACCATCTAAGAAGAATCTTCTTTATGTTTTCAAGATGATTTACACATCTGGTGGACCAGCCCACCTCCCTAGATGCTGCGTGCCAGTCCTCGACCTCTGAAGTGAACCCGAGGTCCCCTTCCCATTTTCTCATGTAAGGGAGTTTCACCTCGCGAGCAGTGGATACTAATTCTCTATAAATTCTGGACATCGTTCGTGGTTTAGGGGGATGTGCTTGAACAGCACCAAGGAGAAACGGTACAGGGCGGGGGGGAGCACAGGGAGTGGGACATACAAGGCTCCACGTAAAAGATGGTCTAGTTGGGAGAATTGTAAGAATGCTGAACGACACTCAGGGAACCATCTACAAAGGGACTCAAACGTGGGCCACGTCCCTTCCTGACATAAGTCTCCAAGGGACCTCAATCCTATACCCTCCCAGGTCTTCGTCTGGATTGATGGGACAAGGAGGCGCAACGCCCGAATAGGCACATTCTCCGGTGGAGCACGGGTCCAAACCCGCGGCACCGACCTCCAACAATTTAAGACGGCTTGGGAAGTCTCGAGCTGACGAGTCTGGGCAACTGGCCGAACTGACTCTGCCGTCAGGAGGTCTCCTAGAGTGCCACCCCCAGGTGTGAAGTCTCAATGGAGATCCACCTGAGATGGTCAGGGCTACGCCACCAAGACCCAGCTTCCTCCAGGACGATAGCTGGTATTTGAAAATGTTTACAGAAATGGTTATCTGCCGCGACACTACTATTTCATGATTAATGAAAATGAATGAGTGGCACTAGAAACAAGAGGATCAATGGATATGATGTATAAGTGAATTGCAGAAACTGCCCTATGCTAAATATGATAAAAATGGAGATCTTAGTTTCAATAGTGGCCACTAGAGAGTAAGCTTGGCATCCACTTACAAGGAGCCTCCACTGCCAAGTCCTAACACTATGCCCTGGTGAAATTGTGAAATGTGAGAGGGTTTATATGCCCAAAGATGTAATTGGAAACAATGAATAGGTGTTTTTAGGGCTCTCACAATGGTGTATAAGTGTGGATACCAAACTAAGGAAAGGGGGAAGGGGAAATAATATAGTGGGAGCTCAGTCAAAAATAAGCAATATGTAAATCAGATTAAGACGGCATCACCACAAGCGTAGGTGCAGGCAGAAAATAATATACTTACAGAAATGGTTATCTGCCGCGACACTACTATTTCATGATTAATGAAAATGAATGCGTGGCACTAGAAACAAGAGGATCAATGGATATGATGTATAAGTGAATTGCAGAAACTGCCCTATGCTAAATATGATAAAAATGGAGATCTTAGTTTCAATAGTGGCCACTAGAGAGTAAGCTTGGCATCCACTTACAAGGAGCCTCCACTGCCAAGTCCTAACAATATGCCCTGGTGAAATTGTGAAATGTGAGTGGGTTTATATGCCCAAAGATGTAATTGGAAACAATGAATAGGTGTGTGTAGGGCTCTCACAATGGTGTCCAAGTGTGGATACCAAACTAAGGAAAGGGGGAAGGGGAAATAATATAGTGGGAGCTCAGTCAAAAATAAGCAATATGTAAATCAGATTAAGACGGCATCACCACAAGCGTAGGTGCAGGCAGAAAATAATATACTTACAGAAATGGTTATCTGCCGCGACACTATTTCATGATTAATGAAAATGAATGAGTGGCACTAGAAACAAGAGGATCAATGGATATGATGTATAAGTGAATTGCAGAAACTGCCCTATGCTAAATATGATAAAAATGGAGATCTTAGTTTCAATAGTGGCCACTAGAGAGTAAGCTTGGCATCCACTTACAAGGAGCCTCCACTGCCAAGTCCTAACACTATGCCCTGGTGAAATTGTGAAATGTGAGTGGGTTTATATGCCCAAAGATGTAATTGGAAACAATGAATAGGTGTGTGTAGGGCTCTCACAATGGTGTATAAGTGTGGATACCAAACTAAGGAAAGGGGGAAGGGGAAATAATATAGTGGGAGCTCAGTCAAAAATAAGCAATATGTAAATCAGATTAAGACGGCATCACCACAAGCGTAGGTGCAGGCAGAAAATAATATACTTACAGAAATGGTTATCTGCCGCGACACTACTATTTCATGATTAATGAAAATGAATGCATGGCACTAGAAACAAGAGGATCAATGGATATGATGTATAAGTGAATTGCAGAAACTGCCCTATGCTAAATATGATAAAAATGGAGATCTTAGTTTTAATAGTGGCCACTAGAGAGTAAGCTTGGCATCCACTTACAAGGAGCCTCCACTGCCAAGTCCTAACACTATGCCCTGGTGAAATTGTGAAATGTGAGTGGGTTTATATGCCCAAAGATGTAATTGGAAACAATGAATAGGTGTGTGTAGGGCTCTCACAATGGTGTCCAAGTGTGGATACCAAACTAAGGAAAGGGGGAAGGGGAAATAATATAGTGGTAGCTCAATCAAAAATAAGCAATATGTAAATCAGATTAAGACGGCATCACCACAAGCGTAGGTGCAGGCAGAAAATAATATACTTACAGAAATGGTTATCTGCCGCGACACTACTATTTCATGATTAATGAAAATGAATGCATGGCACTAGAAACAAGAGGATCAATGGATATGATGTATAAGTGAATTACAGAAACTGCCCTATGCTAAATATGATAAAAATGGAGATCTTAGTTTTAATAGTGGCCACTAGAGAGTAAGCTTGGCATCCACTTACAAGGAGCCTCCACTGCCAAGTCCTAACACTATGCCCTGGTGAAATTGTGAAATGTGAGTGGGTTTATATGCCCAAAGATGTAATTGGAAACAATGAATAGGTGTGTGTAGGGCTCTCACAATGGTGTCCAAGTGTGGATACCAAACTAAGGAAAGGGGGAAGGGGAAATAATATAGTGGTAGCTCAATCAAAAATAAGCAATATGTAAATCAGATTAAGACGGCATCACCACAAGCGTAGGTGCAGGCAGAAAATAATATACTTACAGAAATGGTTATCTGCCGCGACACTACTATTTCATGATTAATGAAAATGAATGAGTGGCACTAGAAACAAGAGGATCAATGGATATGATGTATAAGTGAATTGCAGAAACTGCCCTATGCTAAATATGATAAAAATGGAGATCTTAGTTTCAATAGTGGCCACTAGAGAGTAAGCTTGGCATCCACTTACAAGGAGCCTCCACTGCCAAGTCCTAACACTATGCCCTGGTGAAATTGTGAAATGTGAGTGGGTTTATATGCCCAAAGATGTAATTGGAAACAATGAATAGGTGTGTGTGTAGGGCTCTCACAATGGTGTCCAAGTGTGGATACCAAACTAAGGAAAGGGGGAAGGGGAAATAATATAGTGGGAGCTCAGTCAAAAATAAGCAATATGTAAATCAGATTAAGACGGCATCACCACAAGCGTAGGTGCAGGCAGAAAATAATATACTTACAGAAATGGTTATCTGCCGCGACACTACTATTTAGTAAAATATAAATTATTAGATTAATATAGGACAGAAATCTGTCAATCTGAATATAACATGGCAGAAACTGCTGAAAAAAGGCACACATATGCTGCATCAATAAGAATTCTCACCAATAACGTGCTCAAGTGCGGGAGACACGGACCCCAAAGAAATGTTTACATTCTTTGACCGATTTAATATAAAAACAGATTTCCTAAGACAAAATCCAAACACCTGGCCTCAAAATAATGACTTCCAAGAAGGATTGAAAATTGTCAAAACATTAAAAGTAGTTAATGATATGGCTGAGCGTGGTGTTAAATAACCGACTTTAACGACCTTCTGACAAAAGATGAAGAACAAAAGCAATATGTCCTGCAAGTTGTAAGCCAATGCCGAGCATTATATTCTGACGGTTCAAAAACTACTTTAACAAAAGCTCTAGAATAGATTAGATAACTATGTAAAATTATCAACTCATGTAGGTACTACGTCTGTATCTTTTCTGTGTCTGTTTTGTATGTATTATATACCTCATTTTTATATTTTAAAATAAAAAATGTCATTAGACTTATCAGTCTTGTTCTTTATTATTATTATTATTATTATTATTTATTTATATAGCGCCATTGGTTCCATGGTGCTTTACATAAGGCGTGGGGGTAACAAGGACAGGTACAGTACATATGAGCAGTTTATTATATTTCTACTTTAAACTCAAAAATATACCAAAAAAAACCAAAATTTATCACTTACCCGTATATACTCGTGTATAAGCCGACCCGTGTATAAGCCGACCCCCCTACTTTTGCCCCCAAAATCTGGGGAAACCTACTGACTCGTGTATAAGCCGAGGGTGGACCCCAGCACAGGTATACAGCCCCCAGCAGTGTGGTATAAAGGCCCCCCAGTGGTATACAGGCCTCCCCAGTGGTAGTTTACAGCCCCCAGCAGTGTGGTATACAGCAGCCTCCCCAGTGGTACATACAGGCCCCAGCAGTGTTACAGCAGCCTTCCCAGTGGTATATACAGCAGCAGCCCCAGTGGTAGTATACAGCAGCCCCAGAGGTATATACAGCAGCAGCCCCAGGGGTATATACAGCAGCAGCCCCAGGGGTATATACAGCACCAGCCCCAGGGTATATACAGCACCAGCCCCAGGGTTATATACAGCCCCAGCCCCAGGGGTATATACAGCAGCAGCCCCAGAGGTATACAGGCCCCCCCATCAAGATCCAGGGCCCCCCCCTTCTTGCTCGGCAAACCTGTAAAGTAAAATCATTATACTTATCACTGTCCTGTCGCCGCTGTCCCCGCCGCTGCCGACATCGCGCTCCTCCGTCTTCATCCAGCGTCTTCCGGCTTCCTGTGGTCGGCGCAGACAATGACGTCATTGCCTGCGCCAACCAGAGGAAGCCGGAAGAAGACGGATGAAGCCAGAGGAGCGCGATGTCGGCAGTGGCGGGGACGGCGGCGACAGGACAGTGATAAGTATAATGATTTTACTTTACAGGTTTGCTGAGCAAGGGGGGGGGCCCTAGATCTTGATGGGGGGGCCTGTATACTGATGGGGGTGGCGGGCGGTATACTCGCGTATAAGCCGAGGGGGACTTTTCAGCCCAAATTTTGGGCTAAAAAACTCGGCTTATACGCGAGTATATACGGTAATAACAAAATATACGAAGTATGCTCCTAGTGGTACCAGGTCACGTTCTTGGGGCTAAAAGCTGTTGTAACTCAGTAGCATCATCTGGTAACTTTGGCAAACCAAGGGGACATCGTGGGGGGCGAGTGCCTTTTCCACAGAAGGGGAATGACTCTGGCAGTAACAATTAGATGTTGTAGCAGCCAGCCACTGCCGGTATGTCTTTAGTAAAACACTGTGAAAGATATGGAAGCACAAATTGCCCTTGCCATGTGATCGCTGAACACAGGTAACTCCTTCACCGCTGTGGAGACTTACGATTAAGAATTGCCTGTTAATACTTTCTGTTGCACCTTGATTTTCATGCTGTACGCACTATAAATGGCTGCTGGGCTCTCTCAAAAATAGTATTGGTCGAAGGCTGGCTACCATGCTGTTACATAAACTAAGCACAGTGGATATAGATGAATGACTTAATACAGTTTAATACAGTTTTCATATTGTCAGTAGTCTAGACTCTCCCTTCAGTATCATCAGTAGTCTAGAATCTCCCTTCAGTATTGACATTATAGTCTGGACTCTCCCTTTCAGAATTGTCAGTAGCCTGGACTCTCGCTTCAGTATTGTAAGTAGTCTGGACTCTCCCTTTCAGTATTGTCAGTAGTCTAGACTCTCCCTTCAGTATCATCAGTAGTCTGAAATCTACCTTCAGTATTGTCAGTAGTCTGGACTCTCCCTTTCAGTATTGTCAATAGTCTGGGCTCTCCCTTTAGCATCGTCAGTAGTCTGGACTCTCCCTTCAGTATTGTCAGTTGTCTGGACTCTCCCTTCAGTATCGTCAGTAGTTTGGACTCTCCCTTCAGTATTGTCAGTAGTCCGCACTTTTCTCTTCAGTATTCTCAGTAGTGCGACCTCTCCCTTCAGTATTGTCAGTAGTCTGGACTCTCCCTTTCAGTATTGCCAGTAGTCTATACTTTCCCTGCAGAATCATCAGTAGTCTGGACTCTCCCTTCAGTATTGTCAGTAGTCTGGACTCTCCCTTCAGTATTGTCAGTAGTCTGGACTCTCCCTTCAGTATCGTCAGTAGTCTGGACTCTCCCTTCAGTATTGTCAGTAGTCCGCACTTTTCCCTTCAGTATTCTCAGTAGTGCGACCTCTCCCTTCAGTATTGTCAGTAGTCTGGACTCTCTTTTCATAATTTGTCAATAGTCTGGACTCTCCATTCAGTATTGTCAGTAGTCTGGACTCTCCCTTTCAGTATTATAAGTAGTCTGGACTCTCCCTACAATATTGTCATTAGTCTGGACTCTCCCTTCAGTGTTGTCAGTAGTCTGGACTCTCCCTTCAGTATCATCAGTAGTCTGGACTCTCCCTTTCAGTATTGTCAGTAGTGTGGACTCTCCCTTCAGTATTGTCAGTAGTCTGGACTCTCCCTTAAGTATTGTCAGTAGTCTGGACTCTCCCTTTCAGTATTGTCAGTAGTCTAGACTCTCCTTTCAGTATCATCAGTAGTCTGGACTCTCCCTTTCAGTATTGTCAATACTCTGGGCTCACCCTTTAGCATCGTCAGTAGTCTGGACTCTCCCTTCAGTATCGTCAGTTGTCTGGACTCTCCCTTCAGTATCGTCAGTATTTTGGACTCTCCCTTCAGTATTGTCAGTAGTCCGCACTTTTCCCTACAGTATCCTCAGTAGTGTGGGATCTTCCTTCAGTATTGTCAGTTGTCTGGACTCTCTTTTCAGTACTGTCAGTAGTCTGGACTCTCCCTTCAGTATTGTCAGTAGTCTGGACTCTCCCTTCAGTATTGTCAGTAGTCTGGACTCTCCCTTCAGTATTGTCAGTAGTCTGGACTCTCCCTTCAGTATTGTCAGTAGTCTGGACTTTCCCTTCAGTATCATCAGAAGTCTGGACTCTCCCTTCAGTATTGTCAGTAGTGTGGACTCTCCCTTCAGTATCGTCAGTAATCTGGACTCTCCCTTTCAGTATTGTCAGTAGTGTGGACTCTCCCTTCAGTATCTTCAGCAGTTTGGACTCTGCCTTCAGTATTGTCAGTAGTCCGCACTTTTCCCTTCAGTATCCTCAGTAGTGCAAGCTCTTTCTTCAGTATTGTCAGTAGTCTGGACTCTCTTTTCATGATTGTCAGTAATCTGGACTCTCCATTCAGTATTGTCAGTAGTCTGGACTCTCCCTTTCAGTATTGCCAGTAGTCTACACTCTCCCTTCAGTATCATCAGTAGTCTGGACTCTCCCTTCAGTAATGTCAGTAGTCTGGACCCTCCCTTCAGTATTGTTAGTAGTCTGGACTCTCCCTTCAGTATCGTCAGAAGTCTGGATTCTCCCTTTCAGTATTGTCAGTAGTCCGGGCTCTCCCTTCAGTATTGTCAGTAGTCTGGGCTCTCCCTTCAGTATCGTCAGAAGTCTGGACTCTTCCTTCAGTATCATCAGTAGTCTGGAATCTACCTTCTGTATTGTCAGTAGTCTGGGTTCTCCCTTCAGTATTGTCAGTAGTCTGGAATCTACCTTCTGTATTGTCAGTAGTCTGGGTTCTCCCTTCAGTATTGTCAGTTGTCTGAACTCTTCCTTCAGTATCATCAGTAGTCTGGACTCTCCCTTCAGTATTGTCAGTAGTCCGCACTTTTCCCTTCAGTATCCTCAGTAGTGCGGGCTCTCCCTTCAGTATTGTCAGTTGTCTGGACTCTCCATTCAGTATAGTCAGTAGTCTGGACTCTCCTTCAGTATTCCAGTAGTCTAGACTCCTCAGATCAACAGTAGTCTGGACTCTCCCTTTCAGTTTGTCAGTAGTCTGGACTCTCCCTTCAGTATTGTCAGTAGTTTTGACTCTCCCTTTCAGTATTGTCAGTAGTCTGGACTCTCCCTTCAGTATCGTCAGTAGTCTGGACTCTCCCTTCAGTATTGTCAGTAGTGTTGACTCTCCCTTTAGCATCGTCAGTAGTCTGGCTCTTCACCTTCAGTATTGTCAGTAGTTTGGACTTCCCTTCAGTATTGTCAGTAGTCGGCACTTTTCCCTTCAGTATCCTCAGTAGTCTGGGCTCTTCCCTTCAGTATTGTCAGTAGTTCAGGCTCTTCCCTTCAGTATTGTCAGTAGTTGGCTCTCCCTTCAGCATCGTCTGTAGTCCGGGCTCTCCCTTCAGTATTGGTCAGTAGTCCGGCTCTTCCTCTTCAGCCTTTCAGTAATTGGACTCTCCCTTCAGCATCGTCTGTAGTCTGGACTCTCTCTTCAGGGTGTCAGTAGCCCCAGGCTTTTCCCCTTCAGTGTCATCAGTAGTTCGGGCTCTCCCCTTCAGGATCGTCAGTATCTGGACTCTCCTTCAGGAAGTCATGGCCGGGTCTTCCCTTCAGGATCGTCAGTAGTCCGGGCTCTCCCTTAAGGATCGTCAGTAGTCCTGGACTCTCCTCAGATCGTCAGTAGTCGGGACTCTCCCTTCAGGATCTTCAGTAGTCCAGACTCTTCCATACAGAATCGTCAGTAGTCCGGGCTCTTCCCATCAGGATCATCAGTAGTCTGGGCTCTCCCTTCAGTATAGTCAGTAGTCCTGGCTCCCCCCTTCAGTATTGTTAGTAGTCTGGACGAGTTAATAGTCTGGACCAGGGCCTGCGTCAGCACCCGGCAAACCCAGGCAAATACCGGGGCCCTGAACAGCTGGGGGGTCCCACTGGCCATCAGATACAGGCAGCCCTGTTAACAAGGGGCACATTAGGCAGACTCGCAAGGAGCTGAGTGCTCGCTGAGCTCCCAGTGCACATGGCTAATTTGCATGACATGCAGATTAACCATGTGCTGGCTCCAGGAAGCAGTGGAGCTTCCTCCTTTGCCTACTGTAGCAGAGTGATGAGTCATCACCTTACGACCTCATCACACTGGAGCAGGAAGGAGGAAGGAAGGAGGAGGAAGCTAGACAGTCCCGGGATGGGGATTAGGTGTACCATGGAGGCTATGCAGACTGTATATAGACGCTGTGCTGATAGATGCTGTGCTGACTGTATATAGATGCTGTGCTGATAGAGGCTGTGCTGTCTGTATATAGCGGCTGTGCGTATAGAGGCTTTACTGACTGTATATAGAGGCTGTGCTGATAGATGCTGTGCTGCCTGTATATAGAGGCTGTGCTGATAGACTGTGCTGACTGTATATAGAGGCTGTGCTGACCGTATATAGAGGCTGTGCTGACTGTATATAGAGGCTGTGTTGACTGTATATAGAGGCTATGCTGACTGTATATAGAGGCTGTGCTGATAGAGGCTGTGCTGTATATAGATGCTGTGCTGACTGTATATAGAGGCTGTGCTGATAGAGACTGTGCTGACTGTATATAGAGGCTGTGCTGTTGTGAATTCATTAGAGCTCCCTCCGGTGGTTGTTGCTGGTGATGCAGCTGACTTTACGGGCTTCACTGCTGATGGTGATGATTGGCAATCTAGTTCTTGGAGCATATAATGGTTTGAAGTGGATCAATCTTTGGCAGTTGTCTTTGGTTCCTGGAGGAGTTCACATCTCTCTGGCTGTGGAATTCTTTGCAAGCTAAGAGGATTTTTTTTTATATTTTGTGGCACATTTTTGTGTGCTTAAGGTTATGCTTATGTTTTGTCTTATTCTGAGCTATGGGTTTGCAATTTAGTCTGTATATTTGTTTATCTGCTCTCAGATAGGAAGTCTTCTTCCTTAGGAATTTTACCATTCACTATTATCTGTTATTTCCAGTTCTGCTGGCATTTGATTGATAGAAGTCTGCAGATATAGAGGGCGCCGAGTCTCAGGGTAATTTTGTTTTACCTGCTAATGGTGGTTTTTAGATAGTGTTTTTATACTGACCGCAATAGTATTCTATCCTGTTTTTCCTATATAGCTAGTTTGGCCTCTTTTGCTAAACCTTTTACTTTGCCTGTGTTTGTTTTACTTTCTCTGGTTTCCCAGTTAATATCTGTGGGGGCTTGCTATTCTTTTGGGGTTCTGCTCTGAGGCAAGATAGCTTTTCCTACGTCCATCTTTAGGAGCAGTTAGTTCTTCGGCTGTGCAGAGGTGTCTAGGTCTGGTTAGTTACATCCCACGGCTACTTCTAGTTGCGGTGTGTAGTCAGGGATTTCGGTCAGTATAGTCACCAACGTCTTCTATGGAATCTGAATGTTACTCCTTAGTCATCGGTTCATAACAAGTGCTGACTGTATATAGAGGCTGTGCTGGGGTATATAGAGGCTGTATACGGAGGTTGTCCTGGCTGCATATAGAGGATGCTGCTGAGGTATATGGAGACTGCTGTTGTGCTGTATATATAACATGGAAGCTGTGCTAGGCAATATATACTATTTGGAGGCTGTGCTGGGCTATATATACTATTTGGAAGCTGTGCTGGGCTGTATATATAATATGGAAGCTGTGCTGGAGTATATATATTATTCGGAGGCTGTGCTGGATATATTATTTGGAGGCTGCTGCTGGGCTGCTACAGTTTCCAAATAATATATACAGTCCGACACAGCCTCCAAATAATATATATAGCCCAGCACAGCCTCCAAATAATATATACAGCCTGCAGCCTCTATATGATATATACAGCCTGGCAGTCCCATTTTATATATACAACCCTGAACAGCCTCTATACAGCCCACCCAGGAGCCTCTATATTACATATACACAGCCTGCAGCTTCGATATTATATTCATGTTTTATAGGAGCCCACTGAGACTGTGTTGCCTGGGGCCCACAAAAACCTGGAGCCGGCCCTGGTCTGGACTCTCTCTTCAGGATCTTCAGTAGTCCTGGCTCTCCCTTCAGTAATTGTAAGTAGTCTGTACTCTCTCTTCTGGATGGTCAGTAGTCTGGACTCTCTCTTCAGGATAGTCAGTAGTCTGGACTCTCTCTCCAGGATGGTCAGTAGTCCGGGCTCTCCTCTTCAGGATCGTCAGTAGTCTGGACTCTCCCTTCAGGATCGTCAGTAGTCTGGACTCTCCCTTCAGGATCTTCAGTAGTCCAGACTCTTCCATACAGAATCGTCAGTAGTCCGGGCTCTTCCCTTCAGGATCATCAGTAGTCCGGGCTCTTCCCTTCAGGATCATCAATAGTCCGGGCTCTTCCCATCAGGATCGTCAGTAGTCTGGGCTCTCCCTTCAGTATAGTCAGTAGTCCTGGCTCCCCCCTTCAGTATTGTTAGTAGTCTGGACGAGTTAATAGTCTGGACCAGGGCCTGCGTCAGCACCCGGCAAACCCAGGCAAATACCGGGGCCCTGAACAGCTGGGGGGGCCCACTGGCCATCAGATACAGGCAGCCCTGTTAACAAGGGGCACATTAGGCAGACTCGCAAGGAGCTGAGTGCTCGCTGAGCTCCCAGTGCACATGGCTAATTTGCATGACATGCAGATTAACCATGTGCTGGCTCCAGGAAGCAGTGGAGCTTCCTCCTTTGCCTACTGTAGCAGAGTGATGAATCATCACCTTACGACCTCATCACACTGGAGCAGGAAGGAGGAAGGAAGGAGGAGGAAGCTAGACAGTCCCAGGATGGGGGATTAGGTGTACCATGGAGGCTATGCAGACTGTATATAGACGCTGTGCTGATGATGCTGTGCTGACTGTATATAGATGCTGTGCTGATAGAGGCTGTGCTGCCTGTATATAGCGGCTGTGCGTATAGAGGCTTTACTGACTGTATATAGAGGCTGTGCTGATAGATGCTGTGCTGCCTGTATATAGAGGCTGTGCTGATAGACTGTGCTGACTGTATATAGAGGCTGTGCTGACCGTATATAGAGGCTGTGCTGACTGTATATAGAGGCTGTGTTGACTGTATATAGAGGCTATGCTGACTGTATATAGAGGCTGTGCTGATAGAGGCTGTGCTGTATATAGATGCTGTGCTGACTGTATATAGAGGCTGTGCTGATAGAGACTGTGCTGACTGTATATAGAGGCTGTGCTGTTGTGAATTCATTAGAGCTCCCTCCGGTGGTTGTTGCCGGTGATGCAGCTGACTTTACGGGCTTCACTGCTGATGGTGATGATTGGCAATCTAGTTCTTGGAGCACATAATGGTTTGAAGTGGATCAATCTTTGGCAGTTGTCTTTGGTTCCTGGAGGAGTTCACATCTCTCTGGCTGTGGAATTCTTTGCAAGCTAAGAGGATGTTTTTTTTATATTTTGTGGCACATTTTTGTGTGCTTAAGGTTATGCTTATGTTTTGTCTTATTCTGAGCTATGGGTTTGCAATTTAGTCTGTATATTTGTTTATCTGCTCTCAGATAGGAAGTCTTCTTCCTTAGGAATTTTACCATTCACTATTATCTGTTATTTCCAGTTCTGCTGGCATTTGATTGATAGAAGTCTGCAGATATAGAGGGGCCGAGTCTCAGGGTAATTTTGTTTTACCTGCTAATGGTGGTTTTTCGATAGTGTTTTTATACTGACCGCAATAGTATTCTATCCTGTTTTTCCTATATAGCTAGTTTGGCCTCTTTTGCTAAACCTTTACTTTGCCTGTGTTTGTTTTACTTTCTCTGGTTTCCCAGTTAATATCTGTGGGGGCTTGCTATTCTTTTGGGGTTCTGCTCTGAGGCAAGATAGCTTTTCCTACGTCCATCTTTAGGAGCAGTTAGTTCTTCGGCTGTGCAGAGGTGTCTAGGTCTGGTTAGTTACATCCCACGGCTACTTCTAGTTGCGGTGTGTAGTCAGGGATTTCGGTCAGTATAGTCACCAATGACTTCTATGGAATCTGAATGTTACTCCTTAGTCATCGGTTCATAACAAGTGCTGACTGTATATAGAGGCTGTGCTGGGGTATATAGAGGCTGTATACGGAGGTTGTCCTGGCTGCATATAGAGGATGCTGCTGAGGTATATGGAGACTGCTGTTGTGCTGTATATATAATATGGAAGCTGTACTAGGCAATATATACTATTTGGAGGCTGTGCTGGGCTATATATACTATTTGGAAGCTGTGCTGGGCTGTATATATAATATGGAAGCTGTGCTGGAGTATATATATTATTCGGAGGCTGTGCTGGATATATTATTTGGAGGCTGCTGCTGGGCTGCTACAGTTTCCAAATAATATATACAGTCCGACACAGCCTCCAAATAATATATATAGCCCAGCACAGCCTCCAAATAATATATACAGCCTGCAGCCTCTATATGATATATACAGCCTGGCAGTCCCATTTTATATATACAACCCTGAACAGCCTCTATACAGCCCACCCAGGAGCCTCTATATTACATATACACAGCCTGCAGCTTCGATATTATATTCATGTTTTATAGGAGCCCACTGAGACTGTGTTGCCCGGGGCCCACAAAAACCTGGAGCCGGCCCTGGTCTGGACTCTCTCTTCAGGATCTTCAGTAGTCCTGGCTCTCCCTTCAGTGTTGTAAGTAGTCTGGACTCTCTCTTCAGGATCGTCAGTAGTCCGGGCTCTTCCCTTCAGGATCGTCAGTAGTCTGTACTCTCTCTTCTGGATGGTCAGTAGTCTGGACTCTCTCTTCAGGATGGTCAGTAGTCTGGGACTCTCTCTTCAGGATCGTCAGTAGTCTGGACTCTCTCTTCAGGATGGTCAGTAGTCTGGACTCTCTCTCCAGGATGGTCAGTAGTCCGGGCTCTCCTCTTCAGGATCGTTAGTAGTCTGGACTCTCTCTTCAGGATGGTCAGTAGTCTGGACTCTCTCTTCAGGATGGTCAGTAGTCTGGACTCTCTCTTCAGGATCATCAGTAGTGTGGACTCTCTCTTCAGGGTGGTCAGTAGTGTGGACTCTCTCTTCAGGATGGTCAATAGTCTGGGCTCTCTCTTCAGGATGGTCAGTAGTCTGGACTCTCTCTTCAGGATGGTCAGTAGTCTGTACTCTCTCTTCAGGATCGTCAGTAGTCTGGGACTTTCTTCAGGATCATCTGTAGTCTGGACTCTCTCTTCAGGATGGTCAGTAGTCTGGACTCTCTCTTCAGGATGGTCAGTAGTCTGGACTCTCTTCAGGATGGTCAGTAGTCTGGACTCTCTCTTCAGGATGGTCAGTAGTCTGGACACTCTCTTTAGGATCGTCAGTAGTCTGGACTCTCTCTTTAGGGTGGTCAGTAGTCTGGACTCTCTCTTCAGGATGGTTAGTAGTCCGGGCTCTCCTCTTCAGGATGGTCAGTAGTCTGGACTCTCTCTTCAGGATGGTCAGTAGTCCGGGCTCTCCTCTTCAGGATCGTTAGCAGTCTGGACTCTCTCTTCAGGATCGTCAGTAGTCTGGACTCTCTCTTCAGGATCGTCAGTAGTCTGGACTCTCTCTTCAGGATCATCAGTAGTCTGGACTCTCTCTTCAGGGTGGTCAGTAGTGTGGACTCTCTCTTCAGGATGGTCAGTAGTCTGGGCTCTCTCTTCAGGATGGTCAGTAGTCTGGACTCTCTCTTTAGGATGGTCAGTAGTCTGGACTCTCTCTTCAGGATGGTCAGCAGTCCGGGCTCTCTCTTCAGGATGGTCAGGAGTCTGGACTCTCTCTTCAGGATGGTCAGTAGTCTGGACTCTCTCTTTAGGATCGTCAGTAGTCTGGACTCTCTCTTCAGGTTGGTCAGTAGTCTGGACTATCTCTTCAGGATGGTCAGTAGTCTGGACTCTCTCTTCAGGATGGTCAGTAGTCTGGACTCTCTCTTTAGGATCGTCAGTAGTCTGGACTCCCTCTTTAGGATCGTCAGTAGTCTGGACTCACTCTTTAGGATCGTCAGTAGTCTGGACTCTCTCTTTAGGATGGTCAGTAGTCTGGACTCTCTCTTTGAGATCGTCAGTAGTCTGGACTCTCTCTTTAGGATCGTCAGTAGTCCGTGCTCTCCTCTGCAGGATAGTCAGCAGTCCGGGCTCTCCTCTTCAGGATGGTCAGTAGTCTGGACTCTCTCTTTAGGATGGTCAGTAGTCTGGACTCTCTCTTTAGGATGGTCAGTAGTCAGGACTCTCTCTTTAGGATGGTCAATAGTCTGGACTCTCTCTTCAGGATGGTCAGCAGTCCGGGCTCTCCTCTTCAGGATGGTTAGTAGTCTGGACTCTGTCTTCAGGATGGTCAGTAGTCTGGACTCTGTCTTCAGGATGGTCAGTAGTCTGGACTCTGTCTTCAGGATGGTCAGTAGTCTGGACTCTGTCTTCAGGATGGTCAGTAGTCTGGACTCTGTCTTCAGGATGGTCAGCAGTCCGGGCTCTCTCTTTAGGATGGTCAGTAGTCTGGACTCTCTCTGGTCAGCAGTCCGGGCTCTCCTCTTCAGGATGGTTAGTAGTCTGGACTCTGTCTTCAGGATGGTCAGTAGTCTGGACTCTGTCTTCAGGATGGTCAGTAGTCTGGACTCTGTCTTCAGGATGGTCAGTAGTCTGGACTCTGTCTTTAGGATGGTCAGTAGTCTGGACTCTTATATAAGGAAAGGACAGCGCCTCACAAGCTGGTAGCTTTACATCATCAATCCTTTATTCCATCCACCACGGCACAACGTTTCGGTTACAGAACCTTTTTCAAGTGCACACATTACACAGATACACCATGTGTTTTATAATACAAAACTCCACCCCCACTGATAAACAGCCAATCAATGGGGAGTGAAAGATAAACAAAGTTAAAAATCACCAACTACCTAGACATAGATCGACTATCTATATAGCAACAAAATGGTGTCACATGAACAAATCATACCGCATAATAATCTTACTCATCGGGCTATGCATAGTCCGGCCTTTACCGATAAGGAGACTCGCAGGGAACAACCAGTCATCGCAAGGCATCATCAATCGTCATAGTAACCGCTCGTCACACCGGTCTCCCACCAATCCGTACAATGTACTTCCGGGAAGCTTCTGCGCATGCGCCGGCGTCCGTCCTTGATTGGCTCGCACTCCTGTCAATCCTCACGCAGTGTTCACAACTTGTTCCGGCTAGCAGTGTCGGCGTCACCGCGTCACCACAATGCGAGTCATTATATAATACGCTTTATGTCAGAATACCTTACATTATAACATACAAAAGAAGGTATTTCTGCCAATATGCCAGGATCAAATGATCAGTCTACATACATATTGCATTACTAGCAAGGGCACGTTACTCTAATAGGAATATTCTAACAATAAAATGTATACCATCGCATTAACATTATAAACATGATTAACAGCCAATGCAGACATATCCTATAGCATAAGTAATTAGTCCAAAGTTGCAGTACTAAACCCCATTTATAGTGCTATACAGACACAGACCATCTTTATATAGAACCCATTACCATCAAGATATAGGAACAGAATGTACATAGGGGACAGGTACCATTAACTTCTATGGGAAGAACACATGTATACCTAAATCGCTTAAGGGGATTAACCATTTCCTCCCATCTTTATTGCATAACAATGCAGTAACAAAAAGTACTCAGTGTAGAAAATTATAGCATAAATACCAGACCACTTAAGTACTCCAGTGAATTTTTATAATGTATCGGGTATCAACATTACTTAACCCCCATACATTACCCAATGATGGTCTTTTATAGAGACACAATCCCATCTTAACAGGTTCTATATAAATATCCAGCAAAACATGCCGTCCATAAAGATTGATAGTCATCCATCTAGATAAATCAAAGGTGATGTTAAAAACAAAATATAAAAACAATAATTACATGATGATAAGGAAGTAGAAACATCAACAAATACCGAGTAGACATCCCCGCTGATCGTACTCTACATTCATGCCTTTTGGGAACAGGGTATCCAGCTCAAAGATCCATTTTAATTCTTTCATCTTCAATTGGGCAACTCGGTTACCACCCCTCCTCAGGGGAGGTACATCGTCTATAACCCTGAACCTGAGTTGGTTAACCGTGTGGCCCATTGAATGAAAATGTCTGGGTACCGGCAGATCAATCAGACCAGTTCGGATAGTGCTTTTGTGCTTCCCTATGCGGGCTTTAACCTCCATTGTTGTCTCCCCTACATAGAGAAGACCGCATGGACAACAAATTGTATAAATAACGTAGTCACTATTACAAGTGTACCTCCTTTTAATTTCATACTTCTTCCCTGATCGTGGATGAAAAAAATGCCGGCCCTTCAGAAGGTTACCACAACATGCACACCCCAAGCAGGGAAAATTCCCCAAACTTGGTGGCGCAAAAGTTCTTTGGATATCCCTCTTTGTGCTGCCAATATCGGCGTGAACTAAGTCATCTTTCAAGCTATGACCCCTCCTATAAGATATTAATGGGGGTGATTTAAACTCCTCAACCTCATCATGTCCCTTACCCAACAAAGGCCAATGTTTTTTAACAATATCCATAATTTTCCTACTGGACTTACAATATGTAGTCACAATAGGGATCCTCTTAGGGGGAGTCGTTTTTGATTTTACCTTTAACAATTCCTTTTGTTCAATATTCAATGCTTTTGTTTTGAAACGTACCAGGTCACTTTTTGGGTACCCTCTCCTTAGAAATCTATTAATCAACTCTTCCAATCTGCCCCCAATCCTAGAGTCATCGGCAACGATCCTACGTACCCTCAGCATTTGACTCCAAGGGAGTGACTCAACCATTTTCCTGGGATGCTCACTTGAGAAATGTAGCATACTATTTCTGTCAGTGCTCTTAATAAAGAGATCGGTTTTTAATATCCCATTGTCTTTGTACACTAAAGTGTCCAAAAATTGTATTTCTACAAGTGAGCATGTCATAGTGAAGCCCAGACCAGGGTGTATATCATTCAAATAGTTCAAAAAGTCGCCCAACTCCTCTCTACTTCCTTCCCAAACAAGGAAGATGTCGTCGATGTAACGTCGCCAACCTCTGACATGGCGCCAATATGGAGAACTGTACACATATTCGCCCTCGAGGACAGCCATATAGATGTTTGCATACGTTGGGGCCACATTAGACCCCATGGCTGTCCCCCGGCACTGCAGATAATAATCATCCCCAAAGAGGAAATAATTCCTCCTGAGGATAAACTCCAACAGTGCCAGGGCGAACAGTGCACAGCTTGGCGACATGTCAGAGGCGGCGAGCGTCACATCGACGGCATGTAGACCTCTTGTGTGTTCAATTGAGGTGTACAATGACACAACATCAAAAGATACCAGCCAGGTTGTGGCACTGACCGTAATTTCTGACAAGGAAGTTATGAAATCTCCAGTATCCCTCGTGTATGAGGGTGCCATCAAAACAAATCTTCGTAACAGATGGTCCAAAAATATTGAGATCTTATTACATAGGGAACCCCTACCCGATACGATCGGGGTCCGGGCGGGTTTTCCAAATCCTTATGGATCTTTGGAAGAGTATACAGGGTAGGTACCACAGGGAAATCTACCACTAAAAATTCAGAAAGACCTTGGTCTATAATACCATCCTTCAGGGCATCACCAACCAAGGCCTTTAACTCAACCTGAAATTTCTCTGTAGGATTATGAGACAGCCTCTCATAGACTAAAACATCGTTTAGTTGTCTCATAATCTCACCACGATATTGTGTGGTGTCCATCACCACAATCGCACCGCCCTTGTCGGCGGGCTTTATGGTGATGGACCCATCATTTTTCAATTTCTTGATCTCCTCCCTCTCAAGTTGTGTAATGTTCGACTTTTGTCTATAGTAACTCTTTTTTCTCAATTTAGCAATGTCACTCTTGACCAATCTAGTGAAGGTCTCAATCACTGGGTCATGACCTGGTGCTACAAAATTGCTCTTTTTCCACAGATCAACCTTCTTGAGAGAGAGGACATCACCCGAAGTAGTCGGACTTATGTCTTTTTTACCAGAAAAATATTTAGCAAGACCTAACCTCCGAAAAAATAGAAACATGTCATTGTCTATATTGAACCAGTCAACGAACCCCGTGGGGCAAAATGTTAACCCCCTGGACAAGACATCACATTGTACTTCACTTAACATACAGGAGGATATATTTACCACAAGATGTTCATCCTTCACCGCCGTCTCCTCGACTTGGATCGAGTCACAGGTCTCTGTCCGTCTGTTCCTATGTTTCCTGCCACCCCTGTGGCCCCGCCGGGCACGGGTACTGGGACCTTCGGTTTGGATAAAAAACCAGTCCCAGAAAGATTACCCCCATCGTCCGTAGAATCAGACTCTGCCGTAAACCCAGATTGATTATGGGGAGCCGGAGGATTTTGTGGTTTCCTCGGTTTCCTGTTGTTTGGTCGTCTAGGTCCAGTTCTAGGTTTAAACCCCTGTGGTACAGAGGGCTTATATTGCCATCCATATATCCGACCGCTGTTATAGTCCTCAATGTCACGAAACCATTTCGAACGTTTCGTGTCTTCAAGACCAGTCCGATATTTTGTTAAGACATCATCAAGTTTTGTGTCAATGTTGTTTAATTCATCCTCCGTGGTACCCTCCTCTAATGCTTTCCTTGTTTCAATCAGTCGTTTCTTAAAAGACTCAATCTCCTTTTTTAGAAAGTCAATATTAAGGAGCATAATGTCAAAGGCGTATTTGTTGCCAATAGCCTCAAATTTGGCGCAGAAAGCAGTGTTGTTAGGTAACAGTGTTGGTTGTAAATTTGGACGTAACCCACGTGGGATCCGTCGTACCTTATAATATTCAACCAGGGTAACCACATGTAACTCCATGGAGATGAGTTTTTTCTGCTCATTCTCCCACTTGCGTTTAAGCATATCAACCGTAGGTTGATTGAGAAAGGTATTGTCAACCTCGGTGTCCGAGATGATTCTTGCGGCTTCCTCATCAGTGTAAGAAAAGGGGCAGATGGAATTTGACTCACCAGCTCCTGAGTCAGACGTCTCCATGATGCTAAAGTCCACCGGTGCACGTGAAAAGCGACTCACTCACTGAATACACATAGGGGATTATCCACAGCACCTCATGGAAAGGAAGCCTTTGGGTTCCACATATTCGGGCGCTACGTCCAGGCCAGGGAGATCCACCCAGCGATACCAACACTTATATAAGGAAAGGACAGCGCCTCACAAGCTGGTAGCTTTACATCATCAATCCTTTATTCCATCCACCACGGCACAACGTTTCGGTTACAGAACCTTTTTCAAGTGCACACATTACACAGATACACCATGTGTTTTATAATACAAAACTCCACCCCCACTGATAAACAGCCAATCAATGGGGAGTGAAAGATAAACAAAGTTAAAAATTACCAACTACCTAGACATAGATCGACTATCTATATAGCAACAAAATGGTGTCACATGAACAAATCATACCGCATAATAATCTTACTCATCGGGCTATGCATAGTCCGGCCTTTACCGATAAGGAGACTCGCAGGGAACAACCAGTCATCGCAAGGCATCATCAATCGTCATAGTAACCGCTCGTCACACCGGTCTCCCACCAATCCGTACAATGTACTTCCGGGAAGCTTCTGCGCATGCGCCGGCGTCCGTCCTTGATTGGCTCGCACTCCTGTCAATCCTCACGCAGTGTTCACAACTTGTTCCGGCTAGCAGTGTCGGCGTCACCGCGTCACCACAATGCGAGTCATTATATAATACGCTTTATGTCAGAATACCTTACATTATAACATACAAAAGAAGGTATTTCTGCCAATATGCCAGGATCAAATGATCAGTCTACATACATATTGCATTACTAGCAAGGGCACGTTACTCTAATAGGAATATTCTAACAATAAAATGTATACCATCGCATTAACATTATAAACATGATTAACAGCCAATGCAGACATATCCTATAGCATAAGTAATTAGTCCAAAGTTGCAGTACTAAACCCCATTTATAGTGCTATACAGACACAGACCATCTTTATATAGAACCCATTACCATCAAGATATAGGAACAGAATGTACATAGGGGACAGGTACCATTAACTTCTATGGGAAGAACACATGTATACCTAAATCGCTTAAGGGGATTAACCATTTCCTCCCATCTTTATTGCATAACAATGCAGTAACAAAAAGTACTCAGTGTAGAAAATTATAGCATAAATACCAGACCACTTAAGTACTCCAGTGAATTTTTATAATGTATCGGGTATCAACATTACTTAACCCCCATACATTACCCAATGATGGTCTTTTTTTTCATCCACGATCAGGGAAGAAGTGTGAAATTAAAAGGAGGTACACTTGTAATAGTGACTACGTTATTTATACAATTTGTTGTCCATGCGGTCTTCTCTATGTAGGGGAGACAACAATGGAGGTTAAAGCCCGCATAGGGAAGCACAAAAGCACTATCCGAACTGGTCTGATTGATCTGCCGGTACCCAGACATTTTCATTCAATGGGCCACACGGTTAACCAACTCAGGTTCAGGGTTATAGACGATGTACCTCCCCTGAGGAGGGGTGGTAACCGAGTTGCCCAATTGAAGATGAAAGAATTAAAATGGATCTTTGAGCTGGATACCCTGTTCCCAAAAGGCATGAATGTAGAGTACGATCAGCGGGGATGTCTACTCGGTATTTGTTGATGTTTCTACTTCCTTATCATCATGTAATTATTGTTTTTATATTTTGTTTTTAACATCACCTTTGATTTATCTAGATGGATGACTATCAATCTTTATGGACGGCATGTTTTGCTGGATATTTATATAGAACCTGTTAAGATGGGATTGTGTCTCTATAAAAGACCATCATTGGGTAATGTATGGGGGTTAAGTAATGTTGATACCCGATACATTATAAAAATTCACTGGAGTACTTAAGTGGTCTGGTATTTATGCTATAATTTTCTACACTGAGTACTTTTTGTTACTGCATTGTTATGCAATAAAGATGGGAGGAAATGGTTAATCCCCTTAAGCGATTTAGGTATACATGTGTTCTTCCCATAGAAGTTAATGGTACCTGTCCCCTATGTACATTCTGTTCCTATATCTTGATGGTAATGGGTTCTATATAAAGATGGTCTGTGTCTGTATAGCACTATAAATGGGGTTTAGTACTGCAACTTTGGACTAATTACTTATGCTATAGGATATGTCTGCATTGGCTGTTAATCATGTTTATAATGTTAATGCGATGGTATACATTTTATTGTTAGAATATTCCTATTAGAGTAACGTGCCCTTGCTAGTAATGCAATATGTATGTAGACTGATCATTTGATCCTGGCATATTGGCAGAAATACCTTCTTTTGTATGTTATAATGTAAGGTATTCTGACATAAAGCGTATTATATAATGACTCGCATTGTGGTGACGCGGTGACGCCGACACTGCTAGCCGGAACAAGTTGTGAACACTGCGTGAGGATTGACAGGAGTGCGAGCCAATCAAGGACGGACGCCGGCGCATGCGCAGAAGCTTCCCGGAAGTACATTGTACGGATTGGTGGGAGACCGGTGTGACGAGCGGTTACTATGACGATTGATGATGCCTTGCGATGACTGGTTGTTCCCTGCGAGTCTCCTTATCGGTAAAGGCCGGACTATGCATAGCCCGATGAGTAAGATTATTATGCGGTATGATTTGTTCATGTGACACCATTTTGTTGCTATATAGATAGTCGATCTATGTCTAGGTAGTTGGTGATTTTTAACTTTGTTTATCTTTCACTCCCCATTGATTGGCTGTTTATCAGTGGGGGTGGAGTTTTGTATTATAAAACACATGGTGTATCTGTGTAATGTGTGCACTTGAAAAAGGTTCTGTAACCGAAACGTTGTGCCGTGGTGGATGGAATAAAGGATTGATGATGTAAAGCTACCAGCTTGTGAGGCGCTGTCCTTTCCTTATATAAGTGTTGGTATCGCTGGGTGGATCTCCCTGGCCTGGACGTAGCGCCCGAATATGTGGAACCCAAAGGCTTCCTTTCCATGAGGTGCTGTGGATAATCCCCTATGTGTATTCAGTAGTCTGGACTCTGTCTTCAGGATGGTCAGTAGTCTGGACTCTGTCTTCAGGATGGTCAGTAGTCTGGACTCTCTCTTCAGGATGGTCAGTAGTCTGGACTCTGTCTTCAGGATGGTCAGTAGTCTGGACTCTCTCTTCAGGATGGTCAGTAGTCTGGACTCTTTCTTCAGGATGGTCAGTAGTCTGGATTCTGTCTTCAGGATGGTCAGTAGTCTGGATTCTGTCTTCAGGATGGTCAGTAGTCTGGATTCTGTCTTCAGGATGGTCAGTAGTCTGGATTCTGTCTTCAGGATGGTCAGTAGTCTGGACTCTTTCTTCAGGATGGTCAGTAGTCTGGATTCTGTCTTCAGGATGGTCAGTAGTCTGGACTCTTTCTTCAGGATGGTCAGTAGTCTGGATTCTGTCTTCAGGATGGTCAGTAGTCTGGACTCTCTCTTTAGGATGGTCAGTAGTCTGGACTCTCTCTTCAGGATGGTTAGTAGTCAGGACTCTCTCTTTAGGATGGTCAGTAGTCTGGACTCTCTCTTCAGGATCGTCAGTAGTCCTTGCTCTTCCCTTCCTGCAGCTTTCAGCCCAGCTCCTCCGTCCTGTAAACTTTGTGAGAGGCTCCGGAGCTCCCCGCACCCTGCACTTCTCAGTGGCCACAATCAGCCAGTCCCTCTCATGTCGTCGCTGTCAGTTGGACCTTTCAGCACAAAGAGGGAGGGCGTCTGATCCTGTGACTGGAGCCAGAGCAAAGCAAACAGCAGCGGGGAGGGGCTGGAGTCAGCCTGCCGTGCCAGAGCTGCCAGTGCTCCAGTGCTCCAGGACTCCAGGGTCGGTGACCGAGGCGGCAGCACAGCGGCCATGAGCACCGTACATGATGTCATTGTCATCGGCGGCGGCATCTCAGGTCAGATCCTTCTTGCAGCTGTCAGTGCCATCACCCCGCGCCCTGTGTGCAGGACTAGTGTATGCTGCAGATAGTTATGGGCAAAGCAAGAGGCACGAAACGTGTGTGCAGCGATAAGAGTGAGTGCAGGGTGTGAATGGCTGCCTGCTGCCTGTCATGTGAATGTCCGCACTGTATGGGGGGTTATAACTTCTGGGAATGCTCCACATCTGGTGTGGGGAACACCTCTGACATGGTGCCCATGGCCTTTTTAGGATGCTGTACCCCTATGAAACCGAAAATCAAGACATGCCGAGATTCCCTGTGATTGCTATTAGACTCTGTTCAGATTGCTGTTCCTGCAGGGTGCCAGTTATGGTTGCAGTAATGTGGCATCTTGCACACTGCCCTGTAGACATTGGTGCCATCATGTTGGCATTTGTTTTATTATTTTCACATTTTAATTTGCTTTCAGTCACTACTTGGAAACTATTGACAAGTCCTTTATAGGAGGTGTGGAAAGTGTGTAAAAACAAGCAACTTGTTACCGAACCTTTTATTAAAGCACCACTCCAGCGGCTATTCTCCTAGCTCTAGAGTGGTGCTTTAAATGTAACCTGCCCCGGTCATATACTCATCTTCCGGGGTCTTCACCACTCTGGTCTCGCGGTGCCATCTCTTACATCACAAGAGCTCAGTGCACCTCTATAAGAGCCAGAGTGAGGCCAGAATGAGGTCCCATAGAGTTGTATTGAGCTGTGACCTTTGGTGTGCACCTTGAAACACTGGAGCTGCCAGCTCCCCTGGAAAAAGTTGAAGCCGCCTGAAGGCACGTATCAGACAGAGGTCAGGGGACTTAGATTTAAAACACAATGCTATAAAACACCGGAATAGTCCTCTCTGCTCTCAAGAATGGAAGACTTAATTCTATAGTTTATAGCTTGTTGCCTTGGTAACTGAGCACCATGGCTGTCCGTTCACCTCAGCGAGGAGCACGCACTGCTTGCAGACTGTCCACACAGACTTCTGACTTGAACCCCATCACATACATTGGGAGGAACTGAAACACAGATTCAGAGCCAAATCCTCTCAAACAACAGCCATGTATGAGCTCACGAATGCTATTCTGGTGGAAAATTCCCACAGACACACCCAAAAGCCTTCTGAGAGAACACTGGTGCCTGATTTGAATGCAAAGGGGGACAAACACTGTCTAAATGTCCATGGGGTGGGATGTGATTAGCGGGGACAAACACCGTCTAAATGTCCATGCATGGGATGTGATTAGCGGGGACAAACACCGTCTAAATGTCCATGGGTGGGATGTGATTAGCGGGGACAAACACTGTCTAAATGTCCATGGGTGGGATATGATTAGCGGGGACAAACACCGTCTAAATGTCCATGGGTGGGATATGATTAGCGGGGACAAACACTGTCTAAATGTCCATGGGTGGGATATGATTAGCGGGGACAAACACCGTCTAAATGTCCATGGGTGGGATATGATTAGCGGGGACAAACACCGTCTAAATGTCCATGCGTGGGATGTGATTAGCGGGGACAAACACCGTCTAAATGTCCATGGGTGGGATATGATTAGCGGGGACAAACACTGTCTAAATGTCCATGGGTGGTATGTGATTAGCGGGGACAAACACCGTCTAAATGTCCATGGGGGTGGGATGTGATTAGCGGGGACAAACACAGTCTAAATGTCCATGGGTGGGATATGATTAGCGGGGACAAACACCGTCTAAATGTCCATGGGTGGGATATGATTAGCGGGGACAAACACTGTCTAAATGTCCATGGGTGCTATGTGATTAGCGGGGACAAACACTGTCTAAATGTCCATGGGTGCTATGTGATTAGCGGGGACAAACACCGTCTAAATGTCCATGGGTGGGATGTGATTAGCGGGGACAAACACCGTCTAAATGTCCATGGGTGGGATGTGATTAGCGGGGACAAACACCGTCTAAATGTCCATGCGTGGGATGTGATTAGCGGGGACAAACACCGTCTAAATGTCCATGGGTGGGATGTGATTAGCGGGGACAAACACTGTCTAAATGTCCATGGGTGGGATGTGATTAGCGGGGACAAACACCGTCTAAATGTCCATGGGGGTGGGATGTGATTAGCGGGGACAAACACCGTCTAAATGTCCATGCGTGGGATGTGATTAGCGGGGACAAACACCGTCTAAATGTCCATGGGTGGGATATGATTAGCGGGGACAAACACTGTCTAAATGTCCATGGGTGCTATGTGATTAGCGGGGACAAACACTGTCTAAATGTCCATGGGTGCTATGTGATTAGCGGGGACAAACACCGTCTAAATGTCCATGGGTGGGATGTGATTAGCGGGGACAAACACCGTCTAAATGTCCATGGGTGGGATGTGATTAGCGGGGACAAACAATGTCTAAATGTCCATGGGTGGGATGTGGTTAGCGGGGACAAACACCGTTGTGGTTAGCGCTCCTGCAGGCATTATCTGTAGGGCTCCCAATATTTTTCAGTCAAAGGAATTTCTTCAATATGTCTCCTTGTAATTCTACCTCAATCACCTGTAGGGCTTTGTAAAAATCTAAAATGCAATAGGTTTTCTGTGTTGATTAGACATCAGGTTGCTAAAATTCCAAAAATTCAAATTGTGAGACTTTCATTAGCATAGGAATATATTTTGTAACTCTTCTAGATGTATTCCTGTCAACATCTAGGGATACATATATGACATGATAAGTAACGTGATGGGAACCCGTTAAGGGCTCATTTAATCAGACATCAAGTGCTGGGAAAGATGGAGCTCAATGCCTGAGCAAAGGGACATGGCAAATGACGTAAATATACGTCACTGGTCGGGAAGGGGTTTAGGAAACCTGTCAAAAGAAATTTGTACCGTATATACTCTTGTATAAGCCGACCCGTGTATAAGCCGACCCCCCTACTTTTGCCCCAAAAATCTGGAAAAACCTATTGACTCGTGTATAAGCCGAGGGTGGACCCCAGCACAGGTATACAGCCCCCAGCAGTGTGGTATACAGGCCCCCCAGTGGTAGTATACAGCAGCCCCAGTGGTAGTATACAGATTCCCCAGCAGCCCCAGTGGTAGTATACAGATTCCCCAGCAGCCCCAGTGGTAGTATACAGGACTCCCAGCAGCCCCAGTGGTAGTATACAGATTCCCCAGCAGCCCCAGTGGTAGTATACAGGAGCCCCAGCAGCCCCAGTGGTAGTATACAGCAGCCCCAGTGGTAGTATACAGGAGCCCCAGCAGCCCCAGTGGTAGTATACAGGAGCCCCAGCAGCCCCAGTGGTAGTATACAGGAGCCCCAGCAGCCCCAGTGGTAGTATACAGGAGCCCCAGCAGCCCCAGTGGTAGTATACAGCAGCCCCAGTGGTAGTATACAGGAGCCCCAACAGCCCCCAGGGGGTACCCAGCAGCCCCCTGGGGGTACCAGCAGCCTTCTGGGGGTACAACAGCCCCCAGGGGGTACCAACAGCCCCAGGGGGTACCAGCAGCCCCCTGGGGGTACCAACAGCCCCCAGGGGGTACCCAGCAGCCCCCTGGGGGTACCAACAGCCCCCAGGGGGTACCAACAGCCCCCAGGGGGTACCAACAGCCCCCAGGGGGTACCAACAGCCCCCAGGGGGTACCCAGCAGCCCCCAGGGGGTACCAACAGCCCCCAAAAGCTGGCACTGTCCCCCCCTTGTAAGGCCTCCCCCCGCTGCTTATACATTACCATCCCGGTGTTCTGATCGGCGCCGCTCCTCGGTGCTTCTTCTTCATCCTCCCGTCCGCGCTGGCTGCATCCAGGATCTCCGGCGGTCGCGCGATGACGTCATATCGCTGCGACAGCCGGAGAACACGGATGGATGCAGCGAGCGCGGACGGGAGGATGAAGACGCAGCACCGAGGAGCGGCGCCGATCAGAACACCGGGATGGTAATGTATAAGCAGCGGGGGGGGCCCTTACAAGGGGGGACAGTGCCAGCTTTTGGGGGGGCCATATGCACTGCTTTCCCCTGCCGCTGATTGACAGGGGGAAGCAGTGCATATATAATGAGCGGCCCCACGTGACGGGGCCGCTCATACAGCAGCCCCCCCCGCCTCCTCCAGCCTCCACAGCCCCCGGGACACAGCCCCCCCGTATATGACTCGTGTATAAGCCGAGGGGGGGACTTTTCAGCCCAAATTTTGGGCTGAAAAACTCGGCTTATACACGAGTATATACGGTAATTAAAATGTAAAGTTTGCTGCTACTGATACGGCCAGAGCTAAGGGATGGGGTATTCGGACACCGGGGCTACGGTGTGGGGAGTCACGGATGGTCAGGACCCCGGTGCCGTGCCCTGGTGATCAATTAGAATAGATGTTGATGTTAATGGTGGGGATTAAAGGGGTTATTTACAGGGGATCGTGACGCCACCTGTAGTGTCCGGTAAGATGGTAGCGGCGCTGCCAGCCGGCCGCTGAGGTGATGGTTGAGGCAACTAAGTGTGGTACAGCTCCCCACAGGTGGAGCTTTACCTCAGGGCAGCTATAGTGGTGAGACGGTGAGGGAGGACAGTGATGGTAATGGTGGTGCTGCAGTTCTGGGCATCTCCCCTGTCAGGGACCCGCACATCATCCGTATCACTCATGATGAGGCCCCCCTAGTTAATTGCTGCCAACCTGTAAGATAAAACAGATTTCTCCAGCCGTCGATGGCTCTGCAGAGGGAGCGGGGCACCTTGGGTCTCTCCGGAGCAGGGAGCTGCGCTTTGAGAATCTCCGGCAGAGTGGAGGGGGCGTGGCTTATCTTCCTGCTCTTTCTCCTGCTGTGACGCAGCTGTAATTTCTGAGGCGCTGTAATGGCGGCCACACAAACAGTCAATTAAAGTCTTAAGGTGCACTTCACCTGGTTTACCAGGCCGGTTCAATCCTGTTCGTGACGCCAGAAAAAAATGATGCGGCCAGGGCTAGGGGGGTACTCGGTCACCGGGTCTGCTGAGTAGGGAGTCACGGGTGGACGGGATCCCGGTGCCGTGCCCTGGGGATCATTTGAAGGGGGATGAAGGAATTATTTACAGGGGAACGTGACGCCACCTCTAGTGTCTGGTAATCTGGCACCGGCGCTGCCAGCCGGCCGCTGAGGTGATGGATGGGGCAGCAAAGTGTGGTACAGCTCCCCACAGGTGGAGCTTTACCTCAGGGCAGCAATAAAAAAAGATGGTGAGGGAGGGCAGTGATGGAGGATGATGGTGAGGAAGGGCAGTGATGAGGTCCTTTCTGGCACAATGGTGAATTATAGCTGTTAAACAGGCACACAGACACACAGGGATGGTTGTTTCGGAACCTTTTTACTGGTGGTCACATAACAGGTACAATCCAGAGTACTATCCAGGTCCCTGGTGCAATTTAGGACTATCACCTTGGAAGGTTATGAGGCCTCCTTTATCTCTGTGCTCTGCATTGAGGGATGAGTCCTGCCTGAGCCTGACCCCTCCACTTCTTTATTATCTTAAACTATCAATGAGGTCCTCCTGTGGGGTCCCGATTTCTTCTGTGGCCCCTGGTCGTGTGTTTGGTTAGTTTAATGTCTCTTTTTCTCTATACTCAGGGTTAAACTCCTCCTGAGTTTGCTGGGCTTTCTACTGCGGCTCTGCAGGCCCGCAGCATCGGACTCCAGTGTCCGGTTGTTCCCTATCTCCTCTACTTGCCTCCAGACCCTTCCCTGGGGTATGAACAGTCGACAATTGTCCCTTCTGGTTCTGGCCTATGTCCTTTACCAGAGACCAGCAGCCCTGCCTCCTCCTTTCTCCTCTCCTCACACGAACTAACTGCCAACTGGTCTCCGGGGACTAACTGTCTCCTCCTCTCAGCCTGGATCTTCTTAAAGGGTAGCTGTCAGTCCTTCCTTCCACCAGTGTAACCTGTGGCAATCCCCTGCAGGGGTGCCACACTACGATAGAGCTGGAAGTGCTCTGACATGCCCTAAAGCACTTACAGCTATGACAAATATATCAATTTTATTAGGGTGTCGGCACCTAAAGGTAACCTGTCACCCCCTTTGGGCATTTTAAACTATGCCCACCAGCATTTACATGATGTAAATGGGGTTCTAGTAACCCCTGTATATGTGCCCAGACTGGCCCCTCATTCTGAAATATGAACTTTTATCATGTCCAGAGCTGGCCTCCTCCTAAGACCGGTAGGATGCTGTTTAGACCAGGTGGATGGTGCTCTTGCTGCCCCTCCAGGTTGCTAAACCCGCCCTGCACTTTTTACATTTCCCACCCCTCCTCTGGCTGGCGTGGTGAGTGACAGCCGCACTCGTACCAGCACAGTGGAGCGGGTGTCCGCGGTGCATTGAACAGTGCCGATGTCTCGCAAGACTTCACCAATCTCACGAGACGTCGGCAAAACACACAGACTGTGCAAGTGCGGCTGTCTGTGCCGACATATCGTGAGATTTGTGAAGTCTCGCGAGAGATTGGCACTGTTCAATGCACCGCGGACACCCGCTCCACTGTGCTGGTACGAGTGCTCCTGTCACTCACGGCGCCAGCCAGAGGGGAAGACATTTGAAAACTGCAGAGCGGGTTTAGCAGCCTGGAGGGGCGGCGAGAGCACCATCCACCTGGTCTAAACAGCATCCTCCCGGTCTCAGTAGGTGGTCAGCGCTGACATAATAAAAGTTCATATTTCAGGTATGAGGGGCCAGTCTGGGCACATACAGGGGTTACTAGAAACCCATTTACATCATGGGTGGGGATGACAAAGTACAGGTGCTTATTTACAATGATGGTCCAGCCAATGTGAGGGGATGGGGAGTAGATAAAAGCTGCATGATTGGCCACCAGCCAATCTGTGTAGAGCTCTTGGGTCTGGTGCAATTTGACATAGAATTATGTTCAGAGCAATAGTGAATACCCCATGTCTAAATGACTACAATTAGGGAGATTGATAGGCTAACCAGATGTGTTTTTAGGGAGCGCCTGAATATGTGTAAGTTGTGGATGGTCCTAATTTCTTGGGTAGAGCATTCCAGAGGATTGGTGCAGCTCCAGAGAAGTCTTGGAGTCGGGAATGGGAGGTTCGGATTAATGCAGATGTTAGTCTAAAGTTGCTTCCAGAGCAAATGGGACAGGTGGAGTGATACAGAGATGATGGTAGAGAGGTAGGGGGGTGCTGCACCATGAAGAGCTTTGTGGGTGAGAACAAGCAGTTTGAATGGTTTCAGATTTTATCTCTTCTAGGAACCTTGGACAATGATCTTTGGATCTTGTTCTTTTTACACCGCTTATCCATAAAGTAATTCCTTGTAAAAATTGTCAGACTAACTGAAGCATGTTGTAGTGGGGTGAAGTTCAAAATAGTGAGGCTTAGTAGGAAACTGTCCCAGACAAGGAAATACCATACTTCAGATGTTTCTAAGAATCTATTGATTTAAAGACTTGCCCTTTAGTTCATTGTTTCTTCTTTTACTAAACAATTATTACCAGCTTTTTGTGTTTCTATGACACAATTCTTGAGGCCTCATTAGCATATTATGGCCAAAGTGCTTCCACAATTCACCCAAAAGCCACACCGCTTGAGGTTAGTTTAGTCAGAGCCCAACTGGGGGAAGCCTCAAGGTTTTAATTTCAAGCAGCATTGGCCTAAAGCAGGGGTAGGGAACCTTTTGGAAATTTGTACCATAATCCGGGTGCTGCACTTAATTATCAGCTTGAAAATTAGCCTTTTATATTTTGTCAATTACCTTACCCCTAATGTGTCTGGAGCGGCTTCTCTTTGATGTGGCTGTTCTGTTAGGTGAGATTGATCTTATTTCTTCTCACAGCTGCTTTTCCAGGTTTGTGCATGTCTATAACACAGTCAGCTTTGTGATAATAATTTTTGTAAAGCATATATATCATATAGGAAACACTAGGACTGGTATACATACATCACATAGGAGACGCTGAGACTTCTGTATATACATCCCATAGGAGACAATGGGACTGCTGTATATACATCATACTGAAGACGCTGAGGGAATATACATTGGTAGGAGCATGTTCAGCACTAGCAATGATGGGAGTCTATATATCACTGGAGATGGTGGGAGAATAGTCAGCACTGGGGAGGACAGGGGACACGAACAGCAATGGAAATGGGGGAATGGGCAGCACTGGGGACAGTGTGGGCATATAAATCACTGGGGATGCATGGGCATATATATCACTGGGGAGGCTGGGCAAATACAGCACTGGGGAGGCTATGGGCATATACAGCACTGGGGAGGGCTGGAGGCACATACAGCACTGGGGAGGGCTGGGGGCACATACAGCATTGGGGAGGGCTGGGGGCACATACAGCACTGGGAGTGCTGGGGCACATACAGCACTGGGGAGGGCTGGGGGCACATACAGCACTGGGGAGGGCTGGGGGCACATACAGCACTGGGGAGGGCTGGGGGCACATACAGCACTGGGGAGGGCTGGGGGCACATACAGCACTGGGGAGGGCTGGGGGCACATACAGCACTGGGGAGGGCTGGGGGCACATACAGCACTGGGGAGGGCTGGGGGCACAAACAGCACTGGGGAGGGCTGGGGGCACATACAGCACTGGGGAGGGCTGGGGGCACATACAGCACTGGGGAGACTGGGGGCACATACAGCACTGGGGAGGCCTCTGGTCATATACATCACTGGGGGGAGGCTTGGAGCTATATATGTCACTGGGGAGGCCTGGGGTCCAATACAGCATTGTGGATGGTGGGGGCATATACATCACTGTGGAGGCTGGGGACATATATATAGCACTGGGGATGGTGGAGGTATATACAGTAGTAGGGAGGACTGTGGGTATATATAGCATTGGCGAGGGCTGGGGACATATACAGTTGTGGCCAAAAGTATTGACACCCCTGCAATTCTTTCAGATAATACTCAGTTTCTTCCTGAAAATGATTGCAATCACAAATTCTTTGGTATTATTATCTTCATTTAATTTGTCTTCAATGAAAAAACACAAAAAGAATTGTCCTAAAACCAAATTGGATCTAATTCCACACCAAACATAAAAAAGGGGGATGGACAAAAGTATTGGCACTGTTAGAAAAAACATGTGATGCTTCTCTAATTTGTGTAATTAACAGCACCTGTAACTTACCTGTGGCACCTAACAGGTGATGGCAATAACTAAATCACACTTGCAGCCAGTTGACATGGATTAAAGTTGACTCAACCTCTGTCCTGTGTCCTTGTGTGTACCACATTGAGCATGGAGAAAAGAAAGAAGACCAAAGAACTGTCTGAGGACTTGAGAAACCAAATTGTGAGGAAGCTTGAGCAATCTCAAGGCTACAAGTCCATCTCCAAAGACCTGAATGTTCCTGTGTCTACCATGCGCAGTGTCATCAAGAAGTTTAAAGCCCGTGTCACTGTTCAAGTTCAAGCTGCCCTGCAGTCCGAGGGTACAACAGTGTCAACCCATACTATCTGTCGGCGTCTGAATGAAAAGTAACTGTATGGTAGAATACCCAGGAAGACCCCACTTCTTACCCCGAGACATAAAAAAGCCAGTCTGGAGTTTGCCAAAGCTTACTGAGAAAGCCTAAAACGTTTTGGAAGAATGTTGTCTGGTCAGATGAGCAAAAGTAGAGCTTTTTGGGCAAAGGCATCAACACAGAGTTTACAGGAGAAAAAAGAGGCATTCAAAGAAGAGAACACGGTCCCTACAGTCAAACATGGCGGAGTTTCCCTGATGTTTTGGGGTTGCTTTGCTGCCTCTGGCACTGGACTGCTTGACTGTGTGCATGGCATTATGAAGTCTGAGGACTACCAACAAATTTTGCAGCCTGATGTAGGGCCCAGCCTGTCGACAATAAGGTCAACCTTCAGCTCCTTGTGACTGCATGGTTACAAGGTATCAGTGCATTGTTATTTTACAATTTTAGGCCCAAACAATACTTACTCTCACATTTTTCAGCCCCTGGAAATGTTCTGTGAATCCTATAATTAATCTAATGAATGATGCAAACCAGCATTTCAGAGCTGTCCTGGAAACTTCATTGAATAATTAGGACAACAGCAAAAGCTTTGGCACTCGTTAAATATAACCAGTGATTGTTAAACCTTGTAAATATTAACTTTAAACTTACTACATATCTGCTACCTATAGGCAAAACTTTTCAACGGTCTAAGCTTTTAAAGTGTACCTGTCACCAGGTTTGGGTATTTGAAACTAAAAGCCTTACCTTCTGCAGCACCTATGCCGCATTTTAAAAAGGTGGCTATTATGCCCTAACTCCCTCTGTACACTGTATAAATACATTTTGAAAAATTCCCGCCCTGTATTATAACTACCTGTTTCCGGTCTGATGAACTTGATTGCAGTTCGGTCCGTCCCACCTCTCCTCGCCGTCCATCCTGCCTCTCCTTGCCCTCCAGTAGTCTCTTCGTCTGATTGATATCTGAATTGCTTGCCTGTTCAGAGGCTTCTACGGATTGCGCAGGCGCACTGTGCGCTTGCACAGGGACTTTAGTGGTTCGCGCATGCACAGCACAGTTTTAGGCTCTGCCCGCAGTAGGGCAAAGCACAGTGCGCCTGAGCGATCCGTAGAAGCCTCTGTGCAGGTGCACGGTTCAGATGTCACTCAGAAGAAAAGGCTGTCAGTGAGGAGAGGAGAGGCGGGATGGACTGCAAGGAGAGGCGAGACAATTGAGCTGAAATCAAACGCATCGGACTGGAAATAGGCTGTCATGTGTTCACTGCTTTGCAGTACTTGAGTGCTTCTACTGTGATTAAATCTGAGTGCTTTTCCTTAGTCTGCTGTGTGCAGTTCTGCAGGTGGAGGGGTGAGTCATAGGATTTAGGTAGAGGTGGAAGGGTGTGTCTTATTATTCAGATCTCCACTCCCCCAGCCTTGAAATAGCTCCACTTCCCTCCACTAGGCGTCGCAGATAGAGCTCATTTCTACTTGGACCCTGTGCTGTGAAATCGTGCTGTGCTGAACTGCCGTTGAGTTCCATTAAATCTGCTGGGTTTTCCCGGTTCATGGATGGAGGTAAGGAATCTTAGCCTAGGGCTGATCAGGAGCGAAGGGCTAGGGTGGCGATGAACCTTTTCACCTTCAGAAGTACCTTCCGGAACAGGGCTAGTCAGGGACCCCAAGTCCAGGGTTATACTCAGGGCTGTGGAGTCGGTAAGACACAGTTGTGACTCCGACTCCGACTCCTGGATTTTATCAGGTTCCGACTCCGACTCCGACTCCTTTCATAAATGGCCACTTCGTAACAATAAATTTACTGTTGTAAAATATTAACATGGAGCTTATTCAGTTTCTCACCATCATATAAATAATCAGACCACTTAGAGCAAACACTATATTTATTAGATACAATTAGAATATACCAAATAACTTTTATAAACTTTTCAAAACTGTAAGTAAATTTCAATAAACCCTGTTATTCTGTTAATAAGAAATCTATACATTTGTCCTCAGAAAAAGTATAGCCTCTGTCAGATCCTCCTTCATGGATGCCCTCAAGTCTGATCTAATTATTTTGAGAGCAGAGAACAACCTCTCTACACTAACTTGGGTTGGTGGCAAAGCAGTAACCACTCGGGCAACATCTCTGACAATGTCAGGATACAGGGAATCGCTTGTTGCACTGTTATTTTTGATGAACGATCAAATTTCTCAATCTCTTTTAGTGCACATGAAAAATTCTGCTGAAATGTACTGGCTGTGTTCTTTGATGGGGATGACTCTTCCATGCGGGAACGCTTTGCACGGTCCTTGTGATCCAAATATTTTTCGATATTAAATTCTTCATCAGTTGATGATGAGGGTGAAGATGTGGCAGGACGATCAAATTCTTCTTGTTCCTCCTGACTGTTTTGCAATCCTTTCATCCTTACTGCTATTTCAAACAGAGCTTCTTTTCCTTTACTCAGCTGTTGATCATCTAGAAGAATCCGATGCATTGGGTCTACATAAACAGCTGCCAAAAGAATGTTATTTTGTAATAGTAGCTCCTCTCTCCGTTTCATTGATGTAGCAATGCCACTTGCAATTAACCCTCCTCTTTGGGACAGGCGAAGCATCAGGTTCCTCCACTCCTTTAAGAAAATACCTGGAGTTAAGTCCTCTGCTTGTAATTTTTTAGTCACTGTAAATGGGTGCTCTAGCAATTTTTCCAGCTCAGTCACCTGATTCCACTGACTTTCATTTAGCGTCAGTTGAGGGTTAGCCATGTCTACAAGAAAGGTTTTCAGTTCAACCAAGCGCTGAATCATTAAGTAAGTACTGCCCCATCGTGTGGCTTGATCAATAATTGCCCCTTTTCCAGCACGTCTCTTCAAAATTGAGTCAACTTTAGGGGTTCTGGCAACAGTAGCCAATTTTCTCACCTTGCCAATCAGTGCAGCAGCATGTCCTTCTTGCAGACTGTCTCTTATAGCCAGCTGTAGCGTATGCACAACACAGCGCATGTGATGAATGAAAGATCGCATTGACACAGTTTCAACAAGATCATCTAAACTATCATGTAGCAGTTCATCTGAAGCAACTTCAGTTTGCTCCTCAGTTATACTGTGTTCCTCTATTTCAAACATTTCTGTGTCCGTGGACCCAGAATGTTCTTCTAGCTGCTGGTCACCATCATTACTCTCATTCATTAGCTTAATAGTACTTATCATATTTGAAGCATTGTCAGTTACGACAGAAAGAACTTGCTCTTTTTTAAGTTCATAGTCTTGCAGAACCTTTTCCACCAAGGCCTGGAGAAACTCACTGGTGTGATGAGCTTTGGTGTCTTTTACTGCCAATGTTTTGGTAATTATTTCATTTTTGTCACAAACAAACCGGACATTGATGGCAAAATAGTTCACTCTGTGACGTGTGCAGGCATTCATTTTAAGAAACAGAAAGCGTCCCTTGAGAGTTTTTTTAAGTTCTTCCTTTTGTTTAAAAGCTTCTTCGATTACTAATTTTCTAATACTCTCTCTCTCCAGAGAAACACCAAGCTTGCGGGCCATTTCTCCATTCAAACACATAAAAGCTGGTCGTGAAAATAATGAAATAGGCACACTATCCTTTACAACAAGCTCTATGATCTGTTTTTTAAATGTATCTACTGTCATTGTCACAGTAACTTTGTCACTGACAAAATATCTTGCAACTGATGGCTGCAAAGTTCTCTGCTCCTTTGCTTGACCGGAAGAGCTGGGCACTGGTTCTTTGGTTTGGATGCAGTCTTTCTCATCCACTGCTTTCAGTACTTCTGGATGGAAGCGCTGTAAATGTCTCTTTAGATTAGAAGCTCTGGTAGGAGCATTTTTATCTTTGCCTGAAAATGCACTTATCTTCGCTTCACAGCTTTTGTTTTCGTCTGGATCATTTGTCATACACTGACAGACATAATGTTTTCTATCTTGAGTGATGGTGAAATGTTCAAATACAGCTGATTTAATGTGATGCTTCTTTGACATTCTCAGGTTTTTAATTCTGCATTCACAATCCAAATGACAATTGTTTTTCCTAAAAACAATTGTACAAAATTATTGCCAGGTCGTACAACTGATATACTGGTCAGTAATACTGTTATTATTCCTCATGTACTCACAGTTAACTGATGCAAAGTTTGTGGATAATACTTCTTACAGTCTTCCTCTTCTTCTGAGTAGCAGGCAGCTGTGAGATGCTTGGAAGATGCACACCGGCTAGTATGATCTAGTCTAGACGAGGAGGAGCCAAGTTACTACTAAGAATTTGCAACACATTTTCACTTTCAGTTTCATACATTGTAAGTAGGGGGGTTGGGGCAGCATGAAGTTAACCAAGTATAAGAATAGATAAGGGCAGTGGAGAACAGTGACACACAAGAAGTAAGAAATGTCTCTATCTCCAGCAGAACTGTTTATCACTGTTGTTCATAGTTTGATAGAACATAAAAATTTGAGTAACATTTATAAAATTAATATGAAAGTTCAATTATGAAATATTAATACATTTTTTTTAAAGCTGGAGTCGGAGTCGGTACATTTCTACCGACTCCGACTCCGGCCAAAACTAGCTCCGACTCCGACTCCACGACTTCGACTCCGACTCCACAGCCCTGGTTATACTAGCTCCCCTGAATACCCTTGCCCAACTTACCATCTTGCCTCCTGATTCCCTATCCGCTATACCACCCCGTGACATGAATTGCGACACACAATTTTATCTGAAGCCATTATGGCTTCAACATGAGCTTTTGCATGCCTGGTTCAGGACTTCTCTGATGAGGTTGCTATTCTGCGGAAGCAGGTGATTCAGCAGCTACAAGAAGTTGTTGAGTATCTGGCCGAGGCTCACATTCTGGCTGTACCAGAACCAAATATATCTCTCACTGACCGATTTTTGTGAGGGAGAGATAAGCTTATTGTTTTCAGGGAGGCCTGTAAGTTATACTTCAGGCTTCGCCCTCCTTCTTTGGGGAGCGAGGAATAGTACGTGGGGATTATACTCTCCATTCTCAAGGGGGATCCCTAGGCTTGGGCATTCTCCCTGTTGACCGATTCTTCATCTATGCGGTTGGTGTATGAGTTTTTTGTGGCTCTGGCCCTGGTGTATTGTGACCTTGATGGCGTTTCCTTAGCTGAGTTAAAACTACATTTAAGCTCAGGCAGGGAGTGTGACTGGCCAACCAGAAATGCTCTGAGTTCAGGAGATGGGCCACTGACACTCAGTGAAATGATCCTGCTCTGAAGAGAGTCAGTTCCGTCTGGGGTTGTCTGATTGGCTACAAGACTCCATGGCTCAGTACTCTGCTCCATAATCAATGGAGGCTGCTAGGGCTGAGCAGGAGCGATGGGCTAGGGTGGCGACCCTCACTTTCTCACCTTCAAAGGTACCTTCGGGAACAGGGCTAGTCAAGGACTAGCTCCCCTTAACGCCCCTGCCCACCTTACCATCTTGCCTTCTGATTCCCTATCCGTTATACCACCCCGTGACACAGGCAATTACCAGTGGTGTAACTTCAGGCCCAGGGGCCCCCGATTCGAAAGCTCCAACGGGGCCCGCAATTATCACAAATCTTTAATAACATTAGGCTTTTTCTATAGGCCAAGGGGAATTTTGGGGCCCCCTAGGCTGTAGGGCCCTGGTGCGATTGCAACCCCTGCACCTGTGGTAGTTACGCCCCTGGCAATTACAATACAGGGTGTAAAGTTTTTAAAAGTTGGCACGCTTAGATTCAGATACCCAAATCTGGTGACAGGTTCACTTTAATACAAGTAGTTAAATTCAACATTTTTGAATCTCTACAGTTACTTGGTTTTAAGTGGATATTTTCATCACCAAGACATTATTTAATTATTGAGAATTATATTTGCATGCTTTGCTGTTGGTGTAATTTATTTGACATAAGTCCAGAACATCAGTTTACTAGAGCAACTGTGACATATAAGTGTATGTTCATCTTTGAAGTTTATATACTGAATTACACAGGAATTGTTTGCAGTAGCAGTGAGCCTTTGGAACTATGCCACATTTTATTGTGATGGTTACCATATTTTTCAGATTATAAGACGCACTTTTGTTTCCCCCAAACTGGGGGAAAAACAGGGGTGTATCTTAAAATCCGATTAAAAAAAAAAATCTTACTGAGGGGGAATATGAGGTGGGGGGGGGGGGGTGTGGAGCGGGAGTGCCCGATGTGGTTTTCATGGGGCCAGGGAGGTTGGGGGCCAAGGCAGGAGCTGCGGAGGTGTCGCGCTGGTCTCCGGCGGGCGCCGCCATTATTATTTCCTAGCATGCATTGCCAGTCTGGCAATACATGCTCTAGTGTCTAGAAATGGCCACGGATCGCGGTCTGCGCCGCGACCATTTTTTATATAGATACTCTAGTTTCCAGACTTCAAGAAAGTGGCGGTGGCGCATGCGCAGACCGTGATCCGCAGCCATTTCTAGACGCTAGAGCATGTATTGCTAGACTGGCAATGCATGCTGGCAAATAATAATGGCGGCGCCCACTGGAAACTGGCGCAACATACCCTGCAGCCCCTGGCTTGGCCCCCAACCTCCCTGGCCCCATCAAAACCGCATCATGCACCACCACAACCCTCCCACGATAAGACTTGGGGGGCTATGTACCAAGAAGTAAGATATGTATGTTCCCCATTATTATTATTATTATTATTTATTCATATAGCGCCATTGGTTCCATGGCGCTTTACATAAGAAGTGAGGGTAACAAGGACAGGTACGGTACATATGAACAGTCAGTGCTTGCTGATACACGACGGGAGAGGACCCTGACCACAAGGGTTCACAGTCTACAGGGGTGGGGGAGGACACGATATGGGGGGAAAGTGCCAAGTGTGTGGTGGAGCGGTGCTGGGTCTCATCATAGGTTGTAGGCTTGTTGGAATAGATGAGTTTTCAGGTTCTTTTTGAAGCTCTTAAGGGTAGGCGAGTGTCTGATGTGCTGGTGGAGAGAGTTCCAGAGTCTAGGGGAGGCGCGGGAGAAGTCTTGTATGCGGTTGTGGGAGGATGAGATGAGGGGGGAGGAGAGGAGGAGTTCTTGTGAGGAGCGTAGGTTGCGTGCAGGTTGGTATCGGGAGACCATGTCGGAGATGTAAGGGGGGGGGCAGGTTGTGGATGGCTTTGTAAGTCATGGTTAGGATTTTAAATCGAGATCTTTGGGGGGTGGGGAGCCAGTGAAGTGCCATGCAGAGAGGGGAGATAGGGGAATAGCGAGGAGGCTGGTGGATTAGACGGGCAGCTGAGTTTAGGATAAAGCCGAGGGGTGCAAGGGAGGAGGCAGGGAGACCGGTGAGCAGTAGGTTGCAGTAGTCAAGGCGGGAAATGATGAGGGCGTGGATGAGCGTTTTGGCAGTGTCATAATTAAGAAACGGGCGGATACTTGAGATGTTCTTGAGTTGGAGTTGGCAGGAGGTGGGGAGGGCTTGGATGTGGGGCTTGAAGGAGAGGGAGGAGTCGAGGGTGACCCCGAGGCACTTTGCATGGGGGACTGGGGAGAGGGAGCAGTCGTTGACTAGGATTGACAGGTCTGGTAGAGGGGGAGGGCGGCTGGGGGGGAAGACAATGAACTCTGTTTTGTCCATGTTCAACTTGAGGAAGCGAGCAGAGAAGAAGGATGAGATGGTGGACAGGCAGTGGGGAATTTTAGACAGAAGGGAGGTGATGTCAGACCCGGAGAGGTAGATCTGGGTGTCGTCGGCGTAGAGATGGTACTGGAGGCCATGGGACTCAATGAACTGACCTAGGCCGAGGGTGTAGATGGAGAAAAGTAGCGGTCCGAGTACCGATCCCTGGGGGATGCCAACAGTAAGGGGGTAGGACGAGGAAGAGGTGTGGGAGTGGGTGACGCTGAAAGTGCGGTCCGTAAGGTATGAGGAGATCCAGGAGAGGGCGAGGTCAGTGATGCCAAGGGATTCTAGGATTTGGAGTAGGAGGGAGTGGTCGACTGTGTCGAAGGCGGCGGATAGGTCGAGGAGGAGGAGGACAGAGTAGTGTTTTTTTCTCTTCGCGGTCAGGAGGTCATTGGTGACTTTAGTAAGGGCTGTTTCGGTGGAGTGGTGAGGTCGGAAACCCGATTGCAGGCGGTTGAAGAGGGAGCGGGAGGATAGGTAGGAGGACAGTTCAGAGTGGACGTGTTGTTCAAGTAGTTTGGAAGCGAAAGGGAGAAGAGATATTGGGCGGTAGTTGGCGACAGATGATGGGTCGAGGGAGGGTTTTTTGAGGATGGGTGAGATCAAGGCGTGTTTGAACGATGAGGGAAAGACGCCAGTAGTGAGTGATAGGTTGAAGATGTGGGTTAGGGCAGGGATGAGGACAGTGGTGAGGTTTGGGATGAGATGGGAGGGGAGTGGGTCGAGTTCGCAGGTGGTGAGGTGAGATCGTGACAGGAGGGCGTAGAGCTGGGCTTCAGTCACATTGGAGAAACTTCCTTTGGTCGAGGAGGATTGGGCGGTAATGGGGGTGGGCTGGGGGGACGTTGGGCCAAAGCTTTCTCTAATTTTATCAATCTTGTGTTTGAAGAAGGTGACGAAGTCGTCGGCGGAGATGAGGGGGGAAGGAGGAGGTGCCGGGGGACGGAGAAGGGAGTTGAAGGTTTTGAATAGTTGTTTGGGGTTTCGGGACAGTGTGTTGATTAAAGAAGAGAAATAGGTTTGCTTTGCGGCGGTGAGGGTGTCCTTGAAGTTGGAGAGGGATTGCTTGTACATGGTGATTTCTTCCATCTCCGTTTAGCGACCCTGGATGTTCGGCGAAGTTCTTTTGTGAGAGAGGTGAGCCAGGGTCGTCTGTGTGTGCGGGTTTTTTCTGGCACATAAACCAGGATGGGGGCATGGAAACTAGGATGGGGGCATGGATTCCAGGATGGGGGCATATATATCGGGAAGGCGCATATATACCAGGATGGGGGCATGGATACCAGGAGGAGGACCATATATATATTAGGAGGACACATATGCCAGGATGGGGGCATGGATACCAGGAGGGGGCACATATACTGAAGGACTTATGCTTTCATTGTTAAAAACTATGAGTCATAAAAATATGTTTTTGCTGCTTGTAAATTACTCACCCTCTTGGCTTTTTACCTATTTTGTTACAATACAACCTGTGTTTAAATATTTTTGTAATCCAATTTTTGTGTGATGCATCAGCATTAGGCTGGCTACACACCACGTTTTTGGGGATCCGTGCGTATCCGTTTTGAAATGGACAGGCAGGGATCCGTTTTGGCCTCCCATGTATCGCTATGGGCACAGATTGGTCCTATACGGCCATTCGTTTGTGTCAATTCTGTTAAGGATCTGTTTGTGTCATGTTTTTTCCTGTACCCAGAATCTGAAACTGCTCCGATTTTGGGTGCAGCGGACAAAAACGGACAGAAACAAATCCAGCATGGCCACGGCACTTAACATGGCAGTCTATGGAGATGGGTCCGGGAAGCGCTCCTTTTGTTTTATGGTTCTCTCCTTAATGACTAGTGTCATTTTATGTGGCAGTATCTCTGGAACGCTTCAATGAATCCCAGTGAATATGAGATCATTTTTTTCAGGACACAGTGTACTTTATGTAACTGGTAGATTTAGGTCGATATTTTTTTGTGCTTATTTGTGAAAATATTGGAATTTTGCCAAAAATGTTTAAACTTTTATAATTTTCAAACTTTTTATTTTATAACTTTTTATTCTATATCCTTAAAACAGTTATGCTGTACAAAATTATCAATAAATTACATTTTGCATATGTCTACTTTACATCTACATAATGTTTCAAAGCTGATATTATTTTATTAGTATGTTAAAAGGGTTGACAGTTTAGCAACAATTTGACATTTTTTCAAAAAATGTACAAAATCTTACTCAGATTTAAATGGAATTTGAGGACCTATATAGTGGAAACAACCCATAAGTAATACCATTTTAAAAATGGACAAAAGAGGTAATTCAAGTGTCCAAACAGGGAAATGATTAGTTAAAAGTCAGTTATTTATTTCATATATTAAAAGTTCATATTACAGCGATGTTAAGCCATTGGACAGAGCAGTCATGAGTCAGGCTGTCCGCTGAAACGCGTTGGATTTTGAAATCTTGCTGCATGTGATGGCTTAACATCGCTGTAATATGGACTTTTAATGTATGAAATAAATATCTAACTTTTAACTACTCATTTACATGTCTGGACGCTGGAATTACCTCTTTTCTCTCATCTCCTGCCTGGACCTGAGTTGCTCCTTGCTTCAGCTGTGAATCCATCTGAGCTTCCTACATACAGACAACATTGAGTTGTTTCCCAGAGTGTGCTTCTGTCATTCGTCAAGATACGGTAAGCTCTGACTACTGATATGTATCTGGTTAGCAGGTCCATTAAGGGTGTATCCGGGAGCCTCTATCATAGTAAATGCTGCAAATTTCTCCTACTGACAACACAGCACCATAGATTTGAACAACCCTTCTATGCATGCGGAACCTTGGAATCTCTACTAAAAGGGTAAAAGCTGACTAGTGATATGTCGATGGCGACTGATCCAACACAAGGAGCCGGCTCCCTGCTGTGAATGAAAGGAGCCGATACACAAGTGTGAGCCACTAAATTCATTTAATCCTCTATCAGGGACCAAGTGTCTTTCGGTCCGCGCCGCTGCTCCAATGAGTATCAAAAAACACTGGAGTGCTTTGAAACAAGATATCTTCAGTTTTATTTTCCAACGCGTTTCGGAGCTAACACCCAGCTCCTTCCTCAGGTCATTCCCTGAGGAAGGAGCTGGGTGTTAGCTCCGAAACGCGTTGGAAAATTAAACTGAAGATATCTTGTTTCAAAGCACTCCAGTGTTTTTTGATACTCATTGGAGCAGCGGCGCGGACCGAAAGACACTTGGTCCCTGATAGAGTTTCACCCCCACGATTGTGGAAGTGCGGTCCCGGCTGCGGCTGCTGTGTTTGAGCGATCAAGCTAGTTGTGGGCTTCACAACTAAATCAGGTGAGCAGTTTTCATACTGTATGGGATTTGATTCCTATTGAGGATAAGACCCTATGCGCATTCTCATTTTATAGATACAAATTCATTTAAAGGGATCCTGTCACCCCCAAAACACCTCTAAACCTATTAAAAGCTGTCCCTAGAGCATATTAACACTTTCCCTACACTCCTTTTAGCTCCTCAATGCACCTAGTCAAAGTGAATAAAAACGTTTTATAAGTACCTCATTACTGATGATAATGAGTGACTATGCTATTCATAGTCACTCATCCAGACTGCCCCTCTTCTTCATATCACGCCTGAATCTACAGCCCAGATTCAAATTCGCGCCTCCCTGCACGCTTCCCCGCTGTGCCCTGTGTCGTCCGAGGCTGCAGTGCAGGCTGCTATCACATAGTAAAAATGCTTTTTTATAATAAGTAGTTTTTTGTTACCATGTTATGAGAGCTGTAATTTTTTTCATTTTTTGGAGACGACAGCTCTATGATGGCTTATTTTTTGTGCGACAAATTGAAATTTTTTTTCGGTACCATTTTGGGATATACTATATTTTTGATTGCTTTTTATTCAGGCGTTTCAGACACAGAATAAATAAAAACTATCAACTCAATGGTCGGTAAAAGTGATATGGCTAACTGATTCTCCACTGTTGGTACAATTATAGTGATACCAGACAGAAATATAGATTTTTATATGCCCTGCTACTTTTACATACAGGTGCATCTCAATGAATTAGAATATCATCAAAAAGTCATTTTTTTCAGTAATTCAATATAAAAAGTGAAACACATACCATTTTTTTTGGACTATAAGATGCACCGGTCTATAAGATGTATCGGACTATAAGACGCACTCAGATTTTAGAGGAGGAAAATAGGGAAAAAAATTAAGTAAAAAATGTGGTTATAATAAACTGTCGGGGGATCTGCTGTTGACACTGCTATGGAGCGAATGTCTCCATCCTTAGCCCTTTGCAGGTAATATGTCCCCCATCCCGGATATAGCCTCCCATCCTGATATATAGCCCCCCCATCTTGGTATATAGCCTCCCATCCTCATATATAGCCCACCCATCCTGGTATATAGCCTTCCATCTTGATATATAGTCTCCCATCCTGGTATATAGTTTTCCATCCTGGTACATAGCCTCCCGTCCTGGTATATAGCCCTCATCCTGGTATATAGCCCCCCCATCCTGGGATATTGCAGTTCTCCATCACTGGATATGGCTCCCCTGGTGCCGCACTCACTGAAATAATAAATAGTGTAACATACCTGTCTACCGCTCCCCTCCATCTCTCCCTCTGCAGCCGCATCGATCTCTTCCTGTCTGTATGTCCCCGGGGTATCCTGTCTTGTGACCAGGATGCTCAGCTATGTCATCACTGTGCAGTGTGAGGGTATTAGTGGACTCACTAGACCAAGGCATGCCTCATTGGCTACGAATTCTTCACTAAAGCCATTGATGGTGGGGTAGGCTTGCACTGGTAGATCGGCAACTGGCACTACAGTTCAAAATGCTGAGACAGGCACAGATGCAGGTAGGACAACCAGAGTTGAAGGCAGACAAGCACAGGCAGGCACAAACTAAGTTCAGGAAGGCACAGCGGAAAGGATAGATGCTGGCAGGCACTGACAGTTTCAGGAAAGAATAGTGAGTTGGTTAGATGCTGGCAAGCATGAGCAGGCACTGGCATGTTCAGGAAGACACAGCAGGTAGGCACTGGATGGAATAGGAGCACAGGTACTGGTTAATACACAGTAGACAGACTCAAGATACAGAGAATCTGACAATTCGCTAAAGAAAGGTAACTAAGACACATTTTAAAGGCACCTCCAACTAAGGGTGGATGCCGTAAATACTCTGCGCCTCTCAGCCATAAGCAATCCTAAGATCCCTGCTTCACATGCATTGGCCCCAGGAGCCAGTAGATGTAGCAGGAACCATGATGACGAGTGCGGAACCGGACCGATGAGAGCATCCTCGCCCCTGACACATGAAGTGCTGGGGCGCTGATGTTCTAACAGCATGTTATTTTACTCTGCATAAAAAAGAAGCACAGATAGCATGGTATTACTGCGTGTATTGTAGAACGTCGCATTTTGGACACAGTGAAAACCCGCTATGTCCAAAACGCTCCTAATCCTGATCATGGACACTCACCCTTATAGGTCTTGCAGTCTTTCTTTTGGAATTTATATGTGCAAATAACCTTTCCAGAGAGGAAAAAGACTCCAACTCTAGCCCCAACTATTGGGGTAACAATAAAAGTCAGTATCGACTGTCTAACAAACGTTGTCATATGACTTAAAGTATGACCATCTTTTTAATTTTTATTTAATAAATCATTAGTATACATGAAAATAAGCAACTTTGTAATATATCTTATCAGACAAATTTGTTTCTTTCTCTGCCAGAATTGATAAGTTATCAAAATTCTCAATTCTGAGGTAAAATCTGTATTCAGTGAAGACTTTCCCATTTGCAGACTTGAAGAAAGAAAACAGGGCACTGGGTCCTATCTTCGAGCAATTATTCCATTATGTGGGTTTGCGACACACCCGAACGGTGTTGCTCAGCTCAACCACAAGTGTAATCAATACTGTCAGAAAGAAGAACGGCACTCACCGAGTTGCAGGCATATGGTTCATTTATTCAGTCCATATCTGGGTTACACACACAGGGAGGGAGGGGGTGCAGAGCTGGATGACAATCGACTGTTTCACTCAGTCAGAGCTTCAACAGGTCCAAGTAAAATCTGTATTCAGTGAAGACTTTCCCATTAGTGAGATAGGAGATGACAGCTGTTGCTGATGAGATTCTATGTAGATAGAAGAGTGAGGAGGGGGTGGAGCTCTGCCTCTAGCTCCTCCCTCTGCCTCTAGCTCTTCCCTCTGCCTCTAGCTCCACTCTCTGTCTCTAGCTCCTCTCTCTGCCTCTAGCTTCTGATCCATTCTGGCAGAGAAAGAAGCAGACGTCTCTGATGAGATATATTACAAAGTTGCTTACATTCATGTATACTATTGATTTATGAAATAAAAATTTAATTCACATTTTCGCTTAAAGATTAGAATCCAAAACAGCCAGTATGTTTGCAGATACGTCTCAGAGTGTCTTAGCGACTGGAGTAAGATATCTGTAGTAAGAAATGCCACAGCTCATCATGAGTCAAGCTATGACGTCACACCCCTATCAAACACTCGTATACTTTTGAAGCGATTAACGGCAGAATTCGGCAGTAATTTCTTGAAAGAATCAGGGTGATAATGTACTCACATTCTGGACAGGTGCTGATCCAGTGATATTGGTGCTGTGTTTCCTGGCAATCACGTGATAGTAGTATGTCACTAGAGAGCTGCAGCCCATTGGTTGGTCTAGCTGCTGATGCTCTGTAGTCTTCAAAGTTCTGTCTGATGGAAGTGTCAAGCCTACAGTTGACCAGCAGCTACTGATTGGCTACAGAGGTCATGTGACATAAGGATGTGAAGGTATGTGTAGGTATATGTTTTTTATATTTTACTAGCTGTAGAACCCGGCGTTGCCCGGGCATAGTAACAAACTGTTTTTAGTTATAAGCTGAGTGTATGTCTGTGCGTGTGTATGTATGTCCACTATACACACTTCACCTACCCCTAAACCTGCCTCCCACACCCTCCCCAAACATGCACCCCCCAAAAAAGGTCACCCCCTTGCCCTCTTTAACCCACACCCCTACAAACCCGACCCCGCAAAAAAAGCCTTCCCCCCCATAAACGACACTCCACCCACACAAAAATGACAACCCGCAGGCCCGCCCAAAACAATGCCCCCCCCCCTAAACTCGCCCCCTCCCAAAAACAATGCCCTCCAATCCAGCACCACCCCGCCGCCCTCTAAACCCGCACCACCCCCTGCCCCAAAAGAAGCCCCCACTGCACCGGCACTCACCAAACCTGCACCCCGACCCCCAAACCTGCTTTTGACATGCCCCGTGAAGGCCGTGGGGGTACTCAGAGCCGAGTCGATGTTGTTGAGGGCTGTCACGGTGGCGTGACCCGGTCTGTGGCACCTGAGCGGTCAATAAAAGGGGACTTTTTTGTTGTTTTAAGGGATTACTGGACTTGGGATTCAGGGATAATAGTCTTTGTCACGTCACCTGCAGGTTGCGGCTATTTACGGCCAACGCTGCAATACGTTCCTCTGGGGTGGATGGCAATGCAGCTTAGTTGGAAAGCTCTCCACGGGAAGGGCTAACCCCAGGGAAGCAGATATTACTAAGGTGAGTTGGTAGTGATGTTACAGCGCAGCAATAAAGTTCACAAACACAGCGGTGTGCAGTTTCAAGATGTAAACTCACAGTTCCGTTGTTCCAGGTTACAACAATTGTCACCATTGCAACAGCCCGCTGAGCACTGAGTTCTTGGAAGAGGTGATCCAACTATCTCCCGGGTAGTTTGGTGGCACTTAACCGTTACCCCCTTCCATTGTCCTCTCTCGGTCGTCTCTTTCTTTGCTGACTTCGCCCTTCTGCACACACAAAGGGCGCGGGCCTTTGTCAGACAACTCCCTAAGTCCCGTGGACCCTACATGGCCACCTTTTCGGCGGGTGTGTGCGTTATTGGCTTCGACACTTGAAGATACCGCAGTCTCCAGGTTGCTAGCTGAGCCTGGTCGTTCTCCACTAGTCTGGGGCTGGTCTCCCACTGCGGCCTAGTCCCTCCACACAGCTTTGGTCAATGTGGATGCGGGCACCCACGGGTGGACTGCTCACTACCCGGGCCCCTGGGACCCCCTCTGTCTTCGGGAGCACCCTCTCTTTCTCTGCTCTACCGTCAGGTCTTGTCTCTCCCAGGTCTTGGGACGAGCTCCCACTGGCTCCAGTTTCCAGGACGTCTTATACTCGCTCTTGTCCTTCTCTGACAGACTCTCTGAACCACACAGACTCCTGTAGCCCTTGCCAGCCACCCACCAACTGCCCTCTAGATGTTTCTACTGGTCCTTTTATACTGTGTGTAACGAGTCCTACGTCACCAACGTACGTCCTCCCTGACTTCACTGCTTCCTGGGTGCTCCCCTAAACTCTGCTCTCCACCCATCCCTTCTACATTGGTTCCTCCCCTCCAGACAGGATTAGGGAGTGTGCTCTCCCTTAGGAGCAATTTCGCCCTAACCATGACCTGGAGTGGTGTAGTTCAGGCTATGGGTGTTAGGATACCGGTCAGTGTCCCTTCCTTACCCAAGATTGGGGTACTACACCTCTCGCTGGGGTGCAGTACCTCTGTGGCGACTGGATCCGCAGAGATGCCACACTCCCCCATATCCACACCCCCACAGACCCTGAGTAAAATGGTGTGTGTGCAAAATATTGTGATTATAGGTGCGACGGTGTGAATTCATTTAGTGGACATACTTACATACATTGTGAAGGGGCGGGGCCATAAAGGTGGTGGAGCTAGAAAGGGCCGTGGATATGTGAAGTGCGTGGGGATATGACACTGCGGTGAAGTGGGCGTAGCTACATGGAGTGGGAGAGGCATACGGAGTGGGCTGGGATTAAGCCACATACACAAACATCAGTTTTATACAGTATATATATATATATATAGATTTAGTGCAATTCATCCCTTAAAGGGATATTCCCATCTCCAAGATCCTATCGCAATATTGCTAGTTGCTGGAAAGAATTGGTATTATACAACCTCTGCCGGATGTCACTAGCTCCACTTAGTGTATCTGTGTATCTGGATAACTATACGAGTGGTAGAAGAAGAAGAACCCATAAAATGGGAAGCTTGTAGCAATACAGTGTTATTCATCACTCCAGTTCATTCAACGATTTAGTTTTTCATCAAAAAGTGACTTATTTTGTTAAATTATAAATGATTTACTTTTTTAACTTGTTCTTATTTTTTTCAGTTGTCTACTTTTCACTTAGGCTGCTTTCACATCACGTTTTTCTGCAATCCGCTGCTGTCCGTTGTAAATCGGACAACAACGGATGCCATCGGTCCGGTTTTTTTTATCGCATCCGTTTATGGCGTCAGAAGAGAGCTGGTGGAGAGCTGGGGGAGGGCTGTGGGAGGTTTTGGGAGTGGTCTTGGAGTTTGAGCATGCTCAATACAGAAAATCGCATCCGATATCGGATCCGATTTTCCATCGGATCCGATTTTCCATCAGATCCGATCCCATAGACTCCTATATTATTTTAACCAGGTATAAGAAGAAGCGGCACTCACCGAGGTAGTATAGATGGTTCTTTATTCCGCAATTCTAGAAACGGACAGGGTGCAGGGAGGAGGCCACGGGGGGCCAACGGACGACGACGCTGGCCCCCCGTTTCTAGAATTGCGGAATAAAAGACCATCTATACTACCTCGGTGAGTGCCGCTTCTTCTTATACCTGGTTATCTTGATTTGTGCTTTGCCTGCGCACCACCGGTAGTGGATCCGCCTTAACGGGAAGTTCTCCCGAACCTGACTTAGTTCCCTGAGTATCTGGCTTTAAATTGACTATATTATTTTAATCCGATCGCATCAGATCCGATGCGATCCGATTTTTGCAGCAGAGTCCAAAATCGCAGCAGTCTACGATTTTGGCTGCTGCAGAAAATCGGACAAGATCGGATCGGAGGCAAATCGGATGCCATTAAGGGCAAATCCAATCCGATCTGTCCCCATAGGATAACATGGGGCCAAAATCGGATCCGATGCTGTCCGATTTACAACGGACAGCGCCGGATTGAAGAAAAACGTGATGTGAAAGCAGCCTTAGTTTTAACATGATGTTACAATTCTTTTACTCAAAGTTGTATCATGGGGGCGTGACCTGGACATGGAGGAGACAAGTCGCACTTGAGGAGAGCTCCCGTGCCTGATCCCCTTCCACAGCCTGCATTTGCAATTATAAGCCTGCTCGGTGTACCCGTGTACAGCTACAGTCTCCTGGAACCAGGGTGGACAGCTGCATTCCATCAGATGCCCGGTAAACGAGACATAGCCCAGTTTTTTATCCCACCGGGTGCCTGCCACCACTCAGCCAGCCCCACTGCAATGGCTTCCAGCACTACAGCAGGGGCTAGACACTCCGGGAACCCGACACCCAGCTCAAAGCAGACGTCAACTCCGTCCACCAGACGGAATACCAGAAGTGTGTCTGGATTCCACACATCAACACTCAAGGTACTGAACGGGGAAAGGGGGGCGCAGGAAAAGGCGCGAACACCGCCATTACTGGAGACAGAGGGCAAGATGGACGAGTGTCTCACTCCCCCTCCCTCCTCCCAGAGGGGAGAGACGCTGCTGCAGCTCAAACACTTAACACAGGAATGACATGCACGGGACAGTCTGGTACCAGCACTCATATATCTAGCCCGGGCTCCAGCCCCTCACATGGACCCTCTGCCCCTGCCTCAGAATATGACCAAGCCTCTCCTCATAGCTCCTGTGGCCCTCGGCTTGCAGACGCCTTCCTTCCTGGCTCCCCTGCAGGGCCTCAGCTCGGTGGCCCCCCTCCCTCTCAGGCAGATGACCTACATGACATTAGATCTGGGATGCAGTGTCTGCCTACTAAAGATGATATGGAGGTATACATAAGAAGACTGGAGGCTGTCTGTAGGTCAGAGATCGGGTCACTCAGAGAGGACACTACTCAGCTTCAGACCTCGGTCCAGACAGTTACCCGGGAAGTTGCGGATCTTTCCTTATTAGTGAAACAACAACAACAACGCCTTGATCTGCATGAACAAAACTTCCACACGGTGCTGGATATGTTAGAAGATTCCGAAAACCGTAATAGACGGAACAATATACGGCTCCGAGGTATCCCTGAGTCAGTGGCATCCCGCGACATCGCCCCAGTTTTGCAACGAGTGTTCAATTCCCTGCTTGCCAGACCCCGAGACGACCATATTGAAATGGACAGGGCTCATAGGTCCTTGGGCCCTAAGCGAGCTGACTCATCCCGTCCCAGGGACATTATTTGCAGAATACACTTTTATCAGATGAAAGATGACATCATGAGAAAAGCGAGAGAGTCTGAATCCATCGACTTTAATGGTGAATCTATCCAGCTTTTGGCAGATCTCTCACCCATCACTTTAGCCAAACGCAGAGCCCTGCGCCCCCTGCTGGACATTCTCCGGGAACAGGCGATTCCTTATTCGTGGGGCTTTCCCTTTCAACTTCAAGTTCGCAGGGATTCTGGGATGCACGTCCTCAGATCTCCGGCTGACGTCCCTGAGTTCTGCTCAGCACTCGGGTTGCCCCTGGTGCCCATCCTCAATTGGCCTCAGCTGTCCACCTTCCTCCGCAGGGGCCCTATACCTGCACTACGGTTGCCCTTCACTGAGGACCGGAAGAGGAAGAGAGGCCCTAAACATCAATCAACGTCTCCTGTAGCTACCACCTGAACTTCTGCATTTGAACCTTTCTTGCTCTTTTTCTCTTTCTAGATGGGGTCCCGTCGGGGACCTCCTGGTGGATACTACCTCCTTACTGAGGTATTTTGTTTTTGAAGACTATTGTTCTCCGGCGGAGACTTTCCCCTTGGTTACGGTGGTACCTGGGGGGCGGTCCTGGCTGTCCACACTGTCCCGCTTGGAGGACAGCTGATGACGTCTCACCTTATAGTGCCTTCCAAACCTGACCTCCCCCCCCTTCTACCCTCAGTGCCTCCCCCCTATCCCCTTTCCCCTCCTCCTCCGTCCCTCCCTTCCCTCTCCATCCCTGCCAACCCTTCTCCTACCCTCCCCATCTTACCTCCTCCCTTTTCTTCCCTCCTGACCCCCCCCCAACCTTCCCTTCCCCTTTGAGGTTTTATAAGTTACAATTTTGAGATACTCGGCTGCACTAACTTGCCGTCTTGTTTACTATTGTTATTTGCATTTTCTGTTTTATTATAGCTGTGTTTGCATACAGAGTTCCTATACCCGCCTCTTACTTGTTAGGGACACCGCATTTAGTAAGGGCTGTGTGTGGGACTCGGGTGCGCAGGACCCCTACCGTGTTCTGGTTACCCCACAATTAGGGAGTGTCTCTGACACACTTTACAGAGTTTAATCTGTTTACTCTCTTGGTCTGACGGTCCTTTACTCTCAGACCTCTGGGACCGGAATCAGATTCCTGGTCTGACTCACCTATTTTGTTTTATTTATTTTCTCTTTCTTTTCCTTCTTTTTCACCTTCTTTTACCCAGTTTCCTTTTCTCCCTTTCTACTTGGCTGCTAGTCAGCTCTCTTCTCTCCCTCTCTTTTCTCTTTTGAACCCACTGCCCCACCCTCCCCAGGTTTCATCATGTCCAGGCTCAACACGTGTTCTTTGAACATTAGGGGCTTTAATGTTCCTGAAAAACGCTCCCAGGTTCTCTCTCATATGCACAAAAAACAGGTACATATTCTCCTTCTACAAGAAACGCATTTCAGAACTGACAAAACCCCCTTGATAAAACATAAACAATACAACAGATGGTACCACAGTTCAAACCCGGATGCTAAGTCCAAAGGGGTCAGTGTGGCTCTTCATAGATCCTTACAGGCACGGGTCCTTGACTCCAGAATAGACCCGCAGGGTAGATTCGTCTTCCTGAAGCTGCAGATTGCGAATGACATCTTCACAATTGCCAACCTGTACCTCCCAAATCAAGACCCGGCCCGTAGACTTCTATCTTATCTACGTACCCTGACGGACTTCGCTGAGGGTTCGGTGATACTGGGAGGTGACCTTAATTTTGTTTTTGATCGTGACTTGGACTCATCTACTCGTAGATCCTCTGTACCTGTTTCTCACCTGGAATCTTTGAAGACGAAGCTCCTTGAGATTAGAATGGTTGATGTCTGGCGGCTTCTGAACCCGAGGGTCAGAGATTACACTTACTATTCGGCTGTGCATGATATGTACAGTCGACTTGATCTTTTTCTGATCAGCCATAAACTTTTACTAGCTGACCCTGTTGTAGACATTGGTTCCATGATCTGGTCGGATCACGCTCCAATCTTTCTGTCTCTTGGCCTCTCGGGTTTGGCGCCGACGGAATGGACCTGGTCACTCAATCCTGGACTACTGAGGCAACCGTCTTGCGTGTTGGCTGTCCGCTCTGCAATCACGAACTTTTTAGCTGACCACGAAACAGACCCTACAGCCCTCCCCTTGCGGTGGGAAGCTCTAAAGAGTGTCATTCGGGGATTCTCATTCAGCAGGGGGCTAGATTGAAACGTGAGCGAACACGTGAGGTCTCAGACCTGATGACGTCTATACACCAGTTAGAGACCAGACATAAACAGTCACAATCTCCACAGCTTCTTGCGGACCTCACTAAGGCTCGATCAGACCTACGTACTATCATGGATACGACGTCTAGTCGCCAACAAGACCGCTTTCGTAAGTATTTGTATGAGTTCTCAAACAAGCCGGGGAAAGCATTGGCTAGATTCTTGCACCCCCGACTCCCCTCCACTTTCATTCCTTCTATAAAGTCGAGACTGGGTGGTCTCCTTCACAGGCCACGTGATATAGTGGAGGCGTTTGGAGACTACTACAAATCTTTATACAATCTTAGAGGGCCCTTAGCTGACATGCCCACCGATGACTTTCGACGTCGGGTGTCAGACTATATTGGAGACACGCCGCTGCCACCTATCATTGAGGGAGACTCGGAAACTTTAGAATTGCCCTTTACGGAACAAGAGGTGTCTGATACTATCGCTGCACTTCCTAATGGGAAGAGTCCAGGCCCTGACGGTTTTTCAGCAAACTTTTATAAATTATTCGCACGTGAACTGGCCCCACAACTAACTTCCCTCTATAACTCAATTTCTGATTCATGCCCTTTCGCCCCACAGACACTGGCAGCCACGATAACGGTCATACCAAAACCAGGGAAGGACCCTCTATCCTGCGCTAGTTATCGCCCTATCTCCTTATTAAATCTTGACGTAAAGATCCTCGCCAAAATTCTTGCCTCCAGACTTGGCCCACTACTACCGGCTTCTATCCATTATGACCAGACTGGATTTATTCTAGGCCGCGAGGCTAGAGATAATACCATTAAGACGTTACTCATTTCAGACTACGTTCATGACAATAAGATCCCTGCATGCTTCCTCTCGGTTGATGCCGAAAAGGCATTTGACCGCCTGGGCTGGGAATTTCTTTTTGCTTCTTTGAAACAATTGGGCTTAGGGCCGGTTATTATGGGGAAGATACAGGCACTCTACCATGGCCCCACTGCTCGGTTGAGGGTCAATGGGCTCCTTTCCTCGGCCTTTGAGGTCTCTAATGGGACGCGACAGGGGTGCCCTTTGTCGCCCCTGCTGTATGCCATCGCAATGGAGCACCTGGCGTGTGCACTAAGGGGATCTACGGATATTAGAGGCGTCCAGATACAGGAGGAACATTTCAAATTGGCCCTTTATGCAGACGACCTTCTGGTTTATATTACTAATCCCCTGGTCGCATTCCCGGTGCTCATGCGGGAATTTAAGAGGTTCGGTGAGGTCTCTCATTTCAAAGTTAATTATTCCAAGACAGAAGTAATAAACCTGACACTTCCGGGCCCACTTGTCACCCAGCTTCAGTCCTCGTTTTCTTTTCGTTGGGTGGACAGGGGCTTGAAATACTTGGGTATCTCTATTCCTGGAGACCCCAAGGACTTATTTGCTCTTAATTATACCCCACTCTTACATTCCACACTTCTTGAACTCAAAAGACTTCGCAGTACCCAGCTATCCTGGTTTGGCCGTATTAATGCCATAAAAATGGACATTCTCCCTAAATTCCTTTATTTATTTCAGACAGTCCCTGCAGACGTCCCTCCCTCTTTCTTTCGCTGCCTGCACTCTGCATTACGCAAATTTATATGGAACTCGACGAGACCCCGGGTTCGCTTTTCGACCCTGACCGATTCGAAGCGTAGAGGTGGGGCAGGCTTACCTAACTTTCAACGCTATTATCACTCTGTTCTATTATCCCGAATGTTAGACTGGAAGTATAATCAATATCACAAACAATGGGTGAAGGTCGAAAACCTCCTTTCGCCCTTCCCGCTGCAGTGGCTACCATGGATCCGGAGGAGCTCCCGTCCTCTGATCTCGTTGTTTCCCCGACTAACACGCGTGGTGCTCGACTATTGGGATTCGTGGCGAGGGGGGAGAAGTGATGGCGATCATCCATCCCTACTTGGACCCTTGTTTAATAATCCTGACTTTCCCCCGACGTCTGGGAGACGGGTCTTTTTGGCTTGGCGTGCTAGCGACGATCCCTGTCTGGCTCAGGTGGCGGAGCAGCGCGGGGGGGCGAGGGGGGGAGAGGTCGTTGGGAGGGCAGGGGTCCTGGTTGGAGGTATCTCAGTTGGACACGTTTCTCCGATCCTTGCGGGGGAAGTCACTCTCAGGCTTAGAAGCATTGTTTCTCTTGACTGAGCCCCCTGCTCACGTCATCTCCCTTTTATATGGCGTGCTTTCAGATGCGGGCCCATCAGCCATCCCCTCATTTGTAGGGACCTGGCAATCTGACCTGCGGGTGACATTCTCAGACTCTGACCGGACTAAGATTTTTACACTGACACATAAGTTGTCGGTATCCTGCAGCTTTCAGGAGACGAATTATAAGATCTTAACTAGGTGGTATAGGTACCCAGCGCTCCTTCATAAAATGTTTCCCTCAGTGCCCGACCTGTGCTGGAGGTGTGGCGAAGGACCGGGTTCCATGCTACATATTTGGTGGCAATGTGGCCCTATCCAAGCCTATTGGCTTTCAATATTCTCGATTTACGAATCTATCTCAGGAATACGCCATTCACCTTCTCCACAAATCGCGCTTCTGTCCCTTATCCCGGGCCCACTCAAATCGTGCAAACGTGGTCTGTTTCGTTTCTGCCTGATGGCGGCCAGGGTCTTGATTCCACGACACTGGAAATCAACAGTCGCCCCCTCCATTGGAGAATGGGTAAAAGAAATGGACAGGATATGCCGCATCGAGGGACTTATGGCCCACGACCATGAGACCTGGGAAAAACACAAGCAGCTTTGGTCTCCCTGGTGGTATTACCGGGATGGACCTCTACTTGAGTCTCTTCTGCGAAACGCGCAGACATGACCTGGACATCTTGAATACCGCTTCCCCGCTTACCCCTCCTTCTCTCCCTCCTTTGATCCCGTGTGCTCTTTTCTACCCCTCTTGGTCCTTTTTCTTTTCTGCATCTCAAACTAGTATTCTTCTGATTATTTTACCCGCCGGAATACTGGGAAGCTCACGGGACTACACCTCTAGTGGACCCGGCATGTCTGATGTCTACTTCTTCCTTAGCCTCAAACAGGCGGATCGCTTGCCGTTTATACCATGTACCTTCGTGTATTCTGGCTTTACTATTGTAAGATACTTTCATGTACTATTTTTATTTTCTTTCTACTTTATTATTTTCTTTTTACTTTACTATGTATTACCATTCTTTCTTGATTGATAATTGTTATGCTAAACTTTAATAAACAATATTTTCTGAAAAAAAAAAAAAAAAAAGTTGTATCATTATTGATTGGAAATAACAGGCAATTCATTTGATGTTTCTTGAACCCAAATATTCTAATCCTGTTTACACACTTTCATCTATAATCTGAATGTGGAAAGGTTGCATAGATCTTTTGCTCATGGTATCGGGTAGATACTCCATAACATATTAAAGGGAAACTCCCGGGAAATAAAATTTTTTAGTACTGTCCTTGCCCTCCTATATGATGAAGCAGAGCTGTACACTTCAGTTCTAGGATCTATAGATCACTTATAATTCAATGAAATCATATCTGCTCCTCAGCTCTCAACCCTTCCTTAAGTGACAGAGAAATTCAGCCTCATGCTGCCGGTGAGATCAGGAGGTATGTTGGGGACGTGGACCCTGGAGGCTCCAATATCATCTTACATTCTTGTTCCCTCATACTGCGGCATGGGCAAGTGGTGTGGCAGCTGGCCTTATGGTCACAGTACAGCCCTACCCCTGATATACCATCATATCTAATGTTAAAACAGGGCTGTTCTCCTTTCATATAGCAATCATGTCACCAAGTAGATATAAATACACGCAGTAATTTTTTGCTGTACAATGATATGATAGAGCATAATGTGTAGTGTTGTGTATTAGGCTAGGATTCAGCACTGCCATGGTCTCCCCTTCCCCATATCAACTCGGTAGCTTTCTGTCCTCTGAAACTTTAGCACTAAGCATGACTGAATTTCTCTGTCCCCTGAAGGAGGGGTGAGGGTTGAGGAGCAGATATGATTTTATTGATTTATAAGCGATCTATAGATCCTAGAACTGTAGTGGACAGCTCTGCTTCATCATGTAGAAGGGCAGAGACAGGATAAAAATTTACCTTCCCAGAGTTCCCCTTTAACTAACAGTAAAGATGATTATGCAGTTATCCTTTTAGCATTACATGACTTGCACCATTAAAAGTAGTGTAATAATGAATGATTTATTTATATTCTGTAGTCGTCCTATTTATACCCTTTGCTTCAACATCTCTACTTTACCCATTTAGGTCTTACAGCTGCTAAGCTGCTTGTGGAATCAGGACTGAATGTTGTGGTGCTTGAGGCAAGAGACAGAGTTGGAGGCAGAACTCATACTATAAGGGTAAGTACATCATAATAACCTATCGATCATTTCTAAATGCACATAATACGTTTATCAGGTAGCATGGTATATATCAGGAGTAGCTGGGCTGATTGATTTATAAGTCCTGATTCATCAAGAGTGACATTGCTCACACTGGCCTTGATGATGATGGGATGCACTGCAGTCAGACACTCCAGATTCAGGTGAACGCCTCTTCTGTCAGGGCGGTCAGATGAGGGCCATAAACCTCTATGTGCTTTGTCACTAATCCTACTCAAGTAACATTTTTGGTGCAGAAAATGCCACAACTTGTCATTAACATGAGCTGTCGCCACGCCCCCATCATGCCCACTTTGTTAAAGCTTCGTTAAAGCTTCGTGAAAATGATGTGAGAATACCAAAAGTCACATAATTTTAGCACAGTCCTGAGTTTCACCAAAATTACTATTACTACTACTATTGCTTTTTACACTAGATTGTGAGAAAAGATTTAGTATACTTATAAATAATATGTTAATAATTATCAAAATTGTATCTAACTTTTTCTTTACTAATAAATTATGTTTAAAACAATTAATGTTATAAAGTATAATTCTCTATCCATTCTGGGCTTAGGAGTCTGATGGGCAGAGTGAATCACTGATTGACCGCTTTATTTTTAGATATTCTTTTGAGGAGTAAGGCTGAGTTCACACACAGTGTGTTTGTGGCATTTATGCAGCACTATTTAACGCTGCGTCAATGCCGTGAAACGCAGCTCCATTCACATGGTCCGTCTTTGCGCTGCAAAGCCCATCCGCAAAAAGAATGAGCGTGTTAATTCTTTGCGCCTTTTTAGGTGTGCTTTTTACTCACCTAGCCGCCGCTTCCCCGGAGATCTCTTCATACCGGCGCCATAGGACCTTGTATAGCTCCTTTTTCCCAGGGGGCATTAAAACTCCAAAAGTCACAAAATTTAGCAAATCAGAGCTGCACCTAAATTTTGCAACTTTTCAAAGCTTTTACATTGTAATACGGAAGGTGTAAAAGGAGATGGGTTATATACAGTTTTAAAGGGCTGGTGGATTGGAAGGGAGAGGTATAACAAAAGAAGGGATTGAGGTAAAAGTGAAAAGTTGGTAACAAGTTAAACCTTTTACATATGTTTAGGCCAATTTTAACAATTTATAACTATCTGAACATATGAATAATAGTGTAAAATCTTAAAGTTAAGGAACTTATTCACCTGGACAGATGAGCTCTATATCTTTTATGCCACTTGTCGTTATTTTTTAAGTCTTTACTTTTCCTTGACAACACTACTATAACGTCCGCACTGTCCTACTTCCTCTACCCGGCAGGGACACCGACAGTCTCACCTCCTGCTCCCTTCCCGCTCAACACAATCCGTGGCCTGCGCACATTGCTTAGGTCTAATCGTGACGTCCTTAGGGCTCTAGCGCACATGCTCCTTGCCTCTTAAAAGGGCAACATGCACACTCAGAGAGTGTACCCCAACCTATGGCTGGGAGTCACTGGGTATTTAAGGCACCTTCCCCTGTAAGGAGGTAACTGATCAATTAGGTTCCTAAATTAGTAGACAATCCTGCAGCTCTACGGCCAGGACCTGCAGCTTTATATGTATGATTCATTGACTTATGAATAAATTGTGATTTATAAAACAGTTTCTAGTTTGGAAGAATATACTTAGAGGATATAGGGTGGTTGAATGTAGTGCACCCAATATACTATTTTTAGTAGTAAAATATCAATTAAGAATCCTTTTTTTCTGGCTAGAGAGGGTGAAAGCCAGGGTGAGGTGGGGCAACTTGTAGGATTAAAGCGCTAATCAAGTAAAAAGTTAACAAATTTTTGTATGACATAGCCAAGATGATTGTCTATAAAGTGAAGGTAGTCTCATGCTCAAAGCTGTGGTGGTGAGATATGGAGCCTCACAGTCAAAAGTTCAAAACATTGTTACCATTTTGCTTGTCACTGTCTTCCTCTCAGCAAGTGTCGAGGCTTTTTCTGCAACTTTGAGTTTTTGTGGTAACGCTTAAATTGCACAGTTGCTGCAATTAAAGGGAACCAACCACCCCAAATGACCCCCCCGAACTGTTAATATGTGTCCATACACCCTGCAGACACATATGGGGCACTAGTTTTTGCTAAAAAAACGCATTTGTAAAAGCTAAGATATATCTTTATAAACTTTTAAAAATCTGGCCGACTGGGCGTTATCTGGGTGGGGGGGGGGTGGAGCTCTGCGCAATATGTACAACCTGCTCCGGTGCCGTCCCTGCACTCCTGTCCGGTGCTGTCCCCTCTGTTCTGGCCGGTGCTGTGCCCGCTGGTGTCCTCTTGTCATGTGCCCGCTGGTATCCTCCTGCTGTGCCCCAGGCCGGTAACATGATTATCGGTGCGGGCTCCGGCCAATGGGGAAGCTTCCTGCTTCCTCCTGCTCATCCCCACCCAGGTCAGCCCTGCACCAATGAGAACGCAGGGCCAGTGTGTCATGTGATCGCCGCTGTGAGCCAATCACAGCGCAGGGGCTGTTACATGACATATCTTAGCTTTTACAAATCCGTTTTTTAGCAAAAAACTAGTGCCCCATATGTGTCTGCAGGGTGTATGGACACATATTAACAGTCCGGGGGGTCATTTGGGGTGGTTGGTTCCCTTTAAGACTGCATAAACACACAGATTATACACGGTAGGAGGATCAGAGTGGCACTCACCGATCAGTTTCTTCAGGCATATTTATTAGACACACGGTGCAGAAATTATTCAAAGGTGCATTACGGGCTGGGAGGGGAGATGGAGACACAGGACGAAAGCGCCATTTCACACTCATAGGTGCTTCTATGGGAATAATTTCTGCACCATGTGTCTAATAAATATGCCTGAAGAAACTGAATGGTGAGTGCCGCTCTGTTCCTCCTACCGTGTATGGTTTACATCGCAATTTTCTTGTGTGAGGGTGCACCACAGTGTCAGCTGTTGCTCCCTGCTCTGGTGCCCGGAACACCTTCCACTGTTTTCTGTTCCCAAACACAGATTAATCACCGAAAAAAAGATACCACGAGTTATCCAAAATCAAATTGAAATATATATGTAGTAAAAACTCTTAAAATTATACTTTATTAGTATATGTTAAAAAGACACCAGAGGTGAAAACACTAAGTGATGGACAAACGTATAAAAAATACTAACAAAATACTACCCACCCCAACTATACAAACAAACACAAACCAAACTACAAACCTATTAGTAATGTCAAGAGAACAAGTATCATCCATATATATATGTCAATGAGTCTGTAAATATGTAACTTTTGTATTCGTTATTGACTTGTCATTCTTGTCTATAATATAGTATTTTTCCCTTTCTGTTTTCTGTTAGAAATTTGTCACAAGATAATATTTTCCTTCAAGATATAGTGATATTGGAAAGGAGATTCTTTTAAACATATACAGTTGTGGCCAAAAGTATTGACACCCCTGCAATTCTGTCAGATAATACCCAGTTTCTTCCTTAAAATGATTGCAATCACAACTTCTTTGGTATTATTATCTTCATTTAATTTGTCTTCAATGAAAAAGCACAAAAAGAATTGCCCTAAAGCCAAATTGGATATAAATCCACACCAAACAGAAAAAAGGGGGTGGACAAAAGTATTGCCACTGTTAGAAAAATCATGTGATGCTTCTCTAATTTGTGTAATTAACAGCACCTGTAACTTACCTGTGGCACCTAACAGGTGTTGGCAATAACTAAATCACACTTGCAGCCAGTTGACATGGATTAAAGTTGACTCAACCTCTGTCCTGTGTCCTTGTATGTACCACATTGAGCATGGAGAAAAGAAAGAAGACCAAAGAACTGTCTGAGGACTTGAGAAACCAAATTGTGAGGAAGCATGAGCAATCTCAAGGCTACAAGTCCATCTCCAAAGACCTGAATGTTCCGGTGTCTACCCTGCACAGTGTCAAAAAGAAGTTTAAAGCCCATGGCACTGTGGCTAACTTCCCTTGATGTGGACGAAAAAGAAAAATTAACGAGAGATTTCAACGCAAGATTGTGCGGATGATGGATAAAGAACCTTGACTAACATCCAAACAAGTTCAAGCTGCCCTGCAGTCCGAAGGTACAACAGTGTCAACCCATACTATCTGTCGGCGTCTGAATGAAAAGGGACTGTATGGTAGGATACCCAGGAAGAGCCCATTTCTTACCCCGAGACATAAAAAAGCCAGGCTGGAGTTTGCCAAAACTTACCTGAGAAAGCCTAAAACATTTTGGAACAATGTTCTCTGGTCAGATGAGACAAAAGTAGAGCTTTATGGGCAAAGGCATCAACATAGAGTTTACAGGAGAAAAAAAGAGGCATTCAAAGAAAAGAACACAGTCCCTACAGTCAAACATGTCGGAGGTTCCCTGATGTTTTGGGGTTGCTTTGCTGCCTCTGGCACTGGACTGCTTGACCGTGTGCATGGCATTATGAAGTCTGAAGACTACCAACAAATTTTGCAGCATAATGTAGGGCCCAGTGTGAGAAAGCTGGTCTCCCTCAGAGGTCATGGGTCTTCCAGCAGGACAATGACCCAAAAGACACTTCAAAAAGCACTAGAAAATGGTTTGAGAGAAAGCACTGGAGACTTCTAAGGTGGCCAGCAATGAGTCCAGACCTGAATCCCATAGAACACCTGTGGAGAGATCTAAAAATGGCAGTTTGGAGAAGGCACCCTTCAAATATCAGGGTCCTGGAGCAGTTTGCCAAAGAAGAATGGTCTAAAATTCCAGCAGAGCATTGTAAAAAACTCATTGATGGTTACCGGAAGCGGTTGATCGCAGTTATTTTGGCTAAAGGTTGTGCAACCAAGTATTAGGCTGAGGGTGCCAATACTTTTGTCTGGCCCATTTTTGGAGTTTTGTGTGAAATGATCAATGTTTTGCTTTTTGCTTCATTCTCTTTTGTGTTTTTCATTGATGACAAATTAAATGAAGATAATAATACCAAAGAATTTGTGATTGCAATCATTTTCAGGAAGAAACTGAGCATTATCTGACAGAATTGCAGGGGTGTCAATACTTTTGGCCACAACTGTAAACTATATAGAATGTCGCCATTGGATAATAATGATACGACCATCAGAAAAATATGAGATCCCACTATACAATAGCTCGACGCTTTTCTGCTCCATACTTTCTAGGTTCATCAGGGGAAATGATGATAATTTGATGTTCATTGATCATTATTAATATAAGGTGTTCTTATCCAATAGAATGACCTTTAGCGTTTCTATTAAGGACTATCACATGTATTGTTTCAAACAGGCGGTAAAGTCAAATACACAAGGTGAATGACATCCATCTTTTATAGATCCCAGGATGTGAAATTGTCTAGATCTCGATCCACATTGATCCCTGACTGCACCAGTTATACATGTCTTCATAGACACTGTCAGTATGGTCAGTTTATAAAAGCAGACTCCACTTCAAAATGTACGAAGTATAAATATCATAAATAGCTTCATAGAGAGGTGTATCCAACATTTGTCTATCATCTACTTCATAATTGAGTTGGATGTCCCCGATAAACGCCATCTCATTGGCCATCTGTGGTCAGCTGACCAGCTTCTGAAGGACAGAAGAAAAAAAAAAACGTCGCCTAGTTGACAGACCCAAGTAAAAGATGTGCCAATATGCTGGCCGGTCGCCTCCTTTGTCCTCCGGGTCCTCCTCCAACGCCGCCTCCTCCATCGCCTCTGTTGTCTCCACCACAGCTCCCGCCGCTGCTATGCCGCCTCAGAGCTTTGTGCATGCGGCCGCTATGTTTGGACACTCACCCTGCTACTGCCCATGACAGTGAACAAGCATGGTAGAAGAATGTGTGCGCAATTGCCCATCATGTTTGTAACCCTGTCAAGCACAGTAGTGGACCAGGTGTCCAAACATGGTGCACGCAAGTCTGTGAGCCCTCACTCATCTTCACCTCACAGGGCTTGCATCACATCTGTTCTTACTTCCTCCCATTTGTGTTCCACTATGGGGCAGACTGCACGCAGAGGGGATAATTAGAGCGCACACTGGGGGGAGCAGAAACAGCGGAGGGTTAAGAGAAACAGCACATGGGTAAGAGAGACAGCAATCAGAGGGATATAGAAAGCACGCACAGGGAGAGGAGAAACAGTAGAGGAGGAAAGACCTCAAAGGAGAGAGAGCATGAGGGAGGAAGACAGCACACAGGGGGGGAGAGAGACAGCACACATACAGGATAGAGCACACGAGGGTAGAAAACAGCACAGGGGGAGATAGAGCACACAGTGGGAGAAGACAGCACATTAGGGTCATTCCATGTCAAGTGAACCAATGATTATTACCTCTATATTTTTAATTCTTTTGAGATTTTGTTATTTGATAATAGCATGTCAGACAATGCAAAATGTGAAGAGAAAAATTTTTTTAAAAATTTTTTTTTTTTTTAAATGATTTTCAAAGTTCGGAAAAAGTGTGAATTTCGCTGTTGCCTGCCTTTACGTTTCTCCTCATAACTAAGGCTAGGAATAAGATAGAGAGACAAAATAAACACCAATCTACTCAGAACTATACAGGCTTTCACCAGATATGTCACAAGAGGATCTTTGTTGATATTTTACCCATGTGATCGCAAGCGCAAAACTTTAAAACGTATTTCCGAAAAATCGGCGCGCTTTAAATATTTCAAAAACTGCCCATGTGTCTGCTTTGCTCTTAGCCACATCTGTACCAAATTTCAAGTTGGGATCGCAATGGGATCATATTTTAACATATTTTACTATTAATAGCGTCAATGGGTCATTCCATATCAAGTGATCTAAATATGAATATTTTTTTTTACCTGACGTCTTTAGATTTTTTTTTTTTTTTTTCCTTTATGAAGTACTACTTTAGTTAATTACAAATTAAAAGTTTGGAATTTTTTTCTTCATCAGTTAATTTTTTACAGATTTTTAAAGTTTAAAAAAAGGGTGAATTTTGGCCTGGTACGACTTTAAATTTTTTTATCTCGGGCTAGAAATAAGATAGAGAAACAAAATAAACACCATTCTACTCAGCACTGTGCAGGCTTTCACCAGATATGTCACAAGAGTATATTTGTTAATTTTAATTTTTTACCTATGCGAATGCAAACGCAACATTTTGAAACGCATTTCCGAAAAAAACATTTTAATAAAAATTTTCCAAAACTGCCCATGTGTCTTTTATGCTCTTAGCCACATCTGTACCAAATTTCAAGTTGGGATCGTGATGGGATCATATTTTAAAATATTTAACTATGGTTAATCTCATTTTTATTAAATTTTGAAAAAACATATGAAAGACATACATTCAATCTTTTAACAAAATCTTGAGGCATATAAAATATACAAAAAGAGAATTCACAAAGTTATTAGTAACTTTAAGATAAGCTGCAAATTTACTTTTGCGCTTATCTCTGGTGCAATATATACTACAATCTAAATATAATTCCAAACACTCAAGTATACAACCTTTCTCAGGGTTTTGAGATGTTCTGATGTCAAGGGGACAAGCAGCCCCAGCAGAATGATTTTTATTACTTGGCCCCTTCTAACAGGTTGACCACGTAAGTGGGTCATTACCCGTTGAGGCCTAGTTGGAATAGTCTATCGACTGGTGTACCGGAAAGGAAGGCCGAAATATTAATGATCTACTCACAGCTCAGAGTTTTCGATACCTGTCTAATCTTCACTAGAATTCTGAAGGTATAGGTGTAGAAAGGAAATACCTAGACTGAATGTATCAGATGGGAAGAAAAGAGAGATAGAAAAGAAGAGAGAGAGAAGAGAAACAAAAACCATTAGAAAAAGTTATACTGGGAAAGAAAAGCCACGTAAGAAAAAAAGGAGGGGGGGGGGGGGGACGGGTGAGGTATGGGAAGGAGAAAGGGTACTCATCCCACTGGCTCCCCATCAGCCAGAGGTCGAGCCATATTATCTGTGCTGGAAAAGATACTCCTAAATTCTGCAGAGTCGTGAAAAAGAATCCATTCAACCCAAATCCCTAAGAATTTGTTCCGAGATCCCGACGCATCAGCTGCGAGCTCCTCCATTCGATATGTGTCCATCAATTCTTTGAACCAATCAAGTAGAGATGGAGCCCGGCTTGATTTCCAGAACCTCGGGATCACAGCACGAGCAGCCGAGATGCAAAAGCGGAGAATATCCCTCTTCTGTAGCCCAATAGGACCTGGAAAAATGGATAACATTGCCGATTCTGGGCAGCATTCGGCTTCTTTACCTGTTATCCGGGCGTATGCATTGAAAACCTCAGACCAGAACCGCCGGATTTCCCCACAACTCCACCAAATGTGTATCATTGTACCCTTCTCTTCCCCACAGCGCCAGCAGGTATCAGGGGTTCCAGGGAACATGTTCCGGAGTGTCGTCGGGCACAAGTACCATCTAGTGAGCAGCTTATAGCTTCTTTCTTGTGCAGAACAAGCGCTAGCTAGTGAGTGAGTAAATATAAAGCATTTCTGCCAATTAGCTTCTGAAATGCTACACCCCAATTCCCTCTCCCAAGCACGTTGGAAGTAAAGGGTGCCCTGCTCTCTCATGGACCCTAAGGCCTGGTATAGAAATGATATTTTGCGCCTCGGTGGAGCCTCCAGTTGGAAGAACCTCTCCAATACGTTGGGCGTCAATCTTACCCTGCAAGAGTGGTCAGCTGAATATAATTATGCTCTGTATTGGAGAAATTCGAATCACTTAAGAGGTCTCGTAGGTTCTTTGAGTTGTAGCTCTGCCATCGGGGGCAAACCACCACTGGACAGAGTCTGTCCTACTCGGGTGTCATCCACAATCCGCCAACATAAAAATCTCTGCTGTCAAATCTGGGTGGGAAAGATGGGTTGGAAAAAAGGGGAGTCAAAGGGCTAAGTCTGTCGTTTAAGCGGAGGGTTTTCGTCACTAGGTGCCATACCTTCAAGGTGTTTCTGGTCATGTCTGTCAAAGGTACTAGGTCTGTGGAGTCTTTAGGGGAAATCCAAAGCAGGTGTTTCAGCGGAATCCCCAAACCCTCTTGCTCCACCCCTACCCATTTCTTGGAGGACGCATGATAATGCCAATCTAGAGCTCTAACAAGAGAGGAAGCCTCAAAGTACGCTCGTATGTTGGGTAGTCCAACCCCTCCTCTGGTCTCGGGCAAGGATAGGATATTCATTCGCAATCTGGACCTCTTGCCCCCCCAGACAAATCTAAGGATCATAGATTGCATTTTGGAGAGGAAACCTCTATCCAATAGAACAGGAACTGTCTGAAAAGTATATAAGAGTCGGGGCAAGACATCCATCTTGACTACGTTTATTCTCCCGAACCAGGATAGCTTTAATTGTCTATAGGAGGTAAATGCCGATTCCGCGTTAGTCAAAAGGGGTTGATAATTTAAATTTAATATTTGTTTAAGATCTTTTGGTATAAGGACTCCCAAGTACTTAATGGCTTCTACTTTCCATTTAAATGGGAACTGTTTAGATAGATGAGAAACCAATTCTCCAGGCAAAGAAATATTGAGTGCCTCGGTTTTGGAGCAATTCACTTTAAAGTTGCTCAATTGTCCGAACCGTTCAAACTCCATTAAGACCGAAGGGATGGAGACCAGGGGCTGGGAGATGTAAAGTAGCAGGTCATCTGCAAATAAGGCTAATTTGTGATGACTCTGTCCCAGCTTGACCCCATGGACGCATTCATTGGACCTAAGTGCAAAATATTTAACTATTATAGTGTCAATTCAAAAGTCACCAAGAACACAATCAGTCATTTTTTCACAATTGCCCGTCAATAGTTTGAATTTGATATAAAGAAACATAGTCTTGTAACATCTCAAATGAAAGCTGTTACCGTTCTGAGTAAAATGATGCCTCTCCCACTTCATTATCTTATTTCTAGCCTGAGATAAAAAAAAATTAAAGTCGTACCAGGCCAAAATTCACCCTTTTTTTAAACTTTAAAAATCTGTAAAAAATTAACTGATGAAGAAAAAAATTCCAAACTTTTAATTTGTAATTAACTAAAGTAGTACTTCATAAAGGAAAAAAAAAAAAAAAAATCTAAAGACGTCAGGTAAAAAAAAATATTCATATTTAGATCACTTGATATGGAATGACCCATTGACGCTCTTACTAGTAAAATATGTTAAAATATGATCCCATTGCGATCCCAACTTGAAATTTGGTACAGATGTGGCTAAGAGCACAGCAGACACATGGGCAGTTTTTGAAATATTTAAAGCGCGCCGATTTTTCGGAAATGCGTTTTAAAGTTTTGCGCTTGCGATCACATGAGTAAAATATTAACAAAGATCCTCTTGTGACATATCTGATGAAAGCCTGGACAGTTCTGAGTAGATTGATGTTTATTTTGTTTCTCTATCTTTTTCTAGCCCGAGATATGATAGAAAATGTAAAGCCATACCAGGCCAAAATTCGCACTTTTTTAAAACTTTAAAAATCTGTAAAAAATTAACAGATAAAGAAAAAAATTCAAAACTTTTTTTTTTGTAATTAGATAAAGTTGTTCTTCAGATAGAAATTTTTTTTAAAAATCTGAGGACGTCAGGGAAAAAAAATATTCATTTTTGGATCACTTGACATGGAATGACCCATAGGGGGGAGAGTGTACTTGGGCAAACAGCTCAAAGGAGAGAGCACATGAGGGAAGAAGACACGGGGGAGACAGTTTAAAAGAGAGAGCACTTGAGAGGAGAAGACTGCACAGAGGGAAAGAGACAGTACATGGGGTGAAGACAGCACACAGGGGGAATAGCACATAGGATGAGAGGGAGATAGGTCAAAGGTGAGAGTACACAAGGGGAGAAGGCAGCACACAGTAAGAGAGACAGTACAGGGGGAAGAGAGAGAGTGCACAATGTGGGAGAGAGCACAGGGGGGAGAGAGACAGCGCACAAGGGGAGAGAGGAGAGCCCATGGGGGAAACATTGCAAAGGGGAGAAGACAGCTCCCAGGTAAGAGAGGCAGCACATGAGGGTTTTCTGTGCGCTACAGCAAATGCATGCATTCAAAAGCAACCTCACTTTGTACTTGCGTTTGGGGTTGCGTTTGAATGCGTTTACATGCATTCGCCCATAGGATATATTGGCTGCACGAATGCATGCTCTTCAATTGCGCTTCAACTGCGTTTGAATGCTTTTGCATTGCGTTTGCATGCGCTAACGCAATGCAAACGCAATGCATGAAAAACGGACCCGCGCACATATGTGAAAAGGCCCATAGTGTTCTAGCAGGACAATAACCTGAAGCATACGTTGAGATTGGTAAAGAATTGGTTAAATGGCAATGAAGTACAGGTGCTGGATTGTCCCTCACAGTCCACATCCCTCAAACAAATCGAACACATTGAGAGAGTTGAAGAAAAAGCTGTCTACATACCCAAGTGAGTCGTCTAGTATGCAACAACATTGGGAATGTGTTGAAGACACCTGGGATCAGATTTTGGTTGAGGCATGCTTGAATCTGTTCGAGAGCATTACCAGAAGGATTCAGGCAGGATTGAAAGCCAAAGAAGAATTACCAAATAATAACAAAATAAAATGTTACATTCTGATTTTTTTGTAGGAACAAAACAGTGACATGATAAGAATCTTCATAACTAATCATATGCTAAATAGTTTCAAGTCAAAATTTCAAAACATTGTTACTCTTTTGATTGTCACCAATATTTCCTATCTGCCACTATACCCCATACTGCGTCACACTGGAATGAGATTTCAGGCATAGAGCAAGGAGGTGCATGCCTCTTCATGAGTTAGGTGCTTCTAAGTTAGTAGGGTACACCTCTATGCGCTATCCCAGAAACATCTCCTCATCAAGACGAATCAGGCCAAAAGAGGATAAGACGCAAATACTAAAGCCACTAATACAAAGAAGACTGTAGAAACAACCATGCTGAACTGGGGCCATACAGTTAAACCATTCAATAACAATGAGAATGATAACGGGAATAAATGAAAAAATATTGCAATATATCCCAGAACTCAAGATAACTGCAGATTTACCTGCTGTCGCCTCAGTGGTACATTTGCTCAGTAAGCTCAGGATGTATTCTGATATATTCTCACATTCAGTTATTCATGCAGCAAACATAATAGATTTGTTATCTCTTGGCTGATTTCCCTTAGCAGTGTCTTCATTCTGTATGTAAGTAATATGTTTGGACCAACTTCCAGCTTTGCTAGAATAAGCGATTTATGAAATAACTATCATGAAATTAATTTTATTAATAATAATAATAATAATAATAATACTCATAATAATTATTATATCTGCATTACATAGTTTATTGAGCTCATGCTCTTGGAAAAGCATACATATTTTTTGGACCTAAAGCAAATCTTTCCCCACATTTGACTTATCTCAACTATTAATATGGGAATACAGACTGTCTCTTATCAGACACCTTATTGTGGATAAAGCATCTTTTATCAGTTTATGTGAATGAGCTGCTCCGGGCTATGGGGCAGATGTTGTCTGGAAGATAACTCCTCCTCCAGAGCTTATTTTAAATATAAGGGGAGTTACCAGTGTGATGGCCACTCTCTGCTCTCCTGGTTTCCCTGCAGTGTTTTGTGTGATTATAATGCTAGTTTCACACTACCTTTTTTAGTATCCATGAGAGTGTACGCACCTGCTTCCGTTTTTGTTCTCATTGACTGTCAGCCAGGCCGCAGGCACTTGCAGATACATCAGTTCTTTACGGTTTTCCCTAATCCGAGTGTCCAGGTTTTTTTTTACTGACATGAAAAACGCATTTTGGAGCAATTTTGGTTTTTGTTTCCAAACTGTGGACTCTAGAATTTGGCTATATGGAACCAGGATCCAACATCACAAAGTATTCACTGATCTCAGGGAGACCAGTCCAAGAAAACACTGCGGGCAGCTGGCTAAAGCGCTCAACACAGTGAATTCCTAGGCGCATTGCCTCCTGGGAATTATGAATATGCAAATAAGTCTGTGGAGCCTCGGTTAGGAGTCTCAAACACAGGACTAGCCAGATATCCTTCCAGGGAAGGATATCTGGCTAGTCCTGTGTTTGAGACTCCTAACCGAGGCTCCACAGACTTATTTGCATGGAACCAGGATCCAGCAGAATCTGTATCCTGCTGGATCCGGAGGCCAAATCTGTGTTTTTGTACTGAGCATGCTAAGAACCCAGTTTTAAATGACCATCCACTAGAGGGTGTGTCATTTACAACCTGATCCAACTATAAAAGGTACACAACCTGAAGCGTGAGACGAATCAGTGATAATACCGGTACGGGTGCATCCAGTTGCATCACATTTTACAATTATTGGGGAATCTGAGGGGATGCAAGTTTTACCCGCATTTCCCCGGCTTCCAAAAAACAATAGTGTGAAGCCACCCTACTGAAATTTGAAGGTTCCTCTCAGCTTCAGACTCCATTGAACAGGTAGACAGGGTTGTAATATTGCTCATTCAGCTCATTCCACTGAACACCCATACTCTTTCCTCGTGGGCAGAACACTATACAGACAATACATGGTGAAGGTACCATACTCTGGTAAGACTTTATAGGGTCACCAACAGTCAACAGCATGTAGTACATTCCCAGCAAGAACTCAAGATTGTACAAGTGACAGAGTGTGACCTCTTTGTTGTTCTGCCAGGGATTAGAATCTTTATGAAATTCTAAGTGGATTTGTGGGCTCAGTGTTGAACAGTTCAGCAGTTTTGTAATCCTCCAGCTGAATCCATGGATTCTAGGCTGAAGTCCTCTAGAATAACACATGGTCACAGAGCAGTCAATTTTATATCTCTCAGCTCCCATTTGCGGCCATTGTGCATTGTGTCCCACTGGATTGGGAATACAATCATGGCTGCCCCCTCAATGTTCCCTGATTCAATTAGACTGCTTAATTGTCTTACATATGCAGACACACAGAAAGAACCACCAAACAGTCTTACACTGTGACGACCATCCGCTGTGGGGCTGAGCTGCTGATAAGACAGCACCCCGAGAAACCCCGAGACCCTTTACCCCCTATGCAGGGATCTAGAATTACAGCGGAGCCCAGGATGTAGCTGCCTATGATGAGCAGTGGACTTGAGCAGGAAGGTCGCAAGGAAGGGAATATTAAAAAGGACCCAAAAGCGCAGTCAGGTATCAGGATCAAAACCAGGAGGGCAGCTAAGGTACAAATTCGTCAGGCAGTAGAAGGGTCAATAATCCAGGCTAAGGTCAGAGTCAAAAACCGGGAGGGCAGCTAAGGTACAAAATCATCAGGCTATAGAAGGGTCAAAAATCCAGGCAAAAGGTCAGAGTCAAAACCCAAACACACACTAGATCACTGGGGAAACCAAGACAATATCTGGCGGCCTGCAAGACAGGCTCCAAGGTATTTGAAGGGTGCGGTTCCCTCCCATAGGCTCGAGCTCACAGCCTGATGACCTCATCCGGACCACCCCTAGAACCAGGCCAGACGATGATGCATGACTGGCACCAACCACCCCACTTCGAATAGAACAACGAAGCCTGCGCCTACCAGACGCCTCTGCAGGACCCTCTCTTCTGTTACCAACATCACCCACAGGAGAAACACGGTGATGCCTAGGTGTCAAGGGAGCAGGTCCATATGAGGATATAGCCCTCCTATCACGGGCACCACCAGCCGAAGGAGTCCGGCGCCTCCCAGCAGCCAAGGAAGGAACACCAGCCACCAAGTCCAACGGCGACGTGACATACACAAAACAATGGTCAATGTTTCGTGATACACCAATCAAATGAACAATGGCATAATTAAGAATTGTTCGCCCCCGCATAAGTGGCCAGATGTTGAGTTGTCACTTTGTCCAAACTAGGACAACCCCTTCTCATACTCCCTTCTGGTGGTGGGGCCGTTCCAGTGGCGTCTGGGCTTGCATTCTCATGGCTCACTTGACGTTATGATGTCACGTGAGCCATGCACCCAATAAGTGCCAACTTCTGTTTCTCTGCCTTCAGACAAATGAGTTAATCAGCAGGAAGTGAGCGCTACAGATGCCGCACACTTTGTATTAATTGGTCCTGAGTCAAGTGATGGAAAGACAGAAGCTGGCGCTGATTTGGCTCAGGGTTCTTGTGACATCATAACCTCATGTTAGCTCAGGAATGCGCGTCCAGACACCGCTGGAATGGCCCCACCACCAGAGGAGGGTATATGCTTTTTTATTTTAAATGGCGGAAACATTTGGAATGAGAAGGGGTTGTCCTAGTGGTGGAAGTCAGGGAATGGACTAAATCAGCATTCGAATGCCTATTCACAAGGTACCGTCAAAACCAGGATGGCAGGAAAAGTACAATATCGTGAGACAGTAGCAGAGTCCAAAATCCAGGTCAGAGGTCAGAGTCAACATAGTAGAATACCATCTAGATGGCATGGTAGACCAAGAATATATCTAGCAGTTTGCAAGGTAGGTCCTAAGGTATTTGAAGGGCGCGGTCCCCTCTCATTGAGTGGAGCTCAGAGCTTGATGACTTCACCTGGACCCCCTCTACAACCAGGAAAGACTGTGAGTTACCACAGGTACTAACCACCCTAATTTCAATAGAGGAATAAAGCTTGCGCCTACCAGATGCCTCTGTAGGGACCCCATCACCAGCATCATCCACTTGTCGAGCATGGTGATGCCAAGTGACAGAGGCAGGAACTAATGGAGCAGGTCCTGATGAGGACATGTCCCCCTATCACTGGCACCACTAGCCGAAGGAATCTGTAAGTGGCTTGGGCAGGAATCACAGTCACAGATACTGACGGGGATGTGACAGCTGGACACCGTAGACAGCGGTGGTAGGTGAGTATATTATCACACTACATTACATGCATATGCACATACATTTAATTAATAACAAAGTTAGTGAGAGTGCTGCTTTAAGTCCATTGAATGAAAGACTTGAATATATTTAAACATATGAACACGAGAGTAGCGTGTGTTGGATAGGTTCAGGGGCAGCAGGAGATCCTCTGGCAAGGCACATGTCATACTATATATATTGATAATCAATACAGTGCCAAATGTAGTGCCAAATGGGGAAACCTAGCACACAGAAAGGATAATAGAATGCACACACCAAATGTGTATCTAATAACTGTGAAATTATAGGAGAATTAAATCTATGGACAATGCAATTTGAGGTTTTCATTTACCACCTGTTATTTATGATTAATGGGGAACTCCGGGGAGAGAGCACTTTTTAGTACAGTCCTTGCCCTTTTACATTATGAAGCAGAGCCGTACACTGCAGTTATAAGATCTATTGATCGCGTATAAATCAATAAAATCATACCTGCTCTTTTGATGTCACCCCTCCCTCGTGGAACATTGCATTTCTGCCTGGCAGCTTCATGCAGTAGCAGAGAGCAGGAGGTTTGTCGGGGACGTAGATACTGGGAGCTGCAGTATCATCCTACATTCCAGCCCCCTCACACTTCTGTATGTGGAGGGGGCATGGCCGCTGACCCTATGCTCATACTACAATCCAGCCCCTGATAAACTATCCTATGTGATGGGTCCAAGCTTGAAATAGCAATCATGTCACCAAACAGATACAAATACACGCTGTGATCTAGACACTTTGTGTACCGTATATACTCGTGTATAAGCCGAGTTTTTCAGCCCAAAAAATGGGCTGAAAAGTCCCCCCCTCGGCTTATACACGGGTCAATACGGTAATCCTATGGTGGGAGGGGGTGCGGGGGGTGGGGGGGGCGCTGCGCAGTATTTCTTACCTTGTCCCCCATTCTGCAGTGCTTTCCGGTGTCCTCCGTGCTCCGTTCCCGGTCTGCTGGGCCTTGTGGTTCCTCCTGGTTCCTCCTCCTTCGGTTCCATCATGGGGGCTGCCATCTTGCTTCTTCTCTCCGCCCCTGGCCAGTGATGTCAGAGCAGGCCGCGCTGTGATTGGCTAGCACCCGTGATCACATGTCACGGGTGCTAGCCAATCACAGCGCGGCCTGCTCTGACATCACTGGCCGGGGGCGGAGAGAAGAAGCAAGATGGCAGCCCCCATGATGGAACCGAAGGAGGAGGAACCAGGAGGAACCACAAGGCCCAGCAGACCGGGAACGGAGCACGGAGGACACCGGAAAGCACTGCAGAACAGGGGACAAGGTAGGAAGCTGTGTGTGTGTGTATGTGTATATATGTGTATGTGTGTGTGTGTGTGTATGGGTATGTGTATGTAAGTAGGCTGGCTGCCAATATAAGCCATACCTCTGGGGCTGCTGTATATACTTCTGGGGCTGCTGGATACTACCACTGGGGCTGTATATACCTCTGGGGCTACTGTATACTATCACTGGGGCTGTATATACCTCTATGGCTACTGTATACTACCACTGGGGCTGTATATACCTCTGGGGCTACTGGATACTACCACTGGGGCTGTATATACCTCTATGGCTACTGTATACTACCACTGGGGCTGTATATACCTCTGGGGCTACTGGATACTACCACTGGGGCTGTATATACTTCTGGGGCTGCTGGATACTGCCACTGGGGCTGTATATACCTCTGGGGCTGCTGGATACTACCACTGTAGCTGTATATACCTCTATGGCTACTGTATACTACCACTGGGGCTGTATATACCTCTGGGGCTACTGGATACTACCACTGAGGCTGTATATACCTGTGGGGCTGCTGGATACTACCACTGGGGCTGTATATACTTCTGGGGCTGCTGGATACTGCCACTGGGGCTGTATATACCTCTGGGGCTGCTGGATACTACCACTGGGGCTGTATATACCCGTATGGCTACTGTATACTACCACTGGGGCTGTATATACCTCTGGGGCTACTGGATACTACCACTGAGGCTGTATATACCTGTGCGGCTGCTGGATACTACCACTGGGGCTGTATATACCTCTGGGGCTACTGGATACTACCACTGGGGCTGTATATACCTCTATGGCTACTGTATACTACCACTGGGGCTGTATATACCTCTGGGGCTACTGGATACTACCACTGGGGCTGTATATACTTCTGGGGCTGCTGGATACTGCCACTGGGGCTGTATATACCTCTGGGGCTGCTGGATACTACCACTTGGGCTGTATATACCACTGGGGAGGCTGCTGTATACCACACTGCTGGGGGCTGTATACCTGTGCTGGGGTCCACCCTCGGCTTATACACGAGTCAATAGGTTTTCCTAGATTTTGGGGGCAAAAGTAGGGGGGTCGGCTTATACACGGGTCGGCTTATACACGAGTATATACAGTAATCTTTGGTTGAGGGATTTGATGTGGTATACAATTTACCCATGTATGTAACCACATTATAATCTGGGTAACATGATTTTTATCCCCATCCAGATGTGATACTTATCTTTATTTGCTTTTGTGTTTTGGATCTATGTATGGGCAATTCACACACCTTTGTGGACAAATTTATTTGTACATTTGTATTTGAGAGATCTGATCACATTCTATTTCTGGAGCATTCTCCTGCTTTTTCTGTAACCCCCACCATGCTTTTAGAAGTTTTTTGCACAATAAAAACTATTTCATAACTGCATGGTACTTGTTTTTCTAATGTTCAAAAATGTTATTAAGTATTTCTTCCATCGTGCACCTTTGCTAAGGCTATTAGCCTGATGTGAAGGGTCTTCCTACAATTTAAAATGAAGCCTCTTTGGGTTATGTTAACAAGGCATAACATATTGTAGAATTTATAGACAAAAACTATGTAAACTGCTCAAGCAGTTATATTCATAGATGCTCTCTTCAAGGATCAATTCATTCTTATTACTAGCCATTTTGATCCTCTTCTAAATCTATGAATGGTGTGAAGCAGTGACAGGTGTCACATATGAAGGTCGCTATTTATTCCCAGAATGTGCTTGGAAACCTTCTGAGACCCACTTCAGTAGCCGTGGGTGCAAAACAAAGATAAAGGAGTATGAACTGTGACCTAGGCTTTTAGGAAAACCAGTATGGGGCCTTTATTTTGGAGAGATCTGTAGGTTTGGTACTGGGACAGACTCTCCCTCTAGTTCAGGTCTTGCAACTTGCTCATGTCCATGGTTCCTATTTAATCCTGATGTTCGCAGCAGGTTGTGTGTCTCAGTTGAGAACCAGGGTGTTGGAGCAGAAGGTGCTCTGTGAGCTAGCTGTGTGAAGTTAACACAGGCCTGCAATGTGGACTTGGACACTGTAAGCGGACCCCTGCACTTAAAGTGTGACCGCCGATTACATTTTTAACTAACAATAATGTAGAGCAAGTGATTATAATTATAATAATAAGGAAGAGTTCAGCTCACCCCTTCCCGCTTCCCAGGAGAACAAGATCCACACCATCACACAGAGTCGACCTGGTCCCAACAGATAGAAATCCAATACAAGCAGAAACTCTCCAGCGATCTCAGGCAGATAATTCCATGGATCCATGATTCAGACTCCCTAGAGGTGAAATGCAAGGGATTTCACCTCATACCCACTAGGCTATCCACTGCCTGTACCTTGATGTTTTAATCAAAGTAATAAAGGATTGCTTTAGCACTTACCTGCCTGCCTGAGATCGCTGGAGAGTATCTGCTTGCAAGTGATAATAATAAACTTTAAAATATACTTTAAAAATTGAATCTGGAAGAAAACCTTCCAAATACCCTCTAGAAGATGTCCCCTCTATGCTTGCTCAACATTGTTATTAGATAAAACTTTAAGGGTTTTACAGCGGTGCAGAGGTGAACAAACTTAGTACGGGACTGGACATGTGTGAACCGACTGGTTATACTGTTGATCTTGTTAAAGGAGGCATCAAAACTGAAGACAATGGTCTCATATAATGTTTTCTTTCAATGCAGAATAAAGAAGTACAGTATGTGGATGTTGGCGGAGCGTATGTTGGACCAACCCAAAACCGTATTCTGCGGGTGGCCAAAGAGCTCGGTATAGAAACTTACAAAGTGAATGTGTCACAACGGGTTATCCATCATGTCAGGGTAAGTAGTCATTATACATTTTTATGTGTTCAAATAATGTTTATTCGAGTTTCAATAAATCAAGTACAAAGTATAATAATCAAATACAGTCGTAAAGCAAACTGATAAGAAGTAGAGAAGTCAAAGGTATAATATGAAGAGATTACCTTGTTACAATCAATTTCATCAAATACAGAACACCAAAAGAGAACAATGAAAGTAAACAGGGAAACAAAGAATTACACATCTCCAAATAATACTTTGGGAAGTAATTATGAAATAGTATAACTAAAGGCAATCAATACTAAGGACCAAGAATCTCAAACTAAGTCAAGTTATGAAGAACTGCTCTTCAGCAGGTAAACATAAGGGAGAGAGGAAAGGAAATGAAGGGGGGGAAAGGTAGCTATAGACACTTACTATAGTACAAGCTATAGACAATGAGTCCATCATACATCCAGTGGTGAAGCCTAGAGAAAGTTATCTGGGGGGTCTTTGGCTGACTTTAAGAATGGAGATGGAAATTTTATATTCCACATTGCCCATTTGTTCTGATATTTGGTTTGTAGGCCATTTCTAATAGCGAATGAATATTCAAAAGAATTATGAGATGCAATTCTGTCTATGACATCCTGTATAGATGGGACTGTAGACTCTCTCCAAAGTGAGGCAATCATAGTTTTTGCTGTTAAAAGAATATGAATCGTAAGTGGCCTTATACGTTTTGGAAGAGAATCCAAGCCAACCAAAAGCAACACTAACTCAGGAGATAGAAGAACCTCAATTCCAGAAATATCTTTAATTAGATGCCTTATGCTCTCCAAAAATTTTTTAAGGAATTGACATCCCCAGAACACATGAGTCAGATCAGCAGTTTGGTTACTGTTCATCTAGCACATCGGGGAGTTGAGTGAATTAAACTTATTTAGCTTCAACGGAGTAAGATACCATCTTGAATACAATTTAAATTGGGTCTCAATAAGGGAGATGCACGGTACCTGTGTATACATAAGATCAAAGGACTTGCCAAGTTGTTCAGTATTTATAGAGATGTTCAGGTCTTTCTCCCATGCTACTACATTTGAAGATTTCACATAGACCGAATCTAGGTTAATGTCCTGATATATGTTTTTCAACTTCCAAAAAAAGGTACTCTGCGGGAACTTCAAAAGTTGTGTCACATTGTGAGGAAGAGAGAATACCAGTTTATGGCTCAACAGAATGCGATGAATCTCCTCCCAGGTTTTAACTTCTATGTCTTCCAGACCATAAGTGTTTTGTAGGACCGCAAAGGGAATCAACCCTCCTCTGCCATCCAAGATGTTAGATATAAAACCAATCCCATGGTCTTTCCAGGATTTAAGTTTCAGGTTTGCAGAAATATAGTCTAATATATCAATTGGGATCCAAGTAGGTGGATGAGGTTGAAAGCTTTTCAATGATTTGGAAACAAACAATCTCCAGGATTGAATAGCGGCTTTCACTAACGTTTCTTTCGGAAGAGGTTTGTTTTTATCACAAAGGAAGGAAAGAAGCTGTGGACCAAGGCCTCCCTTTAGCATATTTTTATCTTCAAGAGTAAGCCAACTTGGTCTATCGCCTGTCTCCCACCATGATTGACTCAGTTTTATGATAGTGGAGTGATGATATGCGATGAGGTTGGGAACAGCCAGACCTCCTCTAGACCTCCCTTTCTCCAGGGTAGTCTTAGCCACTCTTGGTTTTTTCTTATCCCAAATGAATCTCGTCAGTTGAGTTTGTAATTTTGCCATCCATTGTCTGGACACAGGTAGGGGTACAGAACGAAAAATATAGAGAAGTTTCGGTAAGATAAACATTTTACATGAGTTTATTCTTCCCAACCATGAAATATCAATTTTGGAAATATGAAGAACATCGTCCTGAATGACTTTGTAGATATAATTAAGATTAACGTCTACAATCTTTGATAGGGATTTGGTCAAATAAGTACCTAAATATTTTATAGATTCTTTTTCCCACGAGAGAGAGTGTTCGCGTTTTAACAAGTCAAGGAGGTCCTGATCTATATTTAAGTGTATATTTAAGTGAGGTGTTATAGTGTAGAGGAAGTGTTGTCTAATGTCTGTGGCCTTTCATCCTCTTTCACCCCTGCTGTTTCTTGTAGTTGTTAATTACCTGAAACCATGTTTCCTCCCACAATCCCCCTCACCTGAATCTGGTAGTGTGTCCTATAAATTTAGTTCATTCCTAAGGGGTACACGTGTGGGGGGTCAGACACGTGTGGCATCTCATGCAAAGTGGCATTGAATGCTAAGTGGATGCAGTTATTTCATGGCAGTTAGTTAGGGCAGGAGTCAGGTAAGCCACTCTATTTAACAGGGAGAGGGGAGAAAAAAAAAAAACACAAAACATTTTAAACTTCTTTTCCTGTCCCTATCACCATGTCCTTTACTTCAATATCTATTGTTCTATGCGCTCTTGCTGGAAGACAATGACATAGAGGGACACTCAAACACTGTGCATAACTCCATTCACTACTAATCTTTACCATGTCTTGTATTTCACTGTTTGTTTTCTTATGTGCTCTCGCCACCAATTTTTATCACCCCATCCCCCCTCCATCACCACTCATTCACATCAGCCCCTCTCTCCTGCCCTACTCTATGTACAGCTTCCATGCTATCTTCAGTTTACTGAAGACTCTCAGCCCATCATATTCCAAAGTTTGTCACAATAAATCATGTCCTAATTCCAAAAACTATCTGCTCTTTCTCTTTTTACTGCTGCTCCTCTCAGGTGATATCTCTCCCAACCCTGGTCCACCCTCTGCTAACTTCAACCCCTCTCCCACCTCACACAGAAACCTCACTAACCTTATTAATATCACCTGCACACCTTCATCTCCCTCTTTTAATTGCGCTCTCTGGAATCCACGGTCTGTATGCAACAAACTTCCCTTCATTCACAATTACTTCCTTACCAACTCTCTTAACCTGCTGGCCCTCACAGAAACCTGGATCCAGGATTCAGACACTGCTTCCCCTGCTGCTATTTCTTACGGCGGCTTACACTTCTCTCACTAGACCTGGTAACAGACGTAGCGGTGGAGTTGGCCTCCTCCTGTCCCCACAATGTATTTTCCAGGTCATTCCTCCAGCCCCATCACTCTCATTCCCTTCTTTTGAGGTCCATACCATTAGGCTATTCCATCCCTTCCCCCTCAAAGTAGCGGTGGTATACCGCCCCCCAGGGTCACCCACCCAGTTCCTCGACCATTTCTCCACTTGGCTCCCGCATTTCATGTCCTCAGATTTACCAACCCTTATTCTGGGAGACTTTAACATTCCCATAAACAGCCCCATCTCCCCATCTGCATCCCAGCTCCTCTCTCTAACTACCTCTCTTGGCCTATCACAGCTTTCAACCTCTAAGACACACGAAAACGGTAACACCCTTGACCTTGTCTTTACCCGGCTCTGCTCATCCTCCCCCTTGGATAACTCAACTCTACTCTCTGACCACAACATTCTTTCCTTCTCACTCACTAACCCTCGGCCAACACAGCCCAATCCTACCTATCACACATCCAGAAATCTACAGGCCATTAACCCTCAAGCACTCACAGACTTCCTCATCTCATCTCTGTCCCCAATCTCTTTAATCCCCTCTCCAGATCAGGCAGTAAATCACTACAATGACTCTCTCAGAAGCTCCCTGGACCAAGTAGCGCCCCTCACCCGCAGAACCTCCAAACAGAGAACAAAACAGCCCTGGCTCACACCACAAACTCGATTCCTCCAGCGATGCTCCAGGAGTGCTGAACGTCTATGGAGGAAAACTTGCTCACCAGGAGACTTTATCCACTATTAATTCATGCTAAAAACCTACAACTCTGCCCTTCACCTTGCCAAACAGACCTACTTCACCACCCTGGTCTCCTCACTATCCAACAATCCAAAAAAACTCTTTGACACCTTTCACTCTCTCCTCAGTCCTAAAGTGCAGGCCCCCATCACTGACCTCTGTGCTGATGACCTGGCTTCCTACTTCATGGAGAAAATAGACAACATCCGCCAGGAAATCAGCTCTCAGCCTCCAAGCGCTGCCACCCCCATTCTTCCCCACATCTCCTCCGGTTCACTCTCTACATTTGACCCAGTCACAGAAGAAGAAGTCTCCAGGCTCCTTTCTTCCTCTCGTCCCACCACATGCACTACTGACCCCATTCCCTCACACCTGCTCCAGTCCCTCTCTCCACTCGTCACCACTCATCTAACCAAAATCTTCAATATCTCCCTCTCTTCTGGCATTTTCCCCTCCTCCTTCAAACACTCGATCATTACTCCATTATTAAAGAAAACCACTCTCGACCCAACCTGCACAAATAATTACAGACCAGTCTCCAATCTCCCCTTCATCTCTAAACTCTTGGAGCGCCTGGTCTATTCCCGCCTCACCCGTTACCTCTCCGCTCACTCTCTTCTAGATCCATTACAGTCTGGTTTCCGCCCTCTTCACTCCACAGAAATTGCCCTCATCAAAGTGACCAATGACCTTCTGACAGCAAAACGTAATGGTTACCACTCTCTGCTTATTCTCCTTGATCTCTCTGCAGCTTTTGACACTGTCGACCATCAGCTCCTACTCTTTATGCTGCACTCCATTGGCATAAAGGACACTGCTCTCTCCTGGCTCTCCTCCTATCTTTCTGACCGCTCTTTCAGTGTATCTTTTGCTGGCTCCACTTCTTCCCCTCTTCCCCTCACTATTGGGGTCCCTCAGGGTTCAGTCCTTGGCCCTCTCCTCTTCTCTCTCTACACGGCCCCGATTAGACAGACCATCAGCAGATTTGGCTTTCAGTACCATCTTTATGCTGATGACACACAACTATACACTTCAGCCCCTGACCTTACCCCTGCGGTATTAAAGAACACCAATGACTGTCTAGCTGCAGTTTCCAATATCATGTCCACTCTCTATTTGAAACTAAACCTTTCCAAAACTGAACTTCTTCTGCTGCCCCCATCCACTAACCTCCCTAAATCGGACATCTCTCTCTCAGTATGTGGCACCACGATAACACCTAGACAGCAGGCTCGCTGTCTGGGTGTTATGTTTGACACCGATCTCTCCTTCTCCTCCCACACGCAATCTCTCGTCCGCTCCTGTAGCTTACACCTGAAGCATATCTCTAGAGTCCGCCCCTTTCTCACCCTGGAAACAACAAAAACCCTCACCGTGGCCCTAATCCATTCCCGCCTTGACTATTGCAATTCTCTATTAAGCCGCCTCCCCCTCACCAGACTTAATGCAGCAGCCAGGATCACCCATCTGGCCAATCGTCACTCAGATGCCTCTGCTCTGTGCCAGTCATTGCACTGGCTGCCCGTATACTACAGGATCAAATTCAAATTGCTTGTTCTCTCCCACAAAGCTCTTCACAGAGCAGCACCCCCCTACCTCTCCTCCCTCATCTCTGTCTATCACCCCACCCGCTCTCTACGTTCCTCAAATGACCTTCGACTAACATCTGCACTAATCCGATCCTCCCACTCCCGGCTCCAAGACTTTTCCAGAGCTGCACCAAACCTCTGGAATGCTTTACCCAAAGAAATCAGGACTATCCACAACTTGCATGGCTTCAGACGATCCCTAAAAACGCATCTTTTTAAGGTGGCCTATCATACTCCCTAATAGAAGTCCATTGTACTGTAGACAGTGAATGGGCTATCCTCTGGACATTACTCTTCTACAAACTCCACCAAACCATAAAGGTCTACACAGACTGTCTGATGACCATCCATGTAAGCTTAGCCCTATGCCCCATTTCCTCAAGATGCCTGGACCATCAGTGCAATAAGCCCCGGCACCTTGTGCAACCCTTATCCCGTTGTAGATTGTAAGCTCTTTTGAGCAGGGTCACCTTCATTTCTTGCTTTATTTATTGTATTTTTTTTTCACATTGATTCCATGCCTATTGTTTTGTATCCAATTATTGTACTTTATTTGTTCTCTACTGTAATTACTTACTGTATTTTCTGTACTCTAACCCTATATTGTAAAGCGCTGCGGAATATGTTGGCGCTATATAAATAAAGCTTTATTATTATAAGCTTTATTATTAAGTGTAACACCTGAGTCTTTTTCAAATTGATCTTATAATGGGAAATTCGAGAAAATTAATCAATTGTGTCAAGGAGATATCGTAAAGAATTTATGGGATCAGTCAAAGTTACCAGGATATCGTCAGCAAATAAACTAATCTTAAATTGTCTCATAGAAATGGGAATGCCTTTTATCAAAGGATGAGTACGTATTTTTTCCGCTAACGGCTCAATAAAGAGGTTAAAGAGAGAAGGGGAAAGGGGACAACCTTGACGTGTACCATTCGTTAGAAAGATGTCTTTTGACAAAAAGTTATTTGTTATGATTTTCACACTCGGATTAGAATAAAGCGAATGAATTAAGTTATTTATATTACCCCCAAAGCCAAACCTCCTCAAAACCTCAAAGAGGAACCCCCAGTGTACCCTGTCGAACGCTTTCTCCGCGTCGACAGCGACCACTACTGTTGGAGTCCCAGTTCTCTCTATAAAATCTATTAAATTTAACGCCCGTCTCGTAGCATCCGATGTTCCCCTTCCCTGAACGAAACCCACTTGATCCCCGTGAAGGAGTGTCGAGATAACTTGTTTTAGTCTGTTATTTAAAGTTTTACTAATAATTTTTAGATCTGAATTCAGGAGCGATATGGGTCTATAGTTAGCTGCATTCTCAGTGTCACCCTTATCTTTTGAGATAACCGTAATCACTGCTTCTTGCATTTCCTTGGGAAGACTACTCTGGTCAGTAGTGAGGAAATTGATTAACCTAGTTAAATATGGGACAAGGATATCTTTAAAGGCAATATAGTATTCGTTCTGTAACCCGTCAGGCCCGGGAGACTTAAATTTCTTTAGGGACGCAATAGTATCAGAGATTTCAGCTTCAGTGTAGGGTAAATTTAGGAATTTTAACTGGTCAGATGTCAAAGAAGGAAGTTGAATAGAGTCTAAAAATGAAGCCATTTCCACAGGACAGGGATCAACTTCCCCGGGCTCCTTTCCTAAGTTATATAACTTCTTGTAATAAACTTCAAAGGCATCTGAAATTTCCGCAGGGGATTTGACTATAGAATTAGGTTTATTCCTGATCTGTAGAATTCTCGTTTTGGCCCTTCGTATTTTTATCAATTTGGCAAATAGTTTGGAGGGTTTGTTGGTACAATTATAAAAATTAGATTTAGTAATGTGGGAAACCTTATCAAATTCCGCAGTTAAAAGGGATTTTAGTTCAACCCTCAATTTAAGAATGTCACCAAAGATGGAATTTTTCTTGGTCCGAATCACCTCCGATTCCAAGTCTTTAATCTTACTTATGATGATTACTTTAAAGTAATATTGTAATATACTTTGAATTTTTGATTTATAATCTGGATGGTGGTATAGAAAAGAATTTGCTCTCCAGAGTTTCCGCCCACTATAAGAAGCCCCATCTGTAGTAACGAAGATTATCGGAGAGTGATCCGACCAAGATCTAGGAAGTATTTCTATTGATTTAATCTTCTGCAAGGAATTGATATCTGTCAAAACTAGATCTATCCTAGCAAAGGATTTATGCGAGTCAGAAAAATGAGTAAATTCTATAGATGACGAGTTTATGCATCGGAATGCATCATAGAATTCCTCCTGGTTAAATAATGGATCAAGCTGGACATAGGTATTCCTGGCTTTATTGGATGAGTCAAACATAGCATTAGGAACCGCGTTAAAGTCCCCAAAAATGAAGAGGTTGCCTTTCTTATGATCATGGATAGTCCTGAACAGTTTTTTTAAAAATGAAATTTGACCTTTGTTAGGAGCGTATAAATTCACAAGTGTGTGAGGAGTATCATTTATTTTACATATCAGGATAAGCTATCGGCCCTCATCATCTCTATGGACCTCAAGTTCTTCAAATTTAAGAGTATCCCTAATCAAAATGGCAACTCCAGATTTTTTTTACTTGTTAGAGGAGAAATAGATATGAGGAAATAGTTTATTCGTAAACTTTGGTGGATTTTCTAGACAAAATTTAGTTTCCTGAAGTCCTGCCAAATCAATTTTATGTCTCGCAAGTTCTTTCCATACATGGAACCTTTTTTGAGGGGTATTTAACCCATGGACATTTAGTCAAAGGTATCTGGTGGTCATTGTCTCAATGAAGAATTAAAAATATATGTAAGCTAGCTGCAATGAAAGTATGAAGCTGAGGAAGTGTGAGGGAGAGGGAAGGGAGAGAATTAGGAGTGAAACTAAACTACTACAGGTAGGTAAAGAACCAAACTATTAAATGAAGCAAACTATAACACAGAATGTAACTAGTAATAAGAACTATGTAAGTATCAATACTATAAGGAAGGGTTCAAGGGAACCGTTATTCAACTTCCTGCAAGGCTAATGTTTTGGCCATTGTGCCTAATTGGACCTTAAATCTTTAAAGTGTCAAACAGAGCTACTTAAGACCCGTCAAGTATAAGTTAGATGTAAGTTTCTCAAAACTTTCAGTCCCTCAGACTTATCTTCAATAACAAAAGATTTCTGTTGGTATGTAAAAATAACACTAGTGGTCGGACGACCCCATCTGTACAAGATCTCCTTAGCACGTAGAATGCCCGTTACAGGCTTCAAAGATTTCCTCTTCAGCATCGTGTCTTTAGAAATATCTGTGAAGATTTTAATCCCGTCGTAAGGTGGAGGTAGGGATTTATTATCTCTTAAGAAAGTTGTCACTTTATCTCTGGTTTGATAGAAGCTAAATTTAGCTATCACATCCCTCGGGACATAGTCCGAAAGATGCGAGGGCCTTGGCAATCTATGGGCTCTTTCTATAAAATACTCCATATTTTCCAGTGAGGGAGCAATTTTTCTAGTGAGAGATTTCACGTAATTAATCAAGTTATCCTGCTTTATCTTTTCGGGAATTCCTCTAAATTTCAGGTTATTCCTGCGGTCCCGGTCCTCTCTATCTGCTAACCTATCCTTCAGAACTTTAATTTCATTAGTCACCCTGTCTTGAGATTTTCTAGAGTCAATGCACTCCATTTTTAATTCCTCAATGGATTTCTCTGTTTTTTCTGTTCTGGAAACTATCGAGGCCACCAAATGTTTAATCTCATCAATGTCCTCTCTCAAAGATTTTTTAAAATCAGCAAATACTTTAACCAAGAAATCTCTATCTGATAGTTGTCCATCGTCAAGGTTGGAGAGAGGATCTGTGTCTTTCCTTGAGGTCTTCATTCTTTGTCTCACCGGGCTCTTGGTTTGAGGGTCTCGAGCTGAGTCATAATCTTCCCGAAAATTAGAGCCATCATGTGATCTGGATATAGTTTCCATTTCTTTTCTTTTTGAGTTTGCCTGGGTAGATTCATAAATCATAGGTGTGGATTTCCATTCTTCTGAACTATTCTCCACTGGTAAGGAATCTTTACTGCCACTTTGTGACTGGTTACTATGGTAGGCCGAGGAAGGTATAGTGTTCGCACTCTGTGGACTAGCCTCCACCAGTTCACCAGTGGAATTTTTGGAAGTAACGTTTGGTTTAGGCTTGGGAGACATTAGGACTAGTATACCGTATAAATTGAGGTATATAAATTAAGAAATTAAGAATATCAAAGTATGTATAGTAATAAGTCTCTATAACCAGCTCCAGTAAACTATATTGAGCCAAAAACAATTACAATTAGGTAATAGACTTCCACAATACTAGAGCCAAGGAACAGAAATGAAGTACAATTATCTGTAAATACGGACTCAGAGTATAAAGTAAATAGCTCTCTCCCCCAATTAGAAGATGAAAAGATCACCCACCCAAGACCCAACAACTACCACCCAAACTACCTTTATCCAAAAGAAACAGAGTCAAACATCAATATGCAGATCAATATAAAGGTGTACCCCAACAGCACATCCCCATAAAAGAATAGCTGTTTAGTTGACTCCTCGACACCGGAAACCGTCTACGAAGCTCGGATACGTTCAAGGCCCGCCGACCCCGCTTGATTGAAGAGATCCCTCCCAGGAGTGGTCGGATCGTGTAGAAACCTCAGACAACAGGATCCATCTACGTAGCTCGGATACGTTGGAGGCCCGCGACCCTGCTTGATTGAAGAAGTCCTTCTTGGAGATGTAGTAGCACGCAAAGATGGAAGAAGTTATAAGGCAACAGCTTGCAAAAAAACAAATGAGTAGCAAAAAAGAGTCTCCTGAAGTCTCAGTGTAACACTAGGACTAGAAAGGTTATATATCTCCCCTTCAGACTCATGAATTGTCCAATATGTAGAATGGTATTATCCCCACCCTATGTAAGTATGTAACTAAGCAAGGAGCATCCAAAATAGTATGACCAGATAGTCTATGAAGAAGGCTGCCGGGATGTCTCAGTCTAGTCACTTATATTAAATCTCCTCAATCAGGACAGCAGCTCATCTTTCAGTAGATCCCCACGCCTCCTGTACCTGTCACTGTTGCTTTCCAAATGCATATGGGGGAAAATTTACCTCAGAGGTCCGGATCTTACAGTGAGGAAAATCCGTTTGTGTAGTAAATTGGCATCCTCCGGGAAAGCCGCAATCAGCAAATCAAAGATGGCGTCTCCACTACTCCCCTGAGAGAAATGGCAGTTTTCCTCACAGAATAGCAGAAAATGGTCTAAGAACAAACTTAATAGACCAAAACAATAAAATCTCCAAAAACTAATGAGAGAAGTGACTAAAAAAGCCCATGTCAGAGATAGCATAGGCTGTATATTGAAAATAAAGCAGAATAAGATATTGATAAATATATCACCAAGACAAGATCTTCTGGTCCAGAAAGACGAAGTCTAATATTACTTCAGTAAACTGTGACCTGTGTTGTCAATTTCAGATGATTTATGGGTGACAGGAGTATTATTATGAAGCATTCAGTGATCACAAAATGGCGCCACCTTCACTCTCATGTGAGGAAAAAAACAAAAAAAAACAAATAGACTTCAGGCAGTGTCTTGAGGTAAAAATCATTACAAAGTCAGCCGAATAAAGGTAAAAGCCAGTATAATTTCAGAATTACGACCTGCAATGTCAATTCCTGACTTTTAACAGACAACAGGAGGATATTATTATGAGGTGACCAGTAGTCTTAAAATGGAGCCTCCATCACTCCTCTGAGGGGCCAGATTTCAAGGTGTCCTGAGGTGAATTCCTCTCAGAATTGATCTCAAAAGGGTTCAAATGAAGCCCAAAGATTAGATCTTACAGGTCTTGTCGCTTTGATGAGACAATTTGCCTTTAAAAAGGCAAAAATTCCCAGTAGCTTGTCTGTGGGCACAGGAGCTCAGGGATCCACGTCCTCACATGCTGCTGCAGGCCACGCCTCCTCTCATTATACATTTTTATTCATTTATTTTTAGATTTACATTAGTAATAAAAAAACTGTGGATGTCAGCACTGAAAATTAAGGCATTTATTTTTCAGGACTGCATTACTAATAACAAGAATAATACTTTTAACAGTCCCTTGTGAAGATGGGAACAAACATGTACTATATTCGGCATGGGAAAGTCAATTATTTATCCAACTGCTGTTGCTTTCTGGTCATCTATGAAATGTATCCAGTTGGAGTGTTCTGTTTATGCAGCGCCTAAACACAAATGGTGGAAGGATTCACTTCCTCTGCTGTGTGAGAACCGATAATCGGTGGTATTTTTTAGTTTACTTATTCAAAGGAGCCAATTATATTTGCTTCTAGCTAACACATATTGATTGAATAGATAATCATTTTTGTTCAGCTACTGTGTGAAATGCTTACCAGAATATATTTGAATATGTTAGGATGGGGTTCACATATAGCATTTTTTTTACTATTGTTTTTGTACATGTTTGACATTGTGAAATTAAGGAAAAACAATTTCTTTTAAATTGCAATATCACTTATAGAAAAGCTAGTGGTACAACATGTACAGTGTTCTCTATGAATAATTATCTAATATATAAAAGCCGAAGTGACTTCCGTCACTTTGTCTGCTACTTCCGTCACTTTGTCCGGTGACGTAACCGGAGCTTTACACCCGTTGAGGGTGAAGCAAGATGGCGGCCGTAAGCGGGGACACACACACACACACACACCTATATACACACACACACCTATGCACACCTATACTTTCCACCGGCCCTGCATCCGCCGCCTGCATCCTCAGTCAACATACTTTCTCAAAGATGGCGTCCGGGAAGTCTCGCGAGACTTCCCGGACGCCATATTTGATCCAGTCGTCCGGGGGCGGCGACATGTCCACTGAGGATCCAGGCGGCGTGGAAGACGCAGGGCCGGTGGTAAGTATAGCGGAGTATGTGTGTGTGTATGTGTATATGTGTGTATGTGTGTGTGCGCTGACCACTCTGCCCACGGTGCTGCACTGACCACTCTGCCCACGGTGCTGCGCTCACCACTCTGCCCACGGCGCTGCGCTCACCACTCTGCCCACGGCGCTGCGCTCACCACTCTGCCCACGGCGCTGCGCTCACCACTCTGCCCACTGCGCTGCGCTCACCACTTTGCCCACGGCGCTGCGCTCACCACTCTGCCCACGGCACTGCGCTCACCACTCTGCCCACGGCGCTGTGCTCACCACTCTGCCCACGGCGCTGCGCTCACCACTCTGCCCACGACGCTGCGCTCACCACTCTGCCCACGGCGATGCGCTGACCACTCTGCCCACGGCACTGCGCTCACCACTCAGCCCACGGCACTGCGCTCACCACTCAGTCCACGGTACTGCGCTCACCTCTCTGCTCATGGCACTGCGCTCACCACTCTGCCCACGGCACTGCGCTGACTACTCTGCCCACGGCACTGCGCTGACCACTCTGCCCACTGCGCTGACCACTCTGCCCACGGCACTGCGCTGACCGCGCTGACCACTTTCACCGCACTCACTGCTAACCACTGAGCCACTGCGCTGTGCTAACCACTGAGCCACTGCGCTGTGCTAACCACTGAGCCACTGCGCAGTGCTAACCACTGAGCCACCTCGCAGTGCTAACCACTGAGCCACCGCACAGTGCTAACCACTGAGCCACCGTATACTCTGCTACCCACAGAGCCGCCTGTATACTCTGCTACCCACAAAGCCGCCTGTATACACACAATTCATTTCACCGCACTCCCGTAACTATTAGTAAATAAACTATATATGGATTCTAGACAACCCGATTCTTTAGAATCGGGCCGCCATCTAGTAAAAACATAAAACATTTAAAGTAAAAACTTGCACTCATGATTTTAAAGGGAATCTGTCAGCAGGTTTTTGCTACTTCATCTGACTGCAACATAACATAGGCAAAGAAACCCTGTATACAACCATGTATCACATAGTTTACTGGCTCCAGCCGTTCTGACATAATCAAAGTATTTAGTTTTAGAAACATAGCAGCGCTGAGATAGCTGCCCCCGCCCACACCAGGCTTTCAATGGAAATTGTGCATTTACTTTGAGGTGTCAGTTACAGCAGGGGAGTGTCTGACTGGCATGTGGGTGACTTTCTAGTTCTGCAATGTTAATCACAGTGTAATAAAGCCATTAGTTTAGAAATACAATTGCACAGATCCTGATAATAGAGGGATAATTGTTTTTTGTTTTTAACTCCTACAGTATATTGACCTCAGCTTACATAACAAAAACCTGCTGACAGATTCCCCTTAATGGTAGCTACACAGTCAGTAAAACAAAGTTTTTGCTAATGCTGTGAACGTTTTTACCAGCCCTACTTTCAAAGTTGTTAACTCATGAGTGCCATCATCATTTACAGAATCATTTACACTTTCCCATGTTACACAATTGTAATGTATCCATAAAAATCGGAAACCATGGTCCGTATGGCATTCGATTTTTTTCTTACTAGCTATTTCGGAGTCAAATTGCAGCATGCTGATTTATTTCTCATGCCAAAACAGCTGAGAAAAACCACAGATCTGCACTGCTACATTGAGAAACATTGGTCCGAATGCAATCCTTGTTTTTATCGAATTGCACTCATCCCATTTATATGCTTGTGTAAACAAGACCTTACATATTAGAATCCGAGAGTCCTCAGTGGTTGATACCTTTTAATGGCTAACTGAACAGGTGGTAAAAAAAAAGCTTTTTCTTACCATTTTTTCAGTTAGCCATTAAAAGGTATCAGCCACTGAGGACTTTCAGGTTCTAATATTTTTCTATCTACTGGCTAACACAGTACAAACATTTTTTACAAGACTTTATATGGAATTGCTGTTCAGTTTAATGGTCTACATGTTATGGTATATGCCTCCAACCTATCTCCCATGCAGTGGACTCGTATGGCCAGACACTGCTTCCCCAAAAAATTACAGCTGATTATGTGGCGTCCCACCGGGTAAGCCGCAACCAGAGGTACTGCATTCCTGCGGTTAGGGAGTGTAGTGCCCCTGTTCTCTGGGATCTGGGATGGTGTGGCTAAGCCCAAAACAAAAACAGCACACAAACACGTAGGCTCTGGGACAATGAGAGAACCCTGAGGGAGGGCCTAGGACACAAAAAGGGGAACAGGAAGTGTTAGACAGGTGAGAGTGATAGAGGAGTAGAACGCAGGAAGCAGCAACACTAGGGTGCAGAGTCGGTGTGGTGCCCACTCTTGGGGCTCGGAGCACGACCACGCTCGCCCCGGGAGGTAGAGACCAGAGGGGTGGAAGGAGAGAAGAGCCGTAAGGGTGCGGAAGAGACACTGATTCCCCGTACTCCCGAATCTGATGATACAAAGGGTTGGTGGACGACACAAGGAGCTGTCCCTGAACACAGTGCGGATATTTCAAGCCAGAACCATACATCCGGAGGCCCCTGACTTCTAACGGGAGCTGTGGCTGAACTCCCGACACATCTTTGGGAAAGCGGCTTAACTAGAGAGCACTGTCCGGGAGAGCGACCTAATGGCGCCCGGGACACAAATAAGCACTTGAGACTGTCGGTACTTGACCTCTGTGCTTCGGAGAGCGTTGAGAGCCTGAGGGGCAGAGCAACAACAGCTCGCCTCAGAAGAGAACTACCCCTTATAGCGCTGAGAGAGAACGTAGACCCACCAGAGGGAGAACGTAGACCTACCAGTGACAGACCACCTAGTGAGAAAGAGAAAGGGCACCATCTGAGGCTCAGTGACACCAACCCAGTCCTGGAGAAAACACTGAACTGAAGCCTGGCAAGGGACGTACCCGGCGGCCATGTTGAGACACCAAGTAAAAGTAACGGAACTGCAGCTGTGGTGTGTGTGATTTTCTTCAGTGGCGACCACTGGCCGCAGAGGCCACATGAAACACCGGGGTATCAACGTTCCATGGAACATGTGCCAAGATACGTACTGACCCCTCCATTCCGCTGCCCTGGGGACCGCACTCTGCCTGCGGGGAGCGAAACCATGTAAGCTGCCGGTCACCGTCCCCAGAGGTTCTGAAGCAGCGGCGACCACCCTGGCCACGTACCGCAGATGGCATCACGAATACCCCTTATTTCCTCAGACTTTCCCTGTCATCATTCCCCGTTTATTTTAAATGACACCACCAGGGTCACGGGACTGGGTCTCGGCCCCCGTCTGTCCCCGTGAAAAGAACCGAGAAGTGAAGAAGAGAGAACGCCTAGTAACTGCCCCGGTTCCCGAGTCTTCCCCGACCCTGGAGTGGGCGTCTCAATTATCGGTTGTCAGAGAAGCTGAAACCGAACAAAACAAATAGAAGTTGTATTGGTGCTTATAAATATTGTATCACTAAGCCTATGATGGTGCTAAATAAAATCCAACCTACTGGATATTCTGATCCTGCATAATTCTTTCTTTTTATACTAAAGGATAAATAGGGAGCGCACATAGGGCAGATTTAAAGCCACGAAACGCGTAGGCAAATAAACCAGAACCTGATTAACCCTTTACTGGACTGGAAGTTTCTTGAGGTCAGCGCAGACTACAAAGCCCAGCTTTTTCTTCGGTGGAAATCATTCTTTTTATACTAGCACTACTACTGACTCATTAACACAGTGTTTATTAGTATTGACAACAACCTCTTTAATCCAGACATCCATTTTATAGAACTCATGTGCTGTCTGTTTAAAACATGAACATGTGAATTAGGTTACAGAGAACATAGTCAGACTGCAAGTTGTTAGCCATAGTTTGACATTTTACCACAAATCTGCCTTGTCCATGTATCTCACAAATATATTTGCAAAGACAGTGAGATTAAAAAAGGAAAACATCAAACATCAGGGTGGTTTTTGATGAAAATTCTTGTCTCATCAAAACTAGAACATGTAGAAGCATACATTGACCACTGTCTAGGTTAAGTGTCAGAGATCAGCATAAACAGGACTTTGGGCGAAACCTTTTGACTAGTTCCTCTTACATGTGGTTTGTCTTTAAAAACAACATGCAAGCTGTTTCCATCTTCTTGCCATTTTGAAGAAGAGCAATCTATTTTCTAAAAGAGGTTAAAAAAAGTTCATTTTTCATATTCTCTCCCTTCTATAACCTTTCCTCTGGAGCTCTTTGTGAGAAAGATAAGAAGAAAAGATTGCAATGTGAGGAATTATAGTTCACAGCAAGTTTCCAAGATATAATGATTAATGGCTCCAATATACCGTACAGCCGATGCTTTTATGGAAACAACAAGCAAAGGTACTTTATTATCTAAGCCGTGTTGTACCTCTGCTCTGTCACGTCCACTGTGGAGTTAACCAGCCTCTCATCTATCTTTTTTTTCTCTCCGGTGTGGTTAGATTTCAGCATTCAATAATAATTAACACTTTGATGAGAAGGACAGTGTACTGCACATTGATCCCTTGCTGTCGCTAAATCTTCTTTCCTGTAGAGCTCCATTGACATTTGAAGCATTTTAATCAATCACAAAAAGCCTGATCCCTGCAGCTGAATTGGAGCTCGACATAACACATTTGGCACAGTGCTACAAATTACGCTATATTGTTCATATTGGGAAACCAAGTTTCACCTTCAAAAATGATTTATTGACTGATTTATATCTTTATATTTTATTCTCCTGGCTGAAGTACAATACATACAGTACAAAGTGAGAGCTACTAGGGTAGGTTTAGGATTGTTTTTAAAGGTCAGCCCACAAATGATTAGATAAATACAAGTTCTTCTAAATATGTGTCCCCCAACTCCAGTCTTCAGGAGCCACCCACAGTGTATGATGTTTTCATGATTTCCTTAGTATTCCACAGATGCTGACTAAATTATCACCTGTGCAATGCTAAGGAAATACTGAAAACATCTTGAGGGACACTTATTTAGAGGGACTTGTATTTATCTAACAATTTGTGGGCTGACCTAAACAATCCTAAACTTAATGGTGGATTATTGTATTCTGTCACGTCCTACTGACGAACCCACCGCGTGAACCCACTGGACCTCGTAGTTGCGGATGCCGATACCTGGTTGATAGAAGATGGACTAGAACAGTAGAGTCAAAAGGTTTATTGATTACAATAACAAAACAAGATCCCACGCCCCTGGGGAGGGCATCTTGAGGCGTACATACTTGGAGGAGAGCCATACCTTGTCTCCGGGGTTGAACAGGGGTGAGTCCAGACGGCGTTTGTCGGCATGCCCCTTCATTGGCTGGGAAGCCTTCTCCAGGGCTGTTCGGGTCGCCTCCCAGACCTTGGCGAAGTCTTGAGCCAGCGCGTCTGCAGCTGGATTTGGAGTTGCGACCGCCACGGGACGTGGGATCCTAGGATGGTGCCCGAAGACTATAAAGAAAGGGGTGTTACGGGAGGACTCACCAACATGGTTGTTGTAGGAAAATTCAGCCCAGGGAAGCAGGGAGGACCAGTCGTCATGGTGGGCGTTGACGAAGTGTCGCAGGTACCCGGACAACACTTGATTTACCCGTTCGACCTGCCCATTGGACTGTGGATGATAGGCTGAAGAGAAGTCGAGGTTGACATCGAGCTTTTTGCAGAGAGAACGCCAGAACATGGAGACGAACTGTACAGCCCTGTCAGAGACAATGTTAGAGGGAAGACCATGCAGACGGAGAACATTTGACACGAACAGCTCAGCCAATCTGGGGGCAGACGGAAGACCGGGCAAGGGAACGAAATGAGCCATCTTGGAGAACCTGTCGACCATGACCCATACCACAGTGTTGCCGGAGGAGACAGGAAGGTCGGTGACGAAGTCCATGGCGATGTGCCTCCATGGTTCCGAGGGACCGGCAAGGGCAGAAGGGGCCCGACGGGCAGTCGCTTGGGCGTCTTGTTTCGAGCACAGGAGGAAGAGGCGGAGACATAGTCGGAGATGTCCTGACGCATCTGCGGCCACCAGTAGTACCGACCAATCAAGTGCTGGGTCTTCGTACCGCACCCTCCAGGAGGTATCGCCACTCCTCCAGAGCCATTTTGACGGCCAGCAGCTCCCGATCCCCTATGGAGTAGTTCCGCTCTGAGGAGGAAAAAGCTTTAGAGAAAAAGCCGCATGTCACCATACGCCCAGAGGAGGACTTCTGGGAGAGGACGGCTCCGGCTCCGGAGGAGGATGCGTCTACCTCCAGAAAGAATTGTGTATCCGCCACCGGCCGGTGGAGAACTGGAGCCGAGGAAAAGGCACTCTTGAGTGTCAAGAAGGCGGTCTCGGCCTCGGGGGTCCAAGCCTTAGCAGGCGTCCCCTTCCGGGTCAGTGCGGTAAGAGGCTTGACCACATCGGAGAAATGTGGGATTAACTGCCGATAGTAGTTGGCGAAACCAAGGAACCGCTGGATGGCCTTGAGTCCCACGGGTCGAGGCCACGAGAGGATGGCGGAAAGCTTCTCCGGGTCCATCTCCAGACCGACGTCGGAGATAACGTAGCCCAGAAAGGGCAAAGATGTCCGTTCGAACAAGCATTTCTCGTATTTGGCATATAGCTGGTGCTCCTGTAACCGGAGTAGGACCCGTCGGACATCTCGCCTGTGAGTGGGAAGGTCCGGAGAAAACACCAGAATGTCATCCAGGTAGACCACGACACACACGTACAGGAGGTCCCGGAAGACATTGTTCACGAATTCCTGGAAGACAGCAGGGGCGTTACTGAGACCGAACGGCATTACCTTATATTCGTAGTGCCCGTCCCGGGTGTTGAAGGCGGACTTCCATTCGTCTCCTGCTCGTATCCGGACTAGGTTATATGCCCCTCGGAGGTCCAGCTTCATGAAGACCCGGGATCCACGGAGCCGGTCGAAAAGCTCCGGTATGAGGGGAAGCGGGTATCTATTCTTCACGGTGATGGCGTTGAGACCCCGATAGTCTATTCACGGTCGTAGGGAGCCGTCCTTCTTCTTTACGAAGAAGAACCCTGCCCCTGCGGGCGAGGAGGACTTCTGTATGAAACCCCGCGCCAGGCTGTCCCTTACGTAGTCAGATATTGCCTGGGTCTCGGCAGGGTTTAACGGGTAGATACGGCCTTTCGTGAGTAGAGCCCCAGGCACCAGGTCAATAGGACAGTCATAAGGTCTGTGCGGGGGTAACGTCTCGGCCTCCTTCTTGTCGAAGACGTCGGCATACGACCAATAGGCCGAGGGCAGACCGGGTAGCGCTGCCGGTGATGGTGGCAACCGGACCGGGGACACGGGAAGAAGGCATCGACTATGACAAGCCTGCCCCCACCGCAGGACCTCACCTGTTAGCCATTCCAGAACCGGTTCATGCATGCGGAGCCATGGAAGACCGAGCATAAACTGAGGAGACAGGGTCGGCAGGACATAGAAAGTGAGGCGTTCCGTGTGCAGAGCTCCGACTTGTATCTCTACCTCTCCGGTGACACCCGTCACTACGTCCTGTAAGGGTCTCCCATCGACCGAGATGATGACACGGGGATGCTGCAGGGGGTATATGGGAATACCGTAGCGCTGCGCCACATCTTGTTGCACGAAATTACTTGCAGAACCGGAATCCAGGTGAGCCACCTCCGAATGACGTTTGTCTCCGACCTTAAGCAGGATGGCAATAGTGAGAGGGTGAGAGGAATCGTTCTTCGTTAGGTTGGTCTCTCTTACCTGTCCAAGACGAAGGTTCTCTGGCCGCTTGGGGCATTGGCGACGAAAGTGGTCAGATCCTCCGCAGTACAGGCATAGACCCCGGGTGATCCTCTCCTCCCTCATCTGGATCCGGGAGCGATGTGATCCACCTGCATGGCCTCCTGACTTGCCGGAGGCGCTGTGGGTACCGGAAGAAGGGGTTGCTGGAAAGTGGGAGCCAAGCGAAGGGGTCTTCTCTCCTGCGTCCTCTCCTGTGTTTTCTCCTGGGACCGCTCCTGAAGACGACGGTCGATTCGGACAGCGAGGGCGATGTACTGAACCGCCAGTTCGTCTTTGATCCGGCTCGACAACCCCCGGCGGAAGACACCAACTAAGGGCTCATCCGCCCAGCGGAGTTCAGAAGCCAGGGTACGGAACCGGATGGCATACTGCCCAACAGACAGGTTACCTTGGTGTAAGTTGAAGAGTGCCTCGGTGGCAGAGGCCACCCGTCCCGGCTCATCAAAGGTCCTACGAAAGGTGTCCAGGAACGCCCGGAGGTTGGACACGATGGGATCCTCCCTCTCCAATACCGGGTTGAACCACGCCAGTGCTTCTCCCTCGAGATGCGAAGCCAGAAACGCCACTCTTGCCTCATCCGTCGGGAATTGGTGGGGTAGCAACCGGAAGTGGAGTTGGCACTGGTTGATGAACCCCCGACATGCTTTAGGATCCCCTGCATACCTGGTGGGCTGGCATAAGCGTGGAGAAGACACGGCTCCGGCCGGAGCTCCTGCAGGTAGCACGGGGACGGAACCCGGACTTCCAGTCACTCTCTGTAGGCTGGTAAGCCGATCATCCACGGAGGCCATATGGGATAGCATCTGAGTCTGTATCCCTCTCTGGTGGTCCAACTCCTGGTGGAGACCCAAGATCTGAGAAGAGAGAGCGGGATCAGTAGTGGAGAGCGCCCCTAGGCGGGCATCCAGAGACTGGATGAATCCCACGACCTGGTCGTGACTCTGGCGGAGTCCGGCCAGCTCTCTTTGGGCATCAAACCTGGTATCAGCGGGGTCCATGGCCAGGGCAAGATCTGTCACGTCCTACTGACGGACCCCACACGTGGACCCACTGGACCGCGTAGAGCGGATGCTGATACCGGGTGATAGAGAGGCGGACCAGGACAGTAGAGTCAACAGGTTTATTTGAACAACAATAAAAGAAGAACCCACGCCCCAGGGGAGAGCCACAAGGTCGCAGCACCGGAATACCACATACCACCGAAGGAGGCCCCGGAGCGCTTAACCCCTATACAGGGATACCGCCGGTACCAACCTCGGGGGGACCAATGAAGCGGACACGAGTGTTAAACCGACCCCAGGCGACGTGGTAACAAAACAGCAACCGGGTATAAAATAGGACACGGGGAACCGGGAACACTGAGAATCCGGAGCAGGACTGGAGACAGCGCTTCAGCAGGGAAGGGGTCCGGGAAGCAGACCGAGACCACTGGAGTCAGCGAGGAGCCGGCACGGGAGGAATCTGCGGGAAGGAACACAGAGTAATCAGATATCAAGCCAATAAAGGAACAACCTGACCAGACCAGGATTAGCAAGTTCACTACATAGAAATTGCCCTGGCAAAGAGTAAGAGGAAACAGGAAGCTTATATCACAGCAGGGTACTCCTGATTGGCAGAACACAGAGACATGGTGATTGGCTGAGGGGAGGAGCAAGCTCCCTGCAGTTCTCCAGCAGATACTGATTTGGAGATGGATTGTCATAGCTCAAGCAGCGGCCCCGGAAGTGAGATGAGCAGCGCTGCTCAAGCAGAGGGTGCTGGACCCCTGCGGCTGGGGACAGGTGCGTGCACCCGGGGAGCATACGGTAAGGAAGACGCTACCCAACCGACCCGCGGGCGGCGGCTGCCAGCGCCCCGGAGCCGTCGGCGGACGGTCGACACCCGGGATCCTTGAAGCCGGACAGGGGCGGTAGGAGCCGAGGGAGTAAAGGCAGCAGGCCGCAGGGCACATGCGGCAGACCCCGGGTGGTAACAACCTCCAGGAAGAACTGTTTATCCGTCACAGGCCTGTGGAGAACTGGAGCCGAGGAAAAGGCACTCTTGAGCGTCGTGAAGGCGGTTTCAGCCTCGGGGGTCCAAGCCTTAGCAGGCATCCCCTTCCAGGTCAATGCGGTAAGTGGCTTGACCACATCGGAGAAATGAGGGATGAACTGCCGATAGTAGTTGGCGAAGCCCAGGAACCTCTGGATGGCCTTGAGTCCCAGGGGTCGAGGCCACGACAGGACTGCGGAAACCTTCTCTGGGTCCATCTCAAGACCGACGTCGGAGATAACGTAGCCCAGGAAGGGCAAAGATGTCCGCTCGAACAAGCATTTCTCGTACTTGGCATATAACTGGTTCTCCCGTAACCGGAGTAGGACCCGTCGGACATCTCGCCTGTGTGTGGGAAGGTCCGGAGAAAACACCAAGATATCGTCCAGGTAGACCACGACACACACGTACAGGAGGTCCCGGAAGACATCGTTCACGAATTCCTGGAAGACAGCAGGAGCGTTACTGAGACCGAAAGGCATTACCTTGTACTCGTAGTGTCCGTCCCGGGTGTTGAAGGCGGTCTTCCACTTGTCTCCTGCTCGTATCCAGACAAGGTTGTACGCCCCTCGTAGGTTCAGCTTTGTGAAGACCCTGGATCCACGTAGTCGGTCGAAAAGCGCCGGTATGAGGGGAAGCGGGTATTTATTCTTCACCGTGATGGCGTTGAGACCCCGATAGTCTATGCACGGTCGTAGGGAGCCGTCCTTCTTCTTCACGAAGTACCCTGCCCCTGCGGGTGAGGAGGACTTCTGAATGAAACCCCGCGCCAGGCTGTCCTTTACGTATTCGGACATTGCCTGGGTTTCGGCAGGGTTCAATGGGTAGATACGGCCCTTCGTGAGTGGAGCCACAGGCACCAGATCAATGGGACAGTCATAGGGTCTGTGCGGGGGTAACGTCTCGGCCTCCTTCTTGTCGAAGACGTCGGCATACGACCAATAGGCCGAGGGCAGCCCGAGCAGCGCTGCCGGTGAAGGTGGCAGCCGGACGGGAGAAACGGGAAGAAGGCATCGGCTATGTCAAGCCTGCCCCCACCGCAGGACCTCACCTGTTCACCATTCCAGTACTGGTTCATGAATGCGGAGCCATGGAAGACCGAGCATAAACGGAGGAGACAGGGTCGGCAGGACATAGAAGGAGAGGCGCTCAGTGTGCAGAGCACCGACTTGTATTTCCACCTCTCCGGTGACACCCGCCACAGCGTCCTGTAAGGGTCTCCCATCGACCGAGGTGATGACGCGGGGATGCTGCAGGGGGTATATGGGAATACCGTAGCGCTGCGACGCTTCTTGTTGCACGAAGTTGCCTGCAGACCCGACCTTGACCTGGATGGCAATAGTGAGGAGGAGAGGAATCGCTCTCCGTTAGGTCGGCCTCTCTTACTTGTCCTAGATGGAGGTTCTCCGGCCGCTTGGGACATTGGGGACGAAAGTGGTCAGATCCTCCACAGTAAAGGCACAGGCCCCGGGTGATCCTCTCCTCCCTCGTCTGGGTCCAGGGGCCGGATGCGATCCACCTCCATGGCCTCGTGACCTGCCGGAGGTGCTGCGGGTACCGGAAGAAGGGGTCGCTGGAAAGTGGGAGCCAAGCGAAGGGGTCTTCTCTCCTGCATTCTCTCCTGGAACCGCTCCTGAAGACGACGATCAATTCGGACAGCGAGGGTGATGTACTCCTCCAGGGAGCTGGGCAGGTCCCGAACTGCCAGTTCGTCCTTGATACGGCTTGACAACGCCCGGCGGAAGACACCAACCAAGGGCTCATCCGCCCAGCGGAGCTCGGAAGCCAGAGTACGGAATCTGATGGCATACTGCCCAACAGACAGGTTACCTTGTTGTAGGTTGAAGAGTGCCTCGGTGGCGGAGGCCACCCGACCTGGCTCATCAAAGGTCCTACGAAAGGTGTCCAGGAATGCCCGCAGGTTGGACACGATGGGATCCTCTCTCTCCAATAACGGGTTGAACCACGCCAGTGCTTCTCCCTCGAGATGCAAAGCCAGAAACGCCACTTTCGCCTCATCCGTCGGGTATTGGTGTGGTAATAACCGGAAGTGGAATTGGCACTGGTTAATAAACCCCCGACATGCTTTAGGATCCCCAGCGTACCTGGTGGGCTGTCACAGACGTGGTGAAGACACAGCTCCAGCCGGAGCTCCAGTTGGCAGCACGGGGACGGAACCTGGGGTTCCTGTTGTTCTCTGTAGGCTGTTAGGCCGATCATCCACGGAGGACAGATGGGATAGCATCCGAGTCTATCTCTCTCTGATGGTCCAACTCCTGGTGGAGACTCAGCATCTGGGAAGAGAGAGCGGGATCAGTGGTAGAGGGCGCCCCCAAGTGGGCCTCTAGAGACTGGATAAAGGCCACAACCTGGTCGTGACTGTGGCGGAGTCCGACCAGCTCTCTTTGGGCATCAAACCTGGTATCAGCGGGGTCCATGGCCAGGGCAAGATCTGTCACGTCCTTCTGTCGGACCCACCGCGTGAACCCACTGGACCGCGTAGTTGCGGATGCCGATACCTGGTTGATAGAGAGGCGGACTAGAACAGTAGAGTCAAAATGTTTATTGATTACAATAACAAAACAAGATCCCACGCCCCTGGGGAGGGCCACAAGGTCGCAGCACCGGAACACCACCGAAGGAGACCCCGGAGCGCTTAACCCCTATACAGGGATACCGCCGGTACCAACCTCGGGGGGGGCCAATGAAGCAGACGCGAGTGTTAAACTGACCACAGGCGACGTGGTTAAAAGCAACAGGGTAAAGGACCAGGTACGAGGATCCGGGAACACAAGGAATCCGGAGCAGGGCTGGAGCCAGCGATTCAGCAGAGAAGAGGTCCGGGGAGCAGGCCAAGAACACCGGAGTCAGTGAGGAGCCGGCAGGGAAGAGATCTGCTGGAAGTAACAAACAGGTATCAGATATTATGCAAAACAAGGAACAACCTGACCAGACCAGGAATAGCAACTTCACTAGATAGAAATTGCCCTGGCAAAGACTGACAGGAAACAGGAAGCTTATATTACAGCAGGGTACTCCTGATTGGCAGGACACAGAGGCTTGGTGATTGGCTGAGGGGAGGAGCATGATCCCTGCAGTTCTCCAGCAGTTACTTATTCGGAGATGGATTTTCATAAGCTCAAGCAGTAGCCCCGGAAGTGAGGAGATGAGCAGCGCTACTCAAGCAGAGGGTGCTGGAACCCTGCTGCGGGGAACGAGCGCGCGCACCCGAGGAACATACGGCAAGGAAGACGGAGCCCTGGAAGCCGCAACCCGACCGACCAGTGGGTGGTGGTTGCCAGCGCCCCGGAGCCGTCGGCGGACGGACCACACCTGGGATCCCTGACACCGGACAGGAGCGGTAGGAGCCGGGAGAGTGGAGGCAGCAGGCCGCAGGGCACGGGCGGCAGACCCCCGGGTGGTTACATATTCTAGTAAATTACTGAAGAGTTTTGCCAGCTAAAAAGCAATTCAAGATTCAACTTCAGATCTAATGGCCACTCTACACGTTCCGATACCGGCGTCCAGCTCCGACCAAAAGTCACGTGGTTCGTGCGTTGGCCCCGATATCGTTCGTGCGTTGTATGGTATAAATGTCCAATACGATGCACCAACGATGCCAAAACGATATCGGGGATCAAATGAGCCTGCTCTCCAACGGCAAGATATTGGATGGACGATGTGGCCGGATCGTGCTGTGTAAAAGCCCAACTACAATGTTGAGTACAACTTCCCCTATTCTCTCCCATGTTAAATGGTCGTTCCTGGGTCGGCCGTACAAGGGGGCGTACACATCGTAGTGGCGTTGCCTGCCGATATCGCGCTGTGTAACATCTCCTATGCGATCTTGGAATTCTGCCCACAAAAAGCGCGCTCCCGCGCCGTTGGATCCAATATCGGACCGACGTTGGGACGTGTAAAGTGGCCATAAGAGTTGCCCCACCCTTCAGCTAGAACTTTTGGTGCTGAGTCCCCGCAGATCTTCTTCCAGTTCATGTTCGACACCGGACAGCATAGGATTAGAGGATTTTTTTTTTTAACTGAAACTTAAAAATTTCCGAGATTCAATTAGCACTGACGAAAACAAAGTAAGTACACAGCAATGTGGTTTCCAAAATTCTCCAAAGAAATCTGAAGAGTTTATTTCTAGCCTACTTGAATATACAGTAAGCATACATGCATATATTGAGGCATTTCTAAAATTGTATAAAAAAGCAGAATAAATAACTGCATAATAAGTAACCCTCTGGGTGAACTCCATCATCATCTTTTTTATATTTCAGACTGTTTTCCTACAAATTACAACATAATTTGACAGGTCTGAATACATTAATCAATGGAATCAATGGTGCTCTAAAAATAAATAATAATAATTAATCCCTTCGTTATAGCATCATGGTTTTGTATCGTGAACTTAGTGTTTTACTTGGCTGCAAAATATTTTACTATCCTGTAACTTTTCACTTGTTTGTTGCACATGTATTTACTATATGTAATAATGTATATTGCCACCATTGATATGAGTGGGAGCAGTATACACATATGTACTGTATATCGTGAGCCTACCCTATGGTGGTATGAGGCAGTCATATTTTTATCTTGCAATTCTATCATAAAAATCCTAAACAAAACACTGTTAATGAATTAAAAAGGGGACACTTATTTTTTTAAAGCATTAAAAGAAGGATGATTTTACATGTTTCTGTTATACAATATATCAGATATACTCATCAGCAATAAAATTGCAGCACTAAGAAAGAAACGTTGAATTATAAAAATCACTGGATCAATAAACATGTTAATGATGTTCAAAGGATGAAAAATGGAGCAACATTCTCAAAACATGTCAATATATATATGTCAATAAATGGAGTATGAGTTCCATGAGCAGAAATACGCGCACTTAAACGCCTTGGCATGTAATCAATGAGATTATTAATGGTTGTCTAAAAAATATTCAGCCTGGCTGAAAGAACTTGGCATTGAATTCATTATTTCTTTGCAATTACTTACCGATGACATCACAAACATACACAATGGGAGACAAGTCCAGAGAAGCTGCAGGCTGTAGTTGCACACTTAAGTCATGCAGGCTGCTCACAGTGGCATGAGTAACATTTGGCCTGGTGTTATCATGTTAAAAGATGGCTTTTGTGACACACCCCTATGTCAATTCAGATTCAAGCTGTTAGGGTACTTAAAATTAAAACTAGAGCGGTGTGAGTACTGTACGTTATGTGACTCTAGCGTGGCATTATCTCGTGAAAGCCTCTTTATGGCATGCCCTATGTGTTCTCTAGACCATCTCTGGTTATCATTGCATTCAAGAAGAAAGCAGGAATCCTCACTGAAAAGGATAAAATTCCCTTCCAAGCTCCAGATGCCATCTGGAGACAATGTAGGTATCACCGTGAAGAGACCTTTACAAGGGAATGTCACAAAAATCCTACTCCTCAGATTTCAGAAAAATCTTAATCAAATCACTGTTTGGAGTGACCAACCTTTGACTTGAAAACAGCATCAGTTGTTGTAGGTATACTGTACTTGCAAACAATTTTTGAAGGAACCATGGCTGTAGTCTTGTGTAATCCTTCTCTCCTTGTAATCCCAATTCTTGACCAAATTCCCATCTCATTTGCTGAAATGCAACCCCAGATTTGCAAGAAATCTCCTTCTATTGCATCCAAATATTTCAAATTTTGACTCATCAGTCCACAGCACCTGGTGCCATTTTTAACACTCCAGTTTCTATGTTTTGGCTTGGCCTTATTTATGTCACGTATTGACTGTCTTTGCAGTTCTGGCATGGTGCTGCTGTGCTATTTAATTTAGTTCTTTTTTTCCTTAGTCTGCTTTGCGGCTCTGCAGGTGGAGGTAGAGGTGAAGGGGTGTGTCTGAGCCTTCTTCTCTCCACCTCTTCAGCCTTAAATAGTTCTGCTTTCCTCTACCAGATGTCGCAGATTTAGTTAATTTCTAATCTAGGACCCTTGCTGTAAAGTCATGCTCTGTTGACCTCTGCTGTTTTTGCCTTTGGCTTTCAATAGAAGCTGCTGGGTTTCCCCGGTCCATGGGTGAATGTAGAGGCTCTTTGCCTTGGGCTGATCAGGAGCTAGGGTGGAGGTCCGAAACTCCTCACCTTCAGAAGTACCTTTTGGGAACAGGTCTAGTCAGGGACACCAAGTCCAGGGCCAAACTAGCTTGAATGCCCTTTCCCACCTTACCATCATGCCTCCTGATTCCGTTACTGCTGTACCATCCCGTGACATAATCTGCGACCCACTATATTGCCCAAAGCCACTATGGCTTCAACACAAACTTTTGCATGCCTGGTGGAGTAATTCTCTCAGGAGTTTTCTAGCTTGCGTAACCATGTGGTGCGTCAGCTTTAGGAAGTTGTTGGCAGGGGTGCACCGAGCCCCACTGCCGCCTGAGCCGCACTGACTACGGGGGGGGGGGGGTGCTGTTGGAGCCTGGGGCTGCCGCCCCTTCTACAATGACCGGCTCGCGGCCGTGAGTCCCGGGGGGGGGGTGCTAGTGATGCCTGGGGCCCCTGCCGCCCCTTCTGTGCCTCTCCTCCGGCGGTCGCCGCTTACCTCCGGTGCGCGGGGTGAGTGGCCGGCGCCATGACAGGGGGAGGCTGCTTGCATTGAGGCGCCGCCCCCTTCTGCACAGCCGCTCCCCCTGCCGGCTGCCGCCTGAATGACAGGGCTCACACTGTCCAATGGACGGTGCGGCCCTGGTTGTTGGGTATTTGGCTGCGGCTCACTCCCTGCCTGTACCAGAACCCAATATATCCCTCCCTAACCGAGAGAAAGATAAATTCATTGGTTTCATATAGGCTTGTAAGTTATACATCAGGCTTCGCCCTTGTTCTTCAGGGAGCGAGGAACAGTGTGTGGGGATTATACTCTCCCTTCTTAAGGGAGATCCCCAGGCCTGGGCCTTCTCTCTGCTGGCTGAATCTCCCTATATGTGGTCAGGCCAGCTGAGGAGTTTTGCTTTGAGTTCAGGAGATGGAGCACTAACACTCAGTGGAATAACCCTGCTCTGAGGAATCAGTTCTGTCTGGGTTTGTCTGATCAGCTACAAGACCCCATGACTCAGTACATTGCTCTGGAGTCACTGGAGGCTGCTATGGCACTTGCTGTTAGGTTGGACAGATGCCTGAGAGCGAGATTTGAACCAATCTTGCCCCTGATGGTCATCCTTTCTGTGGAGGCTACATGTGTGGGTCCTGATGTACTCAAGTAGTTGGGGAATGTGATTTTTCATAGTAGCCCATCTACAGTTCATTAGATGGGAGGTCTTGTTTATTTTGTGGACAAGCCGATCAGTTTATTAGAGTCTGTTCATACTGTGCTAAACCTGTTTCTCAGCTGCTGACATCCATTGAGGATAAGCGCCTAGCTCTGCCATGTTGGTCAGGCCTGCTCCTATGTCTCTAGCGGAGGTGATTAATCACCTACAGAAGAATAGGGGTAAAACCCAGCCTGCAATCAGATTGATGCTTGGCTCTGGTGTTATCCTAAGAAATGTGATAGGTGGAGGGTAGTGACTCCCATTAAGCCGTCTGTGAGAAAGACTCCTGTGAAACTACAGGGGGACATCTCTACTTTTTGCCCCCCTGAGTATGGATCCTCTGTCTGTAACCGCGTGAATGGCAATAAGCATTCAGGTCTAGACCTGAGTGTGAATGATTATGTGTGGGTGCTGTCAAAACACGTAAGGTGGAAGTGTGCAGCTGTAGCTCCTACTACTGGAGTTATTGGTCTGTTTAGAATTTCAGCCATTTGCGACCCCGTGTTGTTCCAGCTAACTTCCTTCTGGTGCTATGTACCTATTATATCTTTCACAGGTCATCACTCGCGAAGTTTAGACTGTTGCTGGACGAGTCTGGTTTAGAGTCCAGAGGCCTCTCATAAAGGATGTGTGGGGGGGTACTGTCACGTTTTGACTTCCTTTGCAATCCTGGAGTGGTGCTGCTGTGCTATTTGAGTTTTTTTCTTTAGTCTATGCTGCGGCTCTGCATGTGGAGGTAGACGTGAAAGGGTGTGTCTGAGCCTGCCTTCTGCTCTCCACCCCCTCAGCCTTAAGTAGTTCCGCTTCCCTCTACCAGATGTCTCAGATTTAGTTAATTTCTAATCTAGGACCCGTGCTGTGAAGTCGTACTCTGTTTACCTTGGCTTTTTTTGCTGTTGACTTTCAATAGACGCTTCTGGGTTTCCCTGGTCTGTGGATGGATGTGGAGGCTCTTTGTGTAGGGCTGATCAGGAGCTAGGGTGGAGGTCCGAAACTCCTCACCTTCAGAGGTACCTTTGGGAACAAGGATCACAGGACCTCCATGGTTTAACTGGACAGCCCATGGTCCTCTCATGACGGAAGCTGTCCTGATTCACTTCCTGTGGATACCTGGCGATCACTGGCATCCACATGAAGTGATCACTTCCCCTATGTATTGAAGTGCTGCAGCTCCTCAGCACGTAGAACAAGTGATCACAGTGTGCAGCACTGAGGCCCCCTAGGGGTGAGTGTAACATAAAAAAAAAATTAAAAATAATGTTTTTAAAATATAAAAGACACAAAAGTTTAACTCACCCCCCTTTTGCCCCATTGAAAATAATAGTATTAAAAAAAATGAAAAAAACCCACATAGTTGGTATCGCCATGTTCAAACATGCCCGATCTATCAACATATAAAATCAATTAACCAGATCTGTAAACTGAGTAGCGGAAAAAAGGTCAACATTACGTTTTTTGGTCGCCGCAACATTGCAATAAAATACAATAACAGGCGCTCAAACCATTGCATCTAGCCAAAAATAGTATAATTAGAAACATCAGCTAGAGATGCAGAAAAATAAGCTGTCACAGAAGCCCAGATCCTGAAAATGAGAACGCTATGGGTCACGGAAAATGTCGCCAAAGTGCAATTTTTTTATTTAAAAACTTCTGAATTTTATTCACCACTTAGATAACAGTAAAAATATACATGTTTGGTATCTCCAGACTTATACCGACCTGAGGCATCATAATGACATGCTAGTATTACCATATAGTGAAGATTGCGAATATAAAACCCAAAAAACAAACGTGTAATTGCACTTTTTTGCAATTTCACCGCATGTGGATTTTCTCTTATTTTCCTTTACACTATACCGTAAAATACATGATTTAATCTGAAAATACAACTCATCCTGCAAAAAACAAGCCCTCATATGTCCATAATGATGGAAAAATAAACCAGTTATTTGAAGAAGGGGAAGGAAAAACGTAAAACAGAAAATCTCCCGGGGTAAAGGGGTCAAACACCTAATCTTGAAGCCAAAGCTCCTTTGAAATCTCTGCGTGGTAGAGACCGTGAGTATACAATGAAACTACCTTCTCACTTTTGTAGCAGAGTTTGGCTGTTCCTCCACCAGTTTTAGCCTCCTACATAGTTGTTTCAGTTAATGATTACCATATATACTCGTGTATAAGTCGACCCGTGTATAAGCCGACCCCTACTTTTGCCCCCAAAACCTGGGAAAACCTATTGACTCGTGTATAAGCCGAGGGTGGAACCCAGCATAGGTATACAGGCCTCCCCAGTGGTAGTATACAGCAGCCTCCCCAGTGGTAGTATACAGCAGCCTCCCCAGTGGTAGTATACAGCAGCCTCCCAGTGGTATATACAGGCCCCAGCAGTATATACAGCAGCCCCGGTGGTATACAGCAGCCTCCCCAGTGGTATATACAGGCCCCAGCAGTATTACAGCAGCCTCCCCAGTGGTACATACAGGCATACAGGCCCCAGCAGTATTACAGCAGCCTCCCCAGTGGTATATACAGGCCCCAGCAGTATATACAGCAGCCCCAGTGGTATACAGGCCCCAGTGGTATACAGGCCCCAGCGGTATACAGGCCCCAGTGGTATACAGGCCCCAGTGGTATACAGGCCCCAGTGGTATACAGGTCCCAGTGGTATACAGGCCCCCTCTGCAGTGGCATACATGCGCCCCCCCCCATCAGTGGTATACAGGGCTTCCCCCTTGCTGCCGCACACCTGTAAAGTAATACATCATTATACTTATCCCTGTCGCTGTCGCCGCTCTGACACCGCGCTCCTCCGGGTCTTCATGCTTCCTGCTTGTGACCAGCGGGCGCAGGCAATGGCGTCATTGTCTGTGCGCCGGAGGAAGAAGCATGAAGACCCGGAGGAGCGCGGTGTCAGAGCGGCGACAGCGACAGGGATAAGTATAATGATGTATTACTTTACAGGTGTGCGGCAGCAAGGGGGGGTCCTGTATACCACTGATGGGGGGGGCGCCTGTATACAACTGTGGAGGGGGGGGCGTCTGTATACCGATGGGGGGGGGGGGGCGGGCGGCCGGCTGGCCTATGACTCGTGTATAAGCCATGGGGGGGACTTTTCAGCACATTTTTTGTGCTGAAAAACTCGGCTTATACACGAGTATATACGGTATGTTTAAACATGACTATGAAAATTATGATCATTGTCACCTGTTTGGCATAATTGGCTATTCATACACCTTACGATTATTCTACAAAATCCCTGTGTTTTGAAAAGCAAACGGAGGTCACACTTTAGATTGATTAGATATAGGTTTCTCCTTTGTTAATTCACTTTGCATTTTGTTGCTTGACAAAAATAATATGGTAGGCCCTTTTCACATCAGCGTTTTTGTTGATTCACGGCAGATTCGACTGACTTACCGTATCTGCTGCGTAATGGCCGACTTGCGGCAAGCCTGCAGCAAGCCCCCATTCATTCTCTATGGCACTTGGGGCAAGTGCGTTTTTCGGCGTGATACGGCAGTTGTGGCAGGTCAAAAAATGAATGGGGGCTTACCGCAAGTCGGCCGTTACGGGACAGATGCGTTAAATCTTTTGGATCTGTCGCAAATAAGCAAAGACGCTGATGTGAAAGCAGCCTAACATTTCTATTTTTGAAAGCATTCTTACTTTGCCATCAATTTTCCACAACTTCCACACGTTTGAAATACAAATAAAATCAATATGTTGCTTATAAATGGTTACCAGTGTTCTCGCTGGTACTGATCGCTGGTGCGTCTGCCTGTGTGACAGCTCACCAGCAATCAACCTTCAATGTCGCCACGATGAGATCGCTGGCGACATTGACGCGTATGACGTCTCCATAGCAGGTTTTCAACTATGATTGCCTTGTATTTAGCTTCATACAACTTCTCATCAACTCTGACCAGCTTCACTGACCCTGCTGAAGAAAAGCATCTCCACAGCATGATACTGCCACAACCATGTTTGCCCTTAGCCCAAAAAGTTCTACTTTGGTTTTCTTTCACATGCTAGCTGTGTCCCTTACATGGATTTTGGCAAATATTACTTCTTATAGCTTGTATTAAAATTGTCTTTCTTCTTGCCATTCTTCCATAAAGGCTTGATTTGTGGAGTATTAGTTGTGCTGGAGACAGATTCTACCCCCTGAGCTGAGCATTTCATTTTAAGCATATTTTTGTTCTGCTTTTTTGACTACAGCATCCTGCATTGTGTAATAGTTTAAATAATTTTCGGATCCCCTTAGAGGGAAATAACAATGTGCATTTAGAGTCAAAAAGCCAACTGCATACAGCGGGTGAAATAAGGTTTGATCATGTCACTAATTTTAAAAGTACGGTAAATATATTATTAAAGGTGCTATTGACATAAAATTCTCACCAGATGTAAGTAATAACCCATCCAATGCACACAGGAAAGAAATCAAACCATAGATGTCCATAAATGTACTGATTTGTAATAATGAGAAATGACACGGTGAAACATTTCTGAACAAATGCAGAAAGAGAGGTGCTAAGAGCTATTGAAAGTCATTACAACACTTAAAATCTATCAGTAATTAGAATTCAATCCTCTAGGGAAAAACAATAACAGCTGGTTCAACTGATGACCTATAAAAAAGTGTCGCGTTACTAAGGTGCCACACAAGAAACACCTCATGATGGGTAAAACCAGTGAGCTGGCTCAAGACCTTCGTAACCTTATTGTTGCAAAACATAGTGATGGCATTGTCTGCAGAATTTCTAAACTACTGAAGCTGCAAGTGAGCACTGTTATGCCTATAATCCAGAAGTAGAAAGAACATAGGCCTTGTTCACACTCACCTGCGTTTTTGGCATTCTCTGCGTTTTTCTGCAGTTTTCCAAAAACACAGGTGCGTTAACGCAGGGTACATTTAAGTGTACATGCGTTTTTCAGCTCCACTTGCGTTTTTTCCCCCCAGTCCAAAAAGCGCTGCATGCAGCGTTTTTTGGGTGCTGGAAAAAAACGCAGGTGTTGTTTCCAAAAACGCATGCGTTTTTTTTAACACAGGCCCCTATGGGAAGCGCATGCATTAACGCAGGGCACATATAGGCACCTGCATTAACGCATGCGTTTTTAAATGGCATATTTATGCACCCTGCGTTAACGCATGCGTTTTTGCCTGCGTTTTTGGCCAAAAAATGACTAAGTCCAAAAAAGTGTCAAATCCTTTCAGACACACAAATGACACTTTTTTTGCACTTGTAGAAAAACGCAGGTGGTTTTTTTCATGCTAAAGAAAACGCAAATTGAGTGTGAACATGGCCAGAATTTCTCCATAAACAGGCAATGATCAGGTGCTGTCTGTCAGATTTCAGACAGAGGAGTGAAAAGAATGATCAGAACAGTTGTCCAAGAGCCAAGGACCATCTCTGGAGAGCTACAAAAAGACTTGGAATCAGCAGAAGAAATTGTACCCCAGAAAACAATAAGAAATGTGCCAAATTAAGAAAATCTGACCTGCACGAACACTCCGTGCTCCAAGTTCACTGAACTGGAAGAAAAGAGTGCTGTGTCAGGCAGCCGGCCATCGCTCAGGTGCTCACTGCTTCTGAAGAGACTTTAGACACAACATATTCACAAGAGAATAGAAGAAAACCACACTCACCATTAGTAGATTCTTTCAACATTTACTTGTGGACCTGTTGAAGCACACCTGTGTGCGAAACGGCTGTAGTCTGGCCTGTTTCCCACACCCTCCCACATGCCTGCTTAATCCCTGTTTGAAATAAACGTTGATAGATTCTACTACCAGTGAGTGCAGCTTTCTTCTATTTTCTTGTAAACAATAAGAATTGTACTCATCCTCCTTGGTCTATATGCACGCACACCACACATAACCCCACTGCTGAACAAAAAGCTTGTTCAAACACATTTAAAGTTTGCTGAACAACATTTAGACAAGCCTGTGAAATACTGGGAGAATAAAGTCTGTTTAGATGAGTCCAAAATTGAACTCTTTGAATGGCATAAATTTTAGCGGCCTTTAACACCAAGCCAACAGTGAAGTTTAGAGATGGGATGATCATGGTGTGGGACTGTTTTTTAGCATACGGCACTTGCAAACTTCATATAATTGAAATAAAGATGAATGGACAAATGTACTGTGACATTTTTGATAAAAATCTGCTGCCATCTGTCAGGATGATGAAGATAACCCGAGGGTTGACATTTCAACAAGATAGTGATCTCAAACACACAGCCAAGGAAACTCTCAGTTTGTTTCAAAGAAAAAAAATAAAGTACCTGGAATGGCCCAGCCAATCACCTGACCTGAATCCATAATTTCTGGAAGAAATTATAGCTGAGACTTCATAGAAGGAGCCAATGGAAGCTTCAGGATTTGAAGTGTTTGTGTGGAAGAATGAGCCAAAATTACACCTTAGCAATGTGTGTGACTAGGTTCTTCATACAGGATGCATCTTTAAGCATGTCACTACATTTATAAACATCTATGGTTTGATTTTTATAGTCTATGTGGATTGAGTGTGTTGTTACTGACATCTAGTGATAAATTCATGTCAATAGCACGCATCTTTACATATATATTTTCTTAGAAAATTGGTAACGTGTTGAATACTTATTTAACCCACTGTGCATCAAAAGTGAGCATCAGTTTGGATGCACAGATGATTAAATGTTTGCATTATAACTAAGTGTTTTCATTTACGGTCATGGCCGAATGTGTTGGCACCCTGAAATTGTTCCATAAATGAAGTATTTTTCTCACAAAATTATTGAAATTACTGTTTGTTAAACACATGTTTATTTCCTTTGTGTGAATTGGAACAACGCAAAAAAAACAGAAAAAAAAGACAAATTGGACATAATTTCACACACAAACTCAAAAATAGTCGGAAAAAAAATGTTGGCATTTTCAACTTAATATTTTGTTGCACATTCTTTGGAATAAATAACTTCAATAACTTACTATAACCATCAACAAGCTTCTTACACCTATTAACTGGAATTTTGGACCACTCTCCTTTGCAAACTGCTCCAAATCTCTTATATTTGAAGGGTGACTTCCTCCAACATCAATTTTAAGATCTTTCCAAAGGTGTTCAATGGGATTTAGGTCCGGACTCATTCCTGGCCACTTCGGAACTCTCAAACACTTTGTTTCAATGCATTTCTGGGTGCTACTTAAAGTATGGTTGTAGGCATTGTCCTTTTGGAACACCCATGATCTAAGATGCAAACCCATATTTCCAACATTGATCACTACATTGTGACCCAAAATTCTTTGGTAATGTTCAGATTTCATGATGCGTTGCACAGTCAAGGCACCCAGTGCCAGAGGCAGCAAAACAGCCTCAGAACATATGTGAAACTCCATCATATTTGATGTAGGTTCTGTGTTTTTTCTTAGTACGACTCATTCCATTTTCAGTAAACAGTAGAATGATGTGCTTTACCAAAAAGCTCTATCTTGGTCTCATCTTTCCACAAGATGCTTTCCCAATAGCTTTTTGTCAGCAGTAGGGTCCTCCTGAGTCTCCTGCCATAGCAGTTCATGTAATTAAAATGTCAATGCATAGTGTGCACTAACACTAATTCTTTGAAACTTGATTGGGGCTGCTTATCCACTTTCTGGACTATTTTGCATTACAACCTTTCATGAATTTTTCTCTGCCGTCCACGTCCAGGAAGATTAGCTACAGTGCCAGGGGTTGTGAACTTCTTTATTATGTTGCACACCATGGACAGAGACATCAAGATATCTGGAGATGGACTTATAACCTTGAGATTATTGATAATTTTCAAAAATTTGGTTGCCAAGTCCTCAGTGAGTTTTTTTTTTTTGGCACACGCAGAAACACTGCAAAGATTGAGTCAACATCTCCGCTTTTTATCTGGTTTCAGGTGTGATGTTTATATTGTCTTCATACTTTCCACAGACGAGTTTGAAAGATTGTCACTTGAAAGAAAATAGTTTACCCACAATTTTGAGAAGGAGTCATAAATTTTGTCCTGCACTTTTTTTTTGTTTTTTTTTTGTGACATCATGTCCAATTTTCCTTTTTCTCTGTTTTATTGTGTTATTTTATGTGTAATAAAAACATGTAATTGTAATAATTTTCTGGGAGACATATTTAAGTTTCTGGAACAGTTAGAATGCCGCTTAGACTTTTGGCCATGACTGTATGCGGATCTAGTAATTCCTTTATCTCATTTTTATTTTCAAGGGAAAAACGTATCCATTTCATGGAGCGTTTCCTCCAGCGTGGAACCCTTTCGTCATTTTGGATTACAACAATCTATGGAGAACAATTGATGAATGGGGAAAAGAGGTAAAGATTCTATCAAATTTATATTGGATGAATGTATGATACAGTATATAAATCATACACTATATGGAGTGAACATATTAATTTCAATTTTTTTTTTCTGGGCACACATTGTTAAAGCGTTAAGAAGCCCGAGAGGATATAAGAAACTTCACAATTCACTTTCTGTTAAAATGTTGCTTTGTTCCTAAGCTGTCTCATGTAGTTATGTGACCTCCTTACTTCCTGCAATCGTCTGATCAAAGCACAGAGTATAGAGATTTCCTGTCTGTGCTTTAAACATAATACAGCCTATCAGTGAAGCACAGCCCTTCATGCAGGAGACAGGACTAATCCAGAAGCTCTACAGATTAGTGTGCTCTAAGCTTGTATTGATATTTATAGTCAGTTGTGAGTGGAGGGAGAGCAGAACCCATAGAGCACTGTTCCTCAACTCCAGGCCTCAAGAGCTACCAACAGTGCATGTTTTGAGGAATTCCTTGTTATTTAACAGGTGAATATTTAGTCATCTGCATAGATGATTGCAACACCTGTGCGATGCTAAGGAAATCCTGAAAACATGCCCTGTTGTTGGCTCATGAGAACTGGTGTTGGGGAACACTGCCATAGAAAATTCTAATTTTACTAATTTGTGTCCAAAATGTAGAAAGCCAGCACCCGGATCCAGTTCCAAGAATTAGCTTTATTCTGTTTTCACATAAAAAATGTATGAAAATAGCATCTTGTCAGGCATGGTGACGCGTTTCGGCGGTGAAGTCTTTTTCAATGACATAAAGTGAACAGACTGACAACATTAAATACATAGAACATATTAAGGTGTGAGGACCAAATTAGAATCAGATGTGCTATATACAATTGTTTTAGACAACCTCCATGTAAAGGGTTAAAAGTCAGAGGACTCAATGCACATGAGTTTATACGTATATCAGATGCAAATCAGTTGTATGAAGCAATCACATATAGAATAAATAACTGATATATACAGAACATTAACAAGATGATTGTTATTGTAATGATTTCCCATACATATATTTTAATCACACTTTAATGCTAAATATGTAATTAAATAAAGTTCAATGAAACACCATTTGATATGCATAATCGTGAAAAAATGGGTAATCATTTCGCCTGTGATTGAAACTGTGCAACCACAGTTAGACCAATGATGTTCTGAATATGATCCATGAATAAATAATATGAACATTGATTAGATAGTATAAAACAAGGATAAATCAATAGAAGTACATGAGATCACCTCTATAGTTAAGGACTCAGAGAAATCTGGTGTTCAAAGATAGGATCCAGAAACTTTCTCTATTGAGAAGTTCCCAAACCCAGTCCACGCTGCGTCTCGCTTTTTGTACACGATCAATGCCTTTGACCACAAGACTATCAACACATCCTGCATGAACATTATGGAAATACTTGGATAATCCTGACATCAAACGTCTACCCATCATATCAGATCCATTTGCTCCTGTGATGTGTTCGGAGATTCTCTTTCTTATTGGGCGACTGGTACATCCCATATAATCAGTCTTACAAATACCACAAGTTGCCATGTAAATCATATGAGTAGAGGCACAATTAATATAGCTCTTAATTTTATAGGGTTTACCCATATGCGTGTCTGAGAAAGAATCTATTTTTACTGTATACTTGCAAAGCCCACATTTAGAATGTCCACATTTGTCGTTACCCGCATAGTGTAACCAAGAGGGCTTTGGCTTTTGATCGATACCACCAAAAAGACTAGGTGAAATGTAACTAGCGTTATCCCTGCCATTTTTAGGAGTGCACCTAAATCCATGTTTAAATATTTCACAAAAAACTGGATCCTGATACAGGATAGGCCATATTTGTGCAGAACTGACACAATGCCCTTGTAATCAGTGCTATAAGGTGTTGTAAAAGTAATTATTTGATCAAGGGCCTGGCTCCTATTCCTGTTGGAATGTGTGTTATGGGAAAGCAAGGAATATCTAGATTTCCTTTCGGCTATTTCTCTGCCACGATTTATCATCAATTTTTATATCCCCGTGATAATAATCTTCCTTCGATGATTTTACATTGATTACTCAAAGAGGCCGGGACAGAGCCTGATCTGCCTGTAGCCGGAATACTTGTGACAAGACTGCGTTCAACCTAGTGTAGTCCCTATGGGACTTGCGGACATGTGCATCACTTGCGCTTTTGCACTTGCATTTTTGCACTTGTGGCAAGTCAAAAAAACGCTGCTAGCAGCATTTTGTGTCCATTGCCGCAAGTGCCGGATTGGCTGGATCATGGCAAAATCACAAGTGCCACACATATGCAAGTCCCATAGGGAATACATTGGGTCGAACGAAGTTTTGCTGCAAGTGTCCCGGCTACCAGCAGATCAGGCATAACTGCAGGATCTGCCGCGAATGCCGAGAAATGCTGATGTGAAAGCAACCTAAGTGATGCATCACTGGGATACATCAGGGTACATGTCCCTACCTCATGCTGCTGTCATGTCTGCTGCATTCAGGGAAGGGCTCCCCCATTTTTCTAGACCCCCCTTTAAAAAAGACATTAGAAAACTTACAGATAAGAAGTCTAATGGGTGGGATCTTATTAAGAGTTCTTCACTGCTGGCACAGTCCTCCAGCCTCCTCCTTGTATGTTCCTCCCCCTCTACGTCTCTGTGCCGCCTCCTGTTCTGCTGGCTCTGCCCTTCTCCTCTCCTGCTCTCTGTCACTCAACCTGCGGCACAGAGCTTGGTTAGAGTGGCTGCAAAGCATTTGTCCTGACGTCAGCGCCAGATTTCCGCCTTGTTTATGCTTTATTCAGAGAGCAGGAGAGGAGGAGGGCAGAGCCAGCAGAACAGGAGGTGGCACAGAGACATAGAGGGGGAGCAACACACAAGGAGAAGGCAGGAGGACTGTACCAACAGTGAAGACCTCTTAATTAAATCCCACCCATTAGACTTCTTATCTGTAATGGTACCTTTACACGCCGCTACAGGATGGTGGAAACAACCGGGTGCTTCACGTGCACGAGCACGCACAAACGGTTGAAAACGGTACCCGCACCACCTTTACATGCTGCAGCAAGGTGCGCTACAGTAGGTTACATCTCTCTCTGGATACACCGCCGAGTGCCACAAGTTACCTTTTGAGCCCCCCATATTGAGGGGCTTCATCTTTATAAACAATACTTTATAAACTGCTCCATTCTTATTGGATGAAAAACCGGCAATGTTAGGCAGTTTTGTTCCCAGCACAATTTCCTTTCTCCCGCAATTTTCCCCTTCTCCTGATTATATAAGAATACCGCTGATACTATGTACACAGCGGTTTAGGAATATACAGGGGATCATATCTCCACAAAACCGGCATTGCAGTTTCTGTACAAGGCCGCAGGCCGGGCTTTTGTGATGGGCGGTTCGCTGTGGAGATGCACGCCCATCACATGGGCGAAGGTGATGACGTGTTTCCGGTTTGTGGAACGCAGACCGGAAGACACGCGGCGGTGGAACGCACGCCGACACGCCTCCTTTAGCCTCACATTGATGGAGGCAGACATAAAAGGAGCGGGTCGCGGTGCTGGCGGTGGCGCCGCTATCATGGAGACGGGAGGTGATATCTGACACCCCTGTCAGCGCACACTGACAGAAAAAAGAAGAAAAGCCCCCAGACATCTACACTGGGAAGGAGGGTGCAGGAACTAAGGGGACAGGTGATACCTTTGTTTACCCACACCAGCGCAACCTGAGGACTAAGGAAAGATACCTCAGGCACCTCTGTGGAAAGGACTGTCACTCCTGATGAAACCTACTACCCATCAGTAGGTGGAAACGTGTCGAGTGCAAAGACAGCGGACATAAGATAAGTAAATCAATCCATAGTCAACTGCCAGCTAACACATCCATTATCCTAAGGGAAGGAATTGTATGACCTGTGTCACTAAATGTCTTGTGGGTTAATAAGGAAGGGGCTTATGGTTGTGGGTCTGAAATATTATAAGGCACTATATAGATGTGGGTATGATCTGGAGGAGACTTGGATTCCTAGAAGCCTCCCCCACTTGATTAAGGATTTGATTGGGGATCCGTTATTGATTCAGTTGAATCGTGGTATGAGACTGTAGTGATGTCATATTGCATGAATGAATGACATTCATAACATACCCTGAAACCACTATCATTGCCCTTAGTACCAATAACCCACAGTTATCTGGTTTACCTTCAAGTGACATAGTTTATAAGGACATAGGGGCTTGACCCATGTCCAGATAGATACCCCTGAAGGAGACTGGATGTGTGATATGACTGCGCCCTATTAATAGGCTACTGAATATTAGGGAGAGCCGTCGTTGAGCGGGGACACCGTATAAATTAGGTGTATAAAACTCCGTTGCCAGGTAGGAACTAGAACAGGGTAAAGGTAGAATACACCATCCCTGTGTGACGTATGTGTTCATAGACACTAGGTGTGGGTGAGCACCTTTTTGTTATTTTAACAAATAATTTATTAAAAGCTATATTTTAAATAGTGCACTTTATAATTTTTCATCACTTCTGTAGCTCACCTTACCTCATTTACACGCCGCTATAACAAGGTAATATGGGCGGAACAAAGGCAGCAGGGACAACACATAGGCGTGCCACAATTGTGGATTACGAGAATTTCGTACGCTGATAGGACAAAGCAATAACATCATGATTGGGTAGCCAGCACCGGAGGCTGACTAATACATGACGCTCGAGCAATTGTGTAGTATGACTGGTCAGCTCCTTAAATATGCCGCCCTATGCAGCGTCTACCAATCGTAACGCAGGAGCTTCCTCCAATGATCGCTGATGGGGCGCGGTAACCCGGAGCCTGTGTCACGCCCCAGGTAGATAGCAAGGTGTCGAAACAACCCTCCTGTTCCTTATTTACACGCCGATACAGGCCGTAACCTTCACCTTGAAATCAACCTGTTTTTGAGCTCTGCTCTGAAACAGGTGCCTCAAGTGACGGGTGGCAACAACCGTCTTTACACGCCTTGACCGCGGGTTGATTTGGCGGTGCAAGATACATTTGTCTCATCTACCCGGTTGTTTCCACCATCCTGTAGCGGCGTGTAAAGGTACCATAAGTGTTCTAATGTCTTTTTTAAAGCTTACAGGGGTGCTAGAGACATGGGGGACCCCCTCCCTGAATGCAGCAGACATGCTGCATTCAGTGCTACATTTAGTTTGCAATGCAGCAGGGGGGTGACAGGTCCTCTTTAAGTAGGAGTTACCCAGTAATTGTACAACCCATTTAAATCTCCATTCCTTTCTTTACGCAGGTATCAAATAGGGTTGAAAGACATTAGAAACATGATGTTTTGTTGAAATACTGTATTTTTCAATGTATTTATAATAAACAGCTCATGAAAACACATTGAAATGCTCACCCAGTGTGTGATATTTTCAAAGACACTAAGACAATAAGTCAGTGCCTATTTATTTTTACTTTGCAGAATCCTGGGTTCTTTACAACAGTGTAATGAAGGTTTTAGCTGTCATAGATCTATAAGCAACACAGATTTACTTGATCCCTTTATTGGCAAAATAATATTGATATTATGAGATGACCCTTTTTTAAAAGAACTGTCTATGGGAGGACTGGCAATTACAATCATGGCATAAATTGTTGGCACCTTTGAAATTATTCCAGAAAATGAAGTATTTCTCCCAGAAAATTATTGCAATTACCAGACCTTTGTTATACATATGTTTATTTCCTTAGTGTGTATTGGAGTAACACAAAAAATGAGAAAAAAAAAAGTCAAATTAGGGTGCTTTCACAATGGCGTTTTTGAAAAAATGCATCAGATCTGGTAAAAAAAACCACATCTGCCACATTTTCCACCTAACGGCATCACTTGCGGCACAGTTGCGGCAAGCCCCATGCATTGTCTATGGGGCTTGCGGTAAGTGTGTTGCAGACGTGGCAAGTGCGGTTTCGGCACTTGCGGCAGATGCGGCCACGAAAAAAAACACTGCTGACCGCATTTTATTTTGCAACCGCATCTGCCGAAATTGTAGTTGCCGAGTCTGCCACATACTTACCGCAAGCCCCATAGACAATGCATGCAACCTATCTATGTGCTTCACTTATAAAATACTATATCACAAAAGTCACCCGATGGATCCCTGATAGGGGCCACATAGATGACACAGTTGGCCTCCCTACACTGCCTATGTACGTTTCAAGTTAGATGTTCTTCCTCAGGGCGCCCCATATAGTAGCTAGGGAACAAGTCCTAGAGCTAGAAACAAATACATTTTACTGGGCAATTCAAGATATGGGAACACCAGGGAAGATAACAAATAAAACACCAGAATGATGCAAAGTGTTCCATATTCTTTATATTGCTTGAAGAATATAAACAGTATCCAAATTCCAAGGGGAAAGATTCAGCTGCACTCCGATCCCAAGTTAAAACGGGACCGTCGAGACTGGCTGAAGCACCAGGTTGGTGCGAAACTAGCTTGTCGTCCCTCACATGCCGCACCTGTCCCTGAAGTAGTTTTATCCATTTTGTAAATGAAGACTGATAAGTCTTTGTATGGTTATAATCTGCAATGTCAAATGTGCCTACCTATAATTAATTTTTGCTCAATAATTTTGGTACCTACACCATGTGCCAAATTATTATGCAAATTGGTTTTAAAGATCATAGGGGTTTTTTTGTAAATGAAACCCATTGATGGTATTGTGTCTCAGGGCCGCTTTACACGTCGCGATATCGCAACGCAACATTGATAAAAGGTCACGTGGTGTGACCGTTGCAGTTGATATCGTTCGAGCGTTGTGTTGTGTAAATGGGCAATGAGACCCGAAAAAATCGTACCTACAATATTGCAAGAAGATTGTGCAAGCCCTTCAATCGTAGGATATTGTATATGCGATGTGGCATGATCATGCTGTGTGACAGCGCAACTACGATATGGAGCGCAAGTTTCCCTATTCACTCCAATGTTATTTGGTCATTCCTTGGGTTGCTCATACCCAGCGCAGAAAAGGGGCGTACAACATCGTAGTTGCCTTCACTCCCGTGAAGTTGTATGCAATATCGGAACAATATTGCGACGTGTAAAGCGTTCTTTGGATCACTGAAATCAATCTCAGATACCTGTGATTAGTTTGGCAGGTGAGCCCAATAAAAGGAAAACTGGGTGTTCCACAATATTAAGCAGGCCACAGTTTTCAAGTAACATGGGAAAGAAAAAGGATGTCTCTGCTGCCGAAAAGCAACAAATAGTGCAATGATGGGTGACTTTTGTGATGTAGTATGACATTATATATGCATTAAAAATACACAAATTAATCTAGATTACATTTCAGTTATTATTTTTCAGTGAAAGGCAGCTTGATACTGACAATTTATTAATAACAGCTGGTAAATCTGTAAAGCTTTTTTTGGTAACTCTATTTAAATAATTTCCCAGTTACTATTAAGCAACTTGCTAGAAAGTGCGGTCTCCTTAATGTGCACTGCTACTAATTTGTACAGGAGCATGAAGAGTTCAGTGGCATTCACATGCAAAACAAGCAATTAGTACTCAGTTTCTAACAATAACCAGAAATATAACAATCATCCTGTGTTTGACTGGAACGATTTTCAACCCCGTGTGATTTTTCTTTTCATATTTAGATACCAGTCGATGCCCCTTGGAAAGCACCGCATGCGAATGAATGGGACAAGATGACAATGAAAGAGTTTATTGACAGATTCTGCTGGACAAAGTAATATTTATATGTTCTGTATATTGTAAGACAATAGTTATATTTGAAAAATGTATGATATTAAGGATGTGTATCTATTATTTATTACACCAGAGGCTGTATATTTGATGAAATAGAACTTGTATTTTAGGAAGACTTTGGTATGCCTGGGTATTTATACTGAAAAAGGCAATTGGCACAATGCTTCACCTATCCCACTTAATTATCCAGGTATCCACATGGCAAGAAATCACACAAAATTCCGTATTTTAAATATATCCTTTTTTGTCATAGCTGCAGGACAAAATTAGAATATGGGGTGCCCTCCTATTGTCAGTAGCTGGGAGAATAAATGTCATTAAAATTCTAGTTTTCCCTAAATTCCTATATGTTCTGGAACATTCAGCTTCCTACGTCCCACATAAAGTCTTTGTCATGATCTACTCTTATTTATCATCTTTCATATAGGGTCAAATTGACACTGAACACTCTTCTGAGGTATTGGGATGCGGCAGGTTACAGATAAATAATATTTTTATGTGTAACATGAAACAAACTTCCATGTATTTAATCTAATGGCCACTTTACACGTCCCGATATCGGCGTCCAACTGCGTTGTGCTTTGTATGGTTTAAACGTCCAATGCGATGCACGAACGATGCCAAAACGATATCGGGGATCAAATGAGCAGGCTCTCCAACGGCCCGATATTGGTTGGACGTTGTAGCCGGATCGTGCTGTGTAAAAGCCCAACTACGATGTGAAGTACAACGTCCCCTATTCTCTCCCATGCTAAATGGTCATTCCTGGGTCGGCCGTACAAGGGGGCGTATACATCGTTGGAGTGTTGCCTGCCGATATCGCGCTGTGTAACATCTCCTATGCGATCTTGGGATTCTGCCCATAAAATGCGAGCTCCCGCGGCGTTGTATCCAATATCGGACCGACGTTGGGACGTGTAAAGTGGCCATAAGAGATGAGAGTACAAAGATCAGGTGATCACCAAAATAAGTGGATTAAATATACGTTTATTAGACATCGCAACCACGCAAAAGAAACAACAAGTCTAAAAACATTTTAAAAAAACGGATAAACGGCAAACTTTTTAATCTTTAAACGTCCATGTATTTCCACAGGGCGGCAAAACGATTTGCTCAGCTTTTTGTGAATGTGAATGTCACTTCTGAAACGGACAATGTTTCCGTCCTATGGTTCCTTTGGTATGTAAAACTTTGTGGTGGAACGCAACGAATGTTTTCAGTGGAAAATGGAGGACAGGTAATTAATGTTTTATTGTGCAAAAATAAAATAGAAAGGTAATCAATCTAACGTATAAAAAAGGAAAACGAGCGGCACTCACAAAGTTGTCGTATGTGATTTTTAATCCATCACAGGGTTATAGGTGCAGAGAGGGAAGGGGTGCAGGGTCGGACAACAGTCGGCTCTTTCACGCGATCAGTGTTTCAACAGGTCCAATTCTTTTTTTTTTCGTAAATCACATTTTTATTATTTTACAACACAGACAAGTTATCTTCTCAATTTAGCGGTATAGCACATAACATGACATCACTTACAACTTATTGTTATCACAATTTCCAAAATATCTCGATGAAGTGGTCTCCTTAGTTTGAAAATAACAAAACTATAATTAGTCAAATTCTAACATATGCATTGATGACAATCCCAATTTACTCGACCAATTGGCCATATTATTCTTATATCCTTAATTGAACAACCGTAAGATTCAGAAGAACAGGTATATTATCACATTAAACAGAAAATAAAGGAAGGGGAATCAGGAAGGGGATGGAAAGAGGGAGTGGGACAAGGGTGCCGAGCATCTCATATTCATAAGAAGTCATAATTTTGACTTAGCCCAAATAGGTATTTTTGTTAAATATGAATGGTCTCAATCGACCAAGGAGACCCAGGAGTCAAGATCTGTGGACTCTCTATATAGGAGCCAAGATGCCCACCTCTCACGGTGTCTCTCTAAATCCTTGGGGTCTCTCGAGGCGTAAGATGCCAGTTCCTCCATCCTGCACACCTCATTAATTTCTGCCACTAGCTCCCATCTCGAAGGACGCCTAGTTTTTTTCCACCAACGTGGTATGAGACGTCTAGCCGACGTCAGGAAGAACCGTAGCAATCCCTTTTTAAAGCCCTTGATGGACATAGGGTGAATGTTCAGTGGGGCCAGTTCTATAGTGAATGTTATCTTACAGGCTGTTACCCGGGTATATAGATCGTTCACGTCTCTCCAAAAGGTGGATATTAATGGGCATCCCCACCATGTATGGGAATATGAGCCCGCCTCTTCCAGACATCGCCAGCAACGGTCCGAGCTGTCCGGGAACACCCGGTTCACGTCAACGGGACACCTATACCATCTCGCCAACACCTTATAATTTCTCTCCTGAGACACAGAAGAGAGGGACGCCCCATGTGTGGATATGTAAATTTTTTCCCAGTCCAGGATCGACAGGGTTTTACCCAAGTCTCCCTCCCACCTCTCACACAAACCCCGGTCTGTTCGTCGTGTCTGCATTCGTATGGATGTGCAATATGTTGTATAGTACTGAGATTGCATGTGGTACATACGTCCGCTGGTTGCATAGTTTTTCAAAGTTTGTCAAAGGTCTTCTAAGAGATGTGAATGGGAGGGACCTTACATAACTACTTAGTCTGGTATACTGAAACCAAGTCCCTTGGGATGTAGGGGTCCTGTTAGAAAACTCAATCAGTGGTTTGACACCTGTCTGGGATATGCAATCTTGAAGAACCGGGTAGGATGTTTTAGTGAGTCCCAAAAAAGAAGCACAACCGGGTTCTATTGGGAAAGATGTATTATCAAACAGAGGTGTCAGGGGGCCCGGGTTAGTTGTAAGGTGCATTGAGCGTACCTGTCCTCTGAAGGAGTCCTGTAATTGTACGGACAAGAAAGAAGGAGTCTCTCGCCCGTGTGAGTCCAAGGACCCGATCCACGCCAGCGGGTCCGAGTGTTGTCTTTCCCTCTCCACGTCCACCCAGCCCCCCCTCCCCCCCTCTAAAGAGATCCAGGAGGCACCTATCCATGGCAGCATAGTGATAAAGTAGAGGGTCTGGTAGGCCTATTCCCCCATGAGCAGTTTTCCTGCTGAGAGTTTTGAAGGAAATTCTCGGGCGGCCATGGGACCATAAAAATCTGGTCCATCCCTGCCTCAGTCTGGCAAAGAAAGAGGTCGGCAAATGGATCGGTAGAGTCTGAAAATGGTAAAGAAGACGTGGAAGGATGTCCATGCGTAAGGCGTGCAGTCTACCCAACCATGTTAACGGGAGTTTATTCCACCTGACCAAGTCCGCTTCCAGAAGTGTCAGCAGGGGCATATAATTGTGTGTGAAAAGATGAGCAGGGTTCCCAGATAATCTAATTCCTAAGTATCCCAAAGACCCCTCTTTCCATCTGAAGGGATATTCCCTGGTCAGGAGTTACACCACCTATCCCGGCAAGGTAACATTGAGCATTTCTGATTTTGAGGGATTGATCTTGAAGTTACTCAATCTACCAAATTCTGACAAAGTTTCAAGTATATGTGGTAGGGTTATCAATGGGTTTGTTATATAAATAAGCAGATCGTCTGCAAATAAGGCGATCTTATGTTCAGTCTTTCCCACCACCAACCCCTGAATTGATGAGTTAATTCTCAGGGCACAAGCCAGGACCTCCATGCAAAGGATGTACAGTAGGGGGGATAGTGGGCACCCCTGACGCGTACCATTGTAAATTGGAAAAGAGTCCGACATAGTGCCATTTATTCTCAGACATGCGGTAGGGTGGGTGTAAAGAGCTGTAATACGATGGAGCATAGTGTCTCCCACCCCTATGTATCTTAAAGTGGCGACCATAAATCCCCAGTGCACCCTGTCAAACGCCTTTTCGGCGTCGATTGACAGGATGCACATGGGCACGGACCGTCCTCGAGCGGTATCAATCAATCCCACTGATCTAATCGTGTTGTCCCTGGCTTCTCTGCCAGGGACGAACCCCACCTGGTCAGTATGTATCATTCCAGGGAGTAAATGTTTTAGTCTGTTTGCCACCAATTTGGAATAGAGTTTTATATCCAAATTAATTAAAGAAATGGGCCTATAACTTCCGCAAGATGTCGCATCCTTACCAGGTTTATGTAGAACCACCACATGTGCCATGAGTGCCTGTGCTGGGAAGGAACCGCCCGAGGAGATGTTATTACATACCGACAAAAATACGGTCCTAAGAGGTCTGCATATTTTTTATAAAAACCTGCGGTGTATCCGTCAGGCCCCGGACTTTTGCCCACCTTCAACTCTCCGATCCCAGCCTCAACCTCCTCCAGAGTAAAGTCAGCCGCCAACCGGTCCCCCACCTCAGCAGGAAGTTTGGGTAAGCCTGTTTTCTGAATATATGCTAGAAAGTCCTCCTCAGTAGCCAGGGGAGCCTCTAGGTAGTATAAGGAGGCATAGAAATTTCTAAAACAGTTTAGGATATCACTCGTTGTATGCTGCATCGTACCTCCTGGGTCCCGTATACGGGTTATATACGTTCTAGGGGGCCTGGGGTGTAGGGATCTAGCCAATAATTTACCACTTTTGTTACCCGACAAGTAGAATCGGGACTTAGTCCATTCCCTATGTTCACTATCTTTCTGGTCGAGGAGTGATAAAAGTTTATGTCTCGTAGTAGACAGATGGGAGAGAATGTGTGGAGTTGGGTCAGCCTTATGTTTCGACTCCAGTTCAGCAATCTGGGCAAGCAGGGCTTCAATTTCGTGTGCCCTTTGTTTCTTAAGACGGGAGCCATGTGAAATAAGAACCCCCCTTAGAACACTCTTTAGGGCCTCCCATTTCACTGGACCCGGAGTCGGATCTGAGGAATGATCTATCACGAAATTCTTAATCGTGGTCTTAATATCTGAATGGCATGCCTGGTCCGCCAGCAGATTTTCATTCAACTTCCATGTATAACCCGTCTTCCTGAATGGGGAAATGGTCAGTTTAAGATATACTGGTGCATGGTCTGACCATAATATAGAACCCACTTCCGCTGTCATCCCCTGATCCAATAAAGAATGTGACACGTAGAACCTATCTATCCTACTATACGTCGTGTGGACATGAGAGAAGAACGTGTAGTCTCTGACGTCAGGATGAAGTATTCTCCACACGTCTACTAGGTGAGCTCCCTCCCACTGTTTGTTCAGGTGGTGGAGAGATGGCGCAGGCTGTGAGGACTTACCCGTCGACGTGTCTACCACCGGGTCAGCAGGATAATTGAAGTCTCCTCCCAAGATGATCGGAACCGAGCCAGCGAATGTCTCCAAATGTCTCCTTAAGCGTGTAGCAAATCTCAGTTGTTTCCTATTGGGAAAGTACACATTAGCAATAATGAATATGTGAGAGAAAATATTCACCTTTAGAAACACAAAACGACCTCCCGGGTCAACCTCTTGTGCTAGAATCTGGGGAGCGCAAGATCGATGGAACGCCACCGAGACCCCCCTTGCCTTAGAACCAGCGAATGTGCTATGGAACCATAAGGGATAATCCCTGGTCTCGCATCTGGGGATTTTGTCAGAGCGGAAATGGGTCTCTTGTAACATCAAGATATGTATTCTCGCCTTATGGAACGAGTAACAAATCTGTCTCCTTCTTTCTGGTTTATTAAGACCATTCGCATTAAGCGAGCAACAGCTGAGCGTAGTCATATTTGACATATTGGGCATAAAGACCTTGGGTTTTGTCTATCTGTATACTCGGCCTGGGGATGGGGGTAGGTATGAACAGTTGGGTTAGGGTATCATGGGGAAAGGGAACAGTAAGAAAACAGCAAAAGTAAACAAACATATTAATGGAAACCAAAAAGGGGCACCATTTGGTGCATTTTTGCGTGCAGCTATGGATGACAGCTGCCATCCAGCACTGAGGGTACGGACACATGCCTTAAGCGCCCGTCCCTCCGCGACGCCACCTCAGTTCACGATTCTGGCTATTGTCCAGCACATCAATGTGGAGTTCCGAATATTCTGAAGCATTCACATAGTATATATAATTCTATAATGACTCGAAAACATTCTCAACCCAACCCCACCTCCCCCCTGATGTAGCCTGGTCCCCCCCCATTTACACTAATTAGAGCAAGAACTGTAGCAGGTATTAGGTGAATGAGGGGTGAGCGAGCTAAGATGAGATATGAGGGAATCTAGAGAAAGAATATAGATTAGGTCAGTACCAGAGATTTGGTAAGGGTCAGAGACAAGAGGTGAAAGGAAGAGGCAACAGAGAATGTGAGGAAGGATTCCAGGGTAGGCAGGGCGAATGAGGTAAAAGAGGGGGATGAAAATTCCAGAAAAGCTAGAGAACAATTTCAGGTATGAATGTAAATTTAAGTAAAGCAACTATAGAGGAAAGAAACGAAGAAGGCGACGAGGCCCGAAGGGGGCGAAAGGAGACAAGCAGGGGCCAAGAAGATGTAAGATGTAAGATGACATACATGAGACTTAACATAGAAGGATCTATTGAATGATCCAGAGAGAAAGAAAATAAAGGCACCAGGAGAAAAATAAAAGGTAGTCAAAAGCCAACTCCCAAGGGACATAGCATCAGTGATCAGTAAAGGGCAGAGACCAGGAGCAGGTACCAAACTGTCACAATCCAATAGGGAGTCGAGCAGGGTCTCCATGTTCCTTCTGTAGATGACCCATTAGGGAAGCATGAAGTCAAAGGAAGTCACACATAACTTAACCGCTTCCTTCATCTTAAACCGGTGGGCTCCTGGGTGAACGCTGTCTTCGTGCCCTCTGCCATCTCGCAGGAGCAGGCGGTAAACGAGGGGGGTGCAGGCCAATCCGGCAGATCCATCACTGGGACATCCAGGGTCTTGCAAAACGCATGCAGGTCTGACAGTCTCTTAAAAGTTGCCGAACGACCCTCATGTGAAGCAAAAAGTTGGAATGGGAATCCCCAGCGATATTTTATCTCCCGCTCTCTCAACACCTCCAGGAGTGGACGCAATCCCCGGCGCTGTTGGAGCGTGCAGCGGGATAGATCTTGTAGAAATAGTATGGGAGAGTTCAAATATAGCACTTGTTCCTGTTGTCTAGCTGCAGATAGTATTGTCTCTTTTATTGCATAAAAGTGCACCCTGCAGATCACATCTCGTGGTCTGGTATCCTGTTGGGGTCTTGGGGCCAGAGCTCGGTGCACTCTGTCCAGTTCAATGTGGGGGCCTTGAGCATCTCCCAATACTTGTTTGAATAACCCCTGGACTGTGTTAGCCAGCTCCAGAGCAGGAATGGATTCCGGCAATCCCCTTATTCTTATGTTATTGCGGCGATTGCGGTTTTCCAGATCCTCCTGTGAATATGCCATTTCCTCCAGGAGAGCTGAATGTGAAGTCAGCATCGCCCTGTGTGCCTGCAATTCGTCCAGGACTGTCTCCTGTGTTCTCTCCACTTCCTCCACCCTGGAGGTGACCTCCTGCCTCAGAGCCGCCATCTCCTCCCTGTATGTGTTCTCTATGCGGCGTACAAAACGTTCTAGGTCACCTTTAGTTGGGAGATTCTTTAGGTAATCTCCTAGTTCACCTCCCTGGAGGGCGTCTGGGGAGTCCTGGGAGTCTGAATCCTCCTCCTGTGTGCCGCCAAGAGCCGCGAAGCGGTTCCGCCTTCTTCTTTCCCGCTCCTCCCATCCCCCAGTTGTTTGTTGGGAGCGGGCAGGCGCCATCTTGGGAGTCGGGTGGTCCGGGGCTGGGGCCGTTCCGGACCTCAGAAACCGGTCCATTCTGCCCTGAGACCCCCCCATCGTCGGCCCCAAAGCTTCCCGAAGGCTTCCTCGTCTTACCCATACTGTCTGGGCTGCGATATCAGCAAATAATGGCTGGTATTTGCGGCGGCGTCACGGAGCTCCGGCTCAGTGCGACTCACTCCTCCATGCGCTAGGCTCCGCCCCCGTCCAATTCTTTTTTATACATAATGGACTTGTGCTAGAGCGGAACAACACCGATCGCTGCTGCACGTGACGTTGCAGCGATATTGACGCGTGTGACAGGGCGATAAATCGCTGGTTGATGGTCGCCAGGTTTTAGAACCTGCTCTAAAACCTGGTGATGGTCGCCCGGTGGGCACCCAGCATCGCTGCGTGTGACACCGGGAGACTCGATCAGCAAGCTCCCAGCACCTCTCAGGAAGCGCTGGGAACTGGTCCCTAGTTACCCGTTGTGTACCTTAGATACCAGTCGGTGAGCGGAGAAGGCTGGTAACTAAGGTATACATCGGGTATCTAGGCAGCGGGCGCTGCCTAGTTACCCGCAGTTTACCCTGGATACCAGCCTGCAGACATCGTGGAAATGATATTGAAATCAGCCGTCAATGTCGTCAGCGATCAGATCGCTGACAACATTGACGCGTGTGACAGCCCCATTAGACCTTTCCTCTGAGTGTGCAACTCCCGGTTTTGATTGTTCCACTCCTGGCTTTTTTTGAGCTTGTGCATAAAAATTAAAAAAAGCAGTGTGTGAATGGGGCCTAATTGTTGCAGTCCTCATCGAGGAGCTGATTAGCCCACACCTGGAACCAGTGCCCGGTTTTTCACTCTTTTTTTTCTAATCAATCTAATGACCTATAATCTGAATTCAGATTTTGGTAATTTTAGCATGTTATGCTTTTAAATTATTATTATTAATCGTATGAGCAAATATTTTAACATCATATAAGAGTAAAGCCCCCGTCGCACCTAGCGAGATCGCTGTTTCGTCACAGGTTTTGTGACGCAACAGCAACCTCGGCAGCGATCTCGCTATGTTTGACACACAGCAGCAACCAAATCCCCGCTGTGAGATCGCTGATCGTGTCGGAATGGCCTGGACCATTTTTTGATCGTTGGGTTTCCACTGGGCAGCATGCATCGGTGTGTTTGGCACCGTAACAACGACCTCATTGGCGACTCAGAACTCAGCCACGTAGGTCTGAGTCGTTAGACTAGCTGCTGTGTGACAGGGTCCCAACGGCCGCCGTATCGTTGCTGCATCATTGAGTAGATCTGACTGTTTGACATCTCACCAGCGACCACGTAGCGACGTTCCAGCGATCCTTACCATGTCGTATCATTGTCGGGATCGCTGGAACGTAGCCAAGTGTAACGGGACCCTAAGTATCAAACAGTAAACAGTGATTGGAAAGGAGGAGAGGTACAGAAATCAGAGTTGGATATCAAGGATTTGTATATACGTGATAACATTTTCATTTCCAGTGTAGAAGTCATTTTTGTACCCGGTGTAAGATCTGAGGGGACGCTCCTCAACAATGTGCTGAATTGTTTGAGGGTCAGCTCCACAGTCACGGGCAGGAGAATCAGATTTTCCCCACTTACACATAAGATCTGCACAGACACCAAAGTTTGTTCTGATGCAGTTTAGGGTGACCCAGGTTTTCCTTGGTAGATTGAAGCCTGGTGGCAAGTTTTGTAGGTGAGGCAACGTTGGAAGCTCACCGTCTACTGCACTGACCCAAAGTGCTTGTCATTTCTCTTCTAAGTTGAGATCGTGTTCATACAGGGTAATTGCAGTTCTGATGGGTGGATGTCTTGATTTCAATCGCTTTATTTGGCCATCTTGGATGTTTCAGTGTATGAGGAAGATTCTGTTTTCAACTATTATGGTGTATTCTTTAAGTAGAAGCTCTTGTCTTCTCAGGTTTGCAGGTGCGATGTGCTCAGAACAGGTAACCATTGGATGGGCGTAGGTCTGTTGCTTTTAAAGATTTTGTTAGATTAAAAAAATAAATATATTCTGGAATATTGCAGTTTTTACACTGGTCTTTGAGTTTAACAAGGGACTAACATTTCTTTGGGAAATCACTTTTCATGATTTCAGGTTAAAAATGACAATGTGACAATGACACCCCAGTTATAAAAGTTAATACATAATTGTGATTATAGCTAAACCCTCTGCCTCTAACGTCACAGTGACCATGTAGAAGTCATAAAGCCTGAACTAAAAGATCCCCATAGCACCAATTAGTACATTTTTGATATAGTATTAGGGTTTCTAACATCGAGAAAACTCTTGAAACTTAGTAAAATAGGGCAGTTTTTTACTTCTTGGTACATCTATGATTTGTTTGAAGATGGAGATACTTATACAGTTTATTATAATTGTATTTATCATTTTACAATTGAGAGTGAATGCCACTAATGTCTTTATACCATTATTATGAGCTGTAGACATCCATCACTTAAAATCTTAATAATTTATTATAGTTTTCCTATATGTCAATAAAAATCTCTATCTGTGAATTTTTGGTTAAAGGGAACCTGTCATGTCGCTTTACCCCTCTACCCTATCTCTGCCTGTCCCTGCACCTTGTGAGCTGATCCCTAACCATCCCTGTCTGCGCTAACCATCCCTGTCTGCTCTAAAAGTGCCCTATAAAGAGGGAGAAAAATAAATTATATAGTTACATGCAGTCTCCAGTGGAGACTGGATAGGCGTGCTCCGGGACCGCATTCCTCCTCCTTGCTTGGTCTCCGCACGTCCTGCTGGGCGTCATCGCTCCGTCTCTTGATCTCCTCCTTTTTTTTAAGTTGGCACCTCTTCTGCTCCTATGAAGCACCGACCGGAACATCATATCCAACCCGGTGCATTGTGGGCCTAATCACGTGATCGGCCCCCCTTCAATATGCCCATTGTTCATGTGCTGGAGCCGGGCCGATCGCGCGATTAGACCCACAATGCACCGGTGGATATGACGTTCTGGCCTGAGTATTACAGTTGCTGCATTCAGGGAAGGGATCCCCCAAGGCTCTAGCCCCACTGTAAGCTTTAAAAAAGCCTTTAGAAACCTTACTGTTAAGAGGTCGCATGGTGGGATCTTATTAAAAGGTCCTGGCTGCTGGCACAGCCCTCCCTGCCTTCTCCTTGTGTGTTCCGCCCCTTCTATGTGTCTGCCGACGCCACCTCTTCTGCTGGGTCTGCCCTCTCTTCTGCTCCTGACATCACAAGGAGCAGGAGCAGAAGAAGAGGGCAGACCAAGAAGAAGAGGAGGCGGCGGCAGACACATAGAAGGAGCGGAATTACACAAGGAGGAGGGTGGGAGGGCTGTGCCAGCAGCCAGGACCTCTTAATAAGATCCCACCCTGGCGACCTCTTAACTGTAAGGTTTCTAACGTCTTTTTTAAAGGTTACAGGGCGGCTAGAGACATGGGGGACCCCTTCCCTGAATACAGCAGTCATGCTGCATTCAGTGCTGCATTTAGTTTGCCATGCACCAGGGGGGTGACAGGTCCTCTTTAAGTACAAGTCGCTGCTGTAGAGTAAATCTTTTATTTGCTCATTACAGAGCTTTATTGAGGCAAGATGGCTTCTTCTATTATCAAGTATTGAAGACAGAGTTTAAAAATCTGTGATAATAAAATGAAAAGCGCTTAGAAAGAAATAAAACGTTTCGGTATACAGTATAATGTATTTTTACTTAGTAGAAAAATGTAGTCGAGGCATCCCTTTTAGCTCAATTTCCATAAAATGCACTTATGATGTGTCAAACAAAGCTCTGATCACAATAAAAATATATTAGTGGGTCTTCTGGGCAGTATATTTTTTTTTTAGTCAGTCTTCTTATAAATTAAGAACCAGAAACGGGTAAAGTGAGTGTAAATCTTAACGAGAAAGGGTTGGAGAGGGGAGTCAGGACCAGAGGTATTGAAGGGAGAAAAGAAAGAAGATTTACATCACAATTAATTGAAAATCCTTTTTGATTAATGAATAAAAGAGCTAAAAATCAAAGAACCAAAGTAATAAATAAAGTAATTTAAAGGAAATCTATCATGTAAAAAAAAAGTTAGTAACCTGCACATTTTGGGTTAATATAAAGGTAAAAAGCATTCTGACACCATGTGGCCATGGCATTGAAAGCCCCAGCTGCTGGGAGGAAATTAACTTTGTTTCTCATGACAGCTTTCAGTCATAGAGACACAACCACGGCTTTAATCTTCGATCAGTGCATAGTAAGCAGTGACAGTAACCAAGTCTCTGCACTGACTGACAGCCAGGTCAGCATTGCAGAGTCAGCTGTCAGTCAATGCTGGGGCTGAGGTTACAGCTGCCACTCACTATGCAATGAGCAATAACTGACACTATGCTGGCCGCACCCCTGTGACTGAAAGCCAGAGGCTGCAAGGAAGAACAAAGTTAATGTCCTCCCGGCAGCGGGGCTCTCAGTTCGACAGCCACATTGACTCAGGACACTATTAACCTGCAGATTAATCCCATATCTGTTGGTCAATAGTGTTTTTTACATTGTTTATTCCCTCCAAAACACTCAAGGTACACATTAACTAAATGTTTCTGCAAATAATTTCTGCTTTGAAGTGATAAAATATGAAAACGTAATTGTGAGTTTAATTTTTTCCTCTAACTACTAATGTGCAACCAATTATTATCATCTTGTCCCTGCTTGATATCTTCTCTTTTTTATTAGGAGAGGAAGTTTATCGGAGGTGCTGGTCAGGTTAGTGAGAAACTAATGGAGCTTCTGAAAGATCGAGTTAAATTGCAGAGACCAGTGGTCCGACTTGATCAGACTGGTGAAAACGTCATTGTGGAGACCTTAAACCATGAAGTCTACCATGTAAGTAAATAGTTTTTATCTAGTTTAGTGATTTACAACATCTGGTTTGTATAAAGGCCCAGTCACACATAATGAACGCACCAGCGATACCGATAATGATAACAATATGCCAGGATCGCTGGTGCGTCGTTTTCACGTCGCTGGTAAGATGTCAAACAGATATCTCACCAGCGATGTCACCAACGACTTCCGCAACGATCCAGAATTATACCGAGGTCGTTGGGAATTGTCACTCCATAGCGTAGCATTGAGATCGTTAGTCGTTGTCCCTTTCAAACACAACGATGTAGCACTCTCAGCGGGAGTGCAACGACGTAGAAATGACCCATAGCAGTGTGTAACGATCAACGATCTCACAGCAGGGGCCAATTCGTTGGTACGTGTCACACAAAACGACATCGTTAGCAGGATCATTGTTGTGTCACAAAGTCTGTGACGTTACAACGATCTCGTTAGCGATCTCGTTATGTGTGACAGGGCCTTTAGTATACAGTATAACACGATCTCTAGATAAAGTTGACCCAAATGCGGACCATGTGTGGGTTGTCACTGTCATTGTCATCTCTGAATACTTGTGTAAAAGATTAGAAAATAGATTTATTTTTGCCATATTGCTGATTAATTATATAGACATTTAACTCTTTAAAACATTAAATAGTTTTGTAATCTAATCTAATCTTTATATCAACTCCTTTCTTTCAAGCTTTCACTGTATTTAGTAATTGAACAATGAAGATTATCCAAATGTAATTCCCCCATAGTAGATAGCTGTTGGCTGAACAATGGTTTGGATGGCAGCTATCTTGCTAGACTCTTTTTACTGTCTCCTCTATCAGAGAGCTGTTGGCAGACAAAGAATAGGCATGTCAGATCCTTATCTCCCTTGACAATCATCTGACAGAGTCTCCGATATGCATTAAACTGTCAACTGAATTTGTCGATTTCGAGGGGCCCAGCAGACATTAGGCATTGTGGTATAGGGGCCTTTATTCCAGATGGCTTTGAGCATCATGTTAGCCAATCTTCTGGGAGCTAAATACATCAGAGACACAAATCTATGTGTTTGCTGAAATAATTTTGCTTTGAGTGATTGAAATTGTAATTTATGGCCGAGTTTATTTATTTGCTTAACTACAGTTCAACTACAATATATTCATCTTTTCCTGCTTTGATCATTTTGATTTTATTAGAGGAAGTTTCGATGGTGTTCCGAATAAGGACATTTAAATTACTAATGAAAGATTGGAGAAATTAGCGAAAGACCTACTGAAGAATTGATCAGACTAGGTTTAAATTCTTATTATGGATATTTTACAATCAAAGATTGACCATGGTAGATTTTTGTTGTGTTATTTTAGATTAAAAAAATCTGGTTTTTAAAGGCCAGTCCAATAATGATTCGACACTATACCGATAACCTATATGCCGGACAGTGAATTGCGATTTGTTACAATGCTCGCAAATATCAAGTTCACCTCTCACAGCGAATTCACCATCAAACTCCCAACTCCTCAAAATGGATCTAGGTTGATGGGTAATTTCATCTAATTAATGAGTACTTTGTCGTTGTCACTTTCAAACACATCGAAACACGTTACAATACAGTAAGATCAATACCCAATAAAATGATTCAAAACCAGGTAGGACTAAATTATCTACAACAATCTTATACGTGTCCATTTAATAAAGACATCGTTAGCCAGGATCATGTTGGGCAAAAGTCTGTACACAAATTCGTTGGCGGGTCGTTAGTGGAAGCACAGCAGTAAAGGTATGTATAAGAGACAACTATAGTAAGCACGATCTCTAGTGTTGACCAAATGGACCAGTGTGGTGTATGTCATTGTCATGTCTAATATGTGTAAGATTAGAAGAATATATTATTGCATATTGCTGATTGACTTAGTATCATTTGAACTATTTAAATATGTCCATTTGTTTGGTATCTAATCTAATTTATATCAATCATTTTTAGCTTCACTGTTGTATTATTATAATTGAAATGATCGAACCGTTATGTAATTCCATTGATTATTTGGGCTGTTGTCTTGAAATGATTTGTTGGAAGCTATTTTTTGATCTTTAACTGTCATCCTATAGAAGTGTTCAGAAGAATAAGAATAGATGTCGTACCTTATCTTCCTTGACCAATTCTTGGCAGAGTCTCCGTATGCATGTAACGTCAACTTAGGATATTGTAGCGATCATTCGAGGGCCCAGCAGCATTAGGCATTGGTCAAGGGCCTTATCCAGATGGTTGTACATGAAGTACCAAACTTCTGGAGCTATACACGAGACACAATCTATATGGAACTGTAGAGTAATAGGTCATGTGTGTTTAGTTTTCCAGGACCAAGTATGTATTATCGCCTATACCCAGGTTAACTCAAGATCATGTGTAGATGTCCTGGAGTTTCACCAATTGAATCATTAATTCAGTTCACGTTCACAGTAATAAAGACCTGATTATAACAAAGAACATTTGAGACAAATTACACGTAATGCTGTTAAATCAATCTGAAAGATTATCTAGATTTCTTATCGTATATGATTTATGAAATACATGGCACTTTAGCGGTTTTTGGTAGATTTTTACGTCTGAACGTGCATTTTACAGAACGCGACCAATGCAATGGGTTTGTTTCATGCATGGCATTTTAGACCTGATGTTTAGAAAACTGCATTTCATTGAATCTACGCTATCAATTTTTCACATTTTTGCTTTTGAAAGTAATGAAAAACTACGAAAATACTTAAAGTGAACCAACCAGCAGGTTTTAGGGCTATTAAGCGAAGCCAGTGCCTTGGGATACGAGTGTAATCATACCTTTACTTCAATGATTCAAAGTTTGATTGCAGAGAAAATTGTTATAAAACTTATGGCGAAGAGGGGAGGAGATGACAAAGAGGGGTTTATTTATATCACTCCCCTGTGAGCCCCCCATCCCTCCCCTCTCCCTCCCTCCCTGTCACTGTTTACCAGGCAAGGACATCTGACATTTATTGTGAAATGCCATTTGTCCTGTGTGCCCAAAGTTATTACGTTCTCTCCCTCCCTCGCCACCTGCTTTTTCACTGCTTACATTGCTTCTGCTTGTCACTGCTTCTTCTTATAAGGCCCCTTTCACATAACGATTTTTGTGCATCCGTGGCTATGCGTTGTAAAATGGATAGCCACGATCCGATTTGGCCCCCATGTATCCCTATGGGCACGATTGCTGCTTAATAGTCATCCGTGTCTGCAGGGATCCGATTGTGTCCGCTGTTTTCACGTCCCCAAAATCGGAGACTGCTCTGATTTTGGGTACAGTGGACAGAATCGGACAGCATCCAATCCGATGGTGTCCTTTTCAAATAACATGGGGGTCTATGAAGCTTGGATTCGGGGAAAAAACTGAATTGTTTTCCAGTCCAGTGATAGTGTACTGAGCATGCTCAGTACACTAAAACTGCTCTGCTCAGTGTAATTTGACTTTAGCAGTGTATTAATTACCCTATCTACATACACTGCTAAAGTGAAATTAAATAAAGCAATGTGTTAAAAATAAAAAAAATAAAATACTTATCTCTCTGCCGACTGTCCGGCCCCAAGAAGACGTTCCTAATGCTGCCACCTAAAATGTGTTTGGCCGGTAGCGATCAGGTGGTATGTTACATTACATATCACATGATGGCTATTGACCAATCACAGATCTTTAAGGTCCTGGCAGCATCCGGACGTCTTCTCGGTTCCCGGACAGCTGGCAGAGAGGTAAGTATTTATTTTTCTTATTTTTAATACATGTTTTCTGTTTTATTTTGCTTTCCCAGTGCATGTTGATACACTGGGAAAGCAAAACTTCAGCCCTGACATGTCGCACTGCGGTAGGAACACAGGATTCTTCCTCCCTCGGTGTGACATCACAGCCCGGACACCACTGTGCTCCTCCAAGCTCTTTCTGTGTTTGGATCCGTCAAAATCACGGATCCGGACACAGAAATGGCATCCGGACTTGCCAATCCAGTGCTGTCCGTTCCTTTCCGTGGGGTCCTGCAAAAACAGGATCCCCCAGACAGGAAAAAATCGTCATGTGAAACGGGGCCTAACAGATTTATCTGCAATCAAACCTTGAATCATTGAAGTAAACGTATGATTGCACTCAGTATCCCAGTGCCTCTAAGGGCCGTGCACACGCATGATTTTGAAGCCCGATATCGTTTAAGCGATCTCCTTTTTGATCGCTTAAGCGATATCGTTTTGGCATCGTTGCATGTAATCAAGCGATTTTACTATGTAAAATCGCTTGATCGTGACATCGCAGATCTGAGCTCCGGAGCTCAGATCTAGCGATGAACGATGTCACGATCTGCTTCATCGTGGTGTATGACACCATGATGAACGATCTCCCAGCGGCACAGCCTATGCTGGGAGATGGTAACTATGGTACACGTCGGGTTACTAAGCGCCGCGCGGCGCCTAGTAACCCGATGTGCACCATAGTAACCAGCGAGATCGCGGCTCCACATCGCTGGTGAGTCTGTCTGTGTGACAGCTCACCAGCGATGTGAGCGATATTGTAAGCGATCGCGCGTGCACTTGATCGCTTACAATATCGCTAGCGATATCTTAGCGTGTGACGGCCGCTTAAGGCCACGTGCACACGCTGAGTATTTGATGAGTTTTTTACCTCAGGATTTGTAGACAAAACCAGGATTGGAGCAATCAGAGGAAAAGTCTAATAGAAACACCTGCACCACTTCTGTATTTAATCATCCACTCCTGGTTTTGGCTACAAATCCTGAGGTAAAAACTCATGAAATACTCAACGTGTGCACATGGCCTTAGCCCAGTGATGGCGAACTCCAGGCCTCGAGTGCCACCAACAGTGCAGGTTTTCAGGATTTCCTCAGCATTGCACAGAGGTTGGAATCATTACCTGTGCAGGTGATTATATTATCACCTGTGCAATATAAGGAAATCCTGAAAACCTGCACTGTTGGTGGCACTCGAGGCCTGGAGTTCGCCATCACTGCCTTAGCCGATGACTTCACTTTTTAGCCCTAAATCCTACTGGTTGGTTCCCTTTAAAAATGCTGTGCAACATACATGCTGCCGTTTAACAATGCTAATTTGAGCATTTTGGGTGAATAAAACTAATTTTCTGATCATCATAATGGGAGACCCAGACAATGGGGTTTAGGGCACTGCCCTCCGGAGGCCACACTAGGTACTACAAGAACTGTAGACACCGCCCCCTCCGCTTATAAACCCCTACCGCAGGGAACATCCTCAGTTTTAAACTTAGTGTGCTCGGAGGTTCCACACGCTTTGCTTGCACTCATCGCATTCTCACAGCTTACGTGATGGCGTATGAAGACAAGGTAAAGAAGGTCCCAGTCAGGGACCTCCGGCAGTCTCCCTGTTTACCTTCGGGGTACATGCAGGTCGAGGTACCGGAGGGCCTAGTGCCTGGGCACACTGTGTCTCCCGGTACGCTGCCGTGCTCCTTCCCATCCCTCCTGGGGGCTCTGAGAAGTGGGAGATAGGAGCCTTGCACAGCTCCGCTCCGTCCGAGGCCTCCCTAAATGGTGCTTACAGACCGGACCGGAGTCAGCTCTGTCCGAGGCCTCCCTAAATGGTGCTTACAGACCGGACTAGAGCCAGCCCAGTCCGAGGCCTCCCTAAATGGTGCTTACAGACCGGACTGGTGCTGCACCCCCGTCCGAGGCCTCCCATGATATGGTGCTTACAGACCGGACCGGCACTGAGATACTCCGGTGTCTCCGGTGTGCCTGGGGGTAGTGTCTGACACTGATGTGTTTATGACACTCAGACCGCGCGTTGCCTTAGGGTCCGCGGTTCTGGCGGTGTACCCTGTGCTGGGGTCACCCTGGCTGACCGCCCTGTGTGACACAGGGGCTGCGGCTGTGGGCTTCAGACTTTGTCTGTGAGCCCGGGTATTTATGTTTAATACCTCCCGCGCTGCGGGCTCCGGCGCTTACATTATTGTAATGGCGGCCGGGAGAGATGTGGAGCGGCCCATGTGACCTGGATGGGCGTGTGTGTGTGCTTCCCGCGTGTTTCGGCCCCGCCCTCTGCTTCTACAGCGGCGGCCATCTTTTCCCCTCACTTTCCTGCTGGGATCGTTGGAGACTGCTCTGCTGCACTCCAGGGGAGACCAGGTTTTCTTTCCTCGCGGAGGCCACACACACACCGCTCCCTTCACCACCGCTGTGCAGCGGTCGGTAAGCCACCGGTTTCCGGTGAAGTTTCTCCTGTGTTGATATTCCTCTACCGTGGGTATGTCCTCAGGGAAGAAAGGCGCTGCTAAGGCAGCCAGTACCACACCTGTCTGTGCTACATGCAACGGGACACTGGTGGAGGGGTCCTGCAATAATTGCGGACGCCCAGACGCCCGGACTGTCACTGCTGAGTCAGCAGCTCCGGTGCTTTACCCTGAGGTTCAAGTGATCCCAGGGCCATGGGAAAAACAAAGCGAGATTAATGCTTCTCTGTTGTCCCAATTGTCCTCCATGTCGCAATCCCTGGAGGCACTAACAAGGAGACTGGATGCTCCAGTTACTCCTTCAAGCTACCCCCGGGTGTCTCCATCTTCCACCGTGAGACCCCTTAAGCGGGCTCGCCGTGATGATTCACCCGAGCTCCAGATCCTCTCTGAGGAGGATCGTCACTCTGAGGGTGACGAGGATGATGGGGGTTCAACTCTCGGGTCGGTGTCTGAACCAGCTGAAGGGGTGGAGGATCTGGTGTCTTCCATCAACGAGACTTTACGTCTCGGGTTACCCCCTCAGGAGACAGCCGTTCACCCGAAGGAGGTCTACCAGTGGTTACGACCTGAGGCTAGACCGTGTGGTTCCTTTTTGGACCACACTAATTTTGAAAGGGTGGTTAGAGCTCCCAGGGTACACCCTGGACGGCGTTATGTCCATGCGATAGCGATCCGCAGATTGTTGTGGCTGCGTCTATGGGACTCAGATGCCACGTCAAAGAAGATTCTGCAGAATCTTCCTTTCTCTGGTGACAGGCTGTTTGGTGCCGAGCTGGACAAGTTGATCAAAGACTCTACGGAGTCCAAGATCCCACAGAATAGACCTAAACCTAGGTATACTGTGAAAAGGAACCCTAAACAGTGGTCCTTTCGTACCAGCTCACAGCCGTCAGCGTCTTCCGCTCTTACGGACCGTGGGGCCAAGCCCTCTCAGCAATGGCGCCCCAAGAGTCGCCAGAAGAAGTCGGCAGGTACAACAGCTGCCGCTCCCAAGCCCACCTCAGCATGACTCGCTCTCTCTTCCTGCCTCCCCACAGGTTGGAGGTCGCCTGTCTCAATTTCAAGACAAATGGCGACTCCACATCCAAGATCAGTGGGTTCGAGACGTAGTCTCCAGAGGATACAGGATAGAGCTGTCGTCACAACCCACACACCGATTCCATCGGTCTGTCCCATCTCCAGAAAAGGCTCAGGCTTTTTATCTGGTCTTGGAGGGACTCCGCAGAGACGGAGTGGTGGTCCCAGTGCCCACTGGGGAGAGGTTCAGGGGTTTCTACTCCAACCTCTTTATCGTCCCGAAGAAGGACGGCTCCTTCCGCCCGGTTCTGGACCTCAAGCTGTTCAACCGCCATGTGTTGGTTCGGAAGTTCCGCATGGAATCCCTGCGCTCCGTGATCGCGGCTGTGTCGCAGGGCGACTTCCTGGCGTCCATAGACATTCGCGACGCTTACCTTCACATACCCATTGCACCGTCTCATCAACGATGGTTGAGATTCGCGGTGGGGGAGGAGCACTTCCAATTCGTGGCGCTGCCCTTCGGGTTGGCCTCGGCTCCCCGGGTGTTCACGAAAGTGATGGCATCAATGATGGCCTTACTGCATGCGCAGGGACACGCCGTCATTCCTTATTTGGACGACCTACTGGTCAGAGCGCCATCGGAACACCTGTGTCAGCGAAGCCTGCAGGCGACCATGCAGTCTCTGGAGCAGTTCGGGTGGCTTCTCAACATCCAGAAGTCCACCCTGGTTCCAACCCAGTCACTGACGTACCTGGGCATGGAATTCCACACGGACTCTGCTCTAGTGTCCCTACCACGAGCCAAACAACTGGCCATCCAGTCGGGAGTACGCGATCTCCTCGAATCGCCTCATTCATCCCTACGGGTATTGATGAAGATGGTGGGACGCATGGTGGCAGCAATAGAGGCGGTGCCCTTCGCACAGTTTCGCCTCCGTCCTCTGCAACTGGAAATCCTCCAGAGGTGGGACAAGAGGACGTCCTCTCTGAATCAGCTGGTGGTCCTCTCCCAGCCGACCAGGGATGCTCTACAGTGGTGGCTTCAGCCGAGTCACTTATCAAAGGGACGATCCTTCCTGAAGCCATCGTGGTTAGTGGTGACCACCGACGCCAGCCTGAAGGGCTGGGGCGCGGTGTTTTTACACCACAGAGCTCAAGGTCTCTGGACACGTGCAGAGACAACGTTGCAGATCAACGTGCTGGAGCTCAGGGCGGTCTATCTGGCTCTCCTGGCCTTTCGGGTGTTCCTATCCGGACAACCAATTCGGGTTCAGTCCGACAATGCGACGACTGTCGCCTATATAAACCACCAAGGAGGAACCAGGAGTGCACAGGCTCTAGCGGAAGTCCACCGCATTCTATCATGGGTGGAAGCCAACAACTGCTTGATTTCCGCAGTCTACATCCCAGGTGTCGAGAATTGGGAGGCAGATTACCTGAGCCGACAGGGGATGGACGCCGGAGAATGGTCTCTCCATCCGGACGTCTTCCGGGACATCTGCATCAGATGGGGGACCCCGGATGTGGATCTGATGGCCTCCCGGCTGAATCATCAGGTGCCACAATACATGGCGAGATCGTGGGACCCTCAGTCTCTGGGGGCAGATGCTCTAGTCCTGAGTTGGTCAGATTTTCGCCTGCCATATGTTTTCCCGCCCCTGGCGCTGATGCCCAAGGTCCTGTGGAAAATCAAGACGGAATGTCACACAGCCATTCTAGTGGCTCCGGATTGGCCGAGGAGGTCCTGGTATCCGGATCTGTGGCAACTGTCCGGCGGACGCCGGTGGGCTCTTCCAGACCGCGCAGATCTTCTCGCGCAGGGCCCCTTCTTCCGCCCCAATTCCAGGGCCCTCAGATTGACTGCATGGCTCTTGAGGCCTGGCTCTTAACATCCAGGGGTTTCTCTCCTGCGGTTGTTTCCACCATGAACAGAGCTAGACGGCCCACGTCACGGAAGATTTACCACAGAACGTGGAAAGTCTTTTTCGCCTGGTGCTCCTCTGGGGACATGTACCTTGGCCCTTGTCGATCCCGACCCTATTGGCTTTTTTGCAGTCAGGTTTGGAGTTGGGCCTTTCCCTCAGTTCTCTGAAGGGTCAGGTATCAGCGCTGTCTGTATTGTTCGACAGGCGCTTGGCGCTCCTCCCAAAGGTTCGTCAATTTCTCCAAGGGGTGTCTCGAGTGGTTCCGCCGTATAGGCGGCCTCTGGACCCTTGGGATCTCAACATGGTCTTGGCGGCTTTGCAGAAACCACCTTTTGAGCCATTGAGAGAAGTCTCTCTTTCTTACTTGTCACAGAAAGTGGCTTTTCTGGTGGCTATTACGTCCCTGAGACGGGTCTCTGAACTGGCGGCACTATCGTGCAAGTCACCCTTTCTGGTGGTTCACCAAGACAAAGTGGTGTTACGCCCGCGGGCGGAATTCCTGCCAAAAGTGGTTTCCACTTTTCATTTGAACCAGGAGATTGTGCTCCCATCATTTTGTCCCGCTCCTGTTCATCAGATTGAACGCGACCTCCATACTCTGGACCTCGTACGGGCTGTACGCATTTATGTGTCCAGAACTGCCTCCTTCCGGAGTTCGGACTCCTTGTTCGTACTTACGGCAGGTCGCTGTAAGGGGTCAGCGGCGTCAAAATCTACCTTGGCCAGATGGATCAAGGCACCCATTCAAGAGGCTTACCGGTCTTCTGGTTTGCCTCTCCCGGTAGGCTTGAAGGCACACTCGACAAGAGCTGTCGGTGCCTCCTGGGCCTTGCGACATCGCGCCTCTGCTCTGCAGGTGTGTCAGGCGGCCACTTGGTCTAGCCTGCACACTTTCTCTAAGCATTATATGGTGCATGCCCATGCCTCTGCGGATGCAAGTTTTATTAACACACTCTAGATAAATCAAACATGTAATCTTAATGAAAAACACAGCAAAACATGTTATACACAGAGTCTTTTCTGCCATCAGGAAAGGTTTTGGCTGCAGATAAGTGTTGTAAATTTGCCTCTTGTGATTATTCCCTAAGTGTACGCTTACATCTGCATTTCTCGCATTACTGAGATTCTGTGCGAGAAAGGTAGCAGAGTTTCATGCGAGTGTCATGTGTTTTCTTATTCACATGACATGCTACCATGCTTTTTTTCCTCACCTAGCATCAGTATGTAATGAATTTTTAACATGGTCTTTTCCATGCTATAATAAGTTAGAATAAATGGACGGATAGATAGATATTCATAGAAAACAGAACAGCACCAAACTCTAATATTACGGTGGAGTGCTAAAGCCCAGAAATGCCCTGCCCAAAGCAAAAAGAACATTGAATATAATCAGGCAGCACTCCAAAATAAAAAAAAAATTGACTTTTATTAGCCCGTGTGATGTGACTTTTCGGTCAAAATTGCCTTAATGAAGGTCATTTTGACCGAAACATCATTCCACACGGACAAGTAAAGTTCAATTTTTTTCTTCATTTTAAAGTGCTGCCTGATTATTTTCCAGATAGATTATAAAAATAATAGAAAAATGGGCTGCACTACCAAACAATAAATACGGGTGCACAACCTGAAAGGCTCTGTCCAATCCTCAATCCATGTGCAAAACAAAACCCAGGCAGCACTCCAAATCATTGTGAAAACAGGTGGATATTTACTGATCCAAGCTTGAGAAAGGCAGACCAATCTGCTGAAACGTTGCCATGGATCACTAAAAACCTGTTTTCACATTGATTTGGAGTGGTGCCTGTTTTTTTCTTTTACATATGGATAGATGTTAAGATAGATGGGTCATCTTACTAGTCTGCTGCCTGCTCCCTGGTATTAAAGAGGACCTGTCACCAAACCAGGCATGGTGATCTAATTACAGCACTGGATGCAGCATGTCTGCAGCATGCAGACAAGGGGTCCCCCAGCACTTGAGCCCCCTGTACCCCGAGATAATACTCTTAGAAAACTTACATGCTCAAGCCACTAAGGAGGTGGCTAGGGGCTGCAGCCAAGGGCAGATTCACACTCCCTGCATGTTAATCTGCCCACCGCTGCCAATCATTCTCTCCCTGTCTGCAGCATTTAAACAGAGTTTTTTTTTTTCCAGAACTTCCTGTTTAGCTCCGCCCCTCAGGGGGCGGGGATAAACTGACTTTCTGGGAGAGAAAAAAAACTCTGTTTAAATGCTGCTGAAGAGGGAGAGAATGATTGGCAACGGTGGGCAGATTAAACATGCAGGGGGTGTGAATTTGCCCTTGGCTGCAGCCCCTAGCCACCTCCTTAGTGGCTTGAGCATGTAAGTTTTCTAAGTGTATTATCTCGGGGTACAGGGCTGCTCAAGTGCTGGGGGACTCCTTGTCTGCATGCTGCAGACATGCTGCATCCAGTGCTATAATTAGATCACCATGCCTGGTTTGGTGACAGGTCCTCTTTAAGCTCATTAAGCTTCATGCATATATACTAAACTGAATATGCATTAAATCCAGTAATAAAAAAAGAATTGTTAGGGGTAGATCGGCGGTGGGTAATATCAGACAAACTATGTTAGTGCTGGATTCAGTGGGGCATCGAGAGAATCTATGTGATGATCGTCCGGCATTGGTCTTGTTGGACGCCGAAAAGGCGTTCGACAATGTCAATCTGTCCTGGTTGAACTTAGTATTGGACAAGATAGGCCTACAAGGCCCATTCAGGACATTCCTAAAAACATTATACGAGAACCCGAGCGCTAGAATATGCACCCCCGGTTTTCTGTCCGCCCCTTTCCCTCTGGAAAAGGGAACGCGGCAAGGCTGCCCTCTCTCGCCATTGCTCTTCAATCTGGCCATCGAACCTCTTGCCAGATATTTGAACGGCAATGATTCACACGAGGGCATCAACATTGGAGGGGTGACGGTGAAGTCAGCGCTATTTGCTGATGATGTCATCATCTATATGAATAGACCGGAGAGGGACTTAAGGGAACTGCTTCAACAACTCACGGTTTTTGGCACATTCTCGGGCTTTAAGCTCAATAAAGCTAAATGCGAGATCTTGCAACTGGGAAAGCCTCGTCGCCGTCCTGGGGAAGGGGGGGCCAGGGGAGGGGCGGAGATGGAGGGCATACAAGTAAAAACTCACCACATCAAATACCTGGGCATCATACTTAGCAGCGACACTAGCCAAATTTACCCCCTGAACTATGGCCCTTTAATTACCAAAATCACGCGGGAATTGGAGAGATGGAGGGACCTGCCACTGACTCTTCTGGGGAGGTGCCATCTACTTAAGATGGTTAGCTTCGCCAGGTTACTATATCCGCTGCAGACTATACCACTGCTACTGCGAAAGGCGGATGTGCATAGACTCAACACAGCTTTCTCCAGCTTTCTTTGGAGGGGACGGAAGGCCAGAATAGCCAGTCGCACCTTAATGCTCCCAAAACTTGGAGGAGGGCTAAATCTCCCTGACATCAGGGGATATAATTTGGCGTGCTTATTACGTCACGTTATAGACTGGCTCAAAAAGTCCAACAGATACTCTAATTATACCATGGAAGCGGCGCTATGCAGACCCTGGGAACCGGCCAGCTTACTGCACTCGCCATGGCCGGCCGTGCCTAAACACCTGAAAAACATGATCACCTATAGGGATACGGCTATGTGCTGGAAAGCGGTTCGAAAGAAGTTAATGATGACCTGGAAAACGTCGAAATACCTTAATCCTTGGGCCCACGCAGGATTCAGATTAGGGCGTGAGAACGTCTTATTCGCACCATGGCAAGAAAAGGGGATTCACACATTGGGGGATTTGTTACACAAACCTGACAGAAGGTGGTTAACGGAGTCAGAAGTCTTGGAAAAGTTCCAATTGAGCCCACACCATATCATCCAATACAGGCAGCTACACCATCACGTCCTTCGACACCTTCAAAATGTATCACAGGAATGCAGATTGACTATCTGGGATACCTGGTTGGGAGCGGACCCTCTGACTGTCAACGTATCTTACCTTTATGGTAGTTTACAAGACACGACTCTGGCCTTAAGGGAGGATAACATCTTTCGCGGGTGGCTAAAGTACATACCTCGGACTGATATAGTGGACACGATTCTGAGGGGCTGGGAGGTACTGAGGAAAAATATAATCAGCGAAAAATGGAGGGATGTACAATATAGGATCATACACAGGGCAATCTACGGATTCACCCTACCCCGAATGCTAGGTTCCCTAATAGACGACAACAATGCCCGAAATGCGGACAACCAAAAACAGATATGGTGCATGGTATATGGCTGTGTGGGGAGGTGCAGAAACTATGGAAGCGGGTGGAAGCCTTAGCGAGGGAGGTGACCGGCAAAACCGTTACATTGGATATGCTTGCCTGGTTGTTTCATTTCCCGGTATCTGGAGTGTGGGAAGGCAAACCTGCTAGAATACTCCATATGCTGGCAATGGTTACTAAAAGACTAATCCTGAGGGACTGGCTATCTGGGCACAACCCTGGCATGACTGGTATACTCAACGAATTGAAGGCAGTAATGCACGTGGAATGCCTGGAAGCGGCAAGGGATAAAGACGCGTTGACGGGGAAGTTTTTTGAGACTTGGAGAGGGTTCATAACCACCAAGCTATCGTCAGCAGAACTGCACTCAGTAGTCCTACCGTTTGTGCAATCGTCCTGGTATCTGCTGGAGGAGTTACAAGGGTCCTTGGGAAGGCTACGGGTATCCCCTGCTCCAGGCGACTCGGGGCAGGCATAACACTTTTTCCATTTCATTTCTTATGACTGTTAGGAGATGTGACTATAGTGTAGTTTTGGTATTGAATATCGATTATAATCAATGTCCGACCTTGTATGTCTTGGGAGATTGTTGAATGTATTTTCGCTGTACCTATTGATGGCTGGGGGGGGTATGGGGGTTGGATTGTTTTTCTTCTTTTCCTTGTTATTAAAAATGAAAACTCAATAAAAATATTTTATAAAAAAAAAAAAAAGAAATATTACTGTATTGAAATAAACACTCCTGTAAACTGTCATTTGTTCCCCACGTTATAAAAAAAAAACACTGGGTCCACCATAGTCCAGAGAATCTTTTGTAGTCCACTGAATCTGTTGCAGTCCACACATGTAAATCTGAAAAGAACACAAAACACAGAAACATACAAACACAGAAAAATATAATAAGACACTTAGGCTAGGGTCACATTTGCGTTATGACCCTAGCCTGACGCAAGCGCTATATACTTATAAATTTCAGCCGCAGAGCATAGTGTTAACGCTATGCGATGCCAGGCAATGGAGCCCTATAGAAACCCGATGTTTACCTTGCCAACGGGCCACACACAAAGCTCCAGGAAGTGCGCTTTAGCTGAGCGCACAGGAAATGCTGTCTGCAGCGCTTTCCTGTGTGCTCAGCTAAAGCACCCTTCCTGGAGCTTTGTGTGTGGCCGGTTGGCAAGGTAAACATCGGGTTTCCATAGGGCTCCATTTCCTGGCAGTGCATAGCGTTAACGGTGCGGCTGAAATATATAAGTATTTAGCGCTTGCGTCAGGCTAGGGTCATGACGCAAGTGTGACCCTAGCCTTAACCTTGTTTGCCACTTTATAAACATTTTTTTTTAAATTCCATTGAGCAAAGTGTAGGGAACATCATTTTGCATTTCCATACACTTTGTTAACAGGCACTCCTGGGCCAAGCTGTGCTGCTCAAGAAATGGCGCCTCTGAAGAGTAGTGACATCTGTAATGTTAACGCTCTTCAGAGTCGCAATCACATCATGAACCGCATCATGTTCCAGCAACTCTGAAGAGCACATGAATGACTCATACAAACCACACGTATTTCAGCAGATGATAAAAACGAACTGTGCAACACGTGAGGTTTTTTATGCACAAGTATGAAAAGTGTGTAAGTACATGTTTACACAATCACATGTTCAATCTGAGAGATGTGTATGGAAAAACTGACATCATACAGAGAGCACTTGAACGAATAATTCAATTGGACAGATTAGATGACCATGTCTAAGCGGGGAAAAAACCTGCAGCATGCAGAAGTGTCTTCCATATTTCAGATGAAACTCACCTATTCAAGTCTATGGGTGCCCCCAAAAATCAGATCACATACATAACAATTGTAGAACATCCCGATTTTATGGACACTGACATTATTTCCATAGGAAACTGTTTTTGGTCTTTTAGTCTAGGTCAATTTGGGTAAATATAATTCACTGCTGATGTATAAAAATAAATTCAATACGGATTGTATACTCATAGCATACGGATCACAATACAAATGAAAAGTCGATTTGTTTATAAACTCTTGAATGTATTGTAAGTATGTCTAGCCTGCATCACTAATGCCAGATATTACTACGCTGAACCCCTTTGTTTTAGCTTGCTTATGCATTTCAAACCATATGACATAATGACTCAGAAGTAGTCAGTATTGCCGAAAGCCATATGGAAATACTTATATGGTAGCTACAAACTTTAGTTATTTTGATCTGAACATAACTTACTCCTTGCTTTCTTGAAGATTACTGTGGAGCTATGTTTATTGATGATGAAAACTCTCCAGTTGAGATTGCACTGGATGATACCAAGCCGGATGGTTCTTCCCCAGCAATCATGGGGTAAGAAAAGTTTATAAATCTAACATGCTAGCTTTAAAAATTAATGTGGCAAGTGTCTAGAAAAGTGTTCTGGGGCTTTGAAATTATGGCCAATTCTTTATTATTTACAGGCAAAACTCACTTCATTTTGCAGTGACTGTGCCTGGATGCTTTGTCACAATAATTTGGATGTGGCCAAAATGCAAAATGCTGCAATAGAAAGGATTGCCACTACCCAATGTGTGGAGCCATTCCTGTTAAATAGTAAAGGAGACTCATAGCCCCTTCAACCAACTGCGGACCACCACAGTCATTGGAGAAATACAATATAGACTAAAAAGGACATGACCACATTACCGATAGTTGATGGTCTTCTCCTTGTATGGTGGTTTCCACACTGGTTGTAAAGCAAGTCTATACCACTCTTATAGAAGTCATCAAGTCATAACTAAACACCTGTCTCTTATGCTGTAATCTTAGTCAAGTGCATTAGAATAATTTTGTCTTGAACTATACATTTAATGGGAACGGTCAGCCAATTAATATGTATGGTGTTGTGCTGAGTGTCCCTCTACAGCATATGATGGTGGAAAGAAATATTGGGCATGTTGATTCTTTACACTTTCAGAAAATAAAGAAAACCTATGAAAAAAACCTGTGTGAAACAATACCCTGCCATAAATAAATAAGTAAAAAGCAAGTGCTAATAAATAACAGGATACTTAGTGAATACAGTTTTGATCAAAAGGTAAGAAGCCATCCCGCCATATCAAGGTGTTCCCATTCCGGGACAATACCTATTGGTGCTTTCAGAAAATAAGTCTGGATGTGGCATATTACCCTCTCCCCACTGAGGACAAATACCGGCTCAGCTGAGTAGAGTATGCAGAGTCAGATTATTTAGTTCAGTCAATGTCAACCATAAATCGGATCTCTAAGTTGTTCTCAGCAGAGTTTAGGGGCAGCTCAAACAAGATGACAGCCCTATAATCCGGTTCAGAAATTGGGAAAATTGGGAAAACGAATATGCAATCATAAAGTGAAAACATTGTAAAAAAGAATTATGCTTTAGTATCTCATTCACATCAAGCTACTAATCATTTTAAAGCAATTTGCACTTGTGTTAATATTCTATGAATTGCTATAGAGGAGGGTAAATGACTTATAACTTTGGGGCCTGATTTCACATATGTAGAGAATGAGCAAAACTGTAAATAGTATATATTATTAAATATTATATAATCTTCACTTTTTAATATACATTGATTTACATTAGCCATAAAGTGGTTGAACCCCTGTAAATATCAATAAAATATAATTGATGCATTTCCGTTAAAGGGAACCTCTCATTAGATAGATGCTCTCCGAGCCACAGGCAGCATGAATCAGAGCCTGGTTGCAAGGTTGCAACTAAGTATGTTTTACTGTGAAAAGCTGCAATGTTTCAGAGAGATCATAAGGAGACGCCTAGCTAGTCTGATGACGTTCCAGGCCAGTTTCTTTCAGTTAGGTCTGTGGAGTCAGTAAGCCAAAGATCCGACTCCAATTCTGACTCCTCAGTTTCCCTAAATCCGACTCCAACTCCACCAAAATAAACACCGACTAAGACTTCAACTCCATAACTATGACTGTGAAGTCAGTAAGCCAACAATCTGTCTCCAACTCCTCAATATCCTTGAATCCAACTCTGACTCCACCAAAATATACAGTGACTCTGACTCCTTGACTCCATCTCTGACTTCACAAACCCTGCTTTCAGTTCCGTTCCACTTCATTGAATGGCTTTTTTACTATGTTCAGAAAAAGTAGAGACCTGTCAACCAAATGGAGCAGATTGGGAGAAGCCACCAGATGCCGCAGGAGTGTAGTTAGTCTCTCCCTATTAGAGCTTGGACACACTCATCTGAGTTTGATTGAGGAGACTCTGAAAGGGCTGGAGCAGTGACCCTGAACAGGGTCACTGCTCCAGCCCTTTCAGAGTCTCCTCAGTCAAACTTGGATGAGTGTTTCCGAGCCCTTAGGCTTTTTAAACTATAATATCTCTGAAACTCTACAGGGTTTAGAGTAAACTATACCTGGTTGCAATCATGCAGTGAGGCTCTGAGCTGAGCCATGTTGACTGTGGATCGGACAGCATGAATCAGATGACAGGCTGCCTTTAAAGCTCTAAAGGTGTATCTTTGGTGATCTACATTTGTTAGTAGTTTATATTTGCCCCTAAACATCCTAAATATACCATCAATTATGTGTTTTTGTTTTAGCTTTATTTTATCGAGAAGATCAACTGCCCTTACAAAAATTACTAAGGAGGAGAGGTAAGAGTCTCTTTTGGATACCGAATAAAGCTACATGCTTTCACTCAATAGCACTTAGACAAAAATACTATATTGAATGAATAAGCACACAATAATGAAATAAAGTCAATAAATCAATAACTCTGCCGAATATCAGAACCTAGTGCCTTAAATCATACATCCCAACAAATCCTAAAGATGAGTCGTCAATACACCATATGATGATTACTCACCCTTTATAACTTCTTAAGCTGGTTAGAATTTTCAAAAACATACCACACCACAGAACAATGTTCACTCTCATGGTCACTAATAGTTTACCATTTTGGTGTGTATTATATATAGGACAATAATAGTAACACTCCGCTAATTTATTAAACAAGTTGGAAATCACTATGGAGTTCTAGTTACCGTACATAAAATATTACCTTTATTTAAATACGTATATAAAAGCAGACACATACACATTTTATAATGAAGTACAGTCAGGAGATTCCAATAGAAGCTACAGGCAGGTAATCACTCTGTAAGTATAACACATTTGGCATACATATCACAATACCCAGTGGTAGTAAATCAAGTACAATAATGGGCCCTATAAGCAGGATGTACCATTGCGCACAATCACTCACCCATATCATGTACCGCGTTATCAGCCTCAGTCACCTACACAGAGTCCCGCCACGTAGCACGCCCCCTATGTCCGTTTCGCCACCGCTTGTCCCCGGGACCAAGCGGTGGCGAAACGGACGTAGGGGGCGTGCTACGTGGCGGGACTCTGTGTAGGTGACTGAGGCTGATAACATGGTACATGATATGGGTGAGTGATTGTGCGCAATGGTACATCCTGCTTATAGGGCCCATTATTGTACTTGATTTACTACCACTGGGTATTGTGATATGTATGCCAAATGTGTTATACTTACAGAGTGATTACCTGCCTGTAGCTTCTATTGGAATCTCCTGACTGTACTTCATTATAAAATGTGTATGTGTCTGCTTTTATATATGTATTTAAATAAAGGTAATATTTTATGTAACTAGAACTCCATAGTGGTTTTCACTTATTTAATAATTCTTAAGCTGGTCGACTGGATGAATTGTGACACATAGTCCTATGTATGAATGTCATTTGTGTGTTTTACAGAAGTGTAGTTATCATTACATGTAACTTATAGACTTCAAATTTTACATTAATGTACTGCTGAATTTACTTCCCTCATAATCAGGCAAAGATGCAATTTCTTTCACTACCCTTTTCTCCACTTGGATCTTCCCTTTTTGGAAGGCAATGTAGCTAATGGAAGTATAAGTGACATACACCAACTTTGAGGTGCTTATTAAGCAATGTAAAGCAGGAGTGGGGAACTAAAGCCTCGAAGGCCACCAACAGTGCAGGTTTTCAGGATATCCTTAGTGTTGCACAGGGGTTGGAATCATCACCATTGCAGGTGATTATATTATCACCTGTGCAATACTAAGGAAATCCTAAAAACATGACCTGTTGGCGGCTCTCGAGGCCTGGATTTTCCCACCCCTGCTGTAAGAGAACATCGGCCACTTCTAAATTTGAGAAGTTCATTAAAACAATGCGTTTCAGGGATGGTCTGTCCCGTTCACCAGATTATACCTGATGATCTGTCCCTGAAACACGTTTTAATAAATTCAAATCTTGAAGTGGCTAACATTCCTTTAAAGCATTAAGTGAATGGCCAATTCCTGAAATGCATAGACTCCTTCAGCCTGTAAATGGCAAATGTTCCTTTACAGCAGTGCCCGTTTGACATCGCAACTCTTCACATTTATCCATTTACCTGGTTCCGCGCAGAGGCATTTGAAACAAGCGATCACTGTAGTGGGGCAGTGCCTTCAGCCTTTTCCAGTGTTATGCCTTATATTAACAAAACTTGCCCAGGTGATCAATGTGGATCACCACCATTGTATGATTTCTATTAGATCCATTCACACATGGAGCTCTCTTTTTTTTTTTTGATTTGCCTTTGGGTTCAGTATGGAAAACTATATTTTAAAATCAAATAAATATATTAGAATAGCTCTGTGGCAAGACTATACCGGGCCGCACATTCCAATGGTATAAAGAATACTTCTTTTAAAAATTAAAGTCAGCGACAGCTTGATGCTCAACCTATAATTTTGCTAAAAAAACTCACCAAAATTCCGCCACTTTTCATACCCATTGCACCTAGCAGGAGGCTGCTGGCTCCTCTGAGAGGCAACTCATGTGTCTGGACACCGGTGCTCAGTCTCCTGCAACCCAGGCATGGGGGAGATTGTAGCACCTGCGACCAGCTATGCTGTCAGGGAGGAGACTGGTGGTGTTTAAAGACACAAGGCTGCCATAGGGCATCAGCCACATAGGTCTATGTGAGTCACAGTCAGAGCAGCCTATTGGTCACACCCAAGCTATTAGACAATGTGGGCTGCTCCGCACCAAATACATGCATCACAAGTGACTGAGATTATGGCTAGGGTCACACTGGCGCTATGATTCCGTTCAGTTGGTGTCCGTTAAAAAGATAGAGTCTGGCAACATTAACGCAGCGTAACCGTAAGGAAACGATGCGTTAACACTGTCAATACAATGGCATGGGTGACAGACCCCCGCAAGCAGTCAAGCGCCGGCATGTTTGAAACCCCGCACTATTTCCAAGCGCATCACATGATGCGGAAGCCAGATTCTTTTTAACGGACCCCCACTGAACGGAATCACAGCGCCAGTGTGACTCAGGCCCATGAGATTCATAGAGGACTATAAAATCCTATATGTATATAAAATAACATAAAACAAAACAGCACAGCTTTCACTGTTCGGGTGCAAGGCCCTCCTACCACGATCCATGTACCATAGACACATAAGAAAAGAGAGGCAGCACATCCTTTAGTTCCAGTTATGTGGGTTATATTCCTTGGGACTGCTAGAGAAAGACCTAAGGGTCGAAATGTCGCAGTTCCTGGGAATAAAACCCACGTAACTGGAACTGAAGGAAGTGCTGCCTCTCTTTTTTCAGCTGTATATGTGTATGTATGTATATATAATATATTTATATATATATACATATATATAATATATTTCAAACAGCGATTGTATCAATACTGCAGCAAGCAGCCCAATTAGTGATGCCTCAATGGAATCAGTATCTCTGTCCATACATTATCCTGTTCTCTTAGATCAGACAGCAAAACCTGATGAAAATGCACATTAAAATGTAAATAGTTTGATTAGAGGGAACCTTACGGCTGATACATGCTGCTCAATCCATGGGCAGCATGTAACACACTGGCTGTATGTTCCAAGCTAGGTATGTTTCAGTCTGAAACACTGCGGTGTTTCAGAGATCATACTTTAAATAGCTGATAGGGACGCATGGCAGACTAGTTGGACAGGCAGGTTACCGACATCTCCCTTCCACTGCCCTGGATTCTCATTAACAGTGACCTAAAGGTGGCTGCCTACATGTACCAACAAGCAGAGGCCTAATATATTTCCAAAAGAAAAACTTAATACATCTAATACTAATACATCACTTTATCTGAGATTATGAATGTATTGTAGCTTTTTTTTTTTCTAAAAACTGATGCGTTTCTTAAATATTCTTAATTTTAAATGTTTGATGTGTTTGTTTTACTATACATAGAAAGAAAAGAATTTGTGAATACTATGCCAAAGCATTGGGCACAGAAAAAGCCTTACATGTAAGTTACCCTTACTTTCTATAATATATTAATTTAATATTTGTTTGATTTTTAATTTCTTAATAGGCTGAATCTTTGCATAGTTTCTTTTCTTTTCTAATGGGGCTTAGTGTTTTATTAAGCTTTTTTTTAATTCTACCAATCTTTTTAGTAACAGCATAAAATAAAACTTATCTTCCAGACCTCTTCTCAGTGACGTGTGACCTGGAGTGGCATACTCTAATGGGGACGTCACACGCGTCAATGTCGTCAGTGATCTGATCGCTGACGACCTTAACGGCTGCTCGCTGGTGAGCTGTCACACAGGCAGACTCACCAGTGATCCGTACCAGCGAGCGCGCTGGTATTCATGTAAACAAGCGGGTAACTAAGCGGCGTGCGGTGCTTAGTTACCCACTGTTTACCATGGATACCAGTTCCCAGCGCTTGCTGAGAGGCGCTGGGAGCTGGCTGATCGCACGTCTCCCGGTGTCACACGCAGCGATGCTGTGTGTCCACCGGGCGACCATCGCCAGATTTTAGAGCAGGTTCTAAAACCTGGCGATCATCAACCAGCGATTTATCGCTGGTTGATGCGCCCTGACACACGCGTCAATATCGATGCAACGTCATGTGCAGCAGCGATCGTGCACGCGATATTGACGCGTGTGACATCCCCATTATGGTCATGCACAAGATGACACCAAAGAGCCCCGATGACCCTTAAGTAAAGCGCGCACATGCTCATTATAGTTCTTTACTCGGCCCTTAGCAGGGCAGTTTGAAATTTGCCTGCGAGATTAGGAACATTGTGTGGATGACATAGAATGTGTCATCCACATGAAGCAGGGCAGGAGGACAGTGAATAGTGGAGGTGCCATGCAAAACCAGCAATGCCTATTGGACTATGCCACACCACACTGTTTGAGGGATATAATAATGTATAATAATGGTTATATAGCCGTATTAATTCCACAGTTCTTTACATACATTTGCAACACTGTCCCCATTGGGGCTCACAATCTACATCTCTCATCAGTATGTCTTTGGAGTGTTGGAGGAAACTGGAGAAAACCAAAGGAAACTCAGAGAGAACATAGTCTCCTTGCAGATGTTGTCCTTGGTTGAATTTGAAACCATGACCACAGCGCTGCAAGACTGCAATTTTAACCGTTGAGCCACCATGTCGCCCTTTTTTGGCATAGGTAGAGAGAGTTGGGGACTTACATACAGGTTGCTAGACAGCTGTTATGGTACCTTTACACGCCGCTACAGAAGGTTGGAAACAACCGGGTGTCTCACGTGCACGAGCACGTTCCAACGGTTGCAAACGGTACCCGATACCGCCTTTACACGCCGCTACAAAGTGCTCTACAGATGGTTTAATCTATCTCTGGAGGCACCGCCGGGTGCCACAAGTTACCTTCTGTAGAGCACCGTCCCTCATTTACACGCCGCTACAGAAGGTAATATGGGAGGACCTGGGGCAGCAGGGACAACACATAGGCATGCCTGAGTTGTGGATTACGAGACGCTTGTACGATGATTGGACAATGCAATAGCATCATGAGTGGCCAGGCAGCGCAGGAAGGCTGGCTAATACATGATGCTATTGCAATTGTGTAGTGTGACTGGTCAGCTCCTTAAATATGCCGCCCTATGCAGCGACAACCAATCGTAACGCAGGAGCTTCCACCAATGATCGCTGAAGGGGGGCGGTTTCCCGGAGGCTGTGTCACGCCCCAGGGAGTTAAATAGGTGACGAAAAAACCTTCCTGTACCTCATTTAGACGCCGCTACCAACCTGTTTTAGAGCACTGCTTTGAAACAGGTGTCGACAGTGACGGGTGGCAACAACCTAGTTTACACGCCGCTACCTCGGGTTGATTTGACGGTGCAAGATACATTTGTCTCAGACACCCGGTTGTTTCCAACCTTCTGTAGCGGCGTGTTAAGGTACCATAAAAGAGGCATTAATGGTGGTGGCTTTACTTTATATTGAGAAAACCTGGTGACAGGCTCGCTTTAAGGTACCTTTACACGCGGCAACTTTTCTAGGAATTTCACTGGCAACTTACTGGTAGCAGTGAAATCATGGAGACATTGTTCTATTTGTACACAGCAACAAGATAGAACAATGTGTCCATAATTTCACTTCAACCAGTAAGTTGCCAGTGAAATTCCTAGAAAAGTTGCTGCGTGTAAAGGTACCTTAAAGGGAGCCTGTCACCTCCAGAACGCCTCCTAAGCTAGCAAAACATGTCCCTGCAGCATCCTATCACTAATCTCACACTCCTTTTGTCTCCTAAAAGCATCCTGTGAAAGTCCATAAAAACGTTTTAATACTCACTCATTAGTGATTATAGTTAGCAGGGGCCATATTCTTTAGTCACCAGGGCAGGCTGTTTTGCAGCTCCAGGATCCACCCTGTCTCTGTGTGTTTGCTCTGCTTGTGCAGACTTTACCCTCCCCCCTCTCTATCACTCACAGAATGCAAATCATTAGTCCTGCCTTCAGTTTCAGTTTCACAGCAGCACAGACAGAGAGAGGGCTGGATCTGCAAAACAACACCCCCTGGTGACTAAAGAATATAGCCCCTGCTAATTATAATCACTAATGAGTGAGTATTAAAACGTTTTTCTCCACTTTCACAGGATACTTTTAGGAGACAAAAGGAGTGTGAGATTAGTGATGGGATGCTGCAGGGACATGTTTTGATAGCTTAGGAGGCGTTTTGGAGGTGACAGGATCCCTTTAAAGGGTTTGTGCCACGAACAATTGCACATTTTAATTAGTACACAAATCAGGACTAAAAAGTCATGGATTACTTATCATGTACATCCTCCAATGTGGTATATATATCATACAATGTACAAGATGCAATGAAGGAACATATATTGGGGAAAACAAACAAAAACTACCAACAAAGATGAATCTATATAGACATACTATAAAAAATGAGCTGGACACACTTGTAGGCAGGGCCGGACTGGGACCAAAAAGCAGCCCTGGAAAACAAGCCCCGCCAGCCCACATACTATAACACCCATCAGCCTCGATCAGTGAAATTTGCTTTTACGTTGTCATGGCCTCATCACTTTCGCAGGCTGCTTTTACATCAGCGGTAAACTGATGTTTGCGGCCAATCCAGCAGGTGGCACCGCATCTGCCGGATCAGCCGACTTGCAGCCCAGATGCGGCAAGCCCCATGCATTGTGTACGGCAAGTGCTTTTCTGCCAGGTGCGGCAGATCCACCACTTGCGGCGGCGAAAAAAACCCCCACTGCTTTCAGCCACGTTTCTTGGGATCGTGGGGTCCCAGTGGTCAGATCCAGAGCGAAGGGCAAGTCACAATCTATACAGAAGAGAAGTGATGACTTCCATATTGGGGATAATTTATTTAAACAATAGTTAAATGCTGAGTATCAAAGTCCAATACCACAACTGGACAGGAGAAGTGGTACTGTGCAGTGTATATATACAGAATAATACAGATACTGAGGATTACACCCAGTATACAGGACAGGAGAAGTGGTACTGTGCAGAGTATATATACAGAATAATACAGATACTGAGGATTACACCCAGTATACAGGACAGGAGAAGTGGTACTGTGCAGTGTATATATACAGAATAATACAGATACTGAGGATTACACCCAGTATAAAGGACAGGAGAAGTGGTACTGTGCCGTGCATATATACAGAATAATACAGATACTGAGGATTACACCCAGTATACAGGACAGGAGAAGTGGTACTGTGCAGAGTATATATATAGAATAATACAGATACTGAGGATTACACCCAGTATACAGGACAGGAGAAGTGGTACTGTGCAGTGTATATATACAGAATAATACAGATACTGAGGATTACACCCAGTATACAGGACAGAAAAAGTGGTACTGTGCAGTGTATATATACAGAATAATACAGATACTGAGGATTACACCCAGTAACCAGGACAGAAGAAGTGCTACTGTACTATGTATATATACAGAATAATACAGATACTGAGGATTACACCCAGTATACAGGACAGGAGAAGTGGTACTGTGCAGTGTATATATACAGAATAATACAGATACTGAGGATTACACCCAGTATACAGGACAGGAGAAGTGGTACTGTGCAGTGTATATATACAGAATAATACAGATACTGAGGATTACACCGAGTATACAGGACAGGAGAAGTGGTGCTGTGCAGTGTATATATACAGAATACAGATACTGAGGATTACACTCAGTAGACAGGAGAATTATACCCAGCATACCCAGGAGGCTGTGCTTTATAGATAGGATGCTGTGGTATATAGATAGCCAAGACTCAGCCTGATCCTAAAGATGGGTAAAGATGAAAGGTAGAGGCAAAAAGTCCAGTGCTAGGCGCAGAGAGAACAGAATTCATGGAGACACCCGGAAGAACACAAAGAGAACTCTCAGGAAAATTTTCTGTTGCCGCAGATTACAGACTGCGGGCCGTATACACAACACAGACTGTCCGCTGTGTACACACTAGAAGCTGCCTGCTGTATACACATTACACACTGCGGGCTCTGGGCACGTTACACAGTGCGGACTCTGGGCACGTTACACGCTGCGGACTCTGGACACGTTACACGCTGCGGGCTCTGGGCACGTTACACGCTGCGGACTCTGGGCACGTTACACGCTGCGGACTCTGGGCACGTTACACGCTGCGGGCTCTGGGCACCATTACGCGCTGCGGGCTCTGGGCACGTTACACGCTGCGGGCTCTGGGCACGTTACACGCTGCGGGCTCTGGGCACGTTACACGCTGCGGGCTCTGGGCACTTTACACGCTGCGGACTCTGGGCTCGTTACACGCTGTGGACTCTGGGCTCGTTACACGCTGTGTACTCTGGGCACGTTACACGCTGTGGACTCTGGGCTCGTTACACGCTGCGGACTGTGGGCTCGTTACACGCTGCGGACTCTGGGCTAGTTACACGCTGTGGACTCTGGGCTCGTTACACGCTGTGGACTCTGGGCACGTTACACGCTGTGGACTCTGGGCACGTTACACGCTGTGGACTCTGGGCTCGTTACACGCTGAGGACTCTGGGCTCGTTACATGCTGCAGACTCTGGGCTCGTTACACGCTGTGGACTCTGGGCTCGTTACACGCTGTGGACTCTGGGCTCGTTACACGCTGTGGACTCTGGGCTCGCTACACGCTGTGGACTCTGGGCTCGTTACATGCTGCGGATTCTGGGCACGTTACACGGTGTGGACTCTGGGCTCGTTACACGCTGTGGACTCTGGGTACATCTGAGACTGTTGGTTATATCTTGCATACACAGCACTATACTGCATATACAGGTCCACACTATATATACACAGTATATAGGCACACTAGTACAGCATGTAGTGTGGACCTGTATATACTGTATAGTGTTGTGTAGAGACAGAGAGACACACAGACAGACACTGTCAAACACACAGAGACACTCAGACAGAACAACACTCAGAAAGACACACACAGACATGATACTCACATATACCAGTAGGACCTGTGATGATGTCACATGGAGGGAAGGCATCAGGGGTCACATGATCATCTCAGAGAGAGATCAGGAATGTGATGAAGATGGTGGGAGGGCTTGGGACCTGCCCCTGTCATCCTAATTGCTGAGAGAAGGGCACTGCTTTGGGGAAACGGCCCCGCCCCCTTCGCGTACGTGGCCCCGCCGCCTGCATGCCGTGGCCGCTCGGTGACAGATTTAAAGCAATGCTGAGGCTGGAGGAGCGGGCGGCCCACCCGCACCCCACAAGTGGGCGGCCCATAGGGAAAAGTCCCGCCCCTCCCGCCTGTCAGTCCGGGCCTGCTTGTAGGCCTACACTTCTCTAGACCTGGACACAGTAGGGCAGGACTAAAAGTCCTAATATTGAAAGGTCATTTGAAAGACGATAGAAAGAAAAATCTAGCTCTTCCCTCCTCCTGTCATCATAGAATCTCATCAGTAACAGCTGCCATCTCTATCTCAGTGATGGGAAAGTCCTCACTGAATACAGATTTTACCTCAGAATGAAGAATTTTGATAATGACTGATTAATTCTGATAGAGAAAGATGCAAATTTGTCTGATAACATACAATACAAAGTTGCTTATTTTCAAGTGTACAATTGATTTATGAAATAAAAATTACAGCAACTGTTAAGTTAAAGTCCACTTTCTATCAATAATATTTAACTAAAGTGGTGACATCAGGCAGCTCCCTCCAGGTTTGAGCAGCTGTGCAATCCCTGCAGATTTTGCAGAAGGAATTTATTATTGACTAGCTGTAGTACCCGTCTACGCCCGGGTTAATAAATAACTGCTGTTAGCTATAACAAAATAGAATTTGAATATGTCATATTAATGACCTGTAGGAAAATAGAAGCTGAGCTGTGATTGATTGCTATAGGCAGCCTAATAAATCTCCAGCCAACAGTAAACCCTCCCCCGGCCGGGCAGTATATGTTACCTCACACATACACATAATAGACAACTCATGTGACTGACATCTGCCTTAATTCCCTATCTAGCACATGTGTTGCACATTGGCTGTTTTTAATCAGATGTTTATGTTTGGAAAATAAAGATAGCACACATGTGAGGCGAGTTGTGTGAGGTGATTTGTGCACATCTGTGTCTGTCTGTGTGGTGTGTGTGATCATGGGGTGTGTATGTGTGTGTCCCTGTGGGGGGGTCTGTGTGGTGCGTGTCTGTGTTGTGTGTGTCTCTTTTGGTGTGTGTGTCCCTGTGGGGTGAGTGCATGTGTCCCTATAGGGTGTGTATGTGTGTGTGTGTGTCCCTGTTGGGGGGGTGTCTGTGTGGGGTGTGTGTGTCTCTGTGTTGTGTGTGTCTCTTTGTGGTGTGTGTGTGTCCCTGAGGGGTGAGTGCATGTGTCCCTATAGGGTGTGTATGAGTGTGTGTCCCTGTGGGGGGTCTGTGTGGTGTGTGTGTCTCTTTGTGGTGTGTGTGTCCCTGTGGGGTGAGTGCATGTGTCCCTATAGGGTGGCTATGTGTGTGTGTCCCGTGGGGGGGGTCTGTGTGGTGTGTGTTGTCTGTGTCATGTGTGTCTCATTGTGGTGTGTGTGTGTGCCCTGTGGGGTGAGTGCATGTGTCGCTATAGAGTGTGTGTGTGTCCCTTGGGGGGGTGTGTGTGTCTCTGGTTGTGTGTGTCTCTGTGTTGTGTGTGTCTCTTTGTGGTGTGTGTGTTTGTTCGGTTGCATGGTGAGTATCCAATGTTGGGGCTGCACCTTAGCGCCTATACACTTGCTGTTACTCTTTGTGTGCGTGTGGTGTGTATACATGTCCCCGTGCGTGGTGAATATCTCATGTTGGGGCCCCACCTTAGTGACTATATGCTGGTATGTGCTGTTAGTCTTTGGCGCTATCATTAAGCCCCTCTCATTCACAACTGTCAACTGGTAACTGTCACTTTTTCCCATTATGAAGATAGGGGCAAAATTGTTTGGTGAACTGGAATGCGCGGGGTTAAAATTTCGCCTCACAACATAGCCTATGACGCTCCTGGGGTCCAGACGTGGGACTGTGCAAAATTTTGTCTCTATAGCTGACAGCTGTCGATTTTGCTCCAACTCTTTTCCATTCACTTTTTCCCCATTATGTAGATAGGGGCAAAATTTTTTGGTGAACTGGAATGCGCAGAGTTAAAATTTCGGCTCACAACATAGACTATGACGCTCCCGGGGTCAAGACGTGTGACTGTGCAAATTTTTGTAGCTGTAGCTGACAGCTGTCGATTTTCCTCCCACACGTTTCCTTTCCCTTTTTCCCCATTATGTAGATAGGGGCAAAATTGTTTGGTGAACTGGAATGCGCAGGGTTAAAATTTCGCCTCACAACATAGCCTATGACGCTCCCGGGGTCCAGACGTGTGACTGTGCAAAATTTTGTCTCTATAGCTGACAGCTGTCGATTTTCCTCCAATATTTTTCCATTCACTTTTTCCCCATTATGTAGATAGGGGCAAAATGGTTTGGTGAACTGGAACGCGCAGGGTTAAAATTTCGCCTCACAACATAGCCTATGACGCTCCCGGGGTCTAGACGTGTGACTGTGCAAAATTTTGTGGCTATAGTTGCGACGGTGTAGATGCCAATCCCGGATATACACACACACATACACACATACACACATACATACACACATTCAGCTTTATATATTAGATTAACAGCCATTCAGTTGAATTAGCTTATAACGATCCTTGGACAGTTGAAATCTGCCCATTTTTATAAAGTAGGGTTCAGATTGTGGGACTTCAGTCCCTCATGATGTTCATTTGCACTAAAAACACATTAGGTTGTCCTCATTCATCAGCCATTTTCAGAAGGGCATGTCATAGTCATCTGTGTCCCAGTTTTTGCATTTGCTTTATTGCCATTGCTACTTTGAGTATGGGCCGCTTTACACACACAGATATCTGTGACCAACTTGTGAACAGATCTCTGGTTGCAGTGAAATCATGGACACATTGTTACATTTGTACACAGCCACAAAATGGAGCAATGTGACCATGATTTCACTGCAACCAGAGATCTGTTCACAAGTTGGTCACAGATATCTGTGTGCGTAAAGTGGCCCTATAGCATTTTTTTTTTTATAAATGTACCATATGGTTCCTAGAATATGGGATAAATCTTATAACTTTTACTGATAACTCTTATAATTTTTACAAACGGGTAGTACTCACAGGGCAGTAATGCAGCGCAGCCTGAAGATGCCCCCCAGAGAATCCTGCGAGCCATGACCTCTTGATAAAGTTCATAAAACGTAGAACTGTATTGTATAACTATGTGATGCATTATAGGGAACCTTGTCAAATCACCAAACACTATTATCCTGTAGATATAGAGTTAATCTGTATGTTAATAGTGTTACAATGCTGTTTGGCCACCTTATAAAGCACGACTACCATGAGGGAGTGAAGCACATTCCTCCCGACAGCTGCCAGTTTTCAGTCATAGACTTGTGGCCAGAGCACCAAGCACACCACGACACTTTTTTTGATTGACAGCTCGCTCTGCATAGATGTGCTGCAGAGCGAGCTATGAATCAAAGTGCTGGAGCATGCATACAGTCACTTTGTACTGAGCCACACCGGTCATGACTCTATGGGCAGAAAGATATTATGCGAGATGCATGTGAGATACTCTCATGAGTCTCGCATGACTTACCCAGGATGCCCCTGTCTCTCCTGACAAAAGTGCGTCAGCTGCTTGTGTTCCTATGCAACTCCATGTTTCCGTCCAGAGAGACGGCCGTACAGGGTGAGTCATGCCAGACTCGTGCGATGATCTTGTATAGTGTGTCTCTGCCCTATGACAGAAAACAATAGTTTCCTGCAAGGAGTAAAGTTCATTTTCTCCCGGCAGCTACACTTTAAGTAATGCAGCCAGACCGCATTGTACTGCTTTTACCTTACAGCTTAAACTATATCTGCAGATATGGGGACATACATGGTTCCTTTAAGAAGTATTGTAAGAAATTGAAAATATAGCAATTTAGAGCTATTATTGTAATTACTCTCTTTAGCAGCAGGAGCAATCCAAAAATAGAAAGCCGTGCTGAGAATAAGAAATAATCTACTATATTCATTTACTGATGGATGCACAACATGATCATACAAGGCAATCGAGTATATGCTCCTAAATAGATGACAGAAACATTTTTATTTACAGTTTATTTTTTTATTCACACTATTTTTAATATATATTATATTCCTACTGTCTACTAAATCACTATTTTTGCTATTGCACAGCCGGTACATTATGAGGAGAAGAACTGGTGTGAAGAACAGTATTCTGGAGGCTGCTACACCGCCCACTACCCCCCAGGTGTCATGACCCAATATGGAAGGTAAGGTAGAGCAAAACTGTAAAAATGACAATTGTGAATGAAATTGTGCCGATAAAATACAATTAGGCTAGGGTCACACATGCGGCAGGATTTTGAAATCCTGCTCCGGTTTTACATTCAATCCGGTTACCGGCTCCAGATCTGCAGCCTGCGCTAAAAATCATGCAGGCTGCAGTTTTTGGAGCGGTTCTGGCAACCGCAATGTGGTAACCGGATTGCTCAGGATGTGTAATCCAGAGCAATGCAGTTACCGTATACTTTGTTCATCCCTGCTGCTGCAGGGATGAACAAAGTGTTAAATGTGTATTAAAACATTAAATATGAATATTAGCTGTGGCCAACATGTCTCTAGGGGGTGCTCACCCTCCCTAGAGACATGCTGTCCACTTCTGTCAGCATGTTAGGGGTTAATAAGCCCTTTACAGTATAGCCGGCTATTGTCGGCTTTGTACAAATGTATGAATGAAGCTGCGCTCCTCACATTAGAGCAGAAACTGTACGTAATGTACGTATAGTATCAGCCGCTGTTCAGGGTCCTGTAACCTTTAACATTAGGTGTATGGGGGTGCGCTGCCCATAGACCTAATGTTAATGGTTACAGGACCAAGGAAAGCGGCGTTTCCGGGTGTGTCTGACTAAGCGCATGCACGGTGACGTCAGCATAGTCACACTTGCGCTTCGGGGATGTCGGCTCCTGCGCTCGGCTGTGCTCGGCCACAGAAGGTAATGGGGGCAGGAGCACGGCATCTATGCGCTGATGTGCTTGCCTGCGTTTGCCTAAAACTGCACCAGGCTTGCTTTTGCGCTAGCACAGGGCAGACAAACGCAGGTAATTCACCAACGCATACATGCAAAAGGGGCCATACTCTTCACGAATCAGGACCATCGGAGAAGTGGTGTGAATCTCTGTGGGCACCTCACAACTAACCTTACTTTAGTCAGGGACTGTATATATTAATAATTGCCTATAACCATTTTTCCCACACATTAGTTAAAGGCATTTTCTGGACTTTTTATTATTATTATTTATATAGCACCATTAGGGATGAGTGGGTACCTTAATTTTCGTAATCACTAGACTCGTTACGAGTACTTAGTAATAATCGCGTATTTGTTATGAATAGCGAGTACAATGTAAGTCAATGGGAAATACAAGTAATGTTCTGCTGGACCCTACAAAGAGGTCTGGGGACCTGAGGAAAAGGCTGAGATGGATGGAAAGTGATGAAATAGAATGGGAAGAGTCTGGAGAATATGCCTGCATGTATTTCTGACTCATATGGTATGTAGGAATAGCTTTGTTGCAGGATTAATGCACTGTTACAGTTACACAATAACGACTAGATAACCTAACCTTAATCACATTTAACAGGCCAAAAAGGTTCACAAACAGTTTTTCCTGCATAATCACTTATATACAGACTAAACAAACCAAGGAAGCTACTGTTGTGGCCTTTTTTGCCTTTTACAATTGGGAGAGCCCTGACATTTTGTAGGTCCCTCTGTCATACATCATTTTTAGTTAGCTATTCCCCAGCACTTTACAAGGCCAGCTACAGCGTACCATTAGGTATGTTGATCTTTGACTTCAGAGGCCTCAGGTGGCCCTGTAAGGCTAGGGTCAGACTTGCGTCGTGCATTTGCTAAATGCATGCGCTTTTTTCATGTGCAAATGTTGAAAAACCCATGCATTAACGCACCCATAGGCTTCAACGCAAAAAAACGTAATGCAAAACTGCAATATGTATGACGCTATGCGTTTTTGTCAGCGTACCTAAAAACACGGTCTGCAGTGTTTTTGGTGCTTTTGATAAAAAAAAATGTGTTTTTTCAACATGGGAGTCTATGGATGACGCATCCGTTAATGCATGGCACATATGTGCGCCATGTGTTAATGCATGCGTTTTTTTGGCACAAACACATGGCACAAAATGCATCAAAATGCAAGCAAAAAAAATGCACCCGTAACGCTTCCGTCAAACGGATGCAAGCTTCCGAGTGTGACCCTAGCCTAACATATGTTTTGGAGGGAACGCTCTTACTTAGACATTTGGGCGTTTCCTCCCTCATTGACACTGTGATAGTGGAATGCATATTCCATAGCAGTTCACAATATGCCCATTGTGGTGTTGGACTTCACCGTCTTCCTCCTCCTCCATCTTCATGACATTTTGCGGCCCTAAATTCAAATGTTCAGAGGGCCTGCAGTAGGCAGGAAACCTGAGTTTTGGAAGGACCGCTCTTACATAGACATTTGGGCAGTGTCTCCCCATTGATACTCAGATAGTGGAATACATATTCCATAACAGTTTACAATGTGCCCATTGTAGCATTGGGCTTCACTCTCCTCCTCCTCTTCCTCCTCCATCTCCATGACATTTTGCTGCAATAAATTTAAATGTTCAGAGGGCCTGCAGTAGGCAGAAAACTTGACTTTAAAGGGATCCTGTCACCTCCAAAACGCCTCCTAAGCTAGCAAAACATGTCCCTGCAGCATCCCATCACTAATCTCACACTTCTTTTGTCTCCTAAAAGCATCCTGTGAAAGCGCATAAAAACGTTTTAATACTTACTCATTAGTGATTATAATTAGCAGGGGCCATATTCTTTAGTCACCAGGGGGTGTTGTTTTGCAGCCTGAATGATCCACCCCTCTGTGTCTGTGCTGCTGTGAAACTGAAACTGAAGGCAGGACTAATGATTTGCATTCTGTGAGTGATAGAGAGGGGGAAGGGCAATGCTTGCACATCACAGCAAACACACAGAGACAGGGTGGATCCTGGAGCTGCAAAACAGCCCGCCTTGGTGACTAAAGAATATAGTCACTGCTAATGATAATCACTAATGAGTAAGTATTAAAACGTTTTTCTCCACTTTCACAGGATGCTTTTAGGAGGCAAAAGGAGTGTGAGATTGGTGATAGGATGGTGCAAGGACATGTTTTGCTAGCTTAGGAGGCATTTTGGAGGTGACAGGATCCCTTTAATGAGAGCCTTTATGTGGCTCTGTTACATTTGCTTGGAGGTGTCCTGCTCTAGAAATTTGGAGATCTCTATTGTGTACATTTGAGAGAGCCCTCACTTATTCATGTTGTAGGGCCCTCACGCTATTATTAAATGGCAGAAACTACCTGGAAAAAGGGCAAGACACTTGGAGAAATAGAAGGTAGCAGTGAGTGCGGCCTACGATCCTCAGGTTTGGCTGAACTCTGTGAACCGGAAAAATAAAGCTGCACTACTCAACTGGATGATGAGCTCAAATATATCCCTTGTTCAAGTCAATGGACAAAGGATATATGCTGCCCCCCGCTCTCCAGGATGGGTTGGAGAAGCTTCTCCAAATGGCTCAGAGATTGTGATTGACAATATTCCCCAGATTATACAGGAACAGAAGACTTCTTGATACTCTAATACTTGATCCACTGCAGAATGTGCATCGTATTTCCAAAAATTACTCCTGAGGGCTGTGTCATGAGTGCAGGAAGATACCATGACAAGGGCCTCCCTTGACAAACATTATCTACGATGGACTACTGTAGTAGTTGTGGTCCTCAATTCAAGTTTTCAGAGGGACATCAGTCGGTCATGACAATTGGACACTTTGCTGGGACAAGGAAGTGGATGTGGTTGATATTTCTTGCGTATGAGCAATGCAGCTTGTGGGCAGGAGGTATGAGCATCAGTTTCATGAACTGCAGATTCTAAAGGTCGTAGTCCAGATGATATGGCAGTGGTTTTACCAGCAGACACAGATTTGGTACCCTGGTATTCCGCCCACCTACTGGGGTGCTTAGCTGCCATGTGGTTTTGCATACTGGTGGTGCTCAGATTGCCTTTGCCCTGGCCTTTGCTCAACTTGCTATGGCAGATTCTACAGACTACAATGTTTTTCTCTGAAGGACTTTCAGAAAAAAATTTCACACAGCGGCTGAACGCCCCCTTGCCCTGGCTTGACCCACAGCAGGGCTGGTCTGGGGAACAGTTGACCCAGTTCTCACTCTGGGCAAACCACATCCACGACCCCTTGGTGCCTATGTTGGTGCTACATACCCATTTTCCTCTGTGTTGCTGTCATGGATATGCGTGCCAATGGTCCAGGTCGGATCAGTGGACTCATCATCGACCACCTCGTATTTCATCTCATCTTCCTTCCCAGTTGACATTGTAGGCTGACCTGATGGCAATTGTGTCTTATCATCATCAGCCTCCACCTTTGGAGACAGGAAATTACTTTCCTCTAAGTGGATTTCCTCTGGCCGTAGGTCCTCAAATACTTTAGCATGTACGCACGCCACCTCCTCACGCCACCTCCCTCTTCTATGCTGCATGGTGATAGGCCACAGCCAACCAAAGGATACGTACCAAACAGATCCTCGGAATGGTCAAGCTTGTGGTCATATGCCTCCTTTGACTGATAAAGATGGGAGGAAGGAGAACGTGCTTCAGGATTGTATGGGCCAGCCTTCTGTGTATCGACATTAGACAGGGTAGTCGTGAAAGATTTGTTTCTGCTTGACAAATGCATAGAGGCTGTGTCTGCTATCCAAGACAGAATCTGCTCTCGCTCTTTTGGCTTCCACGCACGTTTACGTTCTAGACCGAGAAATTTTTCCAGTAACCTTGTGGATGCATGAAGCGTCTTCTGACCTGACTTAGAATCAGTGCCTTATTGCACACCACTGACAACACCACGTTAACATCCCTGTCCCTTAACAGGCTTTTTTGGCATTTTGGGTTTTGTTGACAGATTTTCAGGTGTGGATGGCACAAACCAACCTAGCTCTCAGCCAAAATAGTGGGTAAAATGGCCTGGTGCGAGCTTTGTAGCAGGCAGTAGGAAATATTTGGACTACTGCTTTGCATTGGGCAATAACTGCTTTTTAAGTGTGGTAATGTGGACAGCAGAAGCACCAGCAGGTAAAATGGCCTGGTGGGAGCTTTGTAACAGGCAATAGGAAATCTTTGGTCTACTGCTTTGCATTGAGCAATAACCACCTTTTTGTAATGTGGACAGTAGAAGGCAGGCTGCCTGTCACCCCCAAAAACAGCGGGAAAAATTTAATTTCTTGTGTGTCTTCTGCTCTGAAGAGCTATTTCTTGGAGGGTAGTTAGTATGGAGCTACTAAGCGGCTTTTTTGCACTGTACCTGCTCGAGTATCTCTCCCTCCCTGTAGTCTGACTGTTCTGTGTCTTCAGCTCTCAAAAGAGTTATTGAGCTATTGTTTTGGTGGTATTATGCAGCTACTGAACTGCTCCTTTCAACTGTCCTTGCTCAAGTATCTCTAACTACCTACTCTACAATGACATAGTATACACTAGAGGTAGCCCTGAAAAGGGCTTTTATGTTATGAAGAGGCCTAAACATTCTCCCTAGCAGTTAAGCAATCTCTCCCTATGCTTCTCCAACGCTGGCTCCAGATGCAATGCAGGCAAAATGGCACTGGGCAGCCAGCCAATCACAGTAATGCCATAACCTAACCAAGATGTCTGCGGCATAACTGTAATTGGTTAAGAAGCCCAGTATGTTTAGTGGCTGCAAAGGAGGTGCCAAAACTGCAGGGTGGGACATCCGAATATAGCGAGTCGAGTACACAAATACTCATAGAATAACAAGTAATGCAAATACCGTACTATCTGTGTGAATATCGAATAGTAACAAATACAATCATCACTAAGCACCATTAATTCCATGGTGCTGTTCATGAGAAGGGGTTACATACAAAATTATAGATATAGTTTACAGTAAACAAATCAACAATGACAGACCGGTACAGTGGGGAGAGGACACTGCCCTTGCGGGTTTACTCTTCCTTCTCCTTCAAGCATCACATCCAAGCTCTCACCACCGCCTGCCGACTCCAGCTTAGAAACATTACCTGAATCTGCTCTTTCCTTGATCATGACACTGCAAAAACACTTGTCCACGCTCTCATCATCTCCCGCCTCGAATACTGCAACTTCCTGCTCACCAGCTTCCTGACTACCTCCCTCGCACCTCTCCAAACTTTCCCCAATTCCACTGCCCGACTCATCCTCCTGTCTCCACGCTGCTCCCCTTTCTCCTTCCTCTGCCAAGCCCTTCACTGGCTCCCCACATCCCAGAGATCCCGGTTCAACACCTTAACCATGACATACAAGGCCATGCACAACCTGTCTCCTCCATACATCTCCAACCTGGTCTCTCTATACCTACCCTCACGCAATCTGTGCTCCTCTCAAGAGCTCCTTCTCTTATTCCCCTGCATCTCCTCCTCCCACAATCGCATACAAGATTTCTCTCGTGCATCCGCCATACTCTGGAGCTCTCTAACCCACCACATCAGGCACTCCCCTACCCTGGGAACCTTCAAGAAAAACCTGAAGACTCACCTCTTCCTTCAAGCCTACAAGCCACACTGAGACCTAATCCACCACACCATCTCAACCTCACCTCTGCTTCCCTACTGTCTCCCCAACCATCCCTTATAGCAGTGTTTCTCAACTCCAGTCCTCAGGACCCAACAACATGTCATGTTTCAGTATTTCCTTAGTATTGCACAGGGTTTGAATTATCCGCATGCAGGTGATTAAACTGTCATCTGTGCAATACTAAGGAAATCCTGAAACAAGAACGTTGGTGGGTCCTGAGGACTGGAGTTGAGAAACACTGCCTTATAGACTGTGAGCCCTCGTGGGCAGGGTCATCTGCCTATTGTACCTGTATGATTTGACTGTCATCAGTTTACGTTCTTGTTCTTGTCTGCCCCTACCATGTAAAGCGCCATAGAACCTAATGGCGCTATATAAATAAATAATAACAATAATACAGGACAATGGGGAGGAGATAGTAGGTCAAGGGTGCAACAGATCCGGTGATGGTGAGGTGGCAGCTCTGGTGGTGGGGGGGTGGAATCTTCAGTGATGGTGAGGCGGCAGCGTGGTCATTGCAGGATGTAAGCTTTCCTGAAGAGATGGTTTTTGGGTTCTGTCTGAAGGATCGGAGGGTGCTGCCTTTAGACGGGGGCTGAGCTTCTCCTCCACACAAGCTGAATGCTGATATCTAGGCAACCATGCAAAATGCTAACAGGTTGTAAATAACAAACTGTCAGCATTTTCCAGCCTAGATATACACATAGATTTTATAAAAAGCCCGGGCAATCCCTTTAATGAAATGCATAAAGAAATGTTCCTTCTATCACAACTGTTGTGACTGCCGAGACCGCTGATTAGGTGGCCGGGCACCATACTATGTGAATGCATGCAGAGAATCTCCGCGGCGTTCACATCAGTATGGCAGTGTTTGCACTGCGTTTGCGTTTCATGCCAGACACATGGAGACACAAACGCTAGTGTGAAATTAGCCTTACAGTATAATTGGGGACATGATTGTGTACCGAATTAGCCAATCACATTTAAAACTCATATAGTAGTCAGTCACACGGCCGCCACCAGTTACAGTCATTCTGATTAACCTCGTATAAAGTTCACCTATTCTAGTCGGATTTTCCTGACATTTTCTTAGTTGCATTTTTCAGCAAAAGTCATGGCCTGTAAATAGCTTACAATGTAGTAAAGGGATCTCATTGTTGAAATTCATTGGTCTGGAGAAAAGAACAAAATATTTCCACTGTCATTACTTAGAATTTGACCTCCATCAAAAATTGATGAAAAGACAAAAAAGTCTGTTGGTCTGGGCAGCTGCCAGGAGACTCACCTTAAAGGAACTGCTGGCATTTCTGGCAAGTACTGGTTGTGTAATGCTTGGGACAACAATCTCTTTGATTCTTTGTCTATTCTGTTGGGTGGTGTGGTAAGATAGAAGCCTTTTTTTATTACAATGAAAAACATTTAAGCCTGGCAATGTTTTGCCAAAACCTACATCAAGTCTGCCAAAAGCATGAAAAATGTGTTATGATTGATTACGACAAAGGTTATGTTTTTTTTTTATATCATCATTACATATAGTAGGTTGGTGCAAAACCAACACTATTGAAATGAACACCATACCTACACTATAGTATGATGGAGGCAACATTAATGTTTGGAGCTGTTTTTTGGCAGATGAAACTGGGGTTATAGTCTGCTTAATAGCTTAAAGTGTAACTTTGCTTTCAAGTTATTATGAACATTATAATAACATTTCTGCTCATTAAGTGACTTATATCCTGCATTCACATCAGTTTTCTTCTCTGCATGCTCTTTCTGTAATTTGCAATTCATTGGTAGCTGGAGGAGAAAAGCTGCAGTTATTTCTCCCATAGACAGCACAGCACAGAGAGGAGAATGCCTGCTCTTCATTCACTTTGTAACTCACAGAGACAAGCTGCAGCAACATGGAGGACATTATACAGCAGAACTAAGCTGTGTTGATCTGATGTTTTTCTGATGCTTTTCTGCCTGCCTCAGCCCTTCCTGCTGCTCACTCCTTCGCCCTCCCTTCTCCATAGAGGATAATTGGCTGTCATATGACACCTGCAGTCTGTCTGTCTCTGAGCAAGATGGATTTTAGAGCTATTTTTTCTTAGTGGATAGTGAGTTCAGGAGACAGGGTGAAGGGTAATAAGGCTGCCTTCACACTTGCGTTTGTGTCTGCATGCGGAGGGCATGCAGACGCAAACACAGTGCAACGCAGCACATATTATGTGAACGCAGCGGATAATCTCCGCATGCGTTCACATTAGTATGGTGCCCGGCAGCCAATCAGCTGTCTCTGAGGGCGGCCGGGAGGAGGAGATCAGTGACAGAGATCTCCTCCTCCCGGCACAGCTGATCTCCCGCCGGTGTCAGTGGGGAGAAACAGCTGATCTGACAGCTGTTTAAATCTCCCGCTCTGACACCGAATAGGTGATATCGGTGCAGGAGATATGAAACAGCTGATCGCTGCTTCAAATCTCCCGCGCCGATCTCACCTATTCGGTGTCAGCTCCGGAGATTTAAACAGCTGTCAGATCAGCTGTTTGTCAGCGGGAGATCAGCTGTGGCTCTGCATGATCTCCCGGTGGCCGCCGGTGATCACCAGCGGCCATCGGGAGAGATTTCATTGAGATCCGCAGCATTCTCCTACTCTGTCATGCGGAGGACACTGCGGATCCATTGAGATCCATGCATTTTTTGTGCGCTTGCAGATAAAGCATGCTGCATGCTGTGTTTGGAGTGTGGTCGGAGGGCGCATAAATTATGCGCATCCGTACGCAAATGCGGCCAAACGGAGCCATACGCAGGCACATGCGTTCCCATGTTAAACATAGTAACGCATGTGCGCAAGCGTTTGGCTGCGTTTGGTTCACTGCGCTCCAAACACAAGTGTGAAGGCACCCTAAGTGTTTGATAACTGGAGAGGGAAGATGATTTCTCTGATAAGATACTATGCAAAGTTTAATCACCTGAACTGTTAATTTATGCAAACTATGTTGATAATACCGGTCCATCTATTATATAATCACGAATGGGTTTTTTGCCCCTTCTGAGTCCGCTCGCGCTGCGAGTCAGCGTGGTCATGTGGATACGCACGAAGCATTGCTGCGCGGCCATTGCGAGCAGTTCTAAGGCGACTCGCTATGTCCGCGCAGCGGGCATGGCGAGTCGCCTTAGCAGCGCAAAGCATTGGCCGCGAAGCGGCCATTGCGAGTCAGAGACTCGCTCTTCTAGAATCCCGATGCATGTGCATCGGGCACCCAGCTAGTTTTAAGATGAAGAGGAATTTCAGCATAACAGCGACCCCAAGCAAACCTACAAATGAACAAATGAATGGCTTTGCTAGAAGTTCAAAATGTTAGAACCATCCAGCCAGAGCCTAGTCCTAAAGGCCACTTCACACGCTCCGATATCTGAAACGATATCGTTGAAACGTCACGTTTTTGAGATCGTTCTTACGATCTCGTTTGTGCATCATTGCGTGTAAACGCAGGACGTCTGAACGAGAAATCGTTGGATCGGACATGTCAAATTTGAGAGCAGGACCTCAAATCTATCGTTTGTCGTCCAATTAAGGATCTGTGAAGCAGCAACATCGTTCAGTGTGACACCTTTTTGAATGATGTCCTTCATATTTCTCCTATTCCTGCCGCTTTATAACATTGTTAAACGATCTGCTCCAAATAGCTGGAGCGTTGCCAAATTTAAGATCGTTAACGATATCCTTGTGTGTGACAACACACTAACGATGTCGGAAGGATCGCAGTCACGTGACATAGCTAACGATCTCGTTCACAGATATCGTAGCTTGTGAAGTGGCCTTAAAACTAATTGAGAATCTGAAAGGTGACCTGAAAAGGGCTTCACACAGCAGATTCTCTCACATTCAGGCAGATATGGAGCACTACTGCAAGGTTTTTGCCAATTTTATATGTGCCATGCTGATATACTCCTACCCAAATGGACTGAATGTTGTCATAAATTCAAAAGGTTAGTTTATGGGTGTACATAATTATTGAAACGCATTGTTTTAGTTCTTTATTTGTATTTTTCAATTGAATCGTAGAGATAATAGGCATAAGTGGATTATTATGAGTCAATCTGGTCTACCACCAGGGAACTATGCTCTGTTCATACCACATCTCCTGGGTCGGAAGGGAAGTAGAAAAGTATACAGATATTACAGCAATGAATTGCACATAACCCTTTTTAAAAACAGGCAGGTAAATGTTTTACTTCACAAAAAAAGTAATCTAAGGGTACCGTCACACGCCGCAATCTTGCCTGGCGTAATGTGGAGATATAACGTGCGCGCTCACGTTTTTCTTGCCCGCCACAGATCGCCGATGTCGGCATCACACGGCGAAATTGCGCACGGAACCTAAGGCGATGTGTCGCTCCGGAAATCGCCTCCCCCTACAGCAGAACCAATCTTGCCTCATTCATCGCCGCTTCACACGCCGCAATCTCAAAGGCAATGTGGGCGTACATGTTCAGCGCAGCAAGAAGATAGGCATGCCACAGTGGTTTACACCGCGCCTCATACACGCTCATTGGACAACGCAATAGTGTTACAATTGGTCAGCCTACTCTGGTAGGCTGGCCAATACATGCCAACATTGTCTATCGGAGTTTGTCACAAATACATGCTCATGTACTCTATTGCGGCTCCTGCAACACACTTTCGAGGCGCCAAAGTGTTACACAGGAGTGGTCTTATGCAGTACAGTGGATTACACTAAAAGAATGGCTATGTGTGCATCTGTAGGTGATGGCGGTAAGATACAAACAACACTATGAACATATGTGCCTGCATTGGTCGACGCCATGGCAGAGCTGCCATGGCTGAACTATGTGTGTGTGTACTGAAGTGTACCTACATCCCCCACAAACACCATTGCATTCTCCATGTGTGTGGTGCTGAACGGACAGCTCTTCACATATGGTGCGGTGTCAACTGACAGCCAATGGGAACACAGTAGCCCACACCAATCATCTCATACGGGGCGTGGACTACAGCACGCTGAGGCACGCCTACGGGAAATCACACGCTCTTTCCATCATTATCGCCCTGTCACACGCCAAACCCCGAAAATATCGCCTTACCGATTGCCCCTGATTACTGAGCACTGCTCAGGAATCAGGCGACGGGAGATGGGTGATTTATCGTCTCGAAATTCCCCAATCACACGCCGCAACCGTGAGGCAATTTCACGGCGATTGCATCGGGGCGACAAATCGCCTTTATGATCTCCAGGAGAGATTGCGACGTGTGACGGTACCTTGTGACTCTGTACTGTAATGCGTGTATACTCTTTCCTCCTCCCCAGCCCAGGAGAAGTGGTATGATCAGACCATGTCCCTGTACGGTCAGACACGGCCATTACACAGTACATAGCAGGGACACATATAATATTGTGTGAGCACAGGAACATTTTTTTAAACACATCCAAATATGGAACTCATTATTATTATTCCAAGACCGTTTGATTAAAATTAACTCCACATGCTGGAGGAGTTTGCTGTCTCCTGTCCGACAACTGCTCCTTTTACCAAAGTTCCACAACCTCTCTCCACCACTCTGCCCTCGTTGAGGTGGATTCTGTCTGCATCTACTCCCCCTCCATCCTCCATCTGGCTGTCATCTACCACCTCCCAGAGCTAGCCATCTCCACCTTTCTAGCCCACCTCACCACCTGGCTAGTTCACTTCCTTTCTGCTGACATCCCCACTATCATCATGGGTGACTTCAACATCCCCATTGACACTTCCACCCCAGCTGCCTCTAAACTTTTATCCCTGACTGCTTCCTTTGGCTCACTCAATGGTCCTCCGCAGCCACTCACAAAGATGGCCACATGCTGGACCTTATCTTCACCTGCCTCTGTTCCCTTGCTAGCCTCACTACCTCACCTCTCCCCATGTCTGACCACAACTTACTGACTTTCTCTTCCTGCTCCTCCCCTTGTGCGCAACAGCCACTCCACAAGCTCAATCATCCTCGCAGAAATCTCAAACGCCTTAATTTAAACTCATTTTCTGAGTCCCTTCTCACTCTCACAGACATAGCTTCCTTACATGACACAAATTTTGCTGATACTTTATATAACACCACAATAACAGCAGCACTCGATTCAGCTGCCCCCTTCATGCACAGCAAAACTCCTACAATCAACAGGCAACCCTGGCAGACCAACCTGACTAAAGAGCTGAGATGGGCCTCCAGGGTAGCTGAGCGGAGATGGAAGAGATCCCATTCTGCCGAGCACTTTGTCTCATACAAGCAGTCCCTCGCCAACTTCAAATCCACGCTCGCTGCCACAAAACAAACTTCTCATCCCTCATATCCTCCCTATCTTACAACGCTAAAGAGGTTTTCAACACTTTCGATTCTCTCCTCTGTCACCCAGCACCTCCTCCCTCTCCTCTCATTTCTGCTGAAGACTTTGCCTCTTTCTTTAACCAGAAGATTGATAACATTAGAGAAAGCTTTGGCCCACAGCCCCCTATGCCCCTCCTCATAACTGCTCAGCCCTGTTCTTCCAAAGCCAGCTTCTCCACCATGACAGATGATCAGCTCTCGTCCCTTCTTTCAAGATCACATCTCACCACTTGCACGCTTGAGCCGCTCCTGTCCCACCTCATCCCCAACCTCGCCACAGTTTCCATCTCAGCCCTAACACATCTCTTCAACCTTTCACTTACAAATGGTGTCTTCCCCTCATCCTTCAAACATGCCTTAATCACACCCATCCTCAAAAAGCCCTCCCTCGACCCATCCTCTGTGTGTAACTACTGCCCGATATCACTGCTCCCTTATGCCTCAAAACTGCTGAAACAGCATGTCGTTCTTGAACTGTCCTCCCACCTCTCCTCCTCCTCCTCTTTGACCGGTTACAATCTGGCTTCCGACTGCATCACTCTACTGAAACCGCCCTAACTAAAGTCACCAATGACCTACTAAACGCCAGGAGAAAACAACACTACTCTCTCCTCCTTCTCCTCGACCTGTCTTCCGCCTTTGACACTGTAGACCATTCCCTCCTGTTACAAATTCTCTCATCTCTTAGCATCACAGACTTGGCCCTGTCCTGGATCTCGTTGTGTCTAACACATCAGACTTTCAACATCTCCCTCTCCCACACCACCTCCTCACCTTGCCCCCAGTCTGTCGATGTTCCCCAAGGCTCAGTTCTAAGACCCCTACACGTCTCTATTTACACCTTTGACCTGGGTCAGCTCATAGAATCACACGGTTTGCAATATCATCTCTACGCTGATGATACGCAGATCTACCTCTCTGGATCTGACATCACCTCCTTACTGATCAAAATCCCACAATGTCTGCTATTTCATAATTTTTTTTCTGCTCGCTTTCTAAAACTGGACATGGACAAAACAGAATTCATCATCTTTCCACCATCTCACTCTACCCCTCCACCAGACCTATCCATCAAAGTCAGTGGCTGCTCACTTTCCCTTATCCCGCATGCTCGGTGCCTCGGGGTGATCCTCGCCTCTGCCCTCTCTTTCAAGCCACATATCCAAGCCCTTTCCACCTCCTGCCAACTCCAACTCAAAAATATTTCCTACATGTGTACATTGCTTAACCAAAGAAACTGCAAAAACACTCGTTCATGTCCTGATCATCTCATGCCTTGACTATTGTAACCTCCTCTTCTCTGGCCTCCCCTCTAGTACTCTTGCACCACTACAATCTATCACAAACTCTGCTGCCCGACTAAGCCACCTGTCTCCCCGCTATTCCCCAGCCTCTCCTCTAACTATGACATACAAAGCCATCCACAACCTTTCTCCTCCATACATCTGCGACATGGTCGCCCGGTACTACATGCAACCTCCGATCCTCTCAGGATCTCTTTCTCTACTCCCCTCTTATCTCTTTTTGTCACAACCGCATACAAGATTTCTCCCGTGATTCCCCTACACTCTGGAACTCTCTGCCCCGACACATCAGACTCTTGCCCACCGTGGAAAACTTCAAAAGGAACCTGAAGACCCACCTCTTCCGACAAGCCTACAGCCTGTAGTGATTCTCAGTCTACTGAACCGCAGCACAACCAGCTCTACCCTCTCCTAGTGTGTCCTCACCCATCCCTTGTAGACTGAGCCCTCGCGGGCAGGGTCCTGTCTCCTTCTGTACTTGTGCATTGTATTGCTCATGTTTATTGTACTTGTCTATGTATGCCCTTTCCACATGTAAACCGCCATAATAATAATAACAATAATAATAATAAATTAACTTTTTTCAAGGAAAACCCCTTTTAAATAATATTGGAGTACAGTAGTTCTCCTTATAAATATATAAGATCCAAAATTAAAAATTAAACAAAATTCTGTCTGCCATTAAACATATTAAACTAACTGATGTGTTGTTATATCACTCTCACTTGTAATTTTCCTGTTGTAAAATGAAGTTATTTGTATAGGATCTGCATCTTCTCCCATACAGCTCTGATAACATTGGGCAATACTCTGCTAACACCCGGAAGGATTACTCTTGTCTGTGGCCAGGAATGTTTCTGCTCAGTATCTGCTGGGTTTTCTCTTCTTTGCATTCTTTAGTGACAACATAAAATGGTGTATAAATGTCTGTATATACATGTATAATTTATCTTCTTATCATATTAACCCCTTTTAATAGTTTTTGTTTCTGCGGCTGTATTAAGTTCTATTTGTGTATGAGGTTTTATACATTTTATTTTTAAAGTGAATGCTCACTACTTGAATATTGATATTGATGACCTACATATGTCTGCTAAAGAGGTCATCAATATCATATTGGCGGGAATTCCACACCCGGCACCTTCACTGATCATCTGTTACTAGCTATGGAGTACAGATCGAAATACGCTGATTTAGATGAATAGTAGCTCATCTTTGAGCACCTAGGAGCAAACACTAAATAATATGATGAAACAGCAGTGTAGTTGGAAACAGCTGATTGGTGTGGGCATGGAGTGTTGATCAGATCTGCAATACTTAGGAGCGACCGTAAAGTAGTGTGGTGGAACAGCAGTGTGTAGGTCGTATCACCTGACCAGTGGAGGGGCGGTGTGTGGAGCTGACCGGTGGAGGGGCAGTGTGTGGAGCTGACTGGTGGAAGGGCAGTGTGTGGAGGGGCGGTGTGTGAAGCTGACTGGTAGAGGGGCGGTGTGTGGAGCTGACTGGTGGAGGGGCAGTGTGTGGAGCTGACTGGTGGAAGGGCAGTGTGTGGAGCTGACTGGTGGAGGGGCAGTGTGTGGAGCTGACTGGTGAAAGGGCAGTGTGTGGAGCTGACTGGTGGAGGGGCAGTGTGTGGAGCTGACTGGTGGAAGGGCAGTGTGTGGAGGGGCGGTGTGTGAAGCTGACTGGTAGAGGGGCGGTGTGTGGAGCTGACTGGTGGAGGGGCAGTGTGTGGAGCTGACTGGTGGAAGGGCAGTGTGTGGAGGGGCGGGTGTGTGAAGCTGACTGGTAGAGGGGCGGTGTGTGGAGCTGACTGGTGGAGGGGCAGTGTGTGGAGCTGACTGGTGGAAGGGCAGTGTGTGGAGCTGACTGGTGGAGGGGCAGTGTGTGGAGCTGACTGGTGAAAGGGCAGTGTGTGGAGCTGACTGGTGGAGGGGCAGTGTGTGGAGCTGACTGGTGGAAGGGCAGTGTGTGGAGGGGCGGTGTGTGAAGCTGACTGGTAGAGGGGCGGTGTGTGGAGCTGACTGGTGGAGGGGCAGTGTGTCGAGCTGACTGGTGGAGGGGCGGTGTGTGGAGCTGACTGGTGGAAGCGCAGTGTGTGGAGCTGACTGGTGAAAGGGCAGTGTGTGGAGCTCACTGGTGGAAGGGCAGTGTGTGGAGCTGACTGGTGGAGGAGCAGTGTGTGGAGCTGACTGGTAGGGGCAGTGTGTGGAGCTGATTGGTAGGGCCAGTGTGTGGAGCTGACTGGTAGAGGGGCGGTATGTGGAGCTGACTGGTGGAGGGGCAATGTGTGGAGCGGTGGTGTGTGAAACTGACTGGTAGAGGGGCGGTGTGTGGAGCTGACTGGTGGAGGGGCAGTGTGTGGAGCTGACTGGTGGAGGGGCGGTGTGTGGAGCTGACTGATGGGGGGGCGGTGTGTGGAGGTGACTGGTGGAGGGGCGGTGTGGAGCTGACTGGTGGAGGGGCAGTGTGTGGAGCTGACTGGTGGAGGGCGGTGTGTGGAGGTGACTGGTGGAGGGGCGGTGTGTGGAGCTGACTGATGGGGGGGCGGTGTGTGGAGGTGACTGGTGGAGGGGCGGTGTGGAGCTGACTGGTGGAGGGGCAGTGTGTGGAGGTGACTGGTGGAGGGGCAGTGTGTGGAGCTGACTGGTGGAGGGGCAGTGTCTGGAGCTGGCTGGTGGAGGGGCGGTGTGTGGAGCTGACTGGTGAAGGGCCTGTGTCTGGAGCTGACTGATGATGGGCAGTGTGTGGAGCTGACTGGTGGAGGGGCGGTGTCCGGAGCTGACTGGTGGAGGCGAGTGTGTGGAGCTGACTGGTGGAGGCGTGGTGTGGTGGAGCTGACTGGTGGGGGCGGTGTCTGGAGCTGACTGATGGATGGATGGGGTGTGGAGCTAACTGGTGGAGGGGCGGTGTGTAGAGGTGACTGGTGGAGGGGCGGTGTGTGGAGCTGACTGGTGGAGGGGTGGTGTGTGGAGCTGACTGGTGGAGGGGCGGTGTATGGAGGTGACTGGTGGAGGGGCAGTGTCTGGAGCTGACGGATGGATGGGGTGTGGAGCTGACTGGTGGAGGGGCGGTGTGTGGGGCTGACTGGTGGAGGGGCGGTGTGGAGCTGACTGTTGGAGGGGCGGTGTGTGGACCTGACTGGTAGAGGGGCGGTGTGGAGCTGACTGGTGGAGGGGCGGTGTGTGGAGCTGACTGGTGGAGGGGCAGTGTATGGAGGTGACTGGTGGAGGGGCAGTGTGTGGAGCTGACGATGATGGATGGGGTGTGGAGCTGACTGGTGGAGGGGCGGTGTGTGGAGCTGACTGGTGGAGGGGCAGTGTCTGAAGCTGACTGGTGGAGGGGCGGTGTGTGGAGCTGACTGGTGGAGGAGCGGTGTGTGGAGCTGACTGATGGAGGGGCGGTGTATGGAGTGAACTGGTGGAGGGACGGTGTGTGAGCTGACTGGTAGAGGGACAGTGTGTGGAGCTGACTAATGGATGGATGGAGTGTGGAGCTGACTGGTGGAGGGGCGGTGTGTGGAGCTGACTGATGGAGGAGCGGTGTGTGGAGCTGACTGGTGGAGGGACGGTGTGTGGAGCTGACTGGTTGAGGGAGGTGTGTGGAGCTGACTGGTGGAGGAGCGTGTGTGGAGCTGACTGATGGATGGATGGGGTGTGGAGCTGACTGATAGAGGGGCGGTGTGTGGAGCTGACTGATGGATGGATGGGGTGTGGAGCTGACTGATAGAGGGGCGGTGTGGTGGAGCTGACTGATGGATGGATGGGGTGTGGATCTAACTGGTGGAGGGCGGTGTGTGGAGCTGACTGGTGGAGGGACAGTGTGTGGAGCAGACTGTGGATGGATGGGGTGTGGAGCTGACTGGTGGAGGGGCGGTGTGTGGAGCTGACTGATGGAGGAGCGGTGTGTGGAGCTGACTGGTGGAGGGACGGTTGTGTGGAGCTGACTGGTGGAGGAGCGGTGTGTGGAGCTGACTGGTGGAGGAGCGGTGTGTGGAGCTGACTGATGGATGGATGGGGTGTGGAGCTGACTGATAGAGGGGCGGTGTGTGGAGCTGACTGATGGATGGATGGGGTGTGGATCTAACTGGTGGAGGGGCGGTGTTTGGAGCTGACTAGTGGAGGGACAGTGTGTGGAGCTAACTGATGGACTAGGGTGTGTGGAGCTGACTGGGCGAGGGATGGCCTCTAAGCATTGTTACCTACAGGGGTTTAAATGCCCCTTACTCTGTTTACCGATGGCCACTGCTGAAACTGATACAAACTGATCAGTTGCGATGCGAGCTGTCTAATCCATATGGATCAGATATTGATTACCAATCATAAAGATATATCATCAGTATCGTAGTATTGGAAAACTACTTTAAGGACTATAAGATCTTGGTCCTCATAAAATGTGCTGTTTAGACTTTTTTGAAGGGAAGGGTTGAAGGGGGTAAAATAAACGACAGCATTTCTGCAATCTTTCATGAGCATCAATTTTACTATTGTGCAGGCTTTAATGCACCATATTTATTTTATCTTACTCATATTAAGTATGCATAGGTTGCGTTAAAGCATCTCTTTTTTACCTAAAGTGTCATTCGGCAGCCTGTTGGAAAGCTTTACTTTGCTGGAACAGAAACTGCAACCCAGTGGAGTGGGTACATGGAAGGAGCGGTCCAAGCCGGGGAGAGAGCAGCCAGAGAGGTACGATTTCTCTAAAATAATTGTAGAAGTAAGTGATAGAAAAAGCATAAGACTATTCCTAAAGGTGAGTGGTACAATCTGCTTGTTTCGCTAATTATCTTTAAATCAACATTAAACAACTCCTGGAAAATTCATCCACAGAAGATCCGTCTGCTCTTCTGACCCCAGTGTGATCAAAAGAAGGCCTTGCTGAACATCGAGGATGTTGATTACATTTAAATGAACACATATCTACAGACATGCTTTCTCATTATCTAAATCAAGTGTTTTAATGAGGATCTGTTCGATTTTGATGGTGTACTTTTTTAAACTTCTCATAAATTCCTTTTAAATCAATTTTCATGGCCTGTAATGCTGTAGAGCCCTCTAGTGGAGCTTGCTGCTAATTACACATCACCTTTTGCCTTTGATCTCTACCGTGTTTCTCATTCATACAGTACGTGCATCTTACATGTATCTGTATTCCTTCTCACAATAACATCATTTTATGGAGCTGTTCACATATCTGTAAAGTCCTATTTCTCCACATTTAGCACTTTATGTATGCATGCATATAATACATAGAAGTCAGAAAAAAAGTCAAATCCAACGTATCCTATATAATAATTGCCAGTTGCTGGCATCCGGCCACTGTGCCGCTATTCCGGCATGCACTGCGGCCGGATGCCAGTGGCGCTAGCGATGGCGCGCATGCACGCCATCGCGAGCCGCAATGTCCCTGCAGCCGCATCTTCAGCTGTGCTCTGTGATCGGCTCCTGGTGTCTTCAGACGTCCAGAGCAATAGATCACAGAGCACAGATCCCGCCTCAGGCTGCGGCTGCAGGGACCCGGGACCTCATCTGCCTGGATGGCAGAGGTGAGCACAGACAGGGTGAGAGGAGGGGGCACGGAGGGAGCATGGAGGGGGCACATATCCCCCTGCTGCACTGATACAGTGTGCCACATTGCTTGCACAGCTGCACTGTCGGCACTTTGTATAAGTGCACAGGGAGTGGGCACATGACAGGTATCTTCTCTTTTCAGGGCCACTCATTAATTTGAATTTTTCACATATATAGTAGTGTCGCGGCAGATATCTATTGTTGTAAGGGGGCCACACAGGACATGCAGGGGGCCTCAGAGGACACACAGGGGACCACACAGGACTCACGGGGGGCCACACAGAACAGACAGGGGGACTCACAGCACACACAGGGGGTCACACATGACATACAGGGGCCCTCAGAGGACACACAGGGGGCCACACAGGACTCACAGGGGGCCTCACAGGACAGACATGGGGCCTGACAGGACAGACATGGGGCCACACAGGACAGACATGGGGCCACGCAGGACACGGGGCCACGCAGGACACACAGGAGGCCATGCAGGGCACATGAGGGCCCACGCAGGACACACGGGGGCCCACGCAGGACACACGGGGGCCCACGCAGGACACACGGGGGCCCACGCAGGACAAACGGGGGCCCACAGAGGACAGACAGGGGCCCACGCAGGACAGGCAGGGGCCCACGCAGGACAGGCAGGGGCCCACGCAGGACAGACAGGGGCCCACGCAGGACAGACAGGGGCCCACGCAGGACAGACAGGGGCCCACGCAGGACAGACAGGGGCCCACGCAGGACAGACAGGGGCCCACGCAGGACAGACAGGGGCCCACGCAGGACAGACAGGGGCCCACGCAGGACAGACATGGGGGCCACACAGGACAGGGACACACAAGACAGGACAAGGCCACACAAGACAGGACAGGGGCACACAGGACGGGGACACAGGGGAACACAGGACAGAGGGACACAAAACAGGAGCAGAGGACGGGGACACAGGGGAACACAGGACAGAGGGACACAGAACAGGAGCAGAGGACGGGGACACAAGGCAGAGGACAGCGAGACACTGGGCCAAAGGACAGCTGCACACAGGGCCAGAGGACAGCAGGACGCAGGACCAGAGGACAGAGCCAGACAACACTGGCACACAGGGGCAGAGGACTGGGGAACACAGGAGCAGAGGACTGGGGAACACAGGGGCAGAGGACAGGGAGACACAGGGGCAGAGGACAGGGAGACACAGGGCCAGAGGATAAAGGGGACATTGAGCCACCGTATACAGTGCTAACTGCTGAGCCACCGTATACAGTGTTGGCCAAAAGTATTGACACCCCTGCAATTCTGTAAGATAATACTCAGTTTCTTCCTGAAAATGATTGCAATCACAAATTCTTTGGTATTATTATCTTCATTTAATTTGTCTTCAATGAAAAAAACACAAAAAGAATTGTCCTAAAGCCAAATTGGATATAGTTCCACACCAAACATAAAAAAGGGGGTGGACAAAAGTATTGACACTGTTAGAAAAATCATGTGATGCTTCTCTAATTTGTGTAATTAACAGCACCTGTAACTTACCTGTGGCACCTAACAGGTGTTGGCAATAACTAAATCACACTTGCAGCCAGTTGACATGGATTAAAGTTGACTCAACCTCTGTCCTGTGTCCTTGTGTGTACCACATTGAGCATGGAGAAAAGAAAGAAGACCAAAGAACTATCCGAGGACTTGAGAAACCAAATTGTGAGGAAGCATGAGCAATCTCAAGGCTACAAGTCCATCTCCAAAGACCTGAATGTTCCTGTGTCTATCGTGCGCAGTGTCATTAAGAAGTTTAAAGCCCATGGCACTGTGGCTAACCTCCCTAGATGTGGACGGAAAAGACAAATTGGCGAGAGATTTCAACGCAAGATTGTACGGATGGTGGATAAAGAACCTTGACTAATCCAAACAAGTTCAAGCTGCCCTGCAGTCCGAGGGTACAACAGTGTCAACCTGTACTATCCGTCGGCGTCTGAATGAAAAGGGACTGTATGGTAGGAGACCCAGGAAGACCCCACTTCTTACCCCGAGACATAAAAAAGCCAGGCTGGAGTTTGCCAAAACTTACCTGAGAAAGCCTAAAACGTTTTAGAAGAATGTTCTCTCTTTTTGGGCAAAGGCATCAACATAGAGTTTACAGGAGAAAAAAGAGGCATTCAAAGAAAAGAACACGGTCCCTACAGTCAAACATGGCGGAGGTTCCCTGAGGTTTTGGAGTTGCTTTGTTGCCTCTGGCACTGGACTGCTTGACCGTGTGCATGGCATTATGAAGTCTGAAGAGTACCAACAAATTTTGCAGCATAATGTAGGGCCCAGTGTGAGAAAGCTGGGTCTCCCTCAGAGGTCATGGGTCTTCCAGCAGGACAATGACCCAAAACACACTTCAAAAAGCACTAGAAAATGGTTTGAGAGAAAGCACTGGAGACTTCTAAGGTGGCCAGCAATGAGTCCAGACCTGAATCCCATAGAACACCTGTGGAGAGATCTAAAAATGCCAGTTTGGAGACGGCACCCTTCAAATATCAGGGACCTGGAGCAGTTTGCCAAAGAAGAATGGTCTAAAATTCCAGCAGAGCATTGTAAGAAACTCATTGATGGTTACCGGAAGTGGTTGATCGCAGTTATTTTGGCTAAAGGTTGTGCAACCAAGTATTAGGCTGATGGTTCCAATACTTTTGTCTGGCCCATTTTTGGAGTTTTGTGTGAAATGATCAATGTTTTGCTTTTTGCTTCATTCTCTTTTGTGTTTTTTCATTGAAGACATACCAAAGAATTTGTGATTGCAATCATTTTCAGGAAGCAACTGAGTATTATCTGACAGAATTGCAGGGGTGTCAATACTTTTGGCCAACACTGTACAGTGCTAACCACTGAGCCACCGTATACAGTGCTAACCTATGAGCCACCGTATACAGTGCTAACCACTGAGCCACCGTTACCAGTGCTAACCACTGAGCCACCGTATACAGTGCTAACCACTGAGCCACCGTATACAGTGCTAACTGCTGAGCCACCGTATACAGTGCTAACTACTGAGCCACCATATACAGTGCTAACCACTGAGCCACCGTATACAGTGCTAACCACTGAGCCACCATATACTCCATATAAATCCCGCAACAATAGCGTACTTTCTGGAGAGAAGACTGTACTATTCAGCGGCTATTTTTACGGCACCTGTTCATTACACCGCACTCCCGATGCAATAGCATTGGGCCTTTTTCTAGTATATGTATATTATGGATTTGACTTCTTTTCTGACATCTATGTATTATATGCAGTTGTAAAGTCAGATATCCAAATTGTGCTATCAATGTACTGACAGCACCCACTTTTCCAAGAGAAGTCAGCAGACATGGAACAAATATGCCTCCGCTCATTTATTCCAGTATATATATAATACTATAATATGCCGCCACTCATTTATTCCTCACACCTTCTCATTCAAAGAGTTTTCTATATTTTCATGACGGAAAATTGCAGATTCACACTGAAGGCATCAAAGCTATGAATTAACACATGTGGAATTATATACTTAACAAAAAGTGTGAAACAACTGAAAATAGGTCTTATATTCTAGGTTCTTCAAAGAAGCCACCTTTTGCTTTGATTACTGCTTTGCACACTCTTGGCATTCTCTTGATGAGCTTCTAGAGGTAGTCACTGGAAATGGTCTTCCAACAGTCTTGAAGGAGTTCCCAGAGATGCTTAGCACTTGTTGGCCCTTTTGCCTTCTCTCTGCGGTCCAGCTCACCCCAAACCATCTCGATTGGGTTCTGGTCTGGTGACTGTGGAGGCCAGGTCATCTGGTGTAGCAACCCATCACTCTCCTTCTTGGTCAAATAGCCCTTACACAGCTTGGAGGTGTGTTTGGGATCATTGTCCTGTTGAAAAATAAATCATGGTCCAACTAAACGCAAAGCGGAAGGAATAGCATGCCGCTGCAAGATGCTGTGGTAGCCATGCTGGTTCAGTATGCCTTAAATTTTGAATAAATCCCCAACAGTGTCACCAGCAAAGCACCATCACACCTCCTCCTCCATGCTTCACGGTGGGAACCGGGCATGTAGAGTCCATCCGTTCACCTTTTCTGTGTCGCACAAAGACACGGTGGTTGGAATAAAAGATCTCAAATTTGAACTCATGAGACCAAAGCACAGATTTCCACTGGTCTAATGTCCATTCCTTGTGTTCTTTAGCCCAAACAAGTCTCCTCTGCTTGTTGCCTGTCCTTAACAGTGGTTTCCTAGCAGCTATTTTACCATGAAGGCCTGTTGAACGAAGTCTCCTCTTAACAGTTGTTGTAGAGATGTGTCTGCTGCTAGAACTCTGTGTGGCAATGACCTGGTCTCTAATCTGAGCTGCTGCTAACCTGCGATTTCTGAGGCTGGTGACTCGGATGAACTTATCCTCCGCAGCAGAGGTGACTCTTGGTCTTCCTTTCCTGGGGCGGTCCTCATGTGAGCCAGTTTCTTTGTAGCGCTTGATGATTTTTGCAACTGCACTTGGGACACTTTCAAAGTTTTCCCAATTTTTCGGACTGACTGACCTTCGTTTCTTAAAGTAATGATGGCCACTGGTTTTTCTTTACTCAGCTGCTTTTTTCTTGCCATAATACAAATTCTAACAGTCTATTCAGTAGGACTATCAGCTGTGTATCCACCAGACTTCTGCACATCACAACTGATGGTCCCAACCCCATTTATAAGGCAAGAAATCCCACTTATTAAACCTGACAGGGCACACCTGTGAAGTGAAAACCATTTCCGGTGACTACCTCTTGAAGCTCATCAAGAGAATGCCAAGAGTGTGCAAAGCAGTAATCATAGCAAAAAGGTGGCTACTTTGAAGAACCTATAATATAAGACATATTTTCAGTTGTTTCACACTTTTTTGTTAAGTACCGTAGATACTCGTGTATAAGCCGACCCGTGTATAAGCCGACCTCCCTACTTTTGCCCCCAAAACCTGGGAAAACCTATTGGCTCGTGTATAAGCCGAGGGTGGACCCCAGCACAGGTATACAGCCCCCAGCAGTGTGGTATACAGCAGCCCCAGAGGTATATACAGCAGCCCCAGTGGCAGTATACAGCAGCAGTCCCAGTGGTATATACAGCAGCAGCCCCAGTAGTTAGTATACAGCAGCCCCAGAGGTATATACAGCAGACCCAGTGGTAGTATACAGCAGCCCCAATGGTATATACAGCCCCAGTGGTAGTATACAGCAGCCCCAGAGGTATATACAGCCCCAGTGGTAGTATACAGCAGCCCCCAGGGGGTATATAGCAGCCCCCAAATGCTGGCACTCGCCCCCCTTGTAAGGGCTCCCCCCCCCCCCCCCCATCCCCTCCCCGCTGCTTATCTTACCATCCCGGTCTTCTGCTCAGCACCGCTCCTCGGTACTCCGTTCTCCATGCTCCGTCCTCGCTGCATCCGGGATCCCCGGCCGTCGCGCGATGACGTCATATGCCTGCGACGGCCGGTGATCCCGGATGTAGCAGGACGGGCGCATGAAGAACGGTGCACCGAGGAGCGGCGCTGTGCAGAAGACCGGGATGGTAAGATACGCAGCGGGGGGGGCCCTTACAAGGGGGGAGAGTGCCAGCATTTGGGGGCATATATGCACTGCTTCCCCCTGCCGCTGATTGACAGGGGTAAGCAGTGCATATATAATGAGCGGCCCCCGACTACCGTATTGACCCGTGTATAAGCCGAGGGGGAGACTTTTCAGCCCAAATTTTGGTCTGAAAAACTTGGCTTATACACGAGTATATACAGTATATATTTCCACATGTGTTCATAGTTTTGATGCATTCAGTGTGAATCTACAATAGTCTACAATAGTCATAAAAATAAAGACAACTCTTTGAATCAGAAGGTGTGTCCAAACTTTTGGTCTGTACTGTAAGTGTTGAAAACCTACTACAATCCTTGTGAAATTTCAGTTATCTAAGTGTACCTTAAGCTCCTATGTGCACAATATCAACTATTCCTGTCCCATGATGTTCCTTTAAGGCATGGGTGCAAAACGTTTACCTTTCACTTTATATAGCTGTCGGCCAAATAACGTCTCTGCTGGCACGTATCTCGCTCGACTTTCCCATACATAAGAATGCTCGCTCTGCTAAGCGCTTCTATGTGTTCTATGAGACATCTGTTGTTAGACATCTATGGTTGTTTGTATGTTAGAGAATAAAAGTATCGTCAGTCCAAAATCCGACATACTGTATCTTTACCTCCCTTGATAATCATTTGTCGCGGGCCCTGATGCAAATTAAATTGTAGGCTAAAAGCATTGATATTATTAGCTGATGACTGACTTCTGTTTAATGCATATGGGGGCCTGATTCTAACAATGTATCACTTAGTTCAGTGGTTGAAGCAGTTGTTACATAATCAGAGTTCTTAGATGTAGAATCAGTTAGAAAGGTAATATTACCCTCACCACAGCTTTCTGTGTACATTGTCTATTGACAGTGCATTGCTTATCAGAGAAGGATGTGTGGTTGGACCAGGGCTTGGGTGCCCTGTAGTCCTGGCAGTGATTATCTCCTGTGATAAAAACCCTCTTATGGTACCTTTACACGCCGCTACTGGATGGTGGCAACAACCGGGTACTTCACGTGCACGAGCACGCACAAACGGTTGCAAACGGTAATCGCACCACCTTTACACGCCGCAACAAGGTGCTCTACGGTAGGTTACATCTATCTCTGGATACACCGCCGGGTGTCTCAAGTTACCTTCTGCAGAGCACCTTACCTCATTTACACACCGCTACAACAAGCTAATATGGGCGGACCTGGTGCAGCAGGGACAACACATAAGCGTGCCAGAATTGTGGATTACGAGACGCTCGTACGATGATTGGACAATGCAATAGCATCATGATTGGCCAGCCAGCACAGGAGGCTGATTAAGACATGACGCTCGAGCAATTGTGTAGTGTGAGTGGTCAGCTCCTTAAATATGCCGCCCTATGCAGCGACAACCAATCGTAACACAGGAGCTTCCTCCAATGATCGCTGAAGGGGGGTGGTTTCCCGGAGCCTGTGTCACGCGCCAGGTACATACCAGGTACATAGCATGATGTCGAAACAACCCTTCTGTTCCTTCTTTACACGCCGACACAGGTCGCTACCATCGGCTGGGTAACCACCTGTTTTAGGGCAGTGCTCTGAAACAGGTGCCGCCACTGGCGGGTGACTACAACCGTCTTCACACGCCGCTACCTCGGGTTGAATTGGCGGTGCAAGATACATTTCTCTCATGTACCTGGTTGTTGCCACCATCCAGTAGCGGCATGTAAAGGTACCATTAGTGTGGAAACAACAGCACACAGCCAAAGTGACAGATATCTGAATTCAATTTTTAACCCCTACATCATGGTGTCCTTAAATTACATGGCAAAAACCTGCTGACAGCTACTGCAACTGCAGTCTGAGGTTTTCCATTGGCCAGGCTTCCATGTAAAAAAGCCTATCAGACCCAGCCAGCTGCTGGCTGTCAATGTAAGACCACGTTCACATGTTCACTTTTTGGTCAGTTTTTCACATCGGTTTTCAGAAGTGGATGAAAAATACAGAAGTGGTGACTTGTTTCTATTATACTTTTCCTCTAATTGTGCCACTCCTGGTTTGTCTTGTAAATACTAAAGTAAAATACTGACCAAATACTCAGCGTGTGAACGTGGCCTAATAGAAAGACGTCACCTCTTCTGTAATATTCATCCACTCCTGGTTTTAGTTTACAAAAACTGATGTGAAATACTGAACATGTGAACGTAGCCTAAAACTGACAGGTGTAACACAGTGCAGTATTTGTGTATTGCAGTGCATTATACCTGTGATTAGAAGATTCGATGTTCATGTGCTAAAATGGTACTAAAAAATAAAGTAAACAAAATAAATAAATAGTATATAAAAAATTAAAATTAGCATTTCAAATAAAAATACTACATTATTAATTCAGCTATCTTTTTAATAGTTTGCAATAATTTTGCATGTATCATGAAGTAATGCCTGAGCTATTGTCATGTGACATTTTTTTGATGCATGTGCTGGTATAAATGATATGTACTGATAAAAACCACTGGTATATGTACTGTAAAAATGATGTACACCTGATAAAGTTTTGCAGTTGAAAATTCTGCCATCCTGAGCACGACCAACATCATATTAAAGGGGAACTCCGCGGAGAGATAAAAAAAAATTGCACTGTACCTGCCCTCTCGTACACGATGAAGCAGAGCTTGGCACTATAGGTCTAGGATCCATTGGTCGCATATAAATCAAAAATATCATACCTGCTCCTCAGCTTTCATCCCTCCCTTCGGGGACAGAGAAATTCAGCCTCATGCTGCTGCAGAGATCAGGAGGTGTGTCGAGGGCATGGACCCTAGAGGCTTCAGGATCATCTTACATTTCTTCCCCTCAAACGTCTGCATGAACAGGAAGAGTGGCAGGGGTGGGACAATCCTGCCCCTGATGTACCAGCCTACGCAAGGTATGAATTGGGGTGTTCTCTCTTCAAGTAGCAATCATGTCACCAAGCAGATATAAATACACGCTGTGATCTTCTGTACAATCTTATGATGGTGCATAATGTGTGCTGCCATATATCAGGCTAGGAGTAGAGGTAAAGCTCTGCATTGATTGATTCAGCACTGCCATGATCTCCCCTACCCCATATCACCTTGGTAGCTTCCTGTCCCTTAAAACTGTAGATTAATTTCTCTGTCACTTGAGTGAGGGGTGAGAGCTGAGGAGCAGATGTTATTTTATTGATTTATAAGTGATCTATAGATCCTAGAACAGTAGTGCCCAGCTCTGCTTCATCATATAGGACGGCAGAGACAGGATAAAAATGTTTTATCTCCCCGGAGTTTCCCTTATACATAATTGAGGTGCATGTAATTCCCTCATATATGTTTTCACAAATGCCATAAAGGTTGAACTTTATTGTACTTGGGTGGTGTCTTTTATATGATAAGCTTGAAAATTCCTTTTTAAATATTCTCAAAAAAGTCTTTTTTTTTAGCTTCTAATCCATAATTTAAGTGTTCAGCCGTGATCAACATTTAGTGGAAACGCTTCTATTCCAATCATTATACGCTCTCACACTGTGAAATTATAAAACTGTAAGATGTATTATTTGTTCTTACAGATAATGTGCAAAATGGGACTCATTGAGGAAAATGAAATCTGGTTGCCTGAACCAGAATCTGTGGTAAGTTCTTTATCAACTTCAATTCATATAATTAAAGGTTGTGCTTAACTTAAGACAAGACAGAAACCTTTTCTCCAGAACATCCTTTCTTGCAGTTCATTATCTAGCGATCCCCCCGGCTGAACAATATAAGCGTCGCTCAGCAGGGACAGCTGATGAACATTGAGGCTGGTGGGATGCAGCTGTAGGGAAATTGTGCTAATGGTTATCATTTGTAAATAAGATATGACTTGGCTTTGTGTATATTACAATCACTAAGCAGCTGATCTCCTATATATTCTGACTTTACTCTGAATACACAGTGATATTCCTGTGTAGCGTGTGACTGACAATTGGCCCCAATAAATCCCATTCATTAATAAATTGACCTGGACAGAGTCTGATGGGCCCCACAGCAAATTTTTGATCTGCTCCCCAATACACACACATACAGGACCCGCAGTGGTATTGTCATAACTTATAAAGACATTTGCATTCGCCCTGCGTACTATAAAAGAAGATACAGATAAAATATAAATCTCATAAAATACTCAGCAATGGGATAATTTTTCAAGTGCTACCAAATTATAGAAATACAGTTACTAAATAATAAATATTCTAATCATTATTCTGCTACTGATCAAAGTTCAATAATCAAAGAACAATATCACTACAAAAGGGCAAAATAATGCCGCCACACCATGGCCATATATTACCACCACATAGTGTCACATATAAACCACATCCTGTAGCTAAACAAAGGTTACTATGCTAAGACCAATATACAAATAATACCTTATATAAGGTATTATCCCCTTCATGACCAAGGACACATATATATGTCCTTGGCCGTGCCCCTCCCTCTGATGCGAGCTCATGCACTGAGCTCACATCTTCCCTCACACATCTCAGCTGATCTCATCAGCAGAGATGTGCAGCTAACAGCATCGATCAGATCAGCATCGCGCTGTCAGTCACTGGCAGAGTCATCCAAAGCCCCGCGGCATGGATGGCTCTGTTCCCCGATGTGACCGAAGGTCCCATCTGTTACCTTGACAAAAATTCACATGTTTGGTATCGCCGCATTTAGAAATGCCCGATCTATCAAAATATAAACTCAATCAGAGCTGTAAACTGTGCAATGGAAAAAAAAGTCCAAACGACAAAATTATGTTTTTTTTGGTCAGCATTGCAATTAAATGCAACAACAGGCAATCAAAACATCGCATCCACCCAAACATGATCATTTGAATTAGCGGGGCGGGAAAGCCAGCGGTGAACTCCACCGCTGGCTATTTTAAACCAGCAGTGGCAGCGGCGGCAGGGAGGCAGAGATATCTGTCGCTGATCTCCGCCTCCCGGCCGCTGCCGTTGATTGGGTGGCAGGGCAGCTCACAATCACATTTTCATGTGAATGCATGCTGACAACCTCCTCTGCGTTTACATGAAAGTGTTTGCGTTCGGCACTGCAAATGTAAAGCCTGCCTTATACCCTTTTTGTCCATGAAAGGCAGATGTGGGAATAACCCTTTAGTGGAATCATAACTGAGTTGCAGCAGAATGTTATAGAGCTGGAGGAGCGGGTCAGATTGATGAGATCAGATTGATATATATCTTTGTGGAAAATGTTTCAATTAAATTGTATTTTATTGCTGAAAATCCCTGGTATTTACATGGATTTGAGTCTAGTGGGCGGTTCTACTCAGTGATTGACAGGTATCTCTGCATGCACAAGAATACAGAGAAGACTGTCAATCATTGTACTATTCATGTAGATAGCTATGCATCACTGAGTAGAACCGCCCACTGGACTCATATATGTATACAGACAACAGGGAGTTCAATGAATAAAACACAGCATATATTTTCCAACAAGCCTATAAATCATGGTGCTCAGCTTCTCGTCTATACCGTAGTGTCCATAGATCGGACTGCATGTACAAAGTGTTGGGGTACACATTTTACCCTCTGTACACATTACAATTTTGACAAATAATTCCTTTTATTCCTATCAATACAAATTTACTCCATTTGGACACTTATCCTCCTAGTTTTTTTCATTCACTAGTGATAAATACTACATAGATGACACAACAAACACATGAAAGTTAATGCATTCACATAATATTTCACAACATATTTATGAGAAAAAAAATTATATTCTGTAAAATATTTTGTTCTCTACAATCACTATGACTGCAAAAAGTAACAAATTACTCAATCATATGACTTTCTTTATGAATTGTGTCAAAATCAAATAAATGAACCTTTGCATTATAAATAGATTCTTAAATAGCTTTAATTAGTAAATTACACTCATTTTGTCTTGGGAGATCAGAACAGTCCTTTCATATGGCCGCCGTCTGGTTATACTGATGGAAATCCGCCCTAGAATGTTAATAGAACTGATACCCCTGAGCTCAGCCGTGTCCCTTCATGTGTAGGATGATGAGCTCCCAGTGTAAATTGTGATCTAAGGCTAGGGACACACGAGCATATGGCATCCGATGCGAGAGCATCAGATGTGATATTCACAGTTAAGAAGAATATTGTCATGGTCGTTGTATCGCTCCTGGAGTTGCAGCTCCACCAGGACGAGCACTGTTGATCAGAAGGATGGCTCCCTGCTGTGTTCTTCTCCTGGCTTCCCGGGTGCACACTCCCAGTTTAAAGTCACACTCACCGGACAGGGTACAACACAGCTTTATATGCCAAAGATTTCCAGGCTTTACATCAGGGGTGCTTTAGTGGGAAGGGTGAGGGGTCTTTAAAACATATAAGAACTTAAAATAAAGGTGGTGTGTGTAATTTAATTAGCTGGGTCTTTAAAACAGTTTTCTCCCCCACTAAAGCGCCCCTGATGTAAAGCCTGGAACTCTTTGGCATATAAAGCTGTGTTGTACCCTGTCCGGTGAGTGCTGCTTCTGTTCAATCCACATATTGGATGAGATATACTAATGACACTCAGCTCAGGCTTTGTTGCGATCGGATCACAGGTGCAGAAAGAAGGGAAAGATTAATCTCTATCTCCTCCATTGCCAGTCTCTGCATATATTGCACTGCACTCGGATATCATCCGAGTGCAGATCAATGTTTCACTTGCACCCATAGACTTATAAGAGGAGGAAACATAGGCATTGTCCACACACCTGCGCTTCACACCTGCAAGCAGCGTTTCCCTGTGCGCCCGCAATAAGTGGTGACTATGCAGGCTGCTGTCTGAACTGGTTACCACGATACAGATCGGGTAACCAGGGACAGTGTCTGCTAGAAGCGGCCGCATCCACGCACCTGCGCTTCTCTGCCAGAATCTAAGTATTTAGCGCAAGAAGCACTAAATACTGAAGCGCAGGTGTGTGGACAATGCCATACACTGCTGTCCACTTTGTCTTTCTGATTTAACAATGGAGATAACAAAGGTACTGAGGTAAGAAGAGGCTGCTCACACTGCTGTCCACTTTGTCATCCCTAATGTTAAGTGGCCATTTAGAGCTGGGGATAGCTGAACAGTATGTGTTATGGGTTACTTCACTGTATTAGCAGTAAAGCTTCCTACTGTACATGCTAATAGGCACCTGTTAAGATTATTGGATGGGTTTCTTTTTGTGTAACAAGGTGGAGGGCATTTTAATGTTCTATGTTGCTGTCCTTCGTGAATTTTTTTTTAATGAAAAATATGTATTTTTTTTATAATTGTAATTTATTTGTGTATTCTAATCCGTTAATCTTTACAATTGAGCCATACTCTGTTCGCCTTTATTTAATAGAAGTTGATTTGCAACAGGGTAGAGGACTTTTTCTAAAGGCTATTTAATTCTCATGTCGAAAAAAGCTCCTAATGTGAAATGTGGTGTGAATGTACACTAATGTGAAGATCAGTCATTTTTTTATGAAGATCTATTGTTGCCTTGTCATCTGACATTGTGATCTTTTCCTTTTAGGATGTTCCTTCTCTACCGTTTAATAGATCCTTCTTGGAAAGAAATCTGCCATCACCGCAAGGATTAGTTAGGTTCATTGGCTCCTCTGTGTTCATTGCTTCAGCAGCTGCTCTTGGGCTCTTTGCATATAAGAAAGGGTTCATCACTCGTGTTTAATCAGTTCACAGCACCGATCTCGTTTCCCTGAATGATGACATTCTGCTTATGCTGTTATGTAATTTGACATTCCCATTATCCCTATTATGTTAACTTACCAAAAGCCACACACCCCTTTAATTTTATCTCTTAGGCAGATGAATAATATTGATCAGAAAATTGATTTTATAGAAAAATATAGTAGTTAATAGTTATAAAAACTTTTATTCTTGGAACATTCTGTAACCATGATACTTTCACACTTTGCCTCAGGTTAATATACTAATATCAGAAATGGTATACACTATGCAGATTGATAAATAAGCTCAGGATCGACAAGGGAATTGTATTTTGCACATAAATATTCAGTTCCTGACCTTCCAAACAATGCTATACAAAAGGAGCCTTTGTTCTAGTAATATTTTGGCACATTCAATATCGTAGTCTTTCAGTGAAGCTCAGTTTATTATCAGCCCGAGGGCTGTGATGAGCAGGAATTTTATTAAAGGATCTCTTCCGGTAGAAATGATACAGTGTGTTAAAGGGAACCAACCACCCCAAATGACCCCCCCCAGACTGTTAATATGTGTCCCTACACCCAGCACACACATTTGGGGCAATCGTTTTTGCTAAAAAATCTGTTTAGTAGAAGCTAAGATATAGCTTTATGAAGGTTAATAAATGGAGCCGAATGGGTGTTACCTAGCTTTGTCCACGTGCAGTGCTCGTGCCTGTGATCCTCCTCTCCCCCCTCCCCTCTCTTTCTAAGAGCCTGGCCGCGTCATGAAAGGGGCGGGGCTAAATCGCGGTGAGCCCCGTCCCCTTTCATGACGCGATTTAGCCCCGCCCCTTTCATGACACGGCCAGGCTCTTAGAAAGTGAGAGGGGAGGGGGAGAGGAAGCTGACAAGCACGAACACTGCATGTGGACAAAGCTAGGTAACACCCATCCGTCTCAATTTATTAAACTTCATAAAGCTATATCTTAGCTTCTACTAAACAGTTTTTTTTAGCAAAAACGATTGCCCCAAATGTGTGTGCTGGGTGTAGGGACACATATTAACAGTCCGGGGGGGTCATTTGGGGTGGTTGGTTCCCTTTAAATACTTATAAGTCAGTGGTCACATTGTGTTTCTCTGAGGTTCTTTGAATTCCTTGTCTTTCACCACTTCCTTAATGAAAAATATTACTTTCTGTTACTGTGTGCCTCTATTATAGGATAGATACTATGAAATACCCTACTATCCGGATAATTCCACCTCTAATTTGAAACTAAATGAGATCTCAGCCATAATAATTAATGACACTCACAGCAACCTATAGACAACCTACAGAGTGTAGCCTCCATAGTTTCAGCTTTTTTTTTTAGTTTTCTATGTTTTTTGTTTTTTTTTGGAAAGTGCAAAACAGTATAATAACAAAAAAAAGTCAATATATGTGGATAGCAATGTCTGGCCTAACCACAGGTCTTCCTACCCAAACTTAGAGCTTCATAGACACTTTATATGCTTTGTGTTTGGGTCACTGCTCAGACCATATGTGGAAATAGGTTTGTGTAAACCCGGCCTTATAATAGATAACTTTTACAACAGTCATAAGTACACTATATTCCACAAGAGCTAAGCCCTCTGCTTTTAATGCATTATTATTAGTGATGGGCGAGTAGTGAAATATTCGTAATCGCTAGACTCGTAACGAGCTTTTTGTAATTATTGTGTGTTTGTTCCAAATAGCGAGTCTAATGTTAGTCAGTTAGTGATTGCCTTCGCCCACACACATTCAGCCATAAAACGAGTATTTCCAGGACAGGGCATTTTCAATGCATGAAACACCAAGCTGTGCCCCCCACAGAGAGCGTAACATTAAATGTGCTCTCACTGGGGGGCCGACTCCCTTTGTGTACTGAAGAGAGTCGGCAATAGATCGATAACGATCGACACATCACTCACAAGCACCAGCGATACTCGCCGATTATCGCAAATACTGTACTATCTTCAAGTAGCGAATAGTAACGATTACACTCGCTGATCACTCATTTATTATATCTTAAGTTACAGTATTCATTTACAATAGTTGTAAGGACCTGACAGAATGCAAATAGCATTATACATTTAACACAGTTTGCTAATGATCTTATTTGCCAATATCGATTTTTGGTATCACATTCTTGCCCTGTATGTGATCCAGTATTTGTGGAATTATGAAAATCAAAGGATCAATAGATGTATTATTGAAATGCAAATGATAAAAAAAGAGAAAATCAAGTCATCTGAATTTATTCAATATCAGGTATGAGTGACACGCATACAAATATCTGCACTTACAAGCCTTGGCATGTTATCAGTTAGGTTAATAGTTGTCAGAGGAGTTGTTCTGCCACTCTGACTGCACTTGGGCACAGAGATCATTAATATCTCTAACTTGTATACAATGATAATCAGAGATTGATCTGGAGACCACATGGACAACACCATTAAAAAGGCCTTCATAAGAGAATGTCACCATAACAGTAATCTTACTCTCAGGAGTATGGTGTGGGATTGTGTAATATCCATTAGCCAGACCCTCTCATTCCAGGTACACTAGCAGCTCAGCATTTCATTGATTTGGTTGTTGAACTAATTGTAGGGCCATTTCTCTAATGTGTCCCAGATGTTGATTTTCAATACAACAATGCCAGGAAGCGTGTTGCTGGTGCTACTGTGAACAAACTGTTTGGCATAAATATGCTGCCATGGCCTTCAGCGTCTCTGGATTTATGTCCCATTGTGCACATCTGGGATGTTATCAGACAGTAATTGCAAAAGAAGCTGCCAGCAGTGATTTTGATTATCTGTGTGTCCAAATGCAGCAGCATTGGAGGTCATTCCTCACATGCATGGTGCTCATAGTTAAGGCACCCATGCTGAATAAATCAAAATGTTTTGAAAATATTGTTTCCATTATTTTATTACCGTATATTCATATTAGTACCATGTCTATCAATTCTGTTATTTTCATGATTCCACAACTTTTCCTTCTTGGTATTGTAATTTGAATTTTGAGAAGTTTATTTCTAAAATGGGGAGTTTATCGTTCACCAATATTGGTGCATATTATTAACTCCATTAGGTTTTTTTTTTAATTGTGCACCATTTACATTTTTCAGACTATCAACAAGTTTAATAAGATAAAAAAAACATACATTCGGTATATTATTATTTTATCACTTATGATAAATGTCCTATACACTGGTATAGGAATATTCAATTACAAATTGATTTGACGTTCCTTTTTAAATGTGATTACTAGATTATCAATAACATCCCAATAATACAGTGTCTAAGCTACGTGTTTTTTATGAGTTTGGAACTCGTTGTTGATGTTCTTATTTTATATTGATTATATAGAACAGATATGAAGTTACTTGAAAATATCTCAATATTTCATCCTTAAAACTAATAGTTGCCACATTCATGTATGTGTTTAATAGATGTTTTAAAGGGATCCTGTCACCTCCAAAACGCCTCCTAAGCTAGCAAAACATGTCCCTGCACCATCCTATCACTAATCTCACACTTCTTTTGTCTCCTAAAAGCATCCTGTGAAAGTGCATAAAAACGTTCTAATACTTACTCATTAGTGATTATAATTAGCAGTGACTATATTCTTTAGTCACCAGGGCGGGCTGTTTTGCAGCTCCAGGATCCACCCTGTCTCTGTGTGTTTGCTCTGCTTGTGCAGGCATTGCCCTTCCCCCTCTCTATCACTCACAGAATGCAAATCATTAGTCCTGCCTTCAGTTTCACAAGCAGCACAGACAGAGAGGGCTAGATCCTGGAGCTGCAAAACAACATCCCTCTGGTGACTAAAGAATATGGCCCCTGCTAATTATAATCCCTAATGAGTAAGTATTAAAACGTTTTTATGTACTTTCACAGGATGCTTTTAGGAGACAAAATGAGTGTGAGATTAGTGATGGGATGCTGCAGGAACATGTTTTGATAGCTTAGGAAGCATTCTGGAGGTGACAGGATCCCTTTAAATATAACAGATTTTTTTACTATATTAAATATATTGTGTTATAGTCACACGTTTACAATCAATATAAACTTCACAGTATTATGATTATCTGCTAAAGAACAAATTTAGTTTAATTAAAAAATTGTTAGAAAGCTGCTTAATGAAGTCATGCCTCTTTTCTTTTCGCAGTAGTGTCTGTTTTCTTTTAGTGATAAAAGGCTACGTTCAGACTGTGGATTGTAATGAGATGATAGGCATATCCTCTGTATTTTTGTTATTTCCTACCATTTGTATTCTAGTGATTTCTTTTTTATTATTATATTTTATATTACCTTATACATACAGCCGTGGCCAAACGTTTTCAGACTGACCCAAGGTTTGGGTTTCCCAAAGATTGTTGTTCTTAGGTAATTTGTGATGAAGCAACAAGATACAGTGGTACACCATCATTTATTCCATCATTTAGTCCAATGTTATATTTGTCAGCATACACAGGTTAAAGAATCACTTTAATTGGGTTTTTCATTTATTAAGTGTGTGTAAATATGCATGTAGTGTAGGCAGGTTAATATACTCACCAACCGCTACTCTCACCGGTGTTCATCGCTGTACTTCCTCTTTTCTGAGTGACGTCACCGCAATTGTGACTAGCTGGCTTACTTTATGCTCTTTTTGTGAACCGGAATTCTCTTTTACAACATAAGTCTATGTAGCCTCTTTGTGACCTCCATTTACATTATAAGGGTCCGTTCACAGTTGCACTATTGATCCACTAATTGCAGATCCGCTATTGCAGTGGAATGACGTAAAATTTATTGATGTTACCTGTCACAGCCAAGTCAATGCATTTCACTATTTTGCATTCAGACACTGCGCTTTTTACGGATTCGCTTTTGGGCTGAAAAGTGGGTCCGTAAAAAAAAGTCACATGTTATTGGGCGTGTTTTCGCTGTAATATTTCCTCACCTCGCCGTACTCCCACTCTGATCTCTCCTCTTCCCAATTCTGTAGGACCTTTGCAGAACCCAGGACTGTACCATGTGGCCGAGCAACATCTGCTGGTCACATGGTGCTGCAGGATCCTAGAGGCTGCGCTCGCTGTGGCCTCCGGGATGAGGAGACATCACCGGCGATCACCGAGGGTGCGCGACAAGGTGAGTAGGTGCAGGCTAATAGCGTAGAATGTGTTCTGTGAGGATCCATTCTTGGTGCAGATTTTGCACCAAAAGTGGATGCTCACAAAACGCAGCAATATCCTGAGTGTGAACACTGCCTTATAGTCACTTTCAAGGCACTCCGCTCTCTGTTTACAATGTAATCTAGAGTCTCTACAGAAGAGTGACTTCACTCAGAAGACTAAAAGAATGGCGCAGGACACCAGAGAGAGCAGCAGTAGGTGAGTATATTAACACATGCACACTACATTAAGTATTTATATACACACTAAATTAATTAAAAACGTATTGGGAGTTTCTTTAACTTCTTAATGACCCATGATGTACCTATACATCATAACTCGTGTCGCTGCAATTAATGTGAGCTCACACGCTGAGTCTGCATCTTTCCCTGCAGATATTGGTTGATCTGATCTGAGCCCTAAGGGTAGGATCACATTTGCGTTATGACCCTAGCGTAGTGCATCCGTGAGAAACTTAGAGCCAGGCAGGCATAGCGCATAGCGTTAACGGCAGGTAGTGTGTATTTGCATGTGTGTATATGCATGTTTGTGTGTCTGTGTGTGTATGTGCTTGCTTGTGCGTGTGTATATGCATATGTGCATATCTGCATGTGTGTGTGGGGACATTATACTGTGTATTTGTGGGGACATTGTACTGTGTGAGTATGTATATATGCGTATATGTGTGTGCATGTGTATATACGTGTTTGTGTGTATGTGCGTGTTTATGTATGTGCATGTGTGTGTATGCATATGTGTGTGTATGTGCATGCTTGCATGTGTATGTGTGTATCTGTGTATGTGTGTGTCGTGACATACTGTGTGTGTATATGTGGGGTTATTATACTATGTGTGTATGCATATGTATATCTACATGAATGTGTTTATATGCATGTGTGTGTACATTTATGTATATGTATGTCTATGTATGTACAGTGTTGGCCAAAAGTATTGACACCCCTGCAATTCTGTCAGATAATACTCAGTTTCTTCCTGAAAATGATTGCAATCACAAATTTGGTATTATTATCTTCATTTAATTTGTCTTCAATGAAAAAACACAAAAGAGAAAAGAGCAAAAAGCAAAACATTGATCATTTCACACAAAACTCCAAAAATGGGCCAGACAAAAGTATTGGCACCCTCAGCCTAATACTTGGTTGCACAACCTTTAGCCAAAATAACTGCGATCAACAGCTTCCGGTAACCATCAATGAGTTTCTTACAATGCTCTGCTGGAATTTTAGACCATTCTTCTTTGGCAAACGTCTCCAGGTCCCTGATATTTGAAGGGTGCCTTCTCCAAACTGCCATTTTTAGATCTCTCCACAGGTGTTCTATGGGATTCAGGTCTGGACTCATTGCTGGCCACCTTAGAAGTCTCCAGTGCTTTCTCTCAAACCATTTTCTAGTGCTTTTTGAAGTGTGTTTTGGGTCATTGTCCTGCTGGAAGACCCATGACCTCTGAGGGAGACCCAGCTTTCTCACACTGGACCCTACATTATGCTGCAAAATTTGTTTGCAGTCTTCAGACTTCATAATGCCATGCACACGGTCAAGCAGTCCAGTGCCAGAGGCAACAAAGCAACCCCAAAACCTCAGGGAACCTCCGCCATGTTTGACTGTAGGGACCGTGTTCTTTTCTTTGAATGCTTTTTTTTTTTTCTCCTGTAAACTCTATGTTGATGCCTTTGCCCAAAAAGAGAGAACATTCTTCCAAAACGTTTTAGGCTTTCTCAGGTAAGTTTTGGCAAACTCCAGCCTGGCTTTTTTTATGTCTCGGGGTAAGAAGTGGGGTCTTCCTGGGTCTCCTACCACACAGTCCCTTTTCATTCAGACACCGACGGATAATACGGATTGACACTGTTGTACCCTCAGACTGCAGGGCAGCTTAAACTTGTTTGGATGTTAGTCGAGGTTCTTCATCCACCATCCGCACAATCTTGCGTTGAAATCTCTTGTCAATTTTTCTTTTCTGTCCACATCTAGGGAGGTTAGCCACAGTGCCATGGGCTTTAAACTTCTTGATGACACTGTGCACGGTAGACACAGGAACATTCAGGTCTTTGGAGATGGACTTGTAGCCTTGAGATTGCTCATGCTTCCTCACAATTTGGTTTCTCAAGTCCTCAGACAGTTCTTTGGTCTTCTTTCTTTTCTCCATGCTCAATGTGGTACACACAAGGACACAGGACAGAGGTTGAGTCAACTTTAATCCATGTCAACTGGCTGCAAGTGTGATTTAGTTATTGCCAACACCTGTTAGGTGCCACAGGTAAGTTACAGGTGCTGTTAATTACACAAATTAGAGAAGCATCACATGATTTTTCTAACAGTGCCAATACTTTTGTCCACCCCCTTTTTTATGTTTGGTGTGGAACTATATCCAATTTGGCTTTAGGACAATTCTTTTTGTGTTTTTTTCATTGAAGACAAATTAAATGAAGATAATAATACCAAAGAATTTGTGATTGTAATCATTTTAGGAAGAAACTGAGTATTATCTGACAGAATTGCAGGGGTGTCAATACTTTTGGCTAACACTGTATGTGGTGTGTAAGCGTAGTGACACACTGCCTGCAGCCACCTCTGTCCAGCCACAGCTGGCAGAAACGTCTATGACTCACAGCCTGTGATGAATGAGATGGGTTGCAGCGCCCTCTGTTGCCATCTGCACCCCATCGCCAGCACAAGCCTGAAGCCGCGGACTTTCCTGGCGGCTGTGGCTGGGCGCCAGTGGGGGGTCTGGTGAGCGATGTCCGGCGGGGATCTCTGGCGGGGGAAGTCTCTGTCGGGGGTTGCCGGTAGGGAACCCTGGTGAGGGGTATGGCAGGGGGTCCTGGCGGTGGGTCCAGTGGTGTCCCGTTGGTGGTACCATACAAGGGGCTGGTGCCACCAGTGGGTGCTATATCGGAACATCCATCACTTGGGTGTTCCAATATGGCTGTCGGTGTTCTTCCGGTCGGCGCGGTCACTTATGGGATTCATAGACATTCAGACAGAAGTGGAGGACAGACAGTTTAAGGTAAGTATATATTAGATGGAAGGCTGTGTGGGGTGCATTATAATATTTGGAGGGCTCTAATTACGCCATTATAATATTTGGAGGGATATGAGGGAAGCTTTAAACTTTCTGGAGGTCAATTTTATTGCCAGTAAACTGTAAGCAAGCAAATATAAAGTGTGAAGGATTTGTTAGGTTCCATCAAACTGTGTGTAGGGCTGTGTCGGGGCCATTATAATGCCTGTAGGACAGTTGGGACCCTTAATACAGTGTGGAGTAGTGAGGAGGCCATTATACTGTATGTAGGTCCATTATACTACACGGAGGACTGTATGGGGGGTCACAGTTGGGGATTATACTGTGTTAGAGGCACCATACTTTGCTATTGTAGTTGATGGAGGATACAGTAGGGTCATCAAACTGTGTGTGTGGAGGGTACTGTGCAGGAATTCACTGTGGGGGTATGACACAGTGTATGTGGGGCACTTTTTCAGCATCATACTTAATGGGTGCAATGAAAGGGGAGTCTAGTGGCTAAAATAGGAGAATTACTTTGAAGGTACTGAAAAGTTGGGACATGTGCTGATATGTGACACAGCAGAACATTTTTTTCTCCTTTGGGGGTACTAATTAGAATTTAAGCGATGGGACGCCATGAATTCTACGTATGCTCCTGTTCACACACATTAGTGCCATCACAGGCTGCAGTTCTTTACAAGTTGCAAGGCCAGCACATGGATCATCATGACACTCCTTCTTTCCAGATGGGTAAATATTTTTCTGCATTAGAAATTTTATACTAATATAAAAACATTCCTTTAAAATCACATATTGAATCAGTCACCAGGTCACCCGCACAATTCTGAGTTTCACCCCTTGGTTTCATTGTCGTGCATTTAATACCTCCTAGGGCACAAGCAGTAAGAATTGTGACCACACATTACATCACGGTGCTAGAGGCACATTCAGTACTTATATAAATGTGTGATATATCTTCATCAGGATCAGACTAAGTATACAATAAGAAGAATAATCAAATCTGTTCAACTTTGTAAGAAGTCAAACAATGACAATAAACAGCAGTGATGCCCCAAGGCTTTTACGTAGCTGAACCACTAACCATGAGAAGATGAAGCTAATTGTTTATTTAAGATAACTATAACTGTATTTTTTCCCTTTCAGAAAGTGCATGGCACACATCTCTACAATTTTTTAGCGTGATATATTTTTTAAATCCTCCTTAAATGAATGATAGCTGTTACAGTAGCTTAAGTGGTGGGTTACATGTCCTATACACAGTATATGAAAGTCAGCTGAACTTGACAAGGCATGATCAACCAGCCATCTAATGTATATGAGGGTTACTGACTCACCCACAACAGCAGATGAGTAAAGAAGGGTTGGGAAGGTTGAATTTTCTTGATACTGTGGGAGGTGAGCTGACAACAGGGTGGTCAAAGGCTTATTTTCTGGTCATCATAATGGGAGACCCAGACAATGGGGTTTAGGGCACTGCCCTCCGGAGGTCACACTAGGTACTACAAGTTTGTAGACACCGCCTCCTCCGCTTATAAACCCCTACCGCAGGGAACATCCTCAGTTTTAAACTTAGTGTGCTCGGAGGATCACGCTTTGCTTGCACTTCACTGCACTCTCACTACTTACGTGATGGCGTCTGAAGACAAGGTAATATGGTCCTAGTCGGGACCTGCGACAGCCTCCCCGCTCACCCTTTGTGGCACACGCTGGTGGAGGTACCGGAGGGCCTAGTGCCTGGACACTCTGTGTTCTCCCGGTACGCTGTTGCGCTCCTTTCCATCCCTCTCTGGGGGGCTCTGGAGAGTGGGAGATGGGAGCCTTGCACAGCTCCGCTCCGTCCGAGGCCTCCCTAAATGGTGCTTACAGACCGGACTGGAGCCAGCCCAGTCCGAGGCCTCCCTAAATGGTGCTTACACTCCGGACTGGGCTGAACCCCGTCCGAGGCCTCCCTAAATGGTGCTTACAGACCGGACCGGCACTGAGGCACTCTGTGTCTCCTGTGTGCCTGGGGGTAGTGTCTGGCACTTTATGTGTCCTGACACTCAGACCGCGCGTTACCCTCGGGTCCGCGGATCTGGCGGTGTACCCTGTGCTGGGGTCACCCTGGCTGACCGCCCTGTGTGTCACAGGGGCTGAGGCCGTAGACTGTGCATGATTGTATGTGATGACAGTCTGGGTATGTGTGCATGATGATTTCGCACTGTTTTCCCGCGCTGCGGGCTCCAGCACCTCCATTACAGAGGCTGCTTGGAGGAGGAGAGGCAGCCCTTACGGTGACGTCACCGGGGGGCGTGTGCGTGTGCTTCCCGCGTGTTCCCGGCGCCGCCCACGTCTGTGCTGGCGGCGGCCATCTTCTCTCTCACTTCCCGGCTGGGATCTACGGCAGCACGTGTCTGCACTTCAGAGGGAGACCGGAACTCGCGGAGGTCACACACACACACCGCTTCCTCCCACCGCGTTACTGCGGTCGGTAAGCCACCGGGATTCCCGGTTTGTTTTGTCTATTGGCCTTGGCCTCAACCCCTACTGTGGATATGTCCTCAGTTAAGAAGCATGCTGCTAAGGCGGCGGATAACACCATTACCTGTGCTACCTGCAAGGGAACTTTGGTGGAGGGGTCCTGCAATAACTGCGGACGCCCAGAAGCCCGGGCTGGCTCAGCTGAGGCAGCAGCAGCTCCGGTGCTATACCCTGAGATTCAGGTAATCCAAGGGCCATGGGAAACGCAGAATAGGATCAATGAATCCCTGCTGTCCCAGATGTCCTCCATGTCGCAGTCACTGGAGGCACTGCAGAGGAGACTGGAAAACCCAGCTACTCTTTCCAGTTACCCCCGGGTGTCTCCCTCTTCTGCTGTGAGACCCCCTAAGCGGGCTCGTCGTGAGGATTCACCCGAGCTCCAGGCTCTCTCTGAGGAGGAGCGTTCCTCTGATGGTGAGGAAGATGATGGGGGTTCAAACTTCGGGTCTGTGTCTGTGTCTGAACCTCCAGACGGGGTGGAGGATCTGGTGTCCTCCATCAATGAGACCTTGCGTCTCGTGACTCCCCCTGAAGAGGTTGTCGTGCACCCGAAGGAGGTCTATCAATGGCTGCGGCCAGAGGCTAGACCAAGTGGATCCTTCATGGACCACACTAATTTTGGAAGGGTGGTTAGAGCACCCAGGTTACATCCTGGGCGGCGCTATGTCCGCAAACCTAAGGACAATCGCTTCCCCTTCCCCCAGGAGGTGCTTCAGGAATGGTCGCAGTCTCCAAAGGTGGACGCTTCCATGACTAGAATTGCTGCACGCTCCCTTTTCTCTGCCTCTGATAGCTCCTCGCTGAAGGATGCTACTGATAGACAGGTCGAGCAACTCGCCAAGTCTTCCTATGAGGCTGTGGGGTCTTCATTTGCCCCTAATTTTGCCACGGTCTGGACCTTACAAGCGATTACTACCTGCTTGGATGGTATCACTGACCTGGCAAGGTCCAGTCCGGAGGTCCTGGCACTCACTGAGAGAGCAAGGGCCTATGCGGACTACGCCAGGACGGCGTCTCTGGAAACTGCCACTCGCTCAGCTGTGGCTTCGGCCAATGCGATAGCGATCCGCAGGTTGTTGTGGCTGCGTCTTTGGGACTCAGATGCCACATCTAAGAAGATTCTGCAGAATCTTCCGTTCTCTGGTGACAGACTCTTTGGCACAGAGCTGGACAAGCTGATCAAGGATTCTGCTGAGTCTAAGATACCGCAGAATAAGCCTAAGCCACGGTATACCGTTAAGAGGAACCCAAAGCAGTGGTCCTTTCGGTCCGGCTCACAGTCATCAGCACCGTCCGCTCGCACGGACCGAGGGGGCAAGCCCGCTTCTCAGTGGCGCTCCAAGAGTCGTCCAAAGAAGCCGGCGGGGGCAGCAACTACCACCCCCAAACCCGCCTCTACATGACTCACTCTTTCATCCTGCCTCCCCACAGGTGGGGGGCCGCTTGTCTCGCTTTCAGGACAAGTGGCTACTTCACGTTCAAGATCAGTGGGTTCGAGACGTAGTCTCGCGAGGTTACAGGATAGAGCTGACGTCAAAACCATTATCCCGATTCCATCGGTCTGTTCCATCCCCAGAAAAGACTCAGGCTTTTCTCCGGGTGTTGGAGGGACTCCGCAGAGACGGAGTAGTGGTCCCAGTGCCCACGGCAGAGAGGTTCAGGGGTTTTTACTCCAACCTCTTTATTGTCCCAAAGAAGGACGGCTCCTTTCGACCGGTCCTAGACCTAAAATTGTTCAACCGTTACGTGTTGGTGCGGAAGTTCCGCATGGAATCCCTACGTTCCGTTATCGCGGCTCTGTCGCAGGGGGACTTCCTAGCGTCCATCGATATCAGGGACGCTTACCTTCACGTGCCCATTGCGCCGGCTCATCAACGCTGGTTACGATTCGCAGTGGGGGACGAACATCTCCAATTTGTGGCCCTACCCTTCGGGTTGGCCTCTGCACCAAGGGTGTTCACGAAGGTGATGGCATCTATGATGGCTCTCCTGCATGTGCAGGGTCACGCCGTCATACCCTATCTGGACGACCTATTGGTCAGGGCGCCATCGGAAGACCTTTGTCGGGTGAGCCTGGAAGCGACCATGAGGTCTCTGGAACAGTTCGGGTGGCTTCTCAATACTCAGAAGTCGACCCTGGTTCCGACCCAGTCATTGACATATCTGGGCATGGATTTCCACACGGACTCAGCCCTGGTGTCTCTACCTCAGGCCAAACAGCTGGCGATCCACTCAGGAGTACAGCACGTTCTCCTGTCACCTCACTCATCCCTTCGGGAATTGATGAGACTGGTGGGACGCATGGTAGCGGCAATAGAGGCGGTGCCATTTGCACAGTTTCGTCTCCGTCCTCTCCAGCTGGAGATTCTTCCCCGGTGGGACAAGAGAGCGATCTCTCTGAATCGGTTGGTGGCACTATCGCAACCGACCAGGGACTCCCTGCAGTGGTGGCTACAGCCACGTCACTTGTCACGGGGAAGATCCTTCCTCAAACCTTCTTGGTTAGTGGTGACCACCGACGCCAGTCTGAAGGGCTGGGGCGCGGTGTTCTTACACCACAGGGCTCAAGGCCTCTGGACTCAGGCGGAGTCGACGTTGCAGATCAACGTCCTGGAGATCAAGGCGGTCTATCTGGCGCTCCTGGCGTTTCAGAAATTCCTGGCAGGACGACCCATTCGGGTACAGTCCGACAATGCGACGGCCGTCGCCTACATAAATCATCAGGGAGGGACCAGAAGCGCTCAGGCCCTCGCCGAAGTCCACCGCATCCTATCGTGGGTGGAGGAACACGACTGCTTGATCTCCGCAGTTCACATCCCAGGGGTCGAGAACTGGGAGGCCGACTACCTGAGCCGGCAGGGGATGGACGCCGGAGAGTGGTCCCTGCATCCAGACGTCTTCCGGGACATCTGCAGCAGATGGGGCACTCCGGACGTGGATCTGATGGCCTCAAGGCTGAATCATCAGGTGCCCCAGTACGTGGCGAGATCGTGGGATCCTCAGTCCCTGGGGGCGGATGCTCTGATACTGAGTTGGTCCAGCTTCCAACTGCCGTATGTGTTCCCTCCTCTGGCTCTGATTCCCAGGGTCCTGTGGAAGATCAGGTCGGAGTGCAGGATAGCCATTCTAGTGGCTCCAGATTGGCCCAGGAGGTCCTGGTATCCGGACCTGTGGCAACTGTCAGGCGGACACAGGTGGGCTCTTCCAGAACGCGCAGATTTACTCGCACAAGGCCCATTCTTCCACCTCAATTCCAGGGCCCTCAGATTGACTGCATGGCTCTTGAGGCCTGGCTCCTGACATCTAGGGGTTTCTCCCCTACAGTGGTGGCCACTATGAATCGGGCTAGGAAGCCTGTTTCCAGGAAGATGTACCACCGGACGTGGAAGATCTTTTTTGCCTGGTGTGCCTCTGGTGGACGGTCTCCTTGGCCCTTGTCCATCCCGACGTTGTTGGCTTTCTTACAGTCGGGTTTGGAGTTGGGATTATCCCTTGGCTCTTTGAAATGTCAAGTATCAGCACTTTCGGTGCTGTTTGACAGGCGATTGGCGCTCCTCCCGAAGGTGCGTCAATTTCTGCAGGGGGTGTCGCGGATGGTTCCGCCCTACAAGAGACCTCTGGACCCTTGGGACCTTAACATGGTCCTGGCGGCATTACAGAAACCGCCGTTTGAGCCGTTGAGAGATGTTTCTCTATCTCGTCTGTCCCAGAAAGTGGCCTTTCTGGTGGCGATTACGTCTCTAAGGAGGGTCTCAGAATTGGCTGCACTATCGTGCAAGTCACCTTTTCTGGTGGTTCACCAAGACAAGGTGGTGTTGCGCCCACGGCCAGAATTCTTGCCGAAGGTGGTTTCAACTTTTCACCTGAACCAGGAGATTGTTCTCCCATCATTTTGCCCCGCTCCCGTTCATCAGGTGGAGCGCGACCTCCATACTCTGGATCTCGTGAGAGCTGTACGCATTTATGTGTCCAGGACCGCCTCCTTCCGGAGTTCGGATTCCTTATTTGTTCTTACGACAGGTCGCTGTAAGGGGTCCGCGGCTTCGAAGTCAACCTTGGCCAGATGGATTAAGGCTTCCATTCAAGAGGCTTACCGGTCCTCTGGTTTGCCTCTCCCGGTGGGATTGAAGGCTCACTCTACCAGGGCTGTAGGTGCCTCTTGGGCCTTGCGACATCGAGCGTCTGCTCTACAGGTGTGTCAGGCGGCCACTTGGTCCAGCCTGCACACTTTCTCTAAGCACTATATGGTGCATGCCCATGCCTCTGCGGATGCGAGTCTGGGCAGGCGGGTTCTCCAGGCGGCGGTTGCCCACCTTTGAAGGGAACCATGTGTTATCCGTCTTGTTGAGGAACTCTTCCCGCCCTGGGGTATTGCTTTAGGACATCCCCATTGTCTGGGTCTCCCATTATGATGACCAGAAAAAAGAGAATTTTGTTTACGTACCGTAAATTCTTTTTTCTTTAATCATCAATGGGAGACCCAGCACCCACCCAGTTGTTCCTTTGCATGTTTTGCATTTGTTCTGCTCTCTGTTGAGACAGTGTTTGCCGTGTTGTTGAACCGTCCGTGCACGGCATTCTTCCCGATGTTTCGGGTGTGGTTTATTTTCTCCTCGCAGCTTATGGACCAAACTGAGGATGTTCCCTGCGGTAGGGGTTTATAAGCGGAGGAGGCGGTGTCTACAAACTTGTAGTACCTAGTGTGACCTCCGGAGGGCAGTGCCCTAAACCCCATTGTCTGGGTCTCCCATTGATGATTAAAGAAAAAAGAATTTACGGTACGTAAACAAAATTCTCTTTATTCCCACCACATTTTAGGTTATGTTCACTTCATGTTTTAACGACGTGTAGGGCAGGGAAGCGGGTAGTCGAAGTTTGCACTGCCGATTAGAATTAATCCAATCAAATAGGTCCAGAAGATCTTCGGTCAAACAGATATTATTGTATCAATAAGCTGCCCACTCCTTCAGTATATGAAATCTCTTACAGAGTTGTATTTTATCGGCCTCTAAATAGCAGACCGGATGTATGATGTATACAGGTGTGAAAAAACTGTGAAACGTGAAAAAAAGTCAGATGTGGAAAAAAATATATATATATACATTGCATAAAACAGTGTGAATGAGAATAAAAACCAACAGAAAACAATAAAACACTTTCCAGCATGTAACCACATAAATATATAAAAGGAATAATCATATAACCTGTGAAAGATGGAAAATTCTGAACAAAAGCTTGAGAACCTACAGTGTTGGCCAAAAGTATTGACACCCCTGCAATTCTGTCAGATAATACTCAGTTGCTTCCTGAAAATGATTGCAATCACAAATTCTTTGGTATTATTATCTTCATTTAATTTGTCTTCAATGAAAAAAAACAAAAGAGAATGAAGCAAAAAGCAAAACATTGATCATTTCACACAAAACACCAAAAATGGGCCGCACAAAAGTATTGGCACCCTCAGCCTAATACTTGGTTGCACAACCTTTAGCCAAAATAACAGCGATCAACCACTTCCGGTAACCATCAATGAGTTTCTTACAATGCTCTGCTGAAATTTTAGACCATTCTTCTTTGGCAAACTGCTCCAGGTCCCTGGTATTTGAAGGGTGCCTTCTCCAAACTGCCATTTTTAGATCTCTCCACAGGTGTTCTATGGGATTCAGGTCTGGACTCATTGCTGGCCCCCTTAGAAGTCTCCAGTGCTTTCTCTCAAATAATTTTCTAGTGCTTTTTGAAGTGTGTTTTGGGTCATTGTCCTGCTGGAAGACCCATGACCTCTGAGGGAGACCAGCTTTCTCACACTGGGCCCTACATTATGCTGCAAAATTTGTTGGAAGTCTTCAGACTTCATAATGCCATGCACATGGTCAAGCAGTCCAGTGCTAGAGGCAGCAAAGCAACCCCAAAACATCAGGGAACCTCCGCCACGTTTGACTGTAGGGACGTGCTCTTTTCTTTGAATGCCTCTTTTTTTCTCCTGTAAACTCTATGTTGATGCCTTTGCCCAAAAAGCTCTACTTTTGTCTCATCTGTCCAGAGAACATTCTTCCAAAACGTTTTAGACTTTCTCAGGTAAGTTTTGGCAAACTCCAGCCTGGCTTTTTTAGGTCTCGGGGTAAGAAGTTGGGTCTTCCTGGGTCTGCTACCATACAGTCCCTTTTCATTCAGGCGCCGACGGATAGTGCGGGTTGACACTAGGGATGGGCGAATCTACTCGTTACTACTCGGTACTCGCCGAGTAGTAAGGGATTCGCCCGACTCGTTACTCTGCGAGTAATCGCAGGGATTACTCACACAGTAACGAGTCGTCCCCCCCCGGTCCTAAATTAGGACTGGGCTGGGGGGAGCGGGCGGGGAGCGAAGGAAAGGAGGGGAGAGAAATGCTCCTTACCTCTCTTCCGGCTGTCTGCTCTGTGCTGGGCACCGGGTCCTGTGGGCTGCTGCAGCGCTGTGGTCCTAGAGCCGGCCTGCTCTCCCTGTGTACAGACATACATGTCTGTGCACAGAGATGTAGCACTGCTGAGATTGTTCTCAAGCCTGCTATCCCTGTGTACAGACATGTATATCTATGCAGAGTGATGTAGCAGAGTGGACATCGTGTTTTGGACTACGTCGGACGTAAGAGGATTTTTTTAATTTTTTAATTAAAGATGGAGTCCCTAATGGCTTTTTCTTTATTTCTAATAAAAAAATGTTTCTCTTTGTTGTGTTTTTATAAAACAATTTAATAGAAATTCATGGCGGTCATGTCTAATATTGGCGTGACCGCCATAAATTTCGGGCTTGGGGCCAGCTGATAATAAAAAGCTGGCCCTAACCCGTTTATTACCCAGCGAGCCACCGCACCAGGGCCACTGGAAGAGCGGGGTTCAGCGCCAGAGGATGGCGCTTCAATGAACGCGCCATCTTCTGGGGCGGCTGCGGGCTGCAATTCGCAGCGGGTGGTGCCCAGAAAGCTTGGGCCTCCCTGCGCTGTGGATTCCAGCCCCCAGCTGCTTAGCTGTACCTGGCTAGACATAGAAATTGTGCGGAGCCCCACGCATTTTTTTTAAAAAATGATTTAATGAAATTCATGAAATAATAAAAAAAAGGGCTCCCCTATATTCTTGTGTCCGGCCAGGTACAAATAGGCACCTGGGGGTTGGGGGCAGCCCGTTACTGCCTGCTGGATCCAGCTGGTTACAAAAATACGAAGAAGCCCACGTTAAATTTTTCTGAAAAATCCATAAAACAATATAAATAAAAGGGACTGCATCTTTATTAACCCCTCCACAATGTTCGAGGGGTTAGTAAAGATGCAATCCTTTTTTAGGATTGTTTTATTGATTTTAAAAAAAAATGACGTGAGCTTCGCCGTATTTTTGTAACCAGCTGGATCCAGCAGGCAGCGACGGGCTCCCCCCAACCCCCAGGTGCCTATTTGTACCTGGCCAGACACAAGAATACAGGTGAGCCCCCTTTTTTTTATTATTTCATGATATGGATGTCATTCTTTTACATAGGTTCAAGTCCTCAAGCTTTTGCTCAGAAGTTTCCATTTTTAACAATTTTATATGAGTACCCGTATATACTCGTGTATAAGCCGACCCGTGTATAAGCCGACCCCCTACTTTTGCCCCCAAAACCTGGGAAAACCTATTGACTCGTGTATAAGCCGAGGGTGGACCCCAGCACAGGTATACAGCCCCCAGCAGTGTGGTATACAGCAGCCCCAGAGGTATATACAGCAGCCCCAGTGGTAGTATACAGCAGCAGCCCCAGTGGTATATACAGCAGCAGCCCCAGTGGTTAGTATACAGCAGCCCCAGAGGTGTATACAGCAGCCCCAGTGGTAGTATACAGCAGCAGCCCAGTGGTATATACAGCAGCAGCCCCAGTGGTTAGTTTACAGCAGCCCCAGAGGTGTATACAGCAGCCCCAGTGGTAGTATACAGCAGCAGCCCCAGTGGTATATACAGCAGCAGCTCCAGTGGTTAGTATACAGCAGCCCCAGAAGTATATACAGCAGCCCCAGTGATAGTATCCAGCAGCCCCAGTGGTGTATACAGCAGCCCCAGAGGTAGTATACAGCAGCCCCAGAGGTATATATAGCCCCAGTGGTAGTATACAGCAGCCCCAGTGGTAGTATACAGCAGCCCCAGAGGTAGTATACAGTAGCCCCAGAGGTATATACAGCCCCAGAGGTATATACAGCAGCCCTTAGGTAGTATACAGCAGCCCTAGTGGTGTATACAGCAGCCCCAGAGGTAGTATACAGCAGCCCCAGGGGTGTATACAGCAGCAGCCCCAGGGGTATATACAGCACCAGCCCCAGGGGTGTATACAGCAGCAGCCCCAGAGGTATACAGGCCCCCCCATCAAGATCCAGGGCCCCCCCTCCTTGCTCGGCAAACCTGTAAAGTAAAATCATACTTATCACTGTCCTGTCGCGCCGTCACGATCCCAGGCTTCATTCAGCGTCTTCCGGCTTCCTGTAGTCGCGGGTAGGGATGGGCGAATCTACTCGCTAGGACTCGTTACTCGGCGAGTAGTAAGGGACTCGCAGGACTCGGTACTCTGCGAGTTTCCCAGTGATTACTCGCACGAGTCCAATGCAAATCAATATCAATCCTAGTTTTGTCAGAAACGCTGACAACACTAGGATTGCCATTGTTTGCATTAGACTCGGCTACTGTGCCAGTGATAGCAGGGAAACTCGCAGATAACTGCTGTTACATTGCGAGCGGAGTCCAGCTGTCTTCTCTGTGCAGCTCCAGGGTCCTAGAACCTGCCTGCTCACAGACATGATGTAGCAGTGCTGAGATTGTTCTCAGTCTGCTCATTCCCTGTGCATAGACATCTATATTTATGCACAGGGGATGTAGCAGAGAGGACATCGCGTTTTGGACTACGTCAGACAGAAGAGGATTTTTTTAATTAAAGATGAAGTCCCTAATGGCTTTTTTTTTATTTCAAATAAAAAATTTTCTCTGTGTTGTGTTTTTTTAACCCTTTATTGGAGATTCTTAGTGGCTGGGTCAAACGTGGCCTGACATTAAGAATTTCGGGCTTAATACCAGCTTGTATAACAAAGCTGGTATTAACCCCTTTATTACCCAGCGTGCCACTGCCACCAGGGCCGCTGGAAGAGCGGGGTTCAGCGCCAGAGGATGGGGCTTCAATGAACGCGCCATCTTCTGGGGCGGCTGCGGGCTGCAATTTGCAGCGGGGGGTGCCCAGAAAGCTTGGGCATCCCTGCGCTGTGGATTCCAGCCCCCAGCTGCTTAGCTGTACCTGGCTAGACATAGAAATTGCGCGGAGCCCCACGCATTTTTTTTATTATTTAATGAATTTCAGAGTCAGAGTCTCAGAGTCGGAGTCTCAGAGTCGGAGTCGCCTCAGAGTCAGAGTCGCCTCAGAGTCGGAGTCGCCTTGGAGTCGGAGTCGCCTCGGAGTCGGAGTCGTCTCGGAGTCGGAGTCTCCTCAGAGTCGGAGTCGCCTCGGAGTCGGAGTCGCCTCGGAGTCGGAGTCGTCTCGGAGTCGGAGTCGTCTTGGAGTCGGAGTCGTCTCGGAGTCGTCTCGGAGTCGGAGTCGTCTCGGAGTCGAGTCGGAGTCGTCTCGGAGTCGGAGTCGTCTCGGAGTCGGAGTCGTGTCGGAGTTGTCTCGGAGTCGAGTCGGAGTCGGAGTCGTCTCGGAGTCGGAGTCGTGTCGGAGTCGTCTCGGAGTCGGAGTCGGAGTCGAGTCGGAGTCGGAGTCGTCTCGGAGTCGGAGTCGTGTCGGAGTCGTCTCGGAGTCGAGTCGGAGTCGGAGTCGTCTCGGAGTCGGAGTCGTCTCGGAGTCGGAGTCGAGTCGGAGTCGTAGTCGTCTCGGAGTCGAGTCGGAGTCGGAGTTGTCTCGGAGTCGGAGTCGTCTCGGAGTCGGAGTCAAAAAAATGCGTGGGGCTCCGCGCAATTTCTATGTCTAGCCAGGTACAGCTAAGCAGCTGGGGGCTGGAATCCGCAGCGCAGGGATGCCCAAGCTTTCTGGGCACCCCCCGCTGCAAATTGCAGCCCGCAGCCGCCCCAGAAGATGGCGCGTTCATTGAAGCGCCATCCTCTGGCGCTGAACCCCGCTCTTCCAGCGGCCCTGGTGGCGGTGGCACGCTGGGTAATAGAGGTTAGGGCCAGCTTTGTATTATCAGCTGGCCCTAAGCCCGAAATTTATGGCGGTCACGGCAATATTAGACATGACCGCCATGAATTTCTATTAAACTGTTTTAAAAAAAACACAACACAGAGAAATTTTTTTATTAGAAATAAAAAAAAAGCCATTAAAGACTCCATCTTTAATTTAAAAAATCCTCTTCCGTCCGACGCAGTCCAAAACGCGATGTCCTCTCTGCTCATCCCTGTGCATAGATATAGATGTATATGCACAGGGAATGAGCAGACTGAGAACAATCTCAGCTCTGCTACATCATCTCTGTGCACAGACATTCATGTCTGTACACAGGGAATGAGCAGACTGAGAACAATCTCAGCTCTGCTACATCAGGCAGCAGGCAGGCTCTAGGACCCTGGAGCCAGCACACAAAGAAGACAGGACTCTTATCTGTGCGAGTTTCCCAGCCAGCGATTACAGTTGCAAAGTAAACTAGTCCAATGCAAATAAATGACAAAACTAGGATTGCTTCAGGCTGAAGCTTCCGAGACACATCTGCGATTTGTAAATCTCACACTACTCGCTATTACTTGCTTCCCCATTCATTAACATTGGACTCGCTAGACTCGCAACGAGTAGCGAGTCCTGTGCTCGGACTCGCTAGAGTCAAGCGATTCCGAGTAATTTAGGATTCGCCCATCACTAGTCGCGGGCAATGACGTCATTGCCCGCGACCACAGGAAGCCGGAAGAAGACGGATGAAGCCCTGGATCGTGATGTCGGCAGCGGTGGGACGGCGCGACAGGACAGTGATAAGCATGATTTTACTTTACAGGTTTGCTGAGCAAGGAGGGGGGGCCCTGGATCTTGATGGGGGGCCTGTATACCTCCGGGGTTCTGTATACTCGCGTATAAGCCGAGGGGGGACTTTTCAGCCCAAATTTTGGGCTGAAAAACTCTGCTTATACGCGAGTATATACAGTATTCCATTTATATTTTATATGCTTAAATGCTGGAAAATGTTTTATTGTTTTTTGTTGGTTTTTAATCTCAATCACACTGTTTTATGCGATTTATATATGTTAAGGATAAGATTCTAAAATCTGCTGAAAAACATTTTGAAACCCTGATCTACAGTATATTATACCAAATATCTATACTTATATTTTGCTATAATTATGAAACCTTGATATACGGTATATACAGTATATGTTGTATTAGTTATCTATACCCACACTTTGATAGATATTATGAAAACCTTGATATACATGTTATAAGATATCGGCACTCGTGTGTTATCTCATATCCTGAGTGAATCAGTTGGAACCCGCTACATAAGTAAACAAAGGATGCAGCTTGGCACAGCCCGGAAGAGCACCCTGGCAAATGAGGAGAATACCTGAGAATGAACACATAAGCATATAAGACAGCACTAATTACGACTTTGTCTATGTGAAAGTTCAGAGATTACGTGATTGCTTGGATGCTTCAAAGCAATGCCTTTTACCACCCTCCTTTGTATTGTATAGACCTGGTATTAAGAAAAATAAAAACACTTGTGCGCTCTCTCTCTATCAAGAGAAGTTCTATATATCCGATTCTGTCTGATATCATTACTTCATGCATACACTGGATTAAGTTACTAATACAAAGCTGGCCCTAACCCCTTTATTACCCAGTGAGCCACAACACCAGGGCCCTGGAAGAGTTGGGTTCAGCGCCAGAAAATGGTGCTTCAATGAACGCGCCATTTTCTGGGGTGGCTGCGGGTTGCCATTCGCAGCAGGGGGTGCCCAGAAGGCTTGGGCCTCCCTGCGCTGCGGATTCCAGCCCCCAGCTGCCTAGCTGGACCTGGCCGGACATAGAAATCGCGCGGAGCCCCACGCATTTCTTTTTTTTTACTATTTCATGAAATTCATGAAATAATAAGGGCTTCCCAATATTACTGTGTCCAGGCAGGTCCAAATAGTCAGCTGGGGGTTGAGGGCAGCCCATTGCCGCCTGCTGTATCCGGCTGGCATACAAAAATACGCGAAGCCCACATCATGAATTGCATGAAATAATAAAAAAAAATATGTTGGGCTCCACGCTATTTCTATGTCCAGCCAGGTACAGCTAGGCAGCTGGGGGCTGGAATCCGCAGCGCAAGGAGGCCCATGCTTTCTGGGCACCCCCCGCTGCGAATGGCAGCCCGCAGCCGCCGCACAAAATGGCGCATTCATTGAAGCGCCATGTTCTGGCGCTGAACCCAACTCTTCCAGGGCCCTGGTGCCGTGGCTCACTGGGTAATAAAGGGGTTAGGGCCAGCTTTGTATATATCAGCTGGCCCTAAGACCAAAATTTGAAAAAAAAAACAAAATGACACTTAGAGACTCCGTCTTTATTTGAAAGAAATCCTCTTCCGTCCACCGTAGTCCCAAAATGCAATATTACAGCATAGATGATTGGGCAGGCTGAGAAATTAAAACAGTCAGGGTTCATCTCAGTCATAGCTCAGGCTATGACCTGAGGTGAACCCTGCTGTCAAAGCCAAAGTCTGCCGACTGCCGCCGGAGATTTACGACCGCCGGCAGAGCAGTGAATAAACCAGAAGTAAATGACTTCCGGTTTATTCACTGCTCTGCCGGCGGTCGGCAATCTCCAGCGGCCAGCAGGAGCAGTATGGCTCTGGGGGCTGGAATCCGCATCGCAGGGAGGCCCAATCCTTCTGGGCACCCGCCGCTGCGAATGGCAGCCCACAGCCGCCCCAGAAAATGGTGCGTTCATTGAAGCGCCATTTTCTGGCTCTGAACCCAACTCTTCCAGGGCCCTGGTGCAGTGGCTCACTGGGTAATGAAGGGGTTAGGTCCAGCTTTGTATTATCAGCTGGCCCTTAGCCCAAAATTCATGGCGGTCACGCCAATAGTAGACATGACTGCCATGAATTTCTAGTAAATTTTTAAAAAAAAACACATCACATAGAAAAAATATTTTTATTTGAAAAAAAAAACAAAAAGACACTTAGGGACTCTATCTTTATTTTAAAAAATCCTCTTCCGTCCGACGTAGTCCAATCCAGGGTTCTTCTTTAGCTCTGCAACATCTCTGGTAGAGAACCTCCACCAGAGATGTAGCAGAGCTGTGCACCCTGGGAAAGTTCATGTGAGTTCATGCAGGCAAGCATGAACTCACATGAACCCTGCCAGCACTGCTACTTCAAATGAACCATTTGAAAATCCAGGCGGGAAGGTCAAAAATAGAAAACCGGATTGAAAACCGGATTGCCCCTGTCCGGAGCAATCCGGGACCATAGAGCCTCGTGTTATGGGGCGCCGGATTGCACCGGACCGGTACAATCTGGGAGAATCTGGTGTTGTAAACCGGATTCTCTCGGATTGTATCCGTCAGGTGCAATCCGGCGCCCCATAACATGGGGCTCTATGGTCCCGGGTTGCTCCGGACCGGGGCAATCCGGGAGAATCCGGTTTTCACTTAATGCCGTGATAGCGGCCGTGCTTTGCGGCCGCCGCGCTGTTCTTTGCGGCTGCTGTCGCAAAGAAACAGAAGAAGACGGCGGCCGCGGAGGACGGTGAGTGAACCTCCGCCCCTCCTCCCAGCCACAGCTGGATCCTCCGCTCCCCCCACAGCCTCCCCACCTAAGTTAGGATAGGGTGGGGAGGTGGTGGGGGGGAGCGGAGGATCCTGCTGTCAGGCAGCGGGGAAGCTGTCAGCAGCTGTCAGCATTGTTTATAAGCCAGCAGCTTTTACCGCTGGCTTTTAAACAATGAAATGGGGAATTGCAGGTTTTTCCTCTGCTGCAAGACCTCTTTATAGGGTCCAGCAGCAGAGGAATTGCATTTCCCTTAATTTACATTGTACTCGTTACAGTGCGAGTAATCGCTAGGATACTCGCAGAGTAACGAGTAGAGCGAGTACCGGACTACTCGGCGAGTACCGAGTAGTAACAAGTATACTCACTCATCCCTAGAAGTAATACTTTTGTCTACAAAATAAACTCCCTTAGGCTAGGGTCACATTAACGTTATGAGCTGCGCTAGGGTTGCCAATGCTTACCTATGGTGACGCAGGCCCCTAGCGCGGCTCAAACACGGGCATCTGAATTAAATCTCACACTTTTCCCTAACGCAAGAAAAGACGTTGTTGAAAGCGAGATTTCACTCAGATGCCGACATTTGAGCCGCGCTAGGGGCCACGTCACCATAGGTAAGCATTGGCAGCATTAACGTAGCACTACCATGGCGGTAGCACTGCATTTAGGCTGCCAAAAACAGCCCATAACATTAACGTGACCCTAGCATTATTATGTTTAGCACCAACCTTATTACATAGCATCCTATATGGCCAAGTCTAGCCCTACTGCTTATTTCATATTGGCCCCTCTTGTCTTGAATATGGCTGTATGTGTTCGGGCAGATAAATTTGTGGGATCTTATGCCATTGGCCAGATAAGAATTTCTGGTCACTGGAATAGGGTTTTGATTAGCTGGGTTGGTGCAATGTTATTTGTGAATCACGCCACAATGAAGACATTGCGCCCATCTAATCAAAAGTCACACTAGGAATCCTGGAAGGTTAGAAATTTGCAAGCTTCCCTTTCAGCAACCAAAGTGTACCTACCTAGGCGATGAACTGGAGTCCGAGAAACATATATATCAAGGACCATGCACAGTTAAAAGTATCCTTTATTATTCAAAATACTAAAAAAGACTTAATTGTCACGGTCTAGTGAGAATGCTGATGAGAGAATGGCAGTTTTGGGCAGGGTGACCAGGGAAGACTAATCTGACCCTAGTCTAGGAAACCTGAATGGCCCTGATCCCGAAGGTATCTCTGAAGGTGAGAAGGTTCGGGCCTCCAGCCTCTCCCTAAAACTCCTCCACCAGCCCTGTGCTCTTTTCCCCTCACCTCCCTCCACAGAACTGGGATACAGCAAATCCAAAGGAAAGGACTTCAGCAACACAAACACACAGGTCAGCACAGCACGGCTTCCAGGCATAGAGTGAAACTCTATCAGCAGCACCACCTGGTGGAAGGAGGGGCTACTTAAAGGCAAGGGAAATGGAAGCCCAGGTGAGTCACACATTGACCCCTCAAAAAGCAGCCGAACCTCATCGTGAATGCAGTTCTGGAGCACAACATAGGAGGCCCAGGACCTTCACAACTATCAACCATGCAGCTCTTAAAGACAAACACATTCACAGCAGCAACCAGCAAGGTCAGCGCCAACTAAGCGTGTGACAGTACCCCCTATTTTAAGAGAGGCCTCCGAACTCGACTACGGCACATCTGAAATAAGTCCACATCCCCTGAGTGACAAGATATGAAAGACATTACGGGTCGCCAAACCTGGGGGTAGGTCAAGGCAGTACAGCACAGAATTACAAACGGCCGATATCCGTAACGGTCCTATAACCCCAGAACCAGGAGCCCCAGCAGCACACCTCCACCTGACGTGTTTGGACAACACCAACACATACTCATTAACTCTCAGGTCTGGACCTGCACGTTTATTTCCAAATCTGCGGTCACAGTTAGAGGGCACACATCCAAGATGGTAAACTGCAGCAGCGTATTCCTGGGGCCCAGGGCTCCCTCCCCTGGAGTGTACAGGAGGAACCACCGTCCCTCCCCAGCCCCTCCTCCTGGAACGACGCCTAGACCCACCATTAATTTGAGGCATAGTCTGGACTCCACCCTCTCTTCCAGGCTCACTCCCATTCACTTCTGGAAGTGGGGTAGGAGTCGGTGCAACCAGTACAGTAGATATAGTTGTAGCGAGGCAATTACTCACACAGAAAGCCCCCAAGTTACAACCTTTCTGGCCCACCAGTCAATTACTGAGTTGTGCTTCTCCAGCCAGGGGAGGCCCAATACAATGGGAGTTGGTAGGTTCTCCAAGAGGTGACAGGACAGAACGTCCTGGTGGAGAGTTCCCATACTCAGGTTCACATTAAGCACCACTTGGGAGAGGACCTTCTGGCTGAGTGGAACTGAGTCAATCGAGGCGATGGGAATGGGTCTCACTAAAGCACTGCTGGTGAGACCATGAGCCCGAGCAAAGCGAGAATCCATCACATTGACCCCCGCTCAGCTATCGACCAGAACAGGCACAGTCTCGGTTTTACCATCCATCACCACCTTGGCAGTCAGTGTGAATGGAGACTTAGCGAGGAAGGAAAGATAAACTCTCTGGTCGTCTGCTTCAGAACGGCCCGAGGTAGGCTGCCACTGAGACTGCGAAGTCTTGGAGGTAAGTGGACAAACCTTAAAAAAATAGTCAGATTTTCCACAGAAAAAACATGCTCCGCCCATTTGGTGAACAGTAGCCACAGGAGGTTTAACACAAGAACCTACTGCCACCAACTGCATGGGTTCATCAGGTATAGTCTCCTCAGCAAGGATAGGTATAGGAGACATAATAGGTGTCGGTCTTTCCCTCAGGCATCTGTCAACCCGTATGGCTAGGGATATCGCAGCCTCCAATGATTCAGGTGCGGCGTACTGAACCAGGGTGCCTTGGAGTTTAGCTGATAAACTCAAGCAGACCTGACTCCGGAGGGCTGGGTCGTTCCACTGGGCGTCAGTCGCCCATCTCCGAAACTCCGAGCAGCACTCCTCCACTGCTTGTGTGCCCTGCTTGAGTTTTCGGAGATTAGACACATCAAATGTCACCCTATCTGGTTCACCGTACACCTGAGCCAGAGAAGCAAAAAACCCGTCCACCGACTGCAACGATGGTGAGTCAGCCGGGAGGGAAAAGGCCCAGGTCTAAGGGTCCCCTTTAAGAAGGGAGACTATAATCCCCACCCGCTGTTCCTCACTTCCCAATGAACGGGGCCGGAGCCTGAAATACAGCTTACAGGCTTCACAGAAAACAAAAAATGTGTCTCTTCCCCCAGAAATCCTATCTGGAAGAGAGACCTTGGGTTCTGGCATAGCCTGAGCATGAGCCAATGCCAGAAATCCCATGACTTACTGCAGCTGTTGCACTACCTGAGTCCGCAGACCAGTTACCTCTTCAGAGATAGTCTGCATCAGGCGAGAAAATGCATCAGCTGAGGCAGTCTGAGACATAGCGTCTCAAGGAAAAAGGTATGTGCTGCTGATAATGTTACGCTGTACTGAGAATGCTGATGAGGGAATGTCAGTAATGGCAGTTATGGGCAAGGTGACCAGGGAAGACTAGTCTGACCCTAGTCTAGGAACCTTGAATGGCCCTGATCCCGAAGGTATCTTTGAAAGTGAGAAGATTCGGGCCTCCAGCCTCTCCCTAAAACTCCTCTACCAGCCCTGTGCTATTCCCCCCTCACCTCCCTCCACAGAACTGGGATACAGCAACTCCAAAGGAAAGGACGTCAGCAACACAAACACACAGGTCAGCACAGCACGGCTTCCAGGCATAGAGTGAAACTCTATCAGCATCAGCACCTGGTGGAAGGAGAGGCTACTTAAAGGCCAGGTGGAGGGGAGCCCAGGTGAGTCACACATTAACGCCTCAACCAGCAGCCGAAACTCATAGTGAATGCAGTTCTAGAGCACAACATAGGAGGCCCAGGACCTTCACAACTATCAACCATGTGGCTCTTAAAGACAAACACAGACACAGCAGCATCCAGCAAGGTCAGCGTCAACTAAGCGTGTGACACTAATAGTCACAAAAAAAACAAAAATAAATGCAAAAAAATTGAAAAAAAGCAAGTTTACACAAATGATAATAGATATGAACAGTTGAATTGATAGCCTGTCAGAGGTCTGGGAGCTGAGGGCTACCTGTACAGTGGAGGTCGGCACCCTCTTGAAATGCTTGTGGATCCCTCGCTCACTGTCAACTCTCCCTCCCTGGAGTCCCTCAAATCAATCCACCCAACTCCAGTGTTTTCCCTTTATTACCGTATTTTTCGCTTTATAAGACGCACTTTTGTTCCCCCAAATTTTGGGGGAAAGTGGGGGTGCGTCTTATAAAGCGAACCTAGTAGCTGTGGAGTAGGAGGATTGGGGGGGGGGCTGTGGAGCGGTGTCCGGGGGCTGTGGAGAGGCTGGAGGAGGCGTGGGGCCGCTCATTATCTCCTCTAATATGCACTGCATCCTGCTGTCAATCACAGCGGGAGCAGCGCATATGACAGGAGCGGTCCGCAGCCCCATGTGAACAGTCAGTGCTTTCCATGCTTTCATTGCATGGAAAGCACTGATTACCCAAAGAATTTCATACTCACCTCTCTTCATATCGTTTCCTGCAGCCCGCGCTATTCCCGCTGTCTCCGCTCAGCTGTGCTGGCCTCCGGTCATGTGAGCGTCGCTCATTGTGACATCATCACCGCGCGCCGCTCACAGGACTGGATTCCGGTATAAGCAGGCAGCGGGGATGGAGGCTGCAGGGAGCGGTGGAGAGAGGTGAGTATGAGATCGTTTGTTATTTTTACAGAGTGCAGCATTGGAGAAAGTGTGCAAGGTGGGGCTGTCAGTGCCATTGGGGGGGACAATTGTGCCAGGGTGCGGGCTGTCTGTTCTATGGGGGGATAATGTGCCAGGGTGGGGGCTGTCTGTTCTATGGGGGGATAATGTGCCAGGGTGGGGGCTGTCTGTTCTATGGGGGGATAATGTGCCAGGGTGGGGGCTCTATATGCCAGCATGGGGGTCCTTTGGGCCAGCATGGGGGCCCTTTATGCCAGCATGGGAGGCAGTGCGCCAGCAATGGGGGCAGTGTGCAAGCATGGTGGGCAGTGTGCCAGCATAGGGGGCAGTGTGCCAGGATGGGGGCTCTGTATGCAAGCATTGGGGCCCTGTGTGCCAGGGTGGGGAACAGTGCATCCGCATGGGAAGGACAGTACGCCAGCATGGGGGACATACATACCAGCATGGGGGGGTTCGTGTACGAGGATGGGGGACATATATACTGATTATAAGGTGGACACTTGTATTATAAGACGGACCCCACATAACATTAAACATTTATTTTTCTCTTTTCCTTCACCAAATTTGGGGGTGCGTCTTATAATCAGGTGCGTCTTATAAAGCGAAAAATACGGTACATAGAATCTGCTCTTTATTTGTATAGCAATGATCCTTATTACATAGCATCTACTGTTTTATATAGTATTAATCTATATTGTAGAGTGCCAGGGCTAATTTATACAGGTTGTTTTGGCACAAATTAATAAATGTATGTGTACATTATTATAAGACCACACTATCATTTTAGGAATACAGCTGTAAGAGCTTGTGTATCCATAATACAGTACATTAACATGTGAAGTGTTAATAGTGGGCCCCAGGAAAGAGGCCCAATGTACATTCCATGCAGGCTTTCCTGAAAACTAAAGGAATGACTGAATAGATTTGTACAATTGCTCTTTTAACATACACAATGTATGTTTTTCCCAGTTCCCAATAGTCTTCTGGGCTTAGTGCCATGTTTTACTAAATGAAAGCATTAGTGCAGTTTAATTGTGCTTTAAAAATTGTACTGAACTTCACAACACGTACACATTGTTTCTGTCGCAATGTTTGGTTCCATTTTGTGTTACAAGCTAAATGAAATTTGACATGTTTAATATTCTCAAAAGTAATAGTACATGTAGATAACCTACAGTACTTAGTAACTGTGATGCTATCACTACTCAAGGGCTAGCTGTGAGGCTGAGTATGTCACGAGATATATGGGGTCAAATACCAAAAGACCAGCAATAAACGAGTGAGGCAAAGGTGTAGTCAGTTCACAGTCCTAGGTCAAAACTCTAGGAAGGTAGCGGATCAAGACAAAGGAACTAGTTAAATAGATCGCTAGGAGCCAGGTCCAAGATCAGGTAAACAATAGATCAGACTGAGCACAGGAACAACAGGTATGCAAATACCACCGAACTAAAGCTATGACTGGCAGTAATTGAAGGCTGAAAGTCAGCTTAATAGCCAGTTAAAAACTCACAACAGGAGACACATAGAGGAAACCGTGCACGCCCCAGCCCTAATTACAGTAGATAGCTGAGCTTCCTACCACCATGCTGACAGCACAGCATGACCCTGCATATGACTGGACAGGTGAACTGTCCATCACCATAATGACAGCTCAGCGTGACCGCTTCTTTGATTGTAAAGCTGAACTGTCCATAATCATATTGACAGCACAACATGCTCCTGCAAACCATTACATTGCTGAACTGTCACTCAATATGTTCAGACACACTAGTAGGAGAACTCATACCAGTACTCCTTCATTTAAGGGGAACCACAGGACCATCAGGTTTCCCTGGAAACTTATGATGGAAGGCAGTGACCAAACAATCAGATGTGGTGCCCCAATGACAAGGCGCCACAGGGAGGTACTGCACCCCAAACAGCAGGTGTAGTGCCTCTGTAGCCGTCGATATGGAGGACCCTACAGAGTCTGCACCCTGCATCCATACAGTCGGCCACTTTAATACAGGGGACTGGTATTCAGTAGGTCCCAGGGGGTGGAGCCTAGAGAGCGGGAGACAGGGATTGACAATAGTGTCAGGCAGACGATGTGAGACAGCGAGGAAGGCAAATGCAGGGGACTCTACGGCTGTAACAGGGGGGCACCTCTTAGGAGAGGGGTGACCCAGACTCTAAAGAGGGTTATTCCAGGACTGGTTGGAGCCAGCTCAGGACCCAGGTCACCACCGGCAAACCGGAACCGAGGCAGCTAGTAAAAGGTCTAACCTTAACTGCCGACCGGCAAGCTGAGGGCCTGACACAAGGGAGCCACAGCACCCCTAAAGAAGCCCAACATCGGTCCCGCAGCTGGGTCCACGACACCAAGTAAGAGACTTTAGGTAACAGACTCCGAGGACTGGAGACTTGGCTCAAGAGGGGAAGGCAGAGAAAGAGGGAGAGGACCAGGAACGCCATATTAAAGGCACCACTGCCAGACTCTAGAAACTTCTCCAATATTTGTGGCTTCCAACCCCGTTTAACCAGACTATATCGTGTACCATTTCCCATCTGGTGCAAGTAAAGAACTGTTTGAGCTGATCTGGTGTCCGGTCTCCTTCTATCTACCGCCTGGAGGGCTCCTACAATACCATCGAGGTGAGGACTACTACTCCCCTCATCCACCCCGCTGCCCTGAGGTAAAGCTCCACCTGTGGGGAGCTGTAATACCAAAGCTGCATTTACATAACCTCAGTGGCCTGCCGCAGCACTGGTAACCCTATTGCCAGGTAACACAGGTGGTGTCACGTTACCATTTCCCCATCATCATCACCCCCACCCTGCCATTGAGGGTCCAGGGCACGGAATCGGGAATCGACCAGCCATGATTCCCCCACCGAAGTAACCACCTGTACCGGTATCCAAGTATCTTAATCTAAAAGAGTGTAATGGTCGTCTGACCAGAATCTGATGTGGTAAGAGAATTTATTTTCTATTTTGTCCTTTGCTCACTTGAGATAAGAATTTAGTGGATAGGACTTGTGATCCGTGGGGAGCCGTGTAGGGGCTCATAAGCTTACGTGTTTTGGACCAAAAGACAAACCAATACCCCACAATTTGCTATAGTTTAAAACTAACTAAATTTCCACAATTTCAGTTTTCTGTCATTGTGGTTTTTTCTTGCACTCTTTTGTTGCTGTGTGTAGCTGGGCCGTATGGGTGCGTTTGTTTCGGCGCAGGTAGCGGTGTTGAATGCCACAACAGCCCGCCTACTGAAATGGGGGCTAATGTAAGAGGCTGGGCATACACTGTGCAGGCCTGTGTGAACTGCGCCCTATATGGAGCCCATTGTGTGTGCGGGACAACCAGTGGTCACTCCCTCTGTGTGAAAGGAGGTTGCTAGTGATTGGGGCTGGTGTCTTGCATTCATAATGCCTTCAGTTATAACCTGGGCAATGCTGTACACAGCACTGAGTGTAATGGTCATCTGACCAGAATCTGCTGTGGTAAGAGAATTTCTTAATCTAAAAGCCACTGCATTAACAACCTCCAGAATCTCATAAGGGTCAATAAATTTAGGACCCAACTTCATTGATGGAGTATTTAGCTTAATATTTTTGGATGCCACGCATCAGCAGGTTACAGCCCACAATAAGGTGCAGCCTCGACTGATAGTCAGAGCAATAAAAGTGACCAGTGTACTGCCACCCATCAATCACAATAGTGCAGCAGATATACTCAATACTTTCTGACATCACATGTTAGGAACCAGCAATACATATACATCAGCAAATAAAAGGAAGAGGAAAAGTATTAGCCTTTGAGGCCGTAGAGACCATGTGGCGCCCCTATGGCTAGGCGCCACAGGGAGGTACTGCACCCCGAATAGCAGGTGTAGTGCCTCCGTAGCTGTTGGTTTGGGGTTTAACTTATGGAGTCTGTACTAACACACAACACTAGGCCCCTTAGGATAGTGGTACTGGATATTCAGTAAGTCCCAGGGGGGTGGAGCCTAGGTTAGTGTGAGAACCCAGGAGCAAGTGAGAGTTTAGTAAGGGACAGTGCTGGGAAGGCAGCCAGATAGGACGTGCCTGGCAGGGCTGCTGACAGGAGGGCACCTCTGTTCAAGAGGGGGACCCAGAACAGAGGGAGACGACCCAGAACCGGTTGGAGCTGGCTGGAAAATGTCTGGGGTCAACACCGGCAACACGGAAGCTGAGGAGGTCAGTGGTCTATCACTGACTGTAAACCGACGACCAATCCACGGAAGCCATAGCACCACAGAACGGTATTATTATTATTATTAGGTATTTATATAGCGCCATTAGGATACATGGCGCTTTACAATTTAGAGGGTAGACAGAAACAGGAGGTCGAAGACGACCACAAACGACGACAAACGATGACATATCACAATTAGTCATACGGGTACAACAGGGTCGGGGATCCTGTCCGCGAGGGCTCACAGTCTAAAGGGGGTGGGGAGGGAGACAGTAGGAGGGGGAGAGGTGAGATGGTGCAGTGGATAGGGTCTCAGTGTGTGTTGTAGGCTTGTAGGAAGAGGTGGGTCTTCAGGTTTTTCTTGAAGGTTCCCAGGGTCGGGGAGTGTCTGATGTGGTGGGGAGGGAGTTCCAGAGTCTGGCAGAAGCACGAGAGAAGTCTTGCGTGCGGTTATGGGAGGTGGAGATGGTTGAGAGGAGGAGTTCTTGGGAGGAGCGCAAGTTGCGCGACGGGAGGTAGCGGGAGACCAGGTCGGAGATGTAGGGAGGAGACAGGTTGTGTATGGCCTTGTATGTCAGGGTTAGGGTTTTGAAGCGAGATCGCTGGGGGATGGGGAGCCAGTGGAAGGCTTGGCGGAGAGGGGAGGCGGGGGAGTAGCGGGAAGATAGGTGGATGAGTCAGGCAGCAGAGTTGAGGATGGTGTGGAGAGGTGCAAGGGAGGAGGTAGGGAGGCCGGTGAATAGGAGGTTGCAGTAGTCCAGGCGGGAGATGATGAGGGCATGGACAAGTGTCTTAGCTGTGTTGTGGTCAAGGAAGGAGCGGTTGCGGGCAATGTTTTTTAGTTGGAGTCGGCAGGCGGTGGCGAGGGCTTGGATATGGAGCTTGAAGGAGAGGGAGGAGTCGAGGGTTACCCGAGACATTTGGCATGGGGGACGGGTGAGAGGGTGCAGTCGTTGACGGTGATGGATAGGTCAGGAAGGGGGGAAGGGTTGTGAGGGGGAAAGACGATGAATTCTGTCTTGTCCATGTTGAGTTTGAGGAAGCGGGCGGAAAAGAGAGGAGATGTCGGGGCAAGACAGGTAGAGCTGGGTGTCGTCGGCGTAGAGGTGGTATTGGAGGCCGTGTGACTCGATGAGGTTGCCTAGGCCGAGGGTGTAAATAGAGAAGAGTAGTGGTCCCAGGACCGAGCCTTGGGGGACACCTACGGAAAGGGGGTGGGGCGAGGAGGAGGTGTGGGACTGGGTGACGCTGAAGGTCCTGTCCGTCAGGTAGGAGGAGATCCAGGAGAGGGCGAGGTCAGTGATGCCAAGAGATTCAAGGATTTGGAGTAAGAGAGAGTGGTCAACAGTGTTGAAGGCAGCAGAGAGGTCGAGAAGGATGAGAACCTCCTCCTTGGTCCCATAATCAGCCCAAGACACCGATGGGTGCCCGCCCAGATTCCGGTGATGCGAGGGATCAAGATCAACCTCTCCCGTCCGTACTGGTAAAGAAACAAACCGCACCTATCCGTAACAGGCCAAGGGATCGGCGAGGAAGCTTTGCCTAAGGGTGGTAAACAGAGTGTAGAAAGGACTGAGACCCTGAAAGCCACTAGGAAGTAAATCTCCAGACTCCATGAGGGCACCCTGAACCTGCAGCTACCTCCCTATTTTACCAGACTGTACTGTGTACTATACCATCTGCTGGTACCAGCAAAAGATGTTGGAGTTGATTCGGTGTCGGTCATTCCTTTAAGCCGGCGCCCACAGGACCTCAGCATCATCAGAGGGTTAAGAACAACTACTCTCCTCATCCATTCACGCTGCTCTGAGGTAAGCTCCACCTGTGGGGAGCTGTACTACACTAAGCTGCATCCCATCACCTTAGTGGCCGGCCTGCAGCGCTGGTATCATCGTTACCAGGATCCACAGGTGGCGTCACAACCTTTCCCTAAATCCCCCTTCCCTCCCCAACAATGAGAGCCAGGGCACAGAACCGGGAATGTCCCTGAGGAAGGAGCTCAGAGGTGGCTCCGAAACGCGTAGGACAGGAAAAATAAAGAAAGTTGATTGATTGAAGCACTGTCTTCTTCGTGATTTGTGGCACAGCAGCGCGGTCCGTGATACACCTATTCCTTACAACTGATACCAGGAAACCGACCACCCGTGATTCCTCGTTACAGCCACGAACCCATCCCGGTACCCGAGTACCCCTCTCCCTGTGCTCATCAACCACAGAAGTGATGAGTATCCCTAGACACTAATACTGTTCCTCTTCCTTTTATCTACTGATGTATATGGACTGCTGGTTTCTAAAATGTGGTATCAGAAAGTATTGAGTGTATTTGCTGCACTATTGTCTGTTTTAGCAATTCCCCTTTAAAACCAAACTGTCAGCTCCAGTGGCGGACATTATACAATAGCTGTTGCATTTAAACAGCTCATAGTTGTATTGGAGGGGAGAGAGTACCTCACGCTGGTGGTGATGGCACATAATGCACTTCAGGGGAGACAGGTGGCCCTTCTAAATGACAAAAACAACCTGTGGCCTGCATGCTACAGAGGAAGGTGTTTAATTTTCATGCATAGAAGTTACAGGTCTACCATGTCCTTGCCCTAAAGAAGCTCCACCACCAGCAGCAGCACCACCATGCCACATCCCCTATTTAGTGTTCTCCTCATTCTTTGTCAAACTAAAAAGTGCAGGTTATTAGGCGACTTGTAGACAGAGAGAGACTGGACAGGAGATTGTTACACTGCCGGTATTCTGAGTGCCCCAACAGACCCTTGTGCCTGGTGTAGTGGATAGAAATGAGTGAACTTTCCCCAAACATGTTCGCCAATTTCAAATTCAGGAAGAACATTGTAGATTTTGTAATGGATCGGAAACCGGAGCAATTTCGCAAAATGGTTCCCATTGATTTGAATGGAGTTCGGAAGTTTGGCGAACTGTTCGCTAATCTATTCAGCAAACATATGCCCATTCGGTGAACCGAACTGAATCCAAACTTCAAAAGGTTTGCTCATCTCAGTGGATTGACACAGTTTTTTTCTACATTAAGCCCTTATGAACTGGTGAACAATGATGAAATAGAGCTTGTTGTTGTATTTTAGCCACAGGTTTTGGGGGAGATTAAGCCCACAATACCTGGTGCATAATAACTATTATTTAATTACTTTTTATCTGAAGCCATAGACTCTGCTAAGGCTGGTTTCACACTGCATATTTTTCCTGTCCGTGGGGATCCTACTTTTTGCAGGACCCCACGGACAGGAAAAGACAGCATCAGAGGTGACCTCCGGATGCCATTTCTGGGTCCAGGTACGTGATTTTCATAGATGTGGACAAAGAAAGCCCAAGCCTGCAAAGCGCAGACAAGCCGGGCATTTTCACTCCTGCAATGCATATACATACATTGCGGGAGTGTACCAAGGGTTAAAAATAAAAAAATAATAAAATAAAAAACATCCTCACCTCTCCAGCGTGTGTCCCGCGCTATCTAGCTCCCGAGGCTTAAGGACCTGGCATGGCGGGGCTACCCTATCAACTGATCGCTCACATGACCGCATCAGCTGAGCGGTTTAAATTCCAGCACCCACCAAAACCGATCGGCGGGCAGGAAATTTAAGCTACGTTGATGCAGTCATGTGACAACCTGATCAGCTGATCGGTCATATGACCACATCAGCTGAGCAGTTTAAATCTCATGCCCGCCGATCGGTTTTGGCGGGCGCGGGATTTAAATCGCTCAGCTGATACGGTCATGTGACCGATCAGCTAATCGGGGAGCCCCGCCCCGTCAGGTCCTTAAAACCCAGGAAGGCTAGATGGTGCGGGACACACGCTGGAAAGGTGAGGATGTTTTTTTTTTTTTTTAACCCTTTGTTAGTTAATTTTATTTCTGCATTCTGCAATGTATGTGTATATATTGCGGAAGTGAAATTAAACAGGGAAAGAGCAGTTTTAGTAGCAGTTTTCCCGGACCCGTGCTCCATAGGCCCCTATGTTAATGGGCTCGGATCGTGATGGATCCGATTGTGTCCGATTTGGTTTGGATTTACGACGGACAGCCACGGATCGTCGAAAAACGCAGTGTCAAAGCAGCCTAAGAAGTGGCGAGAGGTAGAATTTTGTTAAAACTTAGGGCCACAGACAGACCCACAATTTAGTTAAAAATTAAGGCCTCCAACCCTGCTGGTAGGTGGTGAGTGGTAGAATTTTTGAAAAATTAAGACCACAGAATTTAGAATTTAGTTAAAAATTAAGGCCATTAACTTTGGTAATAAATGGCAAGAGATATAATTTTGTTAAAAATTAAGGCCAGACCAGGAGCGTTACACAGATCGTGGTTGCAGAGGTCACAACTGCAACTGGGCCCGGGATATGGCAGTCCACCAATACCAGCACCTGCCTCATCTGTATGTGCTGACTGCTCCCCTCTCGCAATAGGGGCATGATTATTCCCATCCACTGGGACTAATTCCCTGATGGCCTGGGTTGCAGGGTAAAAAATTATTTGCTGCTCTCCCTGAACACCCTAAGGGTGCTTTCACATCGCATTATTTTTCCTGTCCGTGGAATCCTACTTTTTGCAGGATCCCACGGACAGGGAAGGACGGCATCGAAGGGGAGCCTCCTGGTGCTATTTCTGTGGGCCGTGATTTTAATGGGTTCGGACACAGAAAGAGCTGTGCAGGGTACTTTCACTTCCGTAATGTATATCCATACATTGCAGAAGTGAAATTACCGTAAGTAAAAGCAAGGGGTTAAAAATAAAAAAAACTCTCTTCTCACCTTCTAGTGATCCCCCGACGCCTCCAGCAAGCTCCGGGTGACTACAGGACCTGCGATTACATCACAACGCGACAACATCATCGGGTCACATGACCACAGTTACCGCGGTAACCAGTCATGTGACCCGATCAGCTGATCGGGTTGTGAAGTAACGCCAGGTCCTGTAGTTATCCGGAGCTTGCTGGAGGCGTCGGGAAATCACTGGAAGGTGAGAATAGAGTTGTTTTATTTTTAACCCCTTGCTTTTATTTAATTTCACTTCCGCAATGTATGGATATACGTTGTGGAAGTGAAATTAGACGGCACACAGCAGTTTTAATGTATTGAGCATGCTGATCGGACCCGCGCTCATGTTAACTGGTGCGGATCCTGTCGGATTTGATTGTGTCTGATTTGGTCTGCTGTGCCCAAAATCGAAGTAGTCTCCGATTTTGGGCACAGCAAAAAATCAGACACAATCGGATCTGACAAAATTCGGATGCCATTAAGGGCAAATCCAATCTATTCCCATAGGATAACATGGGGGCCAAATCGGATTGCAGTGTGAAAGCACCCTAAACTGGTATTTCTTTGCAAAATATTTAGTTATAGAAAAAGCTGAAAAGATAACAGAAGCACTATAGGGTTTTATCTGTGAAGACACTAAGTCCAAGGATGGACAATAGGCTCACCTGGGGTAGTTGTGAGAAGCCACTACTACACTGTGTTTCAAATTATTATGCAAATTTGTTTTAAGTGTCATAGGGTTTTATTTTTTATTTTTTTAAATGAAACCCATTGATGGTATTGTGTCTCAGGGTTCTTTGGATCATTGAAATCAATCTCAGATATCTGTGATAATTAGTTTGGCAGATGAGCCCAATAAAAGGAGAACCTTAGGAGTATAATCAAGCAAAAGATCTATGAGGGTGGGAGGCAGTTCACATCAAAACAGCAGCTCTGGGAGGCTATTCTGACATCATCCAAAGAAATACAAGCAGAAACTCTCCAGAAACTCACAATATCAATGGATGCTAGAATTGTGAAGGTGATATCAAAGTAGGGTTCCTATGTTAACATGTAACTTGGCCTGTTAGGATGTTTCGGAGTTAAATAGCTTTTTATTTCAGTGAATGTGACCTGTTAATGCTGCAAATTCAACAAATGAGCATTTTCAGTTCTTTCAAACATATCAAATGTTTACAAACTCTACTGTGCGTAATAATTTGGAACAGTGTTTTAGAGTTTTTTATTTGAAAATTATACTGTTATCATAGGGAGATTTCTTCAATAAATTTGCTGTATACTCTAACGGGTGATGACTTTTATTACATGACTGTCATTTGCACAACCATTTAGAAAAATCAGAGAAAAATAACATTTGCATAATAATTTGGAACACAGTGTAGTATCAAAAGATTTAAGTTAGCTGCTGCAGCATGCCATGTGCAGAAAGAAATAAGGATCAAGAATTTTTATTAAATCAACGTGTTTCAGAGAGCGGTATGTGATGTACTATGTATATGTGAATTTCTCCTAAAGAAGGAGAAATTGGAAACGCCATGATTTAATAAAAATCATCAATTTTCATCCGATTTGGACCGGATAATCCTTGTGGCAGCATGGCTTTATCCTCTTCTCTTTCTCCACATGGAATCCCCCGAAAAATTGTCAGGGAGGGCCATTTGACTTGCCTACCCAGGGCCGTGGGGCACTCGGAACCAGGTAACAGTTCTGCCAGGGAGTCACAGGGGTTCAGACCCAGCTTCAGCTGGGGCGGTCACCTCACTGTCCTGCGGCAGAGCGTCCTCTACCACCATCCCCAGCGGCACTAGGGTCTTTGATGCTGCCACCTCTCTGGCTAGCTTTGCTAGCGTTTGGCTCCTCCAGGCTCTCAAAGCCCATACTTGAGCCCAGTGCAGGTGCTAGTTCAGGTCATTCAGGGCGGCGTTCTGAAATTCGGGCTCGCCGGCAGCAACAGGCCTGCGCTCCCCTCTGCTTCTCTGGGGACACCTGCATTTGTTTTCCCGCCTGCCGGACGTGCTAAATTACTGGATGCTATAGTTTCTCTGCTGCTCGCACCACTCACTTTCTCTTCTCTCGCCTTCTTCCCGCTCTTTCGTCTGCTGACCTCACCCTTCCGGTCATCACTCCTCCCCTCAAGCGGAGTTACTTTTGCCTTGAGCAGGCCCCCTTGGTTTTCTGCAGGCACTTGGGCAGGCCTGCTCTTTTGTGCCCTATGCGGGCAAATCCCACGATGGAGGGCTGAGGCACGCCCCGGGCCAGCACATGGCATTAGTTCTCTGAGGTCACCATTTTCAAAAAACATGTACAGTCTCTAAAAGTCCTTCTCTAGGCGTACAAGACCCAATTCCACTGGCCGTTCACATCCTGTTCGTGATGCCAGAAGTTGACTCGTCCACCCGAGTCATGGGGCACTCGGAACCAGGCAACAGTTCTGCGGGGAGTCACAGGGGTTGAGACCCGGCTTCTGGGAACTATAGGTTGGGAATAAAGTTTATTGAAGGAAGGTTTGTGATGCCACCTACAGTTCTCGGTCAACAGGGACCAATGCTGCTGATCAGACCTCTGGGATGTTGGCAGGGCTGCCACTAGGGATTTCGGGGCCCCTGACTGCCAAAATTTTGGGGGCCCCCTGAGACTCCGCCTAGCCCACCCATGCTCCACCTCCACCCATGCTCCGCCTCCACCTAAACATACATTATATTTGTAGTGAAAAATTGGAACAGTACCAAAATTACCTCAATTTATGTGTGAAGCTATCCCAACCAGCAATCCAGATGGTTCCGTACAATAGAGTAAAAAATGAAAACAGCACAAAAAATAGGAAAAAGTGGACTTTATTGGCCAATGCGTGGCCACGCCATTGGGCAATAAAATCACTTTTTTCTATATTTTTGTGCCGTTTTTCCTTTTTTCTTACACTCTCTCTATTATATCTTACACACACACACACTTGAGACTGCTGTGGGCTGAATACACAATAGCTGTATATACAAAAGAGAATACACAATACAGACAGCTGCTAGCTGTATACACAATAGAGATGGCTGTGGGCCGTATCCACAATGGAGACTGCTTCTGGCAGTACACACAATAGAGAATACGCATTAGAGACTGCTGCTGACCGTACACATTAGAGAATACACAATAAAGATGGTTGCGGGCCATTTAGACAATGGAGACCAACCACTACAAGGGAGGATAACAGACTGTGATGTCATCATCAGGGGAGGGATCTGGACCACCCCCACACAAACATCTGCCATGCCTCTGAACTGACAACACAAAGTCCCAGATGAGAGGTGAACAGATGGCAGAATGTCAAACAGACAAATCTGCAGGACAGGAGGGAGATAGAGGTGAAAGAGGACAGAGGAAGAAGGAGGGTAGAGAGGACAGGAGGGGGATGGAGGGGAGAGAGGACAGGAGGGGGATGGAAGAGAGAGGACAGGAGGGGGACGGAGGAGAGAGAGGACAGGAGAGGGACGGAGGAGAGAGAGGACAGGAGGGGAACGGAGGAGAAAGAGGACTAACTTTAATGACTTACCAGTCCAGCGCTGGTGCTTGCTTCCACTGGCTGCTGTCCTCCTCCTCCTGCCTGTCTCTCTCCACCATGTGCTGTGGACCTTGGCGCTGTGTCCCGTCTGTCCGTGGTGGGTTACAGCACTGGGTGGGAGTCTATCCAACTTCCACTGTTTCTAAGGTCAGAGGGAGAATACTGTAATTACTACAACTTCAGAATAAAATGTGGATAATGGGAGTGCATTACACTACATGGAAAATGCCCCATCACACTAAGTGTATAGAAATACAAGCATGATGCAAGCAAAATGTCCAAGGTGGAGGAACAGTGTGCAGGCGGAGGGGCACAGTGTACAGGGGCATTTCCATGTAGTTTAATGCACTCCCAATCATCCACAGTTTATTCAGAAGTTGTAATAATTACAGTAATGTCCCCACTCCCCTGACACACACACACACACACACTGCAGCAGCAAGTGATCTGCTGCACTGCACAGTGACACAAGGCAGCCAGGTTCACCTTCTACACACAGTGTTCAGTCCAGAAATGCGGCGCCGCAGCCTGCAGGAGCCATCAGCAGCTCCGTCCTGCTCACAGGAGAAGGTGGGCTTGGCTTCAGCACTGTTGCCCGCGCTCTGTGCTAGGTCTGTCCTGCCTGATGCCATGTGGAGGGCGGACCCAGCATCAGTCATCCTGGGGGGCATACCGTGGGCGGGCTTGGGGAGGCGGGCCCTGCTCCATGATGCAAACAGCCATGCCCTCTACAGTTATGGACGGGCTCCCTTTTGTTCATGAAAATGGCCACGCCCCCTGCAGGGAGGCCCGGGGCCCCTGACTCCAGGCAGATGCGTCCCTCCCTGATGGCGGGCATGGGTGTTGGTATGGCAGCCAGATGTTGTTGCTCCCCGTAGGTGCAGCAGCACCCAGGGGCAGATGTGTTTAGTTGCGGGAGTGTGTAAGGCTGTGGTTGCGCTGGGCCTCTATGTCTCGTCTGCTGTTGTAGTCGGCAGCTTCGCAGGCAGGGGAATAAGTCAGTCTCACACAGCATTGGAATTTTGTACCCGGTTTACTCAGTGAAGTTGCAACTGGTCACTGGACGCTTCTCTCTACCAAGTCCAATCTGGCCTGTCCACAAGGAACTGGGATAGCTGGCCCAGAACCCCTTTGTGTGCCTCTCCGCTCTCTGGTCTCTCTCTCTTCCAGTGCTACTTCTTCACCTCTCCTGTCAGTGTCTCTGCACGCAGTTCCCCGATCTAGCATCCACGGGTTCTCTCGGACGACTGGTACCTGTCTCCTGACCCTAGTTCAGTTGCCTTGTCAGTGGGTGCGGTGCGTTGGGTTGCGGCCACCACTCCTTTAGACTGCATGGCCTCCGGTTCAGTGGTTCGGGCACACAGCGTCCACGCCACGTTCAGGTCCGGGTCCCTGGTTCTTGACCAACCCTTCTGTCCGACTATCTTAATCCCGGATCTGGGCGCCCAGGTTGTTTTCACTCCACCCGTGCCCCTGGGGTTTTCTCTGCTCCCCTTCTGATGCCTGCACACTTTGCTTCCACCTCCTTCACTCTTTCACTACCAACTCACTAACTGCTCACTACAACCCTCCACCAGTTCTTCCCCTGTTCCCATTGACTGGGCCCTTGCCCCGGGTCCGGCCATGGTCCCCTGGGTCCTAGGGTGTGTGGGTGTGTTTGGTGGGGGCCTGAGTTCACTATCCCATTTCCTTTGGGACTGAGACACCACACCTGTTCATTGAGGGCAGTACCCCTTTGTGGCACCCAGACCAGTGGGGTGCCATACATTACGGTTTGGTAGAGACCAACTGTATGTCAGAAGATACAGGCATCAAAGCTACTGTCAGCATTGGAGGGCTCTGGGATGCACTCTTTGTGCTAGATAACTGACCCTGCCATTGGTACGGCAGTGTTTCTAATCTCTGGTGCTCTTTGGCCAGATCCTGAACCATCTGGGTCAGCTTCATCACCTGATTGCATAGTGTCCAAATAGGATCCATATAGGTGGGTAGGAAAAAATGGCAGGCCAGTTGTAATGTGATGTTACTCAACATTCATGGGCAAGCCATGACTCTTGGTAGTCAAGAAATCTGGGGTCAGATACTAAAATTGCCAGCAGTAAACAAAGGGGTGAGACAAATGCGTAGTCATAACACAATCTGAGGTCAAAATTCCAGGAAGGTAGCAGAGCAAGACAAAGTGGCTAGGCAAATGGATAATCAGAAGCAAGGTCCAAGGTAGGGTAAACAATAGATCAGCACAGGAACAACAGATACAACCAAGCTAAGGTTAATACTGGCAGTAATTGAAGGCAGACAGTTAGCTAAATAGCAAGGTGATCACTCCAAGCATGAGACATATGGAAGAAATGTTGCAAGTCCTAGCCCTTATTGGATGGTGAGATGTGTATCACCATACCGACATCAAGCATGACCCTGCTTCCAATTGGTAGCCTGAACTGTCCAAGACAATACTGACATCTCTCTCTGATTGGATGGCTAAACTGTAATGTTCTTTTTGCTTCCTGTAGTGGGGTTCAGTGGGCAGGAGCCAGGCAGGTTTCAAACACTATTAACCTGCAGGATAACCTCATAACTGCAGGTTAATAGTGTTTTTACATATGACCATTTCCCTTTAAAATCTCACCTTGTTGCAATCATCCTCAGTGTACATGGAGCAGAGCAGGACTCGGGTTTGACTAGTTCAGACATCTGCCCGTGGGAAGCTATATAAATGCCTATCTCAAGAAGGGGCTGTGCCCCTGTTTGTACTAAGTACAAGGAATTACAGTAAAAGCTAAGAAATTATCTGGAGCATAAGTTGGTACACATGTGATGTATTTGAGCAGGTTCACACTGTGGCCATTAACAGACAACAATAGAGTAAAAATAAATGAGCAAATACCCTGCAATAAGTAAATGAATATATAAATAGTAATAGTACATGTAAATAGCATACTCTACTTAATGGACACTGTTTTGATAAAAAAAAAAAGTGTGAGAGCCACCCCACCGTGACAAGGTGTACCTAATAAGGATGTTCTCTAACTCTAGTATTTCACCTTGCTGACTACTAGCAGGTTTCAAAATAGACATTGGCAGAGAAGACCCAAGACCTGATGATTTCATACTTGCTCACAGTAAGCTATATAGTCAACGTGCACAATGAAAAAGGGGGCAGCAATGTTTAGGTACAGATTCACACTGATCCCATTAGCAGAAAAAACCTTGGATAAAAAGAAATTAGTAAATACCCTGCAGCAGTATGCTCAGCTCCTGTGCCTGACATTTTTTATTTTTGCAATCTCCATCAGTATAGCTGATTCTTTTGTTTAACTGGTTTTAGCAGAGCTCAGCTGTACATACCTCCTTCAAAATGCAAAGTTGTGTTTTTTGCCTGCTGCAGACAGTTTAGTTATGTTAAATTGGATTGCATCTCTGTTGATGCATAAAGCAGAAGATAATCCTCTGTCATTTGCATCAGTAGAGAATCATTTGCAGTTTCATATTACTGAACTGTCATCGGCAGGCAACAAACAGAGCTCAACTAATGTTTAGCTCCTTTATAGAGTCCCAAACTGCAGTAAGTATATCTCTTCTTTCAATTAACGATATATGGCCTATTCTACAATATATCTTTCTGTCCCCTCAATATATAGCCTCACCTGCAGTGTATTGATCTTTATGCCCTTGTATACAGCCCAACCTGCAATATATTTCTCTTTTCTGTTTTCTGTATATTCAGTCCATTCTGCAGTCCATTGTTCCTCTTAGTTACCAGCACATAAGGTACTGATTCTTCCTGGTATGAGCTCTGCACTGTAATGAATGAGTAATCACCCCTATCTTTTATATTAACCCCCCAAGTACCATTTAGGACACAGGGCCATTTACAGAAAGCTAGCTGATAGAAGGACAGCACTGTTGACTAGGGCCCGTGAAACTAAAGGTTGATTCCAATGGCAACTGAAGGTGAATAGAACCTGGAGTGTCATCTATAGGGGGTGATATGTGCAAAAGAGGGCAGATTTAATAATGTGTTATTTGAGCACAAATTAATAAATTTATGTGTGCATTATTATAAAACCATAGTGTTCTTGCTTTAAGGGCTTTTGTATCTAAAATGCATTTAAATGCTAGGAGTTAACAGTGGGCCCCAGGAAAGAGGCCCAATGTACATTCCAAGCATGCTTTCCTGAAGACCAAAACAATGATTGAATGGTTTACACAATTGCTCTTATAGCATACACAATGTATGTTTTCCAGTTTCCTACAGTCCTCTGGGCTTAGTGCCTTTTATTTACAAAGTGAAAAGCATAAGTGTGGTTTAATTGTGGCAAAATCATCTTTTTCAACGGCACACCATGAACAGATTCATACTGATGCAATGTTTTGGTTCTGTGCCATCTTAAAACCTAAATGACATTTGACTTGTGTAATATATTCACCAATATCAAAACGGAATGCATACAACTGTGTGAATGAGTGTTACCATGGCAACACCTTTATAGAAAAATAGGCTAGTGGATAGGTGTTACAGCATTTCTCTGCCCTTTTATGTAAAGCATTAAATATATTAAACTGATATTGTATAGAACTTCATACTTATGTGTTTATCGGACTTCAGATTTTTTTTTTTATTAGACTCTTAGGGTATGAGGGTTTGGCCAATTTCTGCGTAAAATCTGCATCTCTCCACAGAAAAACGCTAGAGTTATATGCAGTGATTGCCCCGGTGGAATTAAAAACAGGCTCAGGCAACATACTAGTAGCAAGGCAAGCCAGCACCTCCAAGGCATATGAGTTGTCCGCCAGGGCCGTGGGTTACTCAGGATCGGTCCCCTTCAGTCTATGTTGCCTGGAGATGTCACGGTGGTGGCCGCGGACGAGTTCCGTGGCCCTGGGAGACGTCAATAAAAGGGGAGAAAAATAATAAATGAGAATGGGAAAGAGTTTGTCTTGGATGTGACGCCACCCGTGGTTTTTGGCCAATATGAGCCACCGCTGCTTGTCACAGTCCCGGGGAATGATGGCAACGGGCAGCAAGGTGTTAAGCCCTCCACGGCAGGGCTGGTTATTCCCTGGGCCAGAATATAGTCTATGTGTGATGGTATGGTGGGTGATTGCAGGAGTCAGCATACAAAGAAGTGCACAGACACAGAAAGAACTGTCTGTTTTACCTTTAATGATGTTATTGTAGGTGTAGCTGAGTACTGCCCAAGTCATTGTTCAGGATCCGGAGCTTGGATGCGAGTTGGGGTTATCCACGCCGGGTGAGTTCTGAAGCCTACCTACGGTGTTGGTTTAGGCGGGCCTTGGCTGCATAGAGCTGTGCTGTGATGCTCTCTTGTCAGTGAAGCCATATGACAGGTGGTGTGAGTTCTTCTCCAGTCTGGACCTTTCGCTAACTACCCCTCCTGGCTCTGTAGTGCAGCTGTGTCTCCTGTCTTTAGAACAGGAAACCTGAAATTGCCTGCTCTCCGGGTTAGGTTGCTGGGTGTAGAATCCCTGACGACGCTGCTTACTGTGTTTTTTGGTGCTTTTGCAAAAACACATAGTGTGGCGCCCTGCTCACACAGGTAACCACAGACTCACCTACAGCATGGATGGGTTTCCACAGTGTGTACACAAGCTTCAAAGAACACCTTATACCCCAACCCAATAGGGGGAGCTCAACTTGATGTTCTTAGGCAAGATCCCCTATAAATACTGGTGCTGGGGGCAGAGTTAGAGAGAGTGTGCAGTCGCTAGGAGAACTTTGAAGACCAAGCAAAAAGAAGAAAAAAAAAAAAAAAAAAAAAACATCGCACTCACCAGAACGGCATATAGCGGGATTTTTCTTTTTATTTAGTCCAGGAGCAGCATACAAAGGGGTGCAGGGAGGGAGGCAGAGGTGACGACGGCACCGTTTCGGGTAAATACCCTTCCACGGTCACAACTGTGACCCGTGGAAGGGTATTTACCCGAAACGGTGCCGTCGTCACCTCTGTGCCCCCTCCCTGCACCCCTTTGTATGCTGCTCCTGGACTAAATAAAAAGAAAAATCCCGCTATATGCCGTTCTGGTGAGTTCTGATGTTTTTTCTTCTTTTTGCTTGATTTTCAGTGCTGAGACTTTTTGTGACACCTCAGACGGTCCTGTGTCTCCCCTCACACGTAATTGAGTTCCCCAGTGGGAACCCCAGTATTAGCTACGGTGGTGCCCCTTTTCATTTCTGCTCTGAACTTTGAAGAAGTCATGGTGGTTGGAGCTGCGCTAGGCCCGAGCCAGAGAAAACTGAACAGCCTTCAGTCTAGCTATTGAAGGGACCCAAGAGTGAGGTCGAAGGCAGAAAAAAAATAAGCTAATACCGTAGGAACTAGGCAGGAGAAGTAGGCCAGACCTGGGGGACCGAGGGAGCCGTAGCTTGGGTTATCACCTCCAAAAAGCACCCCGGGACTTATCGAGCGAGTCCGGAGTCTACAGATGGAGCAGCACACCAGAGCCCAGCCAGCAGAGAATACCGGTTTACCATGGAGACTTTAGTCTCCCGGGCATCTGTACTGCCACCAACAAGGGAGCCAGGAACCACAAGAGAGTATATAGAGGCAGTCCAATGATGGTTACCCAACCAGCACAGGTGAGAGGAGAGCAGAGGAGGCCATCCAAGTTCCATACAGGGCAGGGGCTTCACACAAGAGAACAATGGAGACAGAGGGAGCAGGCCTTTATACCCCACACTCACTCTGTGGAGATCCAGAAGGTGCACTTACCTTGTAGAACCACACCGGGCCAAGTAATAACTGGATCTTTTTACTCCACAAATTATCATGCAGTAGAATAAGTAGTTAAATTTGAAAAGCAATTCTCACGTTGTGTGTTGTGGCTCCTAGTTCCTCTAACCCTGAACACTGGCATTCTATAAAAAAGGGACTTATATTCCAGTTGCTGGTCTAGCAAGTCCCCCAATTCCCTGCTTTCATCCCTAACCATTTACTACCAGAGTCCCGGGGACCCAGCTCCACCTGTGGGGAGCTTCAACACCTAGCTGCCCATATATCATCCCTGGAGGCCCAAAACAGCGCTGGTGCAATCACCAAAAGCCACAGGTGGCTTCACGACAAACTTTTATTATCTCTACTACCATTCCCTAACTCCTTTATAAGTTGACCACCAGGGCAACAGGACTGGGCAGGCCATCAGTGACAACCCTACCAAACAGGGTCCAGACACCTGAGTCCCCATACAACCCTGGGTGAGTCATCTTTCTGGCGTTCACGAACATGATCCCGTGCCTGGTGCAACCGGGTACTGTGTGCCGTGTTTAATGACTGTGATTTGAGAACTGTTAAATTGAGCCTCCGCCATTACTGCGCTGCAGAGAGGCAAGTAAGCGGGCGTAACGGCCGACAGAGCGCAAAGCCAAAACCTCGCCCCCTGCTCTGCCAGATACTTACAAATTACAGCGGCCTAATCCGGAAATTCCTGAACGCTTAACTCCCTGTTTACAGAGTCCTAAAACTGTTGAACTATTAAAAAGACTGGTTGTGATTCACTAGGAGGACCCTAAGATGTCTGCTACATCAAGCAACATTGAAAACTCTTACTTAGACCCCGCGATTCATCCCGAAACAAGCATGGCTGCTGCCGGTGGAGCCTTCGACCCACCGGGTGCCGTAGCCCCGATTATGCCGATTTCGCTACCGTATATCCCGAATGCTAAGTGGCTGCCTCAGTACGACGGCCATCCAGATACCTTGTCAACATTTAAAATAAAGATCTGCAGTGTGTTGGACATGTATGCAATAACTGGCAAGCAGCGCGCCGCTGTTGTATTGGGACAGTTAACCGATGCAGCCGAGCAGGAGGTTGAAACCTGGTCCACAGCTGAATGGGGATCAGTAGCTCTAATCTTTGACAAACTGAAAGTTATTTTGAGGACTGTGGTGAGGCAGACATCAGAATGCGCTTTTCCCACTGTTATCAAGAGCCAGAGGATGATATCCGAGTATACGCCAGGTGCCTGCAGAAGGTGCTGCGGGCTCTGAAACAAGTCAGCCCTGCTAGTGTAGCCGATGAAAACAAATTGTTGATTGAACAATTCACCCGGTGGCTACGGTCAACCGAGGACAATAAAACCCTGCGTTGGTGATCCCTAAGCCACCCAGATGCTGACTTCCACATGGCCATAAAAGGGTTACAACCTGTAGAGACCCCCAAAGTTGCTATTCGGTGGTGGCACAGTGGCCAAGCTCAGGCAACCGTAACACTAGTCCCTGTACCTGCAGCTGACAGCAATATACAGTATACCAACTCTGACAGGATTGACACCTTGTGCGCAGAAGTGTGCCAGCTGGGTAAAAACTTACCCACCATCATGGAAGCCCTACAACTGCTGTCAGGGCCAAAGCCAAAGCCTAAACCACAACCTCTGATCCAGCTCGCTGACAGCCCGGAGGACGTCCTGTGGATGAAGGGAGGAAAGACCACGTCGCCCCGAGGGAGGACCACCGACCACTACGGCTCTACAGGAGAACCCATCTGCCGTCGTTGCAGCATGACCGGCTATATTGCAAGATACTGTGCTTTAAACGAGCAGACCCTGGGGGCCGGGGCCAAACCTCAGGAGTAGGTCAACAGGGCCCATCAGCCTGGTATGATACTTACATCGGACATAGATTGTTCCGGTCTATCATACTAGATGCATTTCAACACCCGCATTATTGAACACTGGGTCACAAGTGACCACCATCCCTGATATCCTTTATAAGAAATTCAGATCATGTGATGAACTTAAGCCACCAGATGTGAACCTCAATATTTATGCTTCTAATGGTGAACCACTTACTATAGTGGGGGTTAGAGAACTACCAATAAAAGTGGGAAGGGTGGAGTTATAAGACCAGTGGATCATTGTGGTAGCAGAAAATCCAAGAACCCAGAGAAGAGGAAGCAGAAGAGTCCTATGAACCTCTCACTCAATGCAAAGAACCAAAAGAAAGAGTCATTCCTACAATACTTGGAGACTTTCCTGAATATTGGCCTCAACATAAAGGAGCAGTGTTAGTCCCAGTAATCCATTTCTATCAGCCTCGAGAAGAACCAAGAGTTCAAGACTCCACTTTGAAAATTCAGGAAGAAACACCCGTTCTCGGGGAACCAGAGGATCCTACAATCGGTGCACATGCTAGTCCTTTAGTGAGACTAAGGCCACGCAGACACTTACCTGACTTATCTACATTCAGTACGTTACCTGAGACATCCACACCAGTAGTGCGTAGATCTAGTCACAGCACACAAGGTCAACCCCCATCCAGGTATGGAGATTGGGTGCAGTAGGTACAACATGTCATTACGGAAAGGTAACATGTAAATGGAAACCAGTTATGCACATAAAATGTAAATAGTAGTGTACAGAAAGGTGAAGAGTAGGCCAAAACAGGTCACACCAGGTACACAACATCAGAAAGAGGGGTGAGTGGAGTTGGCGTAAAGAGCTATCTAGGGAGAGCAAAATCTTGGCCAATACAGAGCTTATGACTGATAGAGGCCCCTGCAGTACCTAGGACTAGAACGCCGAAGCACCCGTAGTAAGTGTTTTTTGTGTTTTGAACTTTTAAGCCTACAGAGACTTTACCTGTAAGGACTTTATTGAACTTTTTGGAAGACTTTGAACCCCTTTTACCCGGAGCTTACAGAGACTATACTGTAAAGACTCTTAAAAGACATTTTCCTTGGCCTTTCCCCTGTTTTTTCTCAATTTAAAAGCACCATAGTCACAGGACTGGTTGTGACACAAAATTACTTTTCAGCCTGCGGCGGATGGACTAGCACCGTATGGACGGCACCTGTCTTACCATCTTTCATTGTTTTTTGTACATTTTTAACTTTTGAGACTCTTTAAATATGTTACCAATCATTGTTGCTATTGAAAATGTTATTTTACTGTTAACCAAAAATGTTTCTCAGTCCAGGAGTAGTGACTAGTGTTGAGCGAGCATGCTCGGCACTACTCGGTACTCGCACGAGTATCACTGTACTCGGGCGACTCGCCGAGCACCGAGTAATCTCGCGATACTCGTGCTGTGCTCGTGGTCGTCATCTCTCCATGTTGGCGCTCTTTTGAGAGCCAGCCCACGTGCAGGGATTGGCTGACAGACCACTGCAATGCCTCAGCCCTGTTAGTTGTGGCATAGCAGTGATTGGCCGCCCTGCACAGCGTCACCGAGCCTTTATAACTCCCGGCGCGCTGTGCTCGGCACACAGCCATCCAGACAGTGAGTGTAGGGAGAGTGTCTGCTGCTGATTAGGGACAGATTTGCGGCCCTCATAGGTAGATCCGGATCAGGGCTGCAAACTGCTGCTGACCACAACAGTCCTTCTCAGGACTAATCTAGGAGGACATAGGCAGGGTGATCCAGATCGGAGTCCAAGATTTCCAGTGACCAGAACAGTACTTCTCAGGACTAATCTAGGAGGATATAGGCAGGGTGATACAGATTGGAATCCAAGCTTTTCAGTGACCATTAGAGTCACCACACTCTTGCACTTAGTACCTTAATACAGGTTAGGGACTAAAATCCTCTCTTCAAACCATTACAGTCACCAGACAGGTGTAAGTACTACCTTAATACAGGTTAGGGAACTAAAATCCTAACTCTTGTCATCAAAACAGTCACCAGACAGGTGTACGTACTACCTTAATACAGGTTAGGGACTAAAATCCTCTCTTCAAACCATTACAGTCACCAGACAGGTGTACGTACTACCTTAATACAGGTTAGGGAACTAAAATCCTAACTCTTGTCATCAAAACAGTCACCAGACAGGTGTACGTACTACCTTAATACAGGTTAGGGACTAAAATCCTCTCTTCAAACCATTACAGTCACCAGACAGATGTACGTACTACCTTAATACAGGTTAGGGAACTAAAATCCTAACTCTTGTCATCAAAACAGTCACCGGACAGGTGTACGTACTACCTTAATTCAGGTTAGGGACTAAAATCGTCTCCTGAAACCATTACAGTCACCAGACAGGTGTACGTACTACCTTAATACAGGTTAGGGAACTAAAATCCTAACTCTTGTCATCAAAACAGTCACCAGACAGGTGTACGTACTACCTTAATACAGGTTAGGGAACTAAAATCCTAATCTCCTGTGACCTCCACAGTCACCAGACAGTTGTCGCTCTATACAGGCAAAATGCGCAAAGGCGTTGGCAAGGGCTTTGGCAAGGAACAAGGAAGTGGACGTGATGGTGGTGCAGGCAGAGGCCGAGGTCGTGTGCAAGCACTCATTTCGCAACAACAAAGGGCCACATCTCCTCGCTCGCAACGTCCTGTCCCAAATTCTTGGGGCCCGCAGCAGTACACCACTGTTGAACCAAGACCAGTGTCAACAGGTTGTTACTTGGATAGCGGATAATGCTTCAAGTCAGATGGGCACCTCCACAAACACCCTGTCTTCCGCACGGTCAACTGTCAGTAGCCGTGATACTGCACCGCACATTTCCCAACCTGATCCTCCTTCCTACCACCTGGCCGAGTACACGTCCACGGACATTTCAGATCCCACACTAGGACACTCGGAAGAGCTGTTCACGTATCCATTCGCAGAATCTGGCCTGTCGCCACCTCCTCTTGAAGTGGGTCATGAGGAGATGGTATGTACAGATGCCCAAATATTTGAGCAGCCGCGTTATGACGAACGGAACGTTGTCAAAGTGTCTCAACAAGGGGTGGACGATGATAAGACACAATTGCCAGGAAGTCAGGAGGAGGATCAGGGTGCGGAAGAGGAAGACGACGTGGTGGATGATCCAGTAGCTGACCCTACATGGCAGGAGGATATGCAGAGCGAGGACAGCAGTGCACAGGGGGAGGGAGGCGTAGCATCCCAACAGCCAGTACGAAGCAGGGTTGCGTCCGCAGGCAGAAGGCAGGCAATCGTTCCCCGGAACAACAACACGACTCAAGGTGCCTGTGCAAATGTTCGGTCTTCCCGAGTCTGGGAGTTTTTTAAGTTGGCTCCAGAAGACTCTAAAAAGGCCATTTGCCACACCCTGCCATGCCACTATCAGCAGGGTACGAAAACTTGCAGCCTGACCACCACCAGCATGATCAGGCACATGTCAGCCAAGCACCCGACTTTGTGGGAAGTACTACAGAGTCGAGGAGCGGTGCGTGCTGATGTCACTGCTACGTCTTCGGCTGTTGTGCATGCAAGCCAATCCCCTGTCCATGCTGGCCGCGAACAAGCCTCCGGTCCGGCACCTGAAGTTGCTGAAGCACAAATTACACCACCATCAAGCACGTCCTTGTCCTAGCGCAGCGTTCAATTATCCATTCAGCAAACATTTGAACGCAGGCGCAAATACACTGCCAATGCCCCACATGCCACAGTCCTCAATGCTCACATTTCGCGACTCATAGCGCTAGAAATGTTGCCTTTCCGTCTGGTGGAGACGGACGCATTCCGCGACCTGATGGCGGCTGCTGTCCCACGTTACTCGGTCCCAGCCGACACTATTTCTCCAGATGTGCCGTCCCCGCATTGCATAACCACGTGTCCAACAGCATCACACGTGCCCTGAACAATGCTGTTTCAGCCAAAGTCCACCTAACCACTGACACGTGGACAAGTGCTTGTGGGCAAGGCCGCTACATCTCCTTGACGGCACACTGGATTAATATTGTGGAGGCTGGGACCCAGTCTGAGCGAGGGACGGAACACGTCCTTCCCACACCAAGGATAGCAGGCCCTACCTCTGTCATGGTTTCACTGACACTCTACAGCTCCGGAATGTCATGCTCTTCAGCCTCCTCCTCCTCCACCTGCGCATCCTCATCCACTGTACCCTCCACACCAGTCCAAGCTGGAAGCACTGCAGCACTGCCTCTGCAAAGCGGCAACAGGCTGTGCTGAAGCTAGTCTGCATAGGTGACAAACCCCACAATGCAGAAGAGGTGTGGACAGCTCTGAAATAGCAGGCAGATCACTGGCTCACACCTCTGAACCTAAAGCCAGGAAAGGTCGTGTGTGACAATGGCCGGAACCTGGTGGCAGCTTTGAGGCGAGGCCAGCTGACGCATGTTCCATGCGTGGCCCATGTGCTCAACCTGGTGGTTCAGAGGTTTGTGAAGTCATACCCGGAGGTGTCTGACCTGCTGGTAAAAGTTCGGCGTCTGTCAGCACATTTTCGCAAGTCACCTGCTGCTTCAGCCGGCCTTGCCAGCTTTCAGCGCCGTTTGCGTCTTCCGGCCCACAGACTGGTGTGTGATGTCCCCACGCATTGGAATTCAACGCTGCACATGTTGGTCAGGATATGTGAGCAGAAGAGGGCAGTTGTGGACTACCTGCATCACCTAAGCCGTCGGGAAATGGGTCAAACTCCACACATAACACCTGAGGAGTGGAGATGGATGTCGGACCTATGCACCGTTCTCCAAAACTTTGAGGACTCCACCAAGATGGTGAGCGGCGATGACGCCATTATTAGCGTCACCATACCACTACTCTGCCTTCTAAAACGGTCTCTGCTGAAAATAAAAGAGGATGCATTGCAGGCCGAGCGCGATGACTTAGAGCAAGAAACTGTAGTGGGCGTGGGTGAAAACACACAGCCCAGCCTCATGTCATCACAACGTGTAGTGGAGGACTATGACGAGGAGGAGGAGGAGGATGAAGACATGGAGCAACTCTCAGGCCAAATTGGGGATATGACATGCACACCAGTCATACCCTCGATTCAGCGTGGCTGGCCAGAGGACAGGGGAGATGAGGAGGAGGAGGAGGAGGAGGAGGACAGCATGTTCAGTCATCGTGTTGGTCTGGATACTGAAGTGATGGCTGTTAAGAGTCTGGCGCACATGGCTGACTTTATGGTAAGCTGCCTGTCTCGTGACCCTCGCGTTCAGAACATCTTGGCCGACAATCAGTACTGGTTGGCAACACTCTTAGACCCACGCTACAAGGAGAACTTTATGTCTCTCATTCCTGAGGCGGAGAGGTCAGCCAAAATGCTGCAATTCCAGAGGGCCATAGTCACGGAAGTTGTGAAATCCTTCCCCTCACAAAACGCTAGCGGCATAGGTCAGGATTCGATGGACAACCAAGGTGTACGGCCGAGAGGGGCACAAGTCCAATCCGCCAGAGGCAGGGGAACTGTCTTTACGATGTGGGACAGTTTTCTCAGCCCCTCACGTACCACAGCCCCTGAGGTGCGGGGTAGTGCCACCAGAAATGCTAAGTTTGGGCAGATGCTGAAGGAGTACCTTGCAGATCGAACAACTGTACTGCGAGATTCATCGGTGCCTTTCAATTATTGGGTCTCCAAGCTCGACACGTGGCATGAATTGGCTCTCTACGCCTTGGAAGTCCTGGCCTGCCCTGCCGCTAGCGTTTTATCAGAGCGTGTTTTCAGTGCAGCAGGTGGAATAATCACTGATAAACGCACCCGCCTGTCAACTAAAAATGCGGACAGGCTCACTCTGATCAAGATGAACAAGGGTTGGATTGGGCCAGACTTCACCACACCACCAGCAAATGACAACTGAATTTAATTTTGTTATTTGAATTTGACATGTACCTCCACTCACCCATGGGTACACACTTCCGTACTTTGGCTAATCACTGGACTACTACTCCTTCTCCTCATGTGACACCATGATGAGTGTTAGAATAGTTAGGCTCTTGTTTGAGGTATACCCGCATGGGAAATTTTTAGCCCATTCTGTTAGAATGGGCATTACAACGACAGGAGACCCGCTCCTTTTCAATGGGAAAAATGTTTTTAGGCACTCCTACACGTCTCTATCCAGGGACAAAGAGGAGCCTCCCAATTTTTGGCTGCCCTGACAAAAGGGCTATACTACAATACACCCTGTTCTTAACAGGCACTCCTGCACGTCTCTATCCAGGGACAAAGAGGAGCCTCCCAATTTTTGGCTGCCCTGACAAAAGGGCTATACTACAATACACCCAGTTCTTAACAGGCCCTCCTGCACGTCTATCCAGGGACAAAGAGGAGCCTCCCAATTTTTGGCTGCCCTGACAAAAGGGCTATACTACAATACACCCTGTTCTTCTTAACAGGCCCTCCTGCACGTCTCAATCCAGGGACAAAGAGGAGCCTCCCAATTTTTGGCTGCCCTGACAAAAGGGCTATACTACAATACACCAAGTTCTTAACAGGCCCTCCTGCACGTCTCTATCCAGGGACAAAGAGGAGCCTCCCAATTTTTGGCTGCCCTGACAAAAGGGCTATACTACAATACACCCTGTTCTTCTTAACAGGCCTCCTGCACGTCTCTATTCAGGGACAAAGAGGAGCCTCCCAATTTTTGGCTGCCCTGACCAAAGGCTATACTACAATACACCAAGTTCTTAACAGGCTCTCCTGCACGTCTGTATCCAGGGACAAAGAGGAGCCTCCCAATTTTTGGCTGCCCTGACCAAAGGGCTATACTAAAATACACCCACTTGAGGGTTACAGGCCCTACTACATGTCTGTAAGCATGGGTCATTGTTGAACCTCCCAATTTTTTGCTGCCCTGACCAAAGGGCTATACTAAAATACACCCACTTGAGGTTTACAGCCCTACTACATGTCTGTAAGCATGGGTCATTGTTGAACCTCCCAATTTTTGGCTGCCCTGACCAAAGGGCTATACTAAAATACACCCACTTGAGGGTTACAGGCCCTATTACATGTCTGTAAGCATGGGTCATTGTTGAACCTCCCAATTTTTGGCTGGCCTGAACAAAGGGCTATACTAAAATACACCCACTTGAGGGTTACAGGCCCTACTACGTGTCTGTAAGCATGGGTCATTGTTGAACCTCCCAATTTTTGGCTGCCCTGACCAAAGGGCTATACTAAAATACACCCACTTGAGGGTTACAGGCCCTACTAAATGTCTGTAAGCATGGGTCATTGTTGAACCTCCCAATTTTTGGCTGCCCTGACCAAAGGGCTATACTAAAATACACCCACTTGAGGGTTACAGGCCCTACTACATGTCTGTAAGCATGGGTCATTGTTGAACCTCCCAATTTTTGGCTGCCCTGACCAAAGGGCTATACTAAAATACACCCACTTGAGGGTTACAGGCCCTACTACATGTCTGTAAGCATGGGTCATTGTTGAACCTCCCAATTTTTGGCTGCCCTGACCAAAGGGCTATACTAAAATACACCCACTTGAGGTTTACAGGCCCTACTACATGTCTGTAAGCATGGGTCATTGTTGAACCTCCCAATTTTTGGCTGCCCTGACCAAAGGGCTATACTAAAATACACCCACTTGAGGGTTACAGGCCCTACTACATGTCTGTAAGCATGGGTCATTGTTGAACCTCCCAATTTTTGGCTGACCTGACCAAAGGGCTATACTAAAATACACCCACTTGAGGGTTACAGGCCCTACTACATGTCTGTAAGCATGGGTCATTGTTGAACCTCCCAATTTTTGGCTGGCCTGAACAAAGGGCTATACTAAAATACACCCACTTGAGGGTTACAGGCCCTACTACATGTCTGTAAGCATGGGTCATTGTTGAACCTCCCAATTTTGGCTGCCCTGACCAAAGGGCTATACTAAAATACACCCACTTGAGGGTTACAGGCCCTCCTGCACATCTCTATCCAGGGACAAAGAGGAGCCTCCCAATTTTGGCTGCCCTGACCAAAGGGCTATACTAAAATACACCCAGTTCTTGTTTACAGGCCATCCTGCATGTCTGTATCCAGGGGCATTGGTGAACCTCCCAATTTTTGACTGCCCTTGCAAAGGAAGATACTACAATAGACCCAGTTCCTCAAAATGGGCACTTTATTTCTAGACAGGGCTTCATGTACGTCTCTTCTCAGGGTCATCGGAGTGTCGCACAATGTTTTCACGTAAAATCTTTTATGTAATCACAAAAAGTGACATACACCAGCTGTATCTCACTATTGGGTATGTGCCCTTAACATTTCCAACCTAAATATTCATTTTGGTGTCATTTTGGAAGGTTTTCTGGAGACTGCGTAAAAATTGGCGTGAAACTCGGACAACATTGTTCAGAGCTGTGACTTTTGAGTGAGAAATGCTTCCAGGGGTCTTCCCCATGGTGTTGCCATGTCATTTCAGCACTCTTCTGAGACTTTTGTGACATTTTTAGGGTTTTTCCAGGCTGCCGGCAGTCATTTCATAAAAATACTCGTGTCTCCCATAGGATAACATTGGGCTCGTTACTCGGGCCAAGTACACGAGTATCTCGGGATGCTCGGCCCGAGCTTCGAGCACCCGAGCATTTTAGTACTCGCTCATCACTAGTAGTGACCTTACCTAGGGGGGGAAGTTATGATCTATTGACTTAGGAGTAACATAAAGATTCCACAGAAGTCGTTGGTAACCAGGGGCTGGCTGGAGCCTCTATACCCGGGTGGCAGATTTCCATTGCCGGCCCCGACTTGCGGACCGGGGGGGGGGGGTGCTGTCAGCCTGACTTGAGGACCGGGGGGGAGGGGGGGGGGGTGCTGTCAGCCTGACTTGAGGACCGGGGGGGGGGGGGTGCTGTTGGCCTGACTTGAGGACCGGGGGGGGGGGTCGGGGTGCTGTCAGCCTGACTTGAGGACCGGGGGGGGGGGGGGATGGGGTGCTGTCAGCCAGCCACAGCCCTTACCTCATCCCGGACCTCCAGCGTCATGTGCTATCGCCGCGCCGGCCGACTCCCGACTCCCGCGGCCCGTTTCTGTAGGGGGCGGCCCGAAATGTGGACTATACCACCAGCCCAGGGGGCACCTGCCCCCCTGCCACCTGGGCCAGCCCGCCCCTGTTGGTAACTATACTGACCGTGACACCTGACTCAATATCGCAACTAGAAGTAGCCGTCGGATGTAACTAGACACCTCAACATGGCTGGAGAGCTAGCTACCCCTAGAGATGAAAATAGGAAAAGCTATCTTGCCTCAGAGCAGAACCCTAAAAGAGCAGCAAGCCCCCACAGATATTAACTGGGAAACAGGAGAGGAAAAGACACACACAGGCAGAATATAGAGTTCAGCAAAACAGGCCACACTAGCTAGATAGTAAAGATAGGATAGAATACTATTGCGGTCAGTATTAAAATACTATCAAAAAATCTCCAACAGCAGATAGTGTCAAAAATTACCCTGAGTCCACTAAGACTCACCAACCTCTAAATCTGCAGAACTTCTGTGAATCAAACAAGAATAAACAAGTACCAATACCAACAATACAATTTATGCCGTCCAGCAAGTCCAATTCCCTGCTTTCATCCCTAACCATTTACTACCAGAGCCCAGGGGATCAAGCTCCGCCTGTGGGGAGCTTCAACGCCTAGCTGCCCGTACATCATCCCTGGAGGCCCAAAGCAGCGCTGGTGCAATCACCAGAAGCCACAGGTGGCATCACAACAAACTTTTATTATCTCTACTACCATTCCCTAACTCCTTTACAAGTTAACCACCAGGGCCACGAGTCTGGGCAGGCCACCAGTGACAACCCTACCACAGCAGGGCCCAGACACCCGAGTCCCCATACAACACTGGGTGAGTCAATACCGTCAAACGCATTGCACTTTTGAAAAGCGTTTTTTTCACGGGAGCCTATTTTTCCACATTTGTCCATAAAAAAGAAACGCTGGCTTTTAGCGCATGCATGGTGCAAATGTGACTCTAGCCTCACTGAACAAATCTGAGTTTGCCAAGGTCTTGGAAATTGCTCAGGTGTGCTGAACCTGAACTGAATATGCCAAGTTCGTTCCAAATTTGAAATTGGTGAACATGTTTGAGCAAGGTCCGCTTATCTCCACCCATTGAGGAGCTGAAGATTCAATGTGTAATAATTTTAGATGAGATGAGGATTAAGGTCCCAGCAAGGAACACATATTATGGGGAGAAGGGATTGTGAAAGAGGGCATAGTTTGGTGAGGGGCAGTGGGGCATATTATGGAAATAAGCAGTTTTAGGGGATTGCCATAGCTTAACTCCAGGGCTTCATCTGTGACCCTTAGGCTGGGGTCACACATAGAAATCCGTTTTTGGAAGTCCTTTTCATCACCAATCCGTTTTTTATAGGGTGCTTTTTGTGTCTCCTGCACTCCTGAACATTTTTGGACTTTTCATTAAAAAAACGCATGCGCGAACGCATGCGCAAACGCAAGTGCCAAATATGGCATGCGTTTGCGCATGCGTTTCCCATAGGGCCCCCTGTTAAAAAAACGCATGAAAACGCATGCGTTTTTTAACTGATGCCAAAAACGCTGTTTACTGCGTTTTTGGCTCAAAAACGGACAGGGCAATGTTTTGAGCTCCAGAGAAAAACGCACAGGGTGTTTATTACACCCAATGCGTTTTTCTGTCAGTTTTTGGACTTAGAAAAAAAAAATGACAAAACTGAAGCCAAAAACTGACTGAGGGCTTATGTGTAACCCCAGCCTTAGTTGTTTGGTCAATCTAGACATGGGCGAACCCGCAACTGTCTAGGTTCAGCGGATCTGGATGGACCGTTTTAAAGTCCAGGTTCAGGTCCGGACTGGACCCGAACTTAAGCCCGAACTCCATATATATCTATGGAGACCCAAACTTTAGAGTAATAAAATGATGACAGTAAGGGCTGGGGGGGCTACAAAAGGAAGCAAAATGGGGATTAAAGCAGGAGAATAATATCAGTCACCAGTGCTGCAGTCACACTTGCTCATGGCACTTATTTCAGGGCAGCTGGGTACCAGCAAGTCGACACAGAACTCTCCTCTCCCTTCTCTCAAGGGCATGCTGTGTTTTCTCCTCACAGCTCTGCTGGATTTCGTGTCCCAGGGTGCACTTCCAGGTTAAAGATAGCGTTACACAAAACAATCATCCAGAGAATGGCAGCAACTCACCGGGCAGGTTTCAGCAGTGTTTCTTTATTGATTATTCCATAAAACCAGGCAGTTTTTCAGGGGTAGTGGAGGGAGGACGGGGGTCGCAACAATGGGCCGTTTTGCATGGTCTCGTGCTTCGGCGGGCCGCAATGGGATTGGGCGTTACTTCCTGCTTTTTATACCCCACCCTTCATTTAACTGTGAGAATGCTGTGACAAAATGTTAAACATTGTAATAACAATTCCTTATAAAGTGCTAATTTCCATAAGGGGTCAAACCAACTTGACCCTAAAAACTAAAACGTCCGTGTATATTCACCAATAATGCTTGTGCTTACATTTTTATACATATACATATAAAAAATATATAGATTAAAAACAAACAATAGATCTCCATTTTAATACAGTTATAATCAATGAAAAACAGACAAATCATTTTTATCATTGAGGCCCAGCGGACCCTGAGCTCTAAGTCTCAGGATCCACTTTGCCTCCTGTTGTAGCAACAACCTCTCCAGGTTTCCTCCTTTTTGGGGCAACTCAACCCTTTCTAAACCTACCAATTTCATGGATTTAAAGTCCCCGTTATGCATAGATCTCATGTGCTCAATCACCCTTGGAGCACCATTACCTGTTTCAATGGATCTACAGTGTTCACAAAAACGCACGAACATCTGCCTAATGGTTTTTCCTACGTAATATCTGCCACATGGGCATACCACTCCATATACGACACATTTTGTTTTGCATGAAATAAACTGTTTCACATCATGCAGTAAGTGGCCTATCTTTATGGGTTTGACCCCTTATGGAAATTAGCACTTTATAAGGAATTGTTATTACAATGTTTAACATTTTGTCACAGCATTCTCACAGTTAAATGAAGGGTGGGGTATAAAAAGCAGGAAATAACGCCCACTCCCATTGCGACCCGTCGAAGCACGAGACTGTGCGAAACGGCCCGTTGTTGCGACCCCCATCCTCCCTTCAATAAAGAAACACTGCTGAAACCTGCACACTTGCTCATGGGTTGGTCTGTAATTAGCTTTTCCACCCCAATCTATTATGTCGGCCTCTGTGATTGGTTGCCATTTACATTAATGTATTGGAAACAAACCTGCCATCATAGGTGTGTAAAAATAAACAAATAATTTACAAAAATTGCACAGGGGTCCCCCTTAATTTTGATTTTCAGTGCAGTTAAAGCAACCAATTACAGGCTGACACCCCCAGCCTGGGGAGCACATTATTATTTTTTTACATTATTTATTTAAATAACAATTTCAAAAAATGCTGCACCAGCTGTGACTGCACCGCAGATGAATTCTCTGATGTCACCTCTCACACATCCAACTGTCAGTCTGCGAGCGCTACTCGCAGTGAGTGGACATTGTAATGTCAATGTAATATCTCTGCTCACTGCAATGTAGCAGAGCTGAAAAGCTTTCAGGGACATCACTGTGGATTACCATCGGAGGGTATGTTTGAGGTTAATAAATGGATGAAAAGGAATTGTCTTTGATTTACTTAAAATAAAGATATTTTCTCTGTGGGTGTTTTTTTTAACTATTTCCTTATGGGATTGCTAATGTGTGGGTCTCATAGAAGCATGACTGGTTTTGTTATTTATTTAAAAAAAAAAAAAAAAACAATAGACTCCACTGTATTTTTGATTGCCAGCCAAAGTAAAACTAGGCAGCTGGGGTTGGCAGCCTGAAGCTGGCTGCTGTATCTGTACTAAGAATCAAAAATATGGGGGAACCCTACACAATTAAAAAAATTTTTTTTTTTTTACACACCTATAATGGCAGGTTTGTTGCCAATAAACATATGTATATGGCAATCCATCACAGACACTGGAACAATGGGTAAGGGCACAATAGCCAATCACAGACACTGTCACAGAGAGTGCATGTTTATGTTTGGCTGTTGGAGTCAGTGCAGTAAATAAAATGAGGTTACTGAGCAGACCCGGAAGGAAGCGTGACTGCAGTGTCAGAGACTGGTAAGAATAATTCTCCTACTCTACTCATCATTTTGCTTATTTTTACAGCCATCCCAGCCAAACCTGAACCTAAGGAAAGTCCGTGTTCGAGGTCTGTAAACGAACACTATGTGTGGTTTGCCCATCACTAGACGAATTCCCTCTCTGTTGGACTGTGGCCTGTTTTGTCTTGGTCCAGCGCTTTACAGTTCTCTTGTCTTTCCTTTCCTTTTCTTTGCTTTACTGTTTAAGTGTTGTCACTTCTGCAAGTTGTTTGACCTATCACATCTTGTGAGGGGCTATTTAAACTCACAATTAACATGCCTTCCTTGCTGGCTATATTCCAAGATAGATGGATGTTTGGAGTCAAAGTTCCTCAACTAAGCAATATCTTACAGATATTTCTCTACTGCTATTTCCTGTGGTTTGTTTATGAGTTTCTGTCACACTTGGGAAGTAAGGGAATCAAGTAACAGGTAGGTGTAATGGGCGAAGGGATCAGGAGGAGCTAATCTGACCCTTACCCTGGGGGTCCGTAGCTCGCCCTGCCCTTGGAGGTACCTCTGATGCCGATGAGGTCCTGGCTCCTGAATAGCCCTAGGCTGAGGGCCCCTACCTCCACCCATGGATCTGGGATCACAGCTACTCCCAAGGAAAGACCTCAGCCCAGCAGCTAAGCAATAGCACAGCACCAAGACCTAGAGCAAATAACTCTATCAGCAGCATCTGACAGAGGAGAGGGAAGGCTATTTAAAGCCAGGGGGAGCGGATTCCAGGTGAGTCACACATCAACCTCTCAACCGGTAGCTGAACATAATAGGGAATGCAGGTCTGGAGCACAACACAGGAGGCAAAGACTGTCACAACTACACCTCATGCAGCTCTTAAAGACAAACAACAAACACAGTAGCATCCAGCAATGTCAGCGGCATCTAAGCGCGTGACAGTTTCCCTTCCTAACTCACTTCCCATTCTGCTATATTTAGGATCTGGTGGCTTCAACATACCGTATATACTCGCGCATAAGCCGAGTTTTTCAGCCCAAAAATTGGGCTGAAAAGTGCCCCCCTCGGCTTATACGCGAGTCACTTGGTATACTGTGGGGGGGGCTGTGACCGGGGGCTGGAGGAGGCAGGAGGGGGCCGCAGTGACCGCGGGCGGTCACGTGGGGCCGCCTCATTAGTGTAATGAATCAGCGACGGGGGGATGCCGTGCATATTGCACTACACTGGCCCCCAGCAGTAACACACACCCCCCTCCTTATTATGTCCCCCCCAGGCTGCGGCACCTGTGAAAATAACAAACACTTTATACATCACCTCTCCGGCGCAGCTCCTCCGCTCCACCGGTCCCGGCTTCTTCCTTCTTGTGCCGGTGTCATGTGACCGGGCGCAGGAGATGACGTCATTTCCTGCGCGCGGTCACAGCACTAGAAGCCGGCACAAGAAGGAAGAAGAAGCCGGGACCAGAGGAGCGGAGGAGCTGCGCCGGAGAGGTGATGTATAAAGTGTTTGTTATTTTCACAGGTGCCACAGCCACTACCACTGGGGAGGCTGCCTGTATACACCACTGGGAAGGCTGCCTGTATACTACCACTGGGGAGGCTGCCTGTATACACCACTGGGAAGGCTGCCTGTATACTACCACTGGGGAGGCTGCCTGTATACTACCACTGGGGAGGCTGCCTGTATACTACCACTGGGGAGGCTGCCTGTATACTACCACTGGGAAGGCTGCCTGTATACTACCACTGGGGAGGCTGCCTGTATACTACCACTGGGGAGGCTGCCTGTATACTACCACTGGGGAGGCTGCCTGTATACTACCACTGGGGAGGCTGCCTGTATACTACCACTGGGAAGGCTGCCTGTATACTACCACTGGGGAGGCTGCCTGTATACTACCACTGGGGAGGCTGCCTGTATACACCACTGGGGAGGCTGCCTGTATACTACCACTGGGGAGGCTGCTGTATACTACCACTGGGGAGACTGCTGTATATACCACTGGGGAGGCTGCTGTATACCACTGGGGAGGCTGCTGTATACTACCACTGGGGAGGCTGCTGTATACTACCACTGGGGAGGCTGCTGTATACCACACTGCTGGGGGCTGTATACCTGTGCTGGGGTCCACCCTCGGCTTATACACAAGTCAATAGGTTTTCCCAGGTTTTGGGGGCAAAAGTAGGGGGGTCCACTTATACACGGGTCAGCTTATACACGAGTATATACGGTATTCCTTTTGGGTTTCTTCCATTTTTCCTCCACCTTTCCTTTATGAATGTGTGAACATGTTCTTAGCGCTATGTTTCACCCTCTGCTTGTATTCACCTCATTAATTGTTAATGCATTTTTTCTGTTAAACTTAGTTTATAATTAAAGGTACAGTTAGGGATGCTCTGGATTAGACAACAATGTGGTGAGGGCTCTATTGTGTAATTTTAGGGTTACAAACTCCATGGTCCAGGCAGGGATAAATTAGGGTAAGATTTAGAGTTTCTTCCAGTCTGTACCTGAGGTTTTCAAGGGTCACCTCTCACTTATTTTGTCCATTCTTGTGTGAGTGGTAGGGCTCAGTCATAACAGGAATATTTTGGTGAGGAGCAGTGTATGTGGGGTGGTTATATTATGGAGTGGCTTAATGTTTTGTGGGGGTCAGTATGTAGAGAAGCAGTGTGGTGGGAATAATATGGAAAGAGGCAGAGGGGTGAGTTATTATATAGAGTAGCATATTATTGAGAGGAGCAGTGTGGGGTGGATATTATGAAGAGGGGCAGTGTGTGGAGAGATTACGCAGAGGGGCAGTGTGGGGATGGATATTATGGAGGAAGGCATGTGGTGTGGAGAGATATTATTGAGAGGGGCAGTGAAGGGGAGTATTATGAAATGAGATGAAACTGAGTGGGAGGAAACACAGATAAGATATTAGAAAAAACTTTTTTGCAGTGAGGGTGATCAATGAGTGGAAGAGACTGCCACAAGAGGTGGTGAGTTCCCCTTTAATGGAACTGTTCAAACAAAGGCTGGACAGACATCTGTCCGGGAGGATTTAGTGATTCTTGCTTTGAGTAGTGGGTTGGACTAGATGAACCAGGAGGTCCCTTCTACCTCTGCCATTCAATGATTTTATGAAAGGGTAGTGTTGGGGGAGTATTATGGAGATGGACAGTATGGGGAGGGATATTATAGAGAGGGGCAGTGTAGGTGATTATTATCGAGAGAGGCAGTGCAGTGTGAGGATTCATTCTGAAGGGGGCAGTGTGGATTTCTAAATATAGAGAAGGTATGCAGGTGATAGTTATATAGAGGGGCAGTTGTGAGGGGAATATTATGGAGAAGTGTAGGGGAGAAATATTTGGTAGGAAGCACAGTCAGGGGCAATTATATATTTAGGGCTTAGTCATTACAGGGATATTTTTGAGAGAGGCAGCATGTGGGGTAATGAATGGTGATATTATGGAGTGGCTCCTTGTGTTGGGGTCAGTATTGAGAGGTGAAGTGTGGAGGTTAATAGAGAGGGGTAGTGTATGGGGTTATTTTGGAGGCAGGCAGTGTGGAGGAGATATTATTGGAAAAGGCAGTGTTGGGTGATATTATGCAGAGGGGCAGTGTGGGGAGAAATATTATAGAGAGGGGCAGTGTGAGAAGGGATATTATGAAGAGGGTCAGTGTGGCAATGGATATTATGGAGAAAGACATGCAGTATGTGGGGGATATTATTGAGCGGGACAGTGTGGGTGGGATATTATGGAGATTGATAGTGTGGGGAGGGGTATCATGGAGAGAGTCAGTGTGGGGGCAATATAGCAGGGATATTATTGAGGGGGCAGTGTGAGAGGGATATTTTGAAGAGGAACAGTTCAGTGTGGGAATGCATTATGGAGGGGGCAGTGTAGATTTGCCAATATAGAGAGGGATAGTGTAGGGGATGATTATACAGAGGGGCCGTGTTGGTGGAATATAATGGAGAGTGGCAGTGTGAGGGAGGGATATTTGCGCACCAAGCACAGTGTGAGACAATTATATATTTAGGGTTCAGTCATTTGGAGAGGGGCAGTGTGTGTGTGTGATTGTGATATTGTGAATTGGCTCAGTGTGTGGGGGGGCCGTATGGAAAGGGGTAGTGTGGGGGATATTGTGAAGAGGGGAAATGTGGGGATTTATTATGGAGAGATGCAGTGTGGGGGAGATATTATATTGAAGGGCATTGTGGAAAGATATATTATCGAAAGGGGCAGTGCGGGGAGGGATTGTATAGAGAGTAACAGTGTGTTGATGGATATTCTGGAGAACGGCATGCAGTGTGGGGGATATTATGAAGAGGGGCAGTGTGAGGGATATTATAGGGTTGAATACTGTGGGGGGATATTATAGAGAGGGACAGTGCAGGGAGGCATTATTGAGGGGGCAGTGTGGATTTGGCAACAGGTCCAGGGGCAGTGTGGGTGACGATTATACAAAGGGGCAGAGTGGGGTGAATATCACGAAGAGGGGCAGTTTGGGGAGAGATATTTGTGCAGAAAGGACAGAGAGGGGCAATATGTTTAAGAATCGTGTTGGGATGTGCTGCTGAAGACAGAGAAGAGGAAAATCTGCAGAGGAACTGTGGCACCCCACGGTTCATGTGCCACCGAAACACCACAAAGGGTTAACTCCCCACACAACCCACAACACTACACTAGCACCTCCAGGCCAGAAGGGGAGCTAAAGCTGCTTCCCTATATATTCTGGGTGGAGAGGAAGAGGCAGTTAGTTCAATTCCTGAAAGGACTGAGGAAGAAGGACCTGGGTGTAAAAGAGCTGCGTTTAGGTTCACCCCACCACGGTCCACTGCCAAGTTCCAGGCCGGCCAAGGTCTGAGAAAGGAGAAGCAGCAGAGAGGAACACACCTGGGAGACTGAGTCCCCTGAGACTCACCCCAGATTAGCGCATAGAACGGATACCGGATCCGATGCTGTGCCTGACACAAACAGCACAGTGAACACCGGAATAGTGGAGGTCCAACATATTCACTGTACCACAGCGAAGCAACACGGCGGGGTCAGGAACACGAAATAAGACTCAAGTTGCCTAGCAAGTTGGTACCCGTGAGGGGAAGAAAGGCCGGCAGCTTAGCTAAAGCGGCAGCAGGGCCACACACACAGCGCAGGAGTAGGAAGCCAAGGAACCGCCCTGGGTGGGAGCAACCTGGCCCAGTACAGACTCAGTGGACAATACCTACTGAATACAATCTACAGTAAAGACTTGGAAAACTACTAAACTGTGAGTCTGTGTAATCTTGTGCTCGAGCCCTACTCTCCCTCACAAACTGTCATCATCTCTACCACTACCCCTGCCCTGCATCATCCATAGACTATCATCACTACTGCCCCAGGGACCAGGCTCGCCCGTGGAGAGCCGTCACATCACAGGCTGCCATCCATCATCCCCGGAGGTTCTGCAGCAGCGGTGGTCACCCTGACCACATACCACATGGGTGGCGATCATGACTATATCCCTGTAAATAACCCCCAACTTTTACTCGTGGGCTCGGGACACGGTCCAGACCAAGACCGTCGTGATCCCCAATGATACCCCAGTCTGGTACTGAGTACCCTGTCCCAGTGGGCCCCACAGAACTCCAAGCATGAAATCTCACCATGGCATCTTCACTATATGGAGACAAAAGTAATGGAAACAAAAGTACCAGGAGAAAAAGGGCACCAAGACTGATTCAAGAAGCCTGTTTCAGCAGAGCCTGGTGTTAATGTCCTTTATAGATGCAAAATTCCCTTTTGGTGCTCAATACACAGATCAAGTATGATGAAAACCAAGGAAAAAAAGAGATGGCATCACCGGGATGACTTGCTGCGGTGCTTTATTTACAGGTTCGTTGAACATCGTGCAGGGAGTGGGTGCCTGAACAGACGACGGCACCGTATCGTGCACTTGTTGCGCTCAACGGGTCCCGACCTTGAAGCGCAACAAGTGCGTGAAACGGTGCCATCGTCTGTTCAGGCACCCCTCCCTGCACGATGTTCCAACGAACCTGTAAATAAAGCACCGCAGTAAGTCATCCCGGTGAGTGCCATCTCTTTTTTCCTTGGTTTTCATCAAAAGTAATGGAAACAACTGCAACCAGAGAATATCTCATGGATCTCCTTGGATGGGGTTATGTATTACATATAGAATGACCTTCATATATCTTGATTATCCTTTGTTCATACTATATTTCTTCATAGGCATTTGAGCAATCTACCATTTAATTGATCACTCCAAAAGATTTTGCCTTTTTCCTTATTCTGTAACACAAATTAGAAAAAACTGCAGGCACTCCCTAACCTGCAATGTGAACACGTGCCTAACTGAACATAAAATATTGTGACAAAAAAAGACAATTACACTCTGCAGTGCTAAGCATGTAGATATGAAAAATAGAACACAAAATAGCATTATAGCTAAGGAAGTATGAAAAAATTAGACACTTAGCAAATATATAAAAATGGCCATATTTATATCCACCCAGTAGCCAGTCGGGGTGTATCTCTTAACTGGTAACCTACACTAAAGTTAATACCTTTCTCTGTAAAAACAACCTTTTATATGGGCAAAGGGGAACCTGTTAAATTAAGGATAAAAACACCTGAGACTAATGAGGGGAGTGGTGCACGGACAAAAGGAATGACCCTGCTAAAAAATACTGTGGGCACTCCCTAGCCTTCAATGTGAACAGGTGCATAACTGAACATAATATATTATGACAAAAAAGACAGTTGCACTCTGCAAATGCTAAGGCATGGAAACATGAATATAGGCCATTGAATAGCATTCTAGCTAAAGAAGTATGAAAAAATTAGACACTTAGCATATAAAAATGGCCATCTCTACATCCGCCCAGTAGCAAAGTCAAGGTGTATCACCTTACTGGGAACCTACACTAAAGTTAATGCTTCTCTCTAAGTAAAAATTATCCTTTTGTAAATTGTTCCTTATTCTGTGTTTGGTTAGATATTTTGTATAGATAGCTCAGTGCTTATTATTCTTCTATGCATTGGGTATATTTTTTTCTACCATACTTTTGTCCTTGTTACTACATACTATATATTTACATATATCACATTAATAAGATATACGTTTATTTGTTAGAATAGCTAACTACCTCTATGTACACTTTACTATCTCCATGTACACTCTAAGGAATGTAGAGTTACTTTGTACAATAGTCAAACTAAAAGTAACAAACATAATGAAATTTGCATGCATTGCATAATTCAGCTTTTCTACTGCTGTAGCAATTTATGTGTATACGTTTACATGTATTCCATGCCAAGTATAGACATAATCTCTATTTTTAATTTTTCTGTTTTTAATCATTTGCAATATGAAAAGGTTGATATTTTTTTACATTATTGTCTGGCCAATGTTTTTTCTCCTCCTTTTTGCTATGATTTTTTGGGAGCTAAAACTGAGTAGAAACTCTGTAAATCCTCTTCAAATATTTGAAACATGGTTCTGGTTATGTATTAATGTATTGATGGTGGTTATGGTAATGTATTCCTGTAAATGCATTTACATTTATTTGAGACCCTTGTGATTGGTTCAGTACGCAAATGCTGCCCTTGGACCAAAAATGTTGTGCACCGCTGTTCTAAGGGAGGAAAACTAGAAGAGTCAAAAGCATGCACATGTAGATCATAAACTAAATAAAATCATGAAATGACAATCAGCTTCTGGCATATGATATCACCAATATCTAGCCTTCACGGTATGCAGCAGTCTCCCACATATTGTAGTTCCAAGAATGTATAGAGAGAGGAGAAAGGGGACTTCAGACAGAGCTCCCGTTACAATGAATAAGTACAATGAAATTATTAAAAACTCATTTAATGGTTTATTTCTATGTGTTTCAGGGTTAAAAACCACTTCATCAGGATGTGGTGGTCCTGATGAAGGGTCTTTTAACCCTAAACATGTAGAAATAAACCACTGAATAAGTTTTAATAATTTCATTGTACTTATTCATTGGAACTGGAGCATGATCCAAAGTCTCCTTTCTCCTCTCTTTCTCTATTCTTGGATCTACAACACGTGGGAGACTGTTGCATACAATGGAGCCTAGATATCGGTGATATCATATGCCAGATCCGTGGTTGTGACTGATCACAACCGACTCAGGTGAGCCTGTATTCATGCAGTATTGAAACTACGCAAACACTATTGTGCGACTTTTTCTCTTCTTCCAGCAGTTTACATTTAGGAGACATCTAAAGGGAGACATAATTAACTTAATAAATGGTGCATACAAAACAAATTGATTAAACACTGTTTTATGTAAAACCCCATGAACAGATAAGAGGGCATTCCCTACAACCGAAGGAGAAAAAAGTCTGCAAAGGAGACAAAGCTTTTTTACCATTAGCAATATTACACTTTGGGACAGCCTACACCAGGAGCGGGTTGTTAATGGAACCAGGGGCGGACCTACCGTGGTGCAGCTGGCGCAGCTGCACCAGGGCCCCAACCGGCTAGGGGGCCCCTCAAGACTGCAGGGGGACCCCCAGCCGACCCCCATGACCCTGTGCCAGAGGAGAGGGGGTTAACCGAGTGAAGCTTCCTGATTCCCCTGGCTGAGCCCGCCCCTCCTCTTCTCTGCCGCCTCGGCTCCCAGGACAGCACGGCGATGCAGGTAGGAGCAGCCGCAAATATAGCCCCGCTTATCGCCGTTGCCTGCTAGCACACCGAAACCCAACTCCCCGGTCCTCACTGTCGTGCGATAGCAAAACCACCCCCCCTCGCCGACGTCCGATATCATCCCCGCCCCCAATCCTCCCCCCCTGCTCCTCACCATCATCTGCTGCTGCACCAGGGCCCCCAGGTCGCAAGGTCCGCCACTGAAGGGATCTGTTGATTAAAAAAAGCCCCAGTCACATATAACGAGATCGTTAGCGAGATCATTGTAGCTGTGACATTACAACGATCTCTCCAGCGATGTCATTATGTGTGACATCTAGCAGCGATCAGGTCCCTGCTGTGAGGTCGCTGATCACTGCAAAGGGCTCAGGACTATTTTTGGTCATTGGTCAGCACACATCGCTGTGTGTGATAGCGAGAGACCAGCGATCAGCGATCTCACAGGCTGGTAACCATGGTAAACACCAGGTATCTAGGCATGTGTGCTGCTAGATACCTGGTGCTTATCATAGTTACCATCGTCACCTGCTTAGCACAGCCTGTAAGAGGGAGGACACTGGTAACTATAATAAACCGGGTATCTAAGCAGTGCACGCTGCTGGATACCGGTTGTTTATCATAGTTACCAGCTTCCTCCCTGTTACAGGCTGAGCTAAGCAGGAGGACGTGGTAACATTGCTTCCAGCGATGTGGAGGTGCTCCAAGGTCCCTGTCGCTGGGGAGATCTGCCTGTTTGACAGCTCCCCAGAGTCCAGGTAACGACGCTCTAGCGATCCCGGCAGGTCGTTATCGCTGTCGGGATCGCAGGAGCGTCGTTATGTGTGACTGTACCTTAATATTATGTCTTAGAATTCACTTGTATTGTATATTGTATACATTTTTGTTCTGTATGTTGTTCCAGTTAATTGACACTCAGAATCAGGGTTTGTTTTTTAAGCCAGATGGGTTCTTGTGTTATAGTTGTATCTATGATCAGTTACTTTAATCTCTCCCATCCCTCCATTGAACATGTTTCTTTTCTCAATCATAGTCATTATTTAACTATGTAATATTCATTAATCCTGTGTGATAAACCAGAACTTGTCTTTGCAGATGACATTTAGGGAAACTACATACAATTGCAAGAGTGGCATGCAATAGCCGATACATGCCAGTTTACTTCTAAAGATACCGTAATTAGATTTCTGAACAAAGCATTTTAATCCTAAAATAAATTCAATTTAAACATTTCTACTTTAAGAATATTCTGTAATTGAAAATTGTATACATATCTAATACGATTGCTGAAATTCTATTTGATATATAACTTTTAGTCTACAGTGTTTTTCACTTCATGATAAGTTGAAGAGAAACATAAGCAACGTGGGAAAGCTGCAGTGAGTGTTAATTATTAACTATGAATTCGCAATAGGGCTCATTGAATACTATATTACATAATTTGATGAATTTATGCAAGCTAAGCATTTACATGAGATTTCAAATGTTGCCCCAGAGCAGATAACATAGTCTATAAACTGTTTATATGGGCAAGCTTCCAAATCCAAGCTTCTTTCTTACGCCCACTCCTTTGGTAACCAATCCCAAAGCACTCTGCTCTTAAGCTGTAAGTAACGGGCTGTAACAGAACAATAACAGGGATATCACTCCCTTCTGACATCCTCAGTGTAGAGAAGTCGCCTGTGTATTCTCACCAAGGCTCCTGAGAGGGGAAAAGCAGAGACATGAGGGACACATACGATGTGATTGTCATTGGAGGAGGCATTTCAGGTCTGTTGAAATACAATTTTACTAAAAGAATACTTGTGACTTCTAATGACTAAATAATTAATGCAAATTTATGCAGATATAATTACTGCTCCGCTAGGTTAAATGTTACCCAAAAATCCCCTTATATAGCCTTTTCATCCAACCAAACAGTCCTTCAAATTTGCACTGATGGATGGCAAAACCCCCACACAGCTGTAGGCAGATGGGGACTCTTGTTTGGCTTTTGGTCCTATGTTGTAGCACAGCTTTTTATAGGGTCGTTATTGACTTATAGGATTGCTGCTTTCAATAAATGACACTAGAAAACCTGATCCATTTTTCTGTGGATATTAATAACCTGCAGAAAAATCTGCTGTGTGTGTAAACACAGAGATTTATAATTAACCATGACTAACTGGAGAATCTCTAGTGCAAGGAGAAAATGTAAAGGTCGGTAGGTGTGTGTGCTTGGAATGGATGTGGAGAAAATAATATAATTCTGACATACTTGACTTTAGGTTCACTTTTTAGCAATTAGAAAAATGTAAAAGAGCACGCTTCTACTTAAGGATGTAACAGAGACGGATATGTAATTTAAATAGTAACTGTTGTTTTAATTTTTATTTCATAAATCAATAGTACACATGACAGTAAGACATTTTGTAATATATCGTATAAAAAAAAAATCAGTTTTTTTCTGTGCCAGCAAATGGAGTCCGTGGAGCCTTGTTTAAGAGTCTCAAACACGGGACTAGCCAGATATTCCTCAGATATCGACTGGTCTCCCTGAGATAAGTGAGTGCTTTGGGATCTTTCTGTGCCAGGACTGATCATTCATTTTCTAAATTCTCAATTCAGAGGTAAAATCTGTATTGGGTGAAAATGGAATGTTACATTACTGAGATAGGAGATAATGGGAGGGGGAAAAGGAGGGAGGAGCTTTGCCTCTTGTTCCTCCCTCTGCCTCTTGCTTCTTCCTCTGCCTCTAGCTCTTCCCTCTGACTATTACTCCTCCTTCTGCCTCTTGCTCCTCCATCTGCCTCTTGCTTCTTCCTCTACTTCTTGCTCCTCCCTCTGCTTCTTGGTCCTTCCTCTGCCTCTAGCTCTTCCCTCTGTCTCTTACTCCTCCTTCTGCCTCTTGCTCCTCCATCTGCCTCTTGCTTCTTCCTCTACTTCTTGCTCCTCCCTCTGCTTCTTGGTCCTTCCTCTGCCTCTAGCTCTTCCCTCTGACTCTTACTCCTCCTTCTGCCTCTTGCTCCTCCATCTGCCTCTAGTTCCACCCTCTGTCTCTTGCTCCTCCATAAATTAGAAGAAAGAGGGACTCTGATACACCCTGTATTAGACATAAATCAGGGGCTCATATAAATTCTGTTAAAATTGTTAGACTCAAAGCATATATACTATGTCCAAGGGCTAAAAAATATTTACCCCTGGGGGGTATACATCTATATATATATATATATATATATATACTAGCTGTGAGCCCGATGCAAATGCATCGGGATTCTAGAACGTGCATTAATTTGATTATAGTAGATAGCTATTTTTTATTTTATTATTTATTTTGTTTTGTTTTTTTACTATTTTTATTATTATTAAATTTATTTATTATTTGTTATTTTAAGTGAATTTATTTGTATTAAAATTATTTTATTTAAAAACCGCATCTGCGGCGCGGTTGCGGTAATCCCCATACAAAGTATATGGGGACTTGCGGCAGGTGCGGCAAAACCGCACTTGCCGCACCTGCCGCAAGTCCCCCTATACTTTCTATGGGGATTACCGCAACCGCGCCGCAACTTGCACTTGCGGCGCGGTTGCGGTAATCCTTATGGGGATTACCGCTACCGCGCCGCAAGTGCTCGCACTCAGCCAGCGACTCGCAATGCGGCGCGGTTGCGGTAATCATTATGGGGATTACCGCAACCGCGCCGCAAGTGCTCGCACTCAGCCAGCGACTCACAATGGCCTGGCGGCCATTGCTCGCGCTAACTGAGCGGGAGATCGCTAGCTTTGTGGCCGAGCCTCTGGTTCTATTTTCGGCCAGCGACTCGCAATGGCCGCTTCGCGGCCATTGCTCGTACTCAGCCTGCGCGAGCAATGGCCTCGCGGCCATTGCTCGCGCAGGCCAACGACTCGCATTGGCCGCTAAGCGGCCAATGCTTCGCCGTGGTGACGTCACAGAGTGACATAGCCACGGTCTTTGCCGGGGTCCGACACGGAAGTGCCTACGGCAATTATATAATAGATATACTGCAGAGTGCCATAACCCCTGTCCTGTATATGTATATATATATATATCTACTCTATAATTGCCGTAGGCAAAATCGTGTCGGACCCCGAAATCGCCGTGGCTTTGTCACTATGTGACGATGGTGCCGGGGGGGGGGAGTGGCGGGATGGTGTCGGGGGGCAGGATGGCAGGTGTGCAGGATGTAGCCGGGGGGCGGGGCAGGATGGAGGCGGAGGGGCGGGCAGGATGGAGGGAGCGGGCAGGATGGAGGAGGAGAAGGATGGTGGCAGGGGGGGTAGGGTTGGATAGTGGGGAGCGGGGCAGGATGGAGTGAGCGGGGCAGGATAGAGCCGGAGGAGCAGGATGGTGGCGGGGGGGCAGGATGGAGTGAGCAGGGCAGGATGGAGCGAGCGAGGAAGGATGGAGCCGGAGGAGCAGGATGGGGGGGGCAGGATGGAGCGAGCACACTTGCACACACATGCATCATGTACATAGCACACCTGGACGCACATGCATCATGCACACAGCATACCTTCAAGCACATGTATCATGCACACAGGACACACATACATCATGCACACAGGACACACATACATCATGCACACAGGACACACATACATCATGCACACAGGACACACATACATCATGCACACAGGACACACATACATCATGCACACAGGACACACATACATCATGCACACAGGACACACATACATCATGCACACAGGACACACATACATCATGCACACAGGACACACATACATCATGCACACAGGACACACATACATCATGCACACAGGACACACATACATCATGCACACAGGACACACATACATCATGCACACAGCACACACATGCATCATGCACACAGCACACACATGTATCATGGACACATCACACACATGCATCATGGACACAGCACACACATGTATCATGGACACATCACACATATGCATCATGCACACAGCACACACATGCATCATGCACACAGCACACACATGAATCATGGACACAGCACACACATGCATCATGGACACATCACACACATGCATCATGGACACAGCACACACATGTATCATGGACACATCACACACATGCATCATGCACACAGCACACACATGCATCATGCACACAGCACACACATGCATCATGGACACAGCACACACATGTATCATGGACACATCACACACATGCATCATGCACACAGCACACACATGCATCATGCACACAGCACACACATGCATCATGCACACAGCAGACACATACACCATACACACAGGACACACATACATCATGCACACAGGACACACATACATCATGCACACAGGACACACATACATCATGCACACAGGACACACATACATCATGCACACAGGACACACATACATCATGCACACAGGACACACATACATCATGCACACAGGACACACATACATCATGCACACAGGACACACATACATCATGCACACAGCACACACATGCATCATGCACACAGCACACACATGTATCATGGACACATCACACACATGCATCATGGACACAGCACACACATGTATCATGGACACATCACACATATGCATCATGCACACAGCACACACATGCATCATGCACACAGCACACACATGAATCATGGACACAGCACACACATGCATCATGGACACATCACACACATGCATCATGGACACAGCACACACATGTATCATGGACACATCACACACATGCATCATGCACACAGCACACACATGCATCATGCACACAGCACACACATGCATCATGGACACAGCACACACATGTATCATGGACACATCACACATATGCATCATGCACACAGCACACACATGTCATCATGGCACACAGCACACAATGAATCATGCACACAGCACACACATGCATCATGACACATCACACACATGATCATGGACACAGCACACACATGTATCATGGACACATCACACACATGCATCATGCACACAGCACACACATGATCATGCACACACACACACATGCATCATGGACACAGCACACACATGATCATGACACATCACACACACATGCATCATGAACAGCACCATGCACATCACACATGCATCATGCACACAGCACACACATGCATCATGCACACAGCACACACATGCATCATGCACACAGCAGACACATACACCATACACACAGGACACACATACATCATGCACACAGGACACACATACATCATGCACACAGGACACACATACATCATGCACACAGGACACACATACATCATGCACACAGGACACACATGCATCATGCACACAGGACACACATGCATCATGCACACAGCACACACATGCATCATGCACACAGCACACACATGCATCATGGACACATCACACACATGCATCATGGACACAGCACACACATGCATCATGGACACAGGACACACATGCATCATGCACACAGCACACACATGCATCATGCACACAGCAGACACATACACCATGCACACAGGACACACATACATCATGCACACAGGACACACATACATCATGCACACAGGACACACATACATCATGCACACAGGACACACATACATCATGCACACAGGACACACATACATCATGCACACAGGACACACATACATCATGCACACAGCTCTTAAACTTGCCGCTCCCGGCGCAGCGCGGCAGGCAGGAAGCGGCGGCTCCTTCTGCACAGCCGCTCCCCCTGGCATGGACGGATGAATGGTGCGGCCCTGGGCAGCGGGAGCAAGGGGGGCCCCGCGAGAAGCAGAGAGGGCAGGAGGACCGGGGGGAGCGCGGGCAGGAGACGGGAGGACCCAGGGGGGCGCGGGCATGACACGGGCACTGGGGCACAGGGGCACAGGCTCCGGAGCACTCTGTCAGCATGTGCTGACAGCAGCTGCTCCGGAGCGGGATCACAGGGGCACTGGGGCACAGGGGCACTGGGCACAGGGGCACTGGGGCACAGGGGCACTGGGGCACAGGGGCACAGGCTCCGGAGCACTGTGTCAGCATGTGCTGACAGCAGCTGCTCCGGAGCGGGATGCGGGATGACAGGAGCACAGGAGCACAGGCTCCGGAGCACTGTGTCAGCATGTGCTGACAGCAGCTGCTCCGGAGCGGGATGACAGCGGCGAGGGGTCGCAATGCCCGATACGCGGGCAATGCGTCGCACGTGGTGACGTCACATAGTGACATAGCCACGGCGTGCCGGGGTCCGACACGAAAATGCCTACGGCAATTATATAATAGATATATATATAAGAGAATTGTAGAGGTTGGCCTCATACACATCCTAAAACAATTATGAAGGAGAGCATCATACACACCTGTGGAAAAACTAAGAATTATTATTAATTTATATAGCGCCATTAGATTCCAAAGGCGCTTTACATATGGAGTGGGGAGAACAAGGACAAATACATTATACATGGACAGTCAAGCATTGCAGGTACATGACAAGTACTGTATATATGGAAAATCAAGTTTTGCAGATACATGAGGGGAGAGGACCCTGTCCACAAGGGCTCACAGTCTACAAGGGCAGGTGAGGAAACAATAGGAGGGCGAAGTGCTGAGCGTGAGATGGTGTGGTGACCGGGTCTCATCATAGGTTGTAGGCTTGTTGGAAGAGGTGGGTCTTCAGATTTTGTTTGAAGTTCCCAAGGGTAGGCGAGTGTCTGATATGTTGGGGGAGAGAGTTCCAGAGTATGGTAGAGGCATGGGAGAAGTCTTGTATGCAGTTGTGAGAGGATGAGATAAGGGCAGCAGAGAAGGACCTCTTGGGTGGATCGCAGGTTGCATGCGGACAGGTATCGGGAGACCATGTCGGAGATGTATGTAGGGGGGGCAGGTGGTAGATGGCTTTGTATGTCAGGGATAGCATTTTAAATCGGGATCTCTGGGGGGCGGGGAGCCAGTAAAGAGCTTGGCAGAGGGTGGAGACTGGGGAGATAGGTTGATAAGTCATGCAGCGGAGTTTAGGATAGAATGGAGATGTGCAAGAGAGGAAGCGGGAAGGCCGGCGAGCAGGAGGTTGCAGTAGTCGAGGCGGGAGATGATGAGAGCATGAACAAGAGTTTTGGTAGTGTCGTGATCAAGGAAAGAGCAAATCCGTGAAATATTCTTGAGCTGAAGTTGGCAGGAGGTGGCGAGGGCTTGGATGTGAGGTTTGAAGGAGAGGGAAGAGTCGAGAAAAACCCCAATGTAGAAAGAGAGAAGACAGGAGGGGGCGCTCCTAGTGAAAACCTGGTGGTTAAGTGGAGGATTATTTAGGTGATGGGTGCTCACCTGGACAGGTTATGCGCCTGGCATAGCCCAGTGGCTTAGCTTCTGGTGCTTCACGCGCACCACATGCCGTTGTGAGGACATATATGAACACACTAAATGAAAGGAATACTTAAAACACCTGCCTCCTGCCTCTCCTTCTGAGCACCCCAACAACTGCTGAATCTCTCTCTTCTGTTGAGAGAAACCCCAAGGCACTTGGCGTGGGGGACTAAGGAGAGTGAGCAGTCGTTGACAAGGATAGATCGGTCCAGTAGAGCAGGAGAGCGACTTGGGGGGAAGACTATGAGCTCAGTTTTGTCCATGTTCAGCTTGAAGAAGCGAGCATAGAAGAAGGATGAGATGGCGGCAGGCATTGTGGAATTTTGGATAATAGGGAGGTGATGTCGGGCCCAGAGAGGTAGATCTGGCTGTTGTTGGCATAGAGTTGGTACTGGAGGCCGTGGGACTCAATGAAGGTCACATGATGACCTTCTAAAAGTTTTCAGTGAGGGCCGTCCATTTAGCCTCTAAAGTATGCAGCAAGGGCGGCCTGATAACTTACCATAAAAGTGGAGCGAGGGACGCTCAAAAATTGAAGCAAACGCAGCTTGACAACCCTCTAAAAACATGGAACAAGTGCCACCTGTTTAGCCTCTTAAAATTTGAAGTAAGAGTAACCTGGTGACTCTGTTGATTCTGTAATCCCAGCCTCCTTGTATGTCTGCTTCCTCGCAGAGACGCTGAAGTACTTACTACAAACATGTGTAAATCTTTGTCAACATGTGGAGTATGGAGTTCCAGTGCGTGGGCACATTACACACAGTTGATGAGCTGGTACTTGCAAGCACTGCTGCTGCATTACCAGACCAGCGGCAGGTGTAGCTGATGTGCAGAAATGGGTGCAAATGCGGTGTACCTTCACAAGTAGTTCAGGAAAAATCAGGGTAGGTTTTCAGAAACCATTTAACCACAAAGTTGAGCATGTGGGAAGGACATGGTAAATGTCTGAGCTTGCCAAGCTTCAGATCCACCACCAGGTTATGGCCATTGTCACACATGACCATGCCTGGTTGTAGGTTTGGTGGCGAACGCCAAAGATTTGGCTAGTCTGTTACTGTTTTCCACAACTCTGACTGAAGTACTTTTTGTCACCTAAAAAATTTTTGCAGAGCCTTTTGCCGCTTCACTGAAGCAGTGCTACAATGATTCCAGCTTGCGACTGATATGGACAACATGCTCTGAGATATCAATTTTATAGATGGAGGAGGAGGGGTGCAGGAACTGTTGTAGGAGGTGGAGAAAAACTTCACTGAAATAGGTCATAAATCCTCTGCATCAGTAGCACATGTGTTGTCCCAGTGTGTGACTTGGTCCCGGCCTCCACAAGGTTCACCCAGTATGCCATTAGGCAAATGTATTGACCCTGGCTATAGATACTTGTCCATTTGTCATTCAGTACATGAATCGTCTCAGTAATTGCATTGGTAAGGGAACGGGTAATGTTATGTGACACTTTATGGTATTTATGGAAAATAGTGTTGATTCGTGAAGGAGTACCAAGGGACAGACGCCACCATGAGGTTGCAGAAAGCCTCAGTGGCCACCAGCCTAAACAGGAAACATTTCCAGGTCAGTCAGTCTGGAAATGTGCCCATTTCCCAATGTACCTGTGGATAGGTGGGTAGCTTGGTATTTGCATTTGCATTCCAAGACCTGGGACAGCTTAATGCTGCCCTGGGACAAATCATTTGAGAATGTTGCCGATGATGCTTGCGATTGTGCAATGACAGTTGCAGGTCAGGAGGCATATGTGCCTGCATCTTGGACAAGAAATTGGCAAGCATGTAGCACATTGGAAGAGGCACTGGTGGCAACCGAAAGCACTGATTGTGGACCCAGGTAGGAGACCTGTCCAGGTGGGACCACGTGGGAGTCAGAGGCTTTGATGACGTGCCTGAGCCTGCTGGTGGTGGGCAGACTGATAGTTGTCAGGCCTCTGCTGATCTTGCTGTGACACAGGTTGCAAATGACTATTCTTTTTTTGGCCACACTTTCTTTAAAAAAGTGCCATACTGGGGAATACCTAAGCCTTGGCATCCAAAATTGCAACATGTGGGTGCTCTTGAGAACAGTTACTCACCTTCTCCATCTCACCACCCCACTGCCTCTAATGGCCCTCTCAAAATGCAGTGGGGGATGGCTGCTGGTCCTCTAAGTATTTGGAGCGAGGACCACATGATAATATAAGAGGTGTAGGAGGAGAAAAAGAATAAACCATGAATTGTATGCCCTTTTAATGGTAGGAAGGTATGAATGGGAATACACAAGAGAAAAAAAAGAAAATTTTAATTTGGCTTTATGCTTATCTGCTATCATCAGGTAAGGTTGAGAATTCTGGTCTAAGCCAGGCCTTGTTCATTTAGATAAGAGTCAGCCTGTCAGCATTTTCAGATAACAGGTGGATACACCTATCAGTTATTATTCCCTGTTTGCCTCTAAAAACCCGCTCTGACAAAACACTAGTATCAGGGCAGGCCAGCACCTCCAAATGGTAGAGGAACAGTTCATGCCATGTATCCAGCTTGGATACATAATAGGTGTACAGCACAGAGAAATCACTTATACGGTTGACTAGGTGCTCCTTCACCGTCTTCATTAACTTTTCCTCCCTGTCAGACTACCCCACGCATCAGAGCCTGGACGCTGTCCCATACATTCTATAGCCTTCCCTTGCCTTTGTTGGACCTTGTGTGCATCTCCCTCATCTCTCCTCCTTGGTTGCCCAAGGAACTTTGACCTCTGCTGTAAGCATTCATACCCTGTGAACTTTTCCACAATTTTTCACGTTCAACCCACAAACTTTTTTATTGGGAATTTTTTTGATGAACAAACACAAAGTTGAAAGTATTTGTGCTGTGTAAAAAAAATTATACTTCACTTTGCCAGAAAGACCATGAGCCTCTTGTTTGCTTGTTTAATTAGTGATCTCCTTTCTTGGGAGGTTAGTTTAAATGGTAGACTATGTCTTGGTAGGTTTTCAGTTTTTCCAAACCTATTCCATTTTTGGATGATTTATTAACCCCTTCCCAACCCATGACATAAATGTACGTCATGGGTTGGGTGCCCACCTTTGCTCACCTCCGGCGTGGAGCTCACATCATTCCCCCGACATCTCAGCTCATCTTATCAGCTGAGATGTCGGGCTTACAGCACCGATCGGATCCGCTATCCAATTAGTGCTGTTAACACTTTAAATCGTGCTGTCATTCAGTGACAGTGCGATCTAAAGACACCGCGGCGGGGACCGCTCCATTCTCCACCATGATTGGAGATCCTGCGATAAGATTGTGGAATCTCCAGCAATCACTTGATAGCTTGGGGTCCTGGTGTGACCCCAGAAGCTATCACGGATCACTTCCTGTGAGTGCTTGGCAAGTGCTGCTGTGGAGCCCACTGGGATGGGGTACTCGGTACCGGACCGGGGTACTGCTGGGGGATGTCATGGCGGTCCTGGTCCGGACCGTGTCCCGGGTTCGCACAAGTAAATGGGGTGTATTTACAAGGGATTAGGTTTGTCGTGACACTACCCACGGGTTGTGGTCAGAGTGACCACCGCTGCTGCAGAACCTCCGGGGATGATGTTTGGCAGCTGTAGATGGAACGGCTCCTCGCAGGTAGAGCCTGGTTCCCCGGGGCAGTGGTAATTAAAGTCTGTGATGGTTGTTATAGATGTTACAGGAAAGTAGAGGTAGTAATAGAGATGATGAGAGTGGAGGCAATGGCAATTTATGAGGGAAAGTAGGGTTTCAGCACAAGGATGACACACAGTCACGTTTGTTGTCGTTTTCCAAGTCTTTACTGTGCAGATGGTAAAGCAGAGTATTGTCCACGGAGCCTGTACCACGGCCGGGTTGCTCCCACCCTGATCGGGTCCTTGGCTTCCTACTTCTGTGCTTTGTGTGTGGCCCCGCTGCCGCTTTTAGCTGAACTGCTGGCCCTATCTCTACTCACGGGTACCAATCTGCGAGGCAACTTGAGTCCTCTGTGTCACTGACCCCTCCGTGTTGCTTTGCTATGGTACAGTGAAGATGATGGACCTTCATTATTCCAGTATTCACTGTCCTGTCTGTCTCAGGCACAGCCTCAGATCCGGTATCCGTCCTAAGCACCTCTCCGGGCTGAGTTCAGGGTAACTTCTTGTCCCGGGTGTGTTCCTCTGTTTCTCTGACTCCTTCCCTCAGACCTCTCAGGACCTCCACTCCAACTCGACTCTCCTCCAACTCCAGACTCAAACTAAACTAAACTAAACTTAATTGACTAACTGTCACTCCTGCTCTGAGGTAAACAACATTAGCTCCTCCCACTCTTGCAGGTGCCAACCTAAGCTCCTCCCACTTTCTAGTGTAGTGTTGTGTGGGGAGTAAACCTGTGTTGCTGTTTCTGTGGCACATTAACCCTTAGGGTGCCACACTGCCAACCACTCACTGTGACCATTTGTGACAGGTTCCGATGTGCTGCAGCTCATCATGACATGTCACAAGCGATCAGTCACTGCTGCTCTGAGATGCCCTTTAGGACAGTGTAAACTAAAGAATTCAAGCTTCCTTTATTTACATCTTCATAAAACCATAGTCATCCTGGCTGGACGTGTTTCAAAAACTAGTTCTTTACTCATCGACTGAACATATTAACTAAAAGCATTCCATATAAAGGTAACCTCCTATCTCTCAATTGCCATTACCATTCCCGCAGTTGTGTTATTAACTCCTTACGGTGTGAGCACCAATTCACATTAAAACTACAGTGGGATCCCATTCATGCACATACACATATAAAGCACAGTCCTCGTATTTTGCATTGCACATGACATTACACAATATATTACACATTATACATTATATTGCACATGAGTATAAATATAATTATCGGAGCAGACTATACAAAAAAAGGGAAACACACAGATAAACTGCTATTAAGCACGGAAGCAGCTAACTCTAGTTTGAGTCCACAAGTATCTTCATCTGGTTTAACAGCGTGATCCACAACGCTTTTAACCCTGTGCATACCACAAATTCCAACATTTTCTGATGGCTCTACATCTTCCTTGAGTATTATTGAAAGATCAGGGGAGAAGGTAAAAAAATTGTAAATAATACTAAAGCCCGACAAACGAATTCATGTCAATTTCCAAGTATATATATATCCCCAAAACAATTTTAAATGAATGACTCCTTGTACAGATGTATTTCCTTATTTTTAAATACAAAGAGAACACACAGATAAATGTCATTGAGCACCGAAGCAACCAACTCCAGTTTAAATCCACAGATATCCCCATCTAGAATTCATGTTGATTTACATATACATATATATATGCCCTCAGACCTGATTTAGATAAATAGTCACTCATGGGCAAATGTGTTTCCTTATTTATTTATATATTACTAGCTGTGAGCCCGATGCGATTGCATCGGGATTCTAGAATCTGTGTATAGGGCATTGCTCGGGCTGCTGCAACGACTCGCAACGCCCCCTTCGCGGGCATTGCGAGTGAGTCGCGTGGGCGATGCGCGCCCACGAACAAAGCCACGGAGGTAGCGGCATGTGCGAGGGAAGTCGCTACGGCAATTATATAATAGATTATCAGTATGTAATATATAATTTCCCTAACGCAGTTCCGTAAGTTTCGGCGCTGTTTCCGTCGTTGTGGGCGTGGGGGCAGCGCCCACGCGACCTGTGAAGCATTGCCGGTGCCACTGACTCGCAAAGGCTCGCTTGGCGGCCATTGTGAGTCCTTGCAGAATAGGCGCGACTCACTAATTTATACATAATCACATACATAATACTGATAATTCCTATATAATCACATATATATATAGATGGCGGCCCGATTCTAAAGAATCGGGTAGTCTAGAATCCATATATAGTATATTTACTAATAGTTAGGGGAGTGGGGTGAAATGAATTGTGTGTATACAGGTGGCTCAGTGGTTAGCACTGAGTGGGGTGGCTCAGTGGTTAGCAGTGAGTCCGGTGGCTCAGTGGTTAGCAGCGAGTGTGGTGGCTCAGTGGTTAGCAGTGAGTGCGGTGGCTCAGTGGTTAGCAGTGAGTGCGGTGAGATTGGTCAGCACAGTGGCGTGGGCAGAGTTGTCAGCCCAGCGGCGTGGGCAGAGTGCTGAGTGCAGCGCTGTGGGAAGAGTGGTCAGCACACACATACATACATACACACACACACACACAGACACTTCGCTATAGTTAGCACCGACTGCGTCTTCCCTGCCGGCTGGATCCTGAGTTGACATGTCGGCGCCCGCGGACGACTGGATCCAATATGGCGTCCGGGAAGTTTGGCGAGACTTTTTGGACGCGATATTCGATCGAGTAGTTCTGGGGCGGCGACATGTCGACTGAGGATCTAGGCGGCTGATGCAGGGCCGGTGGTAAGTATAGCGGAGTATGTGTGTGTGTATGTGTGCGGACAAAGTGAGTGAAGTGCGGAGAAAGTGAGGTGTGGTGATGTGGCCCCTGGCCGGGTGCATCACACGGGTTATCAATGCATGTCTCTGTTCAGATGGGCCGGTTTTCCTGATTGTGTGTGCTGTGTGAAACCTGTCTGATGTACAGGGGGTTAACAGCTGAAGGGTTTTCATGAGCTGAGTAAAACAGCTGAGTGTGAGTGCTGAAGATCCAATACATTCATGAGCCTAATGAGCGGCTGAACCTGTGGGGATGAGTGCTTTGCTGGGCTAAACCTGAATGGTGCACAGGGGGTTAATCACATCTCAGGTCTGTGTGTGAGTGAAGATGTGCTGATTGACTCACTGGGTTGCAGCTGTGAGTGAGCAGGCTGGATAGGAACCTGCCAGGTGTCTGAGTGAGGAGAGGACGATGGGATTCAGAAGTCCAGACCAGTGCCATGTGAGGAGGTGCTGGAAGTGATCCGTCCCCAGTGGGGAAGTGATGGGAACCTGCCAGCTCCATGCTAGTGCACCTGATGTGTGCATGCCAGCCAGTGTCCAGGACCGAGGACGGGTCAAGGGCCAGGTGGTCAGATGTGCGGTGTGAGAGAGCGAGTACGTCTCAAGGGCCAGGCGGTCAGATGTGCGGTGTGATGAGGACCGAGAATGGCTCAAGGGCCAGGCGGTCAGATGTGCGGTGTGAGAGACTGAGTACGGCTCCAGGGCCAGGCGGTCACAGCCGACTTTGGGACTGACTGAGTGAGTCATGATATGGTCCCGTTGATCCAGATGTAGTGTCCTAGATTCCGGTGGATCCATGGAGGTCTTGTGTGTACTGTGTGACAGTGTTCCTGTTACTATGTGATGGCTTATGTAAAAATGCCATGTGTGATGACTCATGTGCAATAGGATGGGGAATGATCCCTGTCAGGGTGATAAACGGTGATAGCTGTCTTTAGAACCAGACTGAGGTCTGCAAGGGTCGGTGGGTGACGCCTTGATGTTCTGGGGAAAACGTATGTGAATGTCCTGTAATGGAATGTCATATGGGAATGTCATATGGGAATGTCATATGGGAATATGGAGAGAGAGAGAGAGAGAGGGAGAGAGAGAGAGAGAGTGATTGATTTTACTGCTCGCAATGTCTGCTTCGCGGACATTGCATCGCGGGCCGTGACGAAAGTCCTGGAGAAAGTGCCAAGCCACGCGAACAAAGCCACGGAAGTAGCGCCGGACACGACGGAAGTCGCTATGGCAATTATATAATAGATTTTTTAATATATTATTTCCTAAAAACACCCGCTCCCTTCCTATAACTACCATCATATCTTCCATCATCCACTTGAGGAAGACGCATTGGGCGTTGAAACATGTTGTGGCAGGAGGAATCCTAACTATTTTTGTCTAATAAATCAGGAGGTAATTTTTCAAAAGCTTTTACCTGCACAGTGTCCTTCCTTAGCGCTGCAACTTGAACACCACTATTCTATATTTTCCCTGGTTCTCGCCTCCCTATGGGGAGTGTGGTGGTTGCGAGCTGCTCTAGTTGAAAGGACCTTGCTGACGTGGAAAGCACATGACCGGTCATGGGATCCGGATAGAAGCAAGTTGTTCCATTACGTTGTCAGCCTAGAATCAGGAGCCTGTAATGACCGGAGGTCCTATTAAGATCCAGTGAGTCACAGACTGAGACAGAGGCAGAAATAAACAACAGTATTTTTACTGATATGGGGATCAAGGTATGGTTCAGTAAGGAATGTAAAAGTCTCAAAATCCCCTTAAAATATTACCAATAACAGTCTCACACACTCAGCGTTAGCCGACATCAATGCACCGATCTCAGAGTTCCCAGGGTATGTAAATCACACTCAGAACCAGGAGCAAATTTACCTACACGTTAGACTTATCAAGGATTTAACTTAACTAAAGGCTATGTACATCAACTGTGGGCGGTCTGATGGGACCTCTGAGATGGCACACTGAGTATAACTTATCACAGATAATAACAATACAATACACTATATCAATGCTGGCTATACACTTAGCACAGGGATACCCGGGTATCTCAAAACTATGGTACCATCAACCTCAAATGTAGCTTTACACCGGTGTATATTCCATGTGGGCTGCAGCAAGTCCAGAAAAAGAAAAAGAAAAGAAAAACCTTTGGCGCCCAAAAAAAAACGTATTGTAAAAAAACAGCAAAATTTGGCAGCTTACCAGCCAATGCCAGATTCACATGTCCAGTACTTTAGTTCTGTAAGCTTGTGGTGCAATTTGTGGAGCACTCTTTTCCAGGGCTTGTCAGGACCTTGTCAGGATCCTCCCAATGTGGGTGGCACCGGACGCCGGCTCTCCTTTCGCAGTCACTCACGGCCTTCTTGGACGCCAATCACTCGCTCCATCAGGGGGAACATCTCCTCAGCCTCCTTGTCAGGATCCTCCAATGTGGATGGCACTGGACGCCGGCTCTTCTTTCGCAGTCACTCACGGCCTTCCTGGATGCCAATCACTCGCTCCATCAGGGGAACATCTCCTCAGCCTCCTCGGATGCTGGACAGTTTCTCAGTTCCAGATAAAGTCTTTAGTCCACACAACAGGGCTTGCAAACAACTTTAAAGGCCCATATAGCTTGCACTGGCTCTGCTGTAATCCTTACACTAGTAATGGCCACCGCAGTGAGCGATCAACAACAACAGGAGCAACTGACAGAGCCGTCACCAAGGCAACCAGAGATTGTGCTTTCACTTTCCTAGACACAGAGCAGTCACCATGGCAACCAGAGACTTTTTCACTTTCCTGGGCCACTACAAAATGGCAGTCTGCTTGGTTGTAGCAGCTTATTAGTTTACTCTCTTACAAGCCGACGGGAGAGGATCTACAGCTGTTCTCTCACCATTGAGCCTACAGTCTTGTTGTGCAGATTTGGCACACAAAAGAAAAGGTGAGTGAGCATAAGAGTAATAGTAATCACGATAGGCTCTTTTAAAACAGTGTGGCGCAATGGTTATTTTTTATATTCACATATACCATCATATCTTATCATATCTCATCCCTCAATTCCCTTTCTTTGGGGTTAGTATATAAATTCTCATTGATGTTCATGTCTTATATACCTTATCCTTGTTCCCCAATTCTTTCTACTACTTTGTTAATGCATCCACCAATCCTGTTATTTCTAACAGTGCTCATAAACTAATGTTCTAAGAAGCTATCTCACCACTATTCCCCTGGAACTTGAATGAGGTAATACAATATTAAAAGGTACATAACCATAGAAAACGCTAAAATGTCTCCACCGCAGCGGACACTTCTGCCCTGTGCATGTTATATCAAAAACCTCCAGGTAGACAGAGGCGATATATCTTCTTGCCACTTACATCCTAAATCAGCACTCGCTATGGTGAACTTCGTGCCGTACATTCCACTTCAATTTTATTCAAGCTTCAAGAGAACACATATAACGAGAACACATATAAGCCCTCCAAGTCCCACTTGAAATTTTTTCCCATTATCCTGTACCTTATATAGCAAAATAAATTATTGCATCTGACAGTACAACTCGTCCCACAAAATACAAGCCATCATATGTCTATATTAATGGAAAAATAAAAAAGTTATGGCTCTTGGGAGAAGGGGAGCAAAACAACAAACATGGAAAACGAAAGATTGCCGAGTGGTGAAGGTTAAACAGTGCTCCGTGAGATGTTCCCTGACCTGTCTGGTGCATAGCTTGAATTTCATGATGCTGGTTAAATAAGCTACACACAGGTGGACTTGATTTACTAATTAGGTGAGTTCTGGAGGCAATTGGTCACTCAGGATTATGTCACAATTTTCTGATTTATGTTTTAAAAATATTTATGAAACCTGTATAAACAGGTTATCCCAAGCTTAGAATTTAACCCCTATCATTTGGATAGGGGTTAACTTTCCAATTGCTGGGGATCCAATCACTGGGACCACACATGATATTAAAAACTGCAGGTCTAAAAAGCATGATGTAAATCGAGCTTTGGTCCATCATACACAATGCTGTCACTCACATGTGACTTCCAAATAACTCCTTTAGGAAAATAGTGAAGAGCATGACAACATACAAGCAAAATTCACTCTTTGGTGAGTATTATAGTATGTGGGCCAGAGGGGTTGTGTTCCACCAGGGCTGCTTTTTTTGTCCCAGTCCAGCATAGATCAGCACTTTGTGAATATTTTGTGGTGATGGACACCAAAATGGACACCTTCATATGCCGTGTTCCCTCTAAAGCTGATCAATCTCAAAAGGATTGAGTTAAAACAACATATTTCTGAGGTTAGTTAGCCCAATTACTGATATACCTATCTTCATAGGGGGGTAGTTTTAATTCTATCATTTCCAAAGAATACAGCTTAATGGGAATAGTTTTCTCTAGGAACAAACTGCTAAAAGTCACATTAACAGATTGGCAGCAGTATCAAAGTGCTTAAATAGCTGTAATCAACGACAACTCCCATTATTGCAGTTAGAGTCATGTGCTCATTGTATAACAAAGCCAGCCCCCACAGTATATGAGGTAGGCTCAGCTGCTAAGCTTGCTCTATAGATTTAACCCAAATATGTGACATAAATGAACAGTATGCAATTAGTACAAAATAAATATTATAATCTTCATTCTCTAATACTTTACACGCTTTACTTATGGTACCTGGACCTGCCATTAGATCAAAAAAGGACACATTTTGCTAATTTACATGGCCTTTACCAAAGTGCTGAGGATTAGTTAAATTATGTTGTGAATTAACTACATAAAAGAAATTAAAACATGAAATACTTACATGAGTAGCAAGAATAGAATAAGGGTAGAGACTTTGACCTAGAGTTAAGTTCTCCTTTAACTCACTGATACACTCGTCCACATTGAAATGGCAGAACGAAGAAGGAAAAGTCATGGAGTTCTGCAAACAAAGAACGGAGGGACATGTTAAAAATATGCAAATTATTAAAAAAATTTAACAAAAATTTAAAAACATCTCAATTCACCTATCATTAACTATTAGCATCACTCACAGAAATACACCCACTTGCACACCTTGACAGCTATCAATGAGGTTAGTAATGGCTGTCTCTGGAATGTTTTGCCATGCTAAATGCATCTGAGCGCACAAATCATCAAGATCTTCAAGTCACATGATTTATATCATAGTATAATTGTTATTTTGGTTTTAAAGTGGTGTATGTCTAGAAGTGTGATGGATGTGTAGCCAAGAACATGGAGGGTTCATCTGATCTAGGTTATAAATTAGGTAAGGGGTCTTTTATTAAAAGGTGTTGTCCAGCCTTAGGCTAAAAGTCTGCAGTCGCTCCTTGTGATTTTTTCAATCCTTAGAGCCTATGCACTACATGCTGCAATGATTCTCCAGTGCCCGCACCAGGACCAGTTGGCATGTAACAGCAATTATGCAATTTGTTTATATGCAGTCATGTGCAGACTAGATGCCAGCCCATTGAGCGAGGCCAGAAGAGTCTAGCCGAAATGTGGCTGAAAGTATATCGGTATATAGATGATTATCCCATATTTGCAGATACATGATTGCTCACTCCTGGGGCCGGCATCTGATAATCCTCACAGCATGTAGTGCGTAAGCTTTGAGCTTTAAAGAGTCTGCAGTGATATAGAGTGACTGAAGACTTGTACCTTAAAGTCAGAAAACCCCTTAAAGGCTTGCTATTTGAAAACACACTCCCATTTTTCCTCTCATAGGTTGACATCTCAGGAGAATGTGCCCATAACATTGTCATTTTACTTTAGCTAGGCTAGAGTCAGACCTGCATCTGCCCCTAGCCTGCAGGATCCGGCAGAAACTTAGAAATTTTCTGCCTCAGTGCTTGCGTTACCAGCAGGTAACGCTATGCGCTGCCTGACTATTGATCCCTATGGCAACCAAACACTTACCGCAGGATATGCGCTTTTGCAGAGCGCACAGGAAATGCTGATTGCAGGGTTTTCCTGTGCACTCTGCAAAAGCACAAATCTTGGAGATCTCTGTGGAGCCTGAGGCTGCGTTAACATCCGGTTGCCATAGATTTCTGCCGGATCCTGCACGGCTAAGGGCAGACACAAGTCTGACCCTAGCCTGACTTACCTGGCTTTCCAGATGCCTGTGAAAAAAAATGAACTTCTATTATAGCTGCAACCCTAACATAAAAGGAAAATAGAATAAATTAAACAAACAGCGCCCCCCCTCCTCTCTCCCCCGAAGAAAAGAGACAACTAATACCTCTGGTTATTAAAACTAATGAAACCTATACTTTCCCTTCACTGATATTGTTTCAGCCTTCTGTCATATAAATGCATGCCAGAGTTTTCCAGTCACATTCTGAAAATATAACATTAAACTTGATGATTATTTTAGTTACACGGAAACCAGAACTAGGATAGGAAAAACATTTTCCAGAGCTGCTGAATGCCAGAGCTAAATTGTATCTGCAACAAGCTTTTACAAGTTAAACATAAACTAAGTTCTTGGTAACATTTCTGTTTAATTATTTTACACGTTCCAAATGTTAGGTGTAAGTTTTTATGAACTTTATGTCCTTTTTCGGCTATAATCTAGGACTACAGTGCAATACGACTCAGAACTGCAGAGTAGGAATTTGGACTTTTAAATATGTGGAGCCCACTGGGACAGGGTACACGATACCAAACCGGGGTATCACGGGGAATCACGGTGGTCTTGATCCGGACTGTGTCCCGGGTTCTGCAAGTAATGGGGGGATATTTACAGGGGAGTTTGTCGTGAAGCCACCCACGGGTTTTGGTCAGGGTGACCACCTCTGCTGCAGAACCTCCGGGATGATGTTTAGCAGCTGGGGATGTAATGGCTCTCCGCAGGTAGAGCTTGGTTCCTCGGGGCAGAGATAGTAACAGTCTATAGATGGTGCTATGGATATTGCAGGATAGGGGTAGTAGTAGAGATGATAGCTGCTTGTGAAGGAACGCAGGATTTGAGCACAAGGATAACACAAACTCAAGGTTTTGAAATTTTCCAAGTCTTTACTGCAGATAATATTGTTAGCAGAGTACTGTCCACGGAGTCTGTACCAGGGCCGGGTTGCTTCCACCCTGTCTGTGCTTCCCTTTCCTGCGCTGTGTGTGTGGACCTGCTGCTGCTTCAGCTAGGCTGCTGGCCTGTCTCTCCTCACAGGTACCCCCTTTGCTAGGCAACTTGAGTATTTTCTCTGTATTTCTGACCCCGCTGTGTTGCTTCGCTGAGGTACAGTGTAGATATACTGTATAACCTCCACTAGTTCGGTGTTTACTGTGCTGCTTGTGTCAGTCACAGTTTTGGATCCAGTATCTGGTCTGTGAGCTCCTCCGGGACGAGTTATGAGGTAACTCAGTCTCCCAGATGTGTTCTCCTGTTTCTCTTACTCATTCCCTCAGACCCTGGCTAGGCCTGGAAGTGGGTAGCAAGCTGTGGAGAGGTCTAAGGCAGCCCCCTTTACACCACCAGTCTTTCTTCCTCAGTCCTACTAAGAACTTCACTAACTCCAACTGACTAACTGTCACTGCCACTCTGAGGTAAACCACATTAGCTTCTCCCACCACTCTTCTCTTCCCCACTTCCTCTCCACCCCAGAATATATAGGGAAGCAGCTTTAGCTCCCCCTTCTGGCCAGGAGGCGCTAGTGTAGCATTGTGGGTTGTGTGGGGAGTTAACCCTTTGTGGTACTACTGTGGCACATTAACCCCTGGGTGCCACAAATAGAGCGCCTAGTTGAATAGTGAAAAATGCATAAAAAACTCAATTTGTGAGTTTAATATTTGTAAGTCAGTAAATAGACTGTGGGTGATTATTTTCTACTATAATTTTCATTTTGGTGGTTTTTATTCTTGGCAGTATAATCAACAGAGATCAGAGCTATCGGAGATACCTCACCTTTCTCATAATTGGTTCAGACTGAAGTTAGCTCAATTCCACTGTATCTCTAATTTCTCAAATTGGCTATTTGGAATGAAACTTTGTAGGAAAAAACATGACCATTTTTTTATTTGTATGTTCTTCATTTATTATTTGAGTAAAAAATAAAAACAATTAAACAAAAATTAAGAAAATAAATATGAGGCGTATAAAACTCATTATATTGTTTTAACATGTTGCATTTTTACAATGAAGAGTTATGAATATATCAGGGGACTGGCCTGGGTGAAAGGAGAGAAGGATAGTTTGATCTCGATTTTAATGCATCAGCAGTGAATTTAATCACACTTAGGCTGAAGGCACATTGTGCGAGGGACTCGCACGAGTGCAATGCGAGGGAAACTCGCATTGCTCTCGTACCAGTGTTGCCCTATCAGGCAGGGCACACTGGTGCGAGTTCCCCGTACTGAAGTTGCATTTCGAGTAAGCATGCTGCCTTACTTCATTGGCAGTTCAGGGGTTAATCCCTATATTTATGCCCAGCCGCTATTTGTTGGCATTTCAAAATCATTCATAAAAGCCGGCGGCTTCTGTCAGTGAGCAGCGCGCGGTATGGTACGCAATTAGCATAAGTACATTGCTGGGCAGCATCCTGAATAAGAAGCTGTCCTAGGTACTTACGCTAATTGCGTACAGCAATGCACTTATGCTAATTGCGTACCATACTGCGCGCTGCTCACTGACAGGAGCCGCCGGCTTTTAAGAATGATTTTGAAATGCCGACAAATAGCGGCTGGGCATAAATATAGGGATTAACCCCTGAACCACCAATGAAGTAAGGCAGTATGTCTCTAGGGAGTGTGGCCACTTCCTGGAGACATGTTGCCAACATATAAAAAACACATTAACCCTTCATTCACAGGGTTAATAGCCACATATGCAGCATCTGGTCTGATATGCCGCACAGATGCTCCATATGCAGTTTAACCCCGAAAATTAGAAAGAGGTAACCAGCAGCTGGGTGTTTAATAATCATATTGCACCGCTGACACAGCGGTGCAAGATGATTGATCACTCTACCGGGAAACTGGCGCATTCATACTCTTCGGCTTTAACAGCCGGAGTTTGAATATGCCGGTAAATGCTGTCCACGGTTCTGAAGTTTCCTTCAGTACCGCAGACAGTATCACACTCACACACAGCACACACGCATTCACGCAGCACACTCTCATCAAACTCGCAGCACACTCTCATGCATACAGCCAGGCACACTCACCCACACGCACCACACTCACACCACACACCAAAAACACACATCACACCCTCATCACTGTCGGGTATCAAACATGCTCCGTTTTTGATGTACGACAGTGTGCCTTCAGCCGTAACAAAATTATTTTGTGTCATGTTCAAATATCTATCGTATTTAGCCTCCAATAGTCAAGGACAAGTCAAGTATTCTAGTAAAACAAGGTATCTAAAAATATAGAATTTAAATTTATTGTAATGGTTTCAATACCTAGTATATTTATTTTGATTACCTATTTTATGTTTATTTTTGAAAATCTTTACCATTGTATATTTCATTGAAGCACTATTTTTAAATTTGGTACTTTGTTATCATTATATATCTCTGAATTAGGATTTTGGCTGCATTGATAATATGAAGACCAATGGTGAAATTCAATGTTAAGTAACTATGTACCAATGCAGGTAGACATTTGTGTAATATATTGTGGCCCTTGAGGACTGCACTTGTCCAGCTCTGTTCTACAGGAGTGTGTGTAGTGTCTTGCATTTCCATAACTCATACCATCAGCCCAGAGGCCTACAATTTGTTTGCCAGTCTCTGTAAAGCAGTATGAAAGCACCTCTTTTCAGAAACAGTCCAGAACACTGAAGTGAATTAAAAAAGTCTTTACTTTAGCACAGACTATAACAAGTTTTAAAGACCTATATCAATATGCACAGCATACAGTATACATACGGAAAGTCCCACATGGATCAGCAGACTCAAGTACAATGGTGCAAAGTCCATTAAGGGGAGAGTCCATTAAGGGCTTTTAGGTGTAGTCCAAAGGCTGCAGTCCCATGCAACTGGCGCTAACCTTGAATAGGGGAGAAATAAAATGAACAAAAGAAACAGGCCTCGCTCTTCAAAAATCTGAAAAACAACTGAAACAAAAGTCCTTCTCTGTACAAAATCAGATCAGCGACCCAGCAACATTTCTTTTTTAGGAAATTTCACTTAAATTTGAGTAAAAACTGTTGAACAGCTTTCTTATCGCTGCCTGGGATGGAGGTTGAAGTTCCTCATGGTACTCTGCTGCCAGATCATCTCAGAGGGTCGCAGGAGCTACTCCTGCCGGGACATTCTCTACCCCCACCTGCCCACCAACAAATCCCATTATGTCCACTGCAGGAGAAGAAGATGGAGGAATTAGGGAACTACCACCCCCTCTAGGAGAGACAGAATCAACTTGGGCAACATTGACAGGCACTTCAGGATTGATGGCCCCTGTGAGTTTCAGTGCAGCTGGCTAACCAAAAGAGGCCTGCTTTTTATCCGACGTATCATTCTCTCCTGGTTGGCTTCCTGCTGGCACTTTTTTTTTTTTTTTTTATAATTCTTTATTTTTCGTTTTATAGTAACAATAGAAAAAAGAACCAAAACTTACAGATTCAATCATCTTGCAAGTACAAAGAACTGTTCTTAATAAAATGTATTCTCATTAATTGAATCACGAATCAGTTTCTAATAGTCAATAAGCTTGATAAAAGTATTCAATTTACTATAGCAATATTAAAACTAACTCTGGCATGAAAAACAAGCTGTCTAGTATAACACATCGGAGTTGTTTGCCAGTCATAATTATAAAACAAGCATAACGTACTCCATAGGTATCCGTCTATTACCAATAATAATGACAATGAAAGACAAAAAAAAAAACAAAAAAGAAAGGAAAAGATAGGAAACACATAAAGAAAGAAAAGAGTAGAATAGACCAGAACGGGGGATAGGATGGGTGGTGGGGTATGAAGAGGGGTAGAAGGGAGGGTAAGGTAGGGGTCTCGTGAAGTTACCAAACCTCAATGGAGTAAAAGGAACTCTCAATCGCACCCATTTACTAACCAGTTCTTAAGAGCAAGTTCCTCAGGAGCTTCTGTGAGACTTATACAGGTCAGATTGTTGGAAACTCATCCAATTAAACCACGTGTTTCTGAACTTCTCATATGAATCATGTATAGCTGATGTCAGGTCCTCGAGAAGCATGAGGTCGTTCACCTTCTCTATCCACATAGCCACAGAAGGACATGTCTCCTTTTTCCAAAGTATCGGAATGCAGGATCTCGCAGCCATGACTAAGAACCTCAACAGAGATTGTTTATATTTGTTTGGTGGAATCCTACAGTGGTGCAACATGAAGAGGCCAGGATCTAACTCATCCGTGTATCCCGTAACTTGCCTTGTAATCTTTTTCACCTCCGACCAGAATGGTTGGAGCTTCGCACACTCCCAGAACACGTGTAGTATTGTACCATCCGCCCCACCACACCTCCAGCACTTCGGGTCTATAGAAGGAAAGAGTCTATGCAAATAAGCTGGGACTCTATACCATCTCGTCAATAATTTATAATTTGCCTCCTGCAGCTTTGAGCTTATCGAGGTAGAGTGAGCTAAAGAATAAATTGCAGATCTCTGTTCTGTAGACAGTTTGAGACCAAGATCTGTCTCCCATCGCAGCATGAAATGGGGAGTCGGGAGGTCCGGTGGAGAAATCAAACACGCGTATGTCTGTGATAAAGCATGCCTACAGTCAACTGTGGTAGAGCATAGAGATTCAAACAGTGTCTTAGGATTTAAAAACGTCCTCTTAGGAGGGAGTCTATGAAGATAATGTACAAGTTGTACACATCTCCAGAAACCCAGAGCCGTCGGGTAGGTAATTGAATTAAGTTGTTCAATGGTTGGCCACGCTTCTCCCTCACTCCATTTTTCAATCCTATCCAGACCTGCTTTTATCCAACGTTGGAACACGGGGTCATCAAGACTTGGTCGAAAGTCCGGGTGACTAAGGATCGGACTCAAGACAGAGGCAGATGGTATCATTAAGGATCTAACTAACGTGTGATCACAAATCTTGAGAGTAGACCCAATTGTCGGATGGTCATATAATAACTCTTCTTTTCGAAGTGACACCCAGGGTAATGTCTGAAGTCTGAAAGGAGTAAAATCCTGTTCGATTTGTACCCACAATTTATTTGTACCATGCCTGCACCAATCTATTACCCGCGTGAGGTGGGTGGCTATGTAATACAGTTTGATATTTGGGAGATTCACACCACCATCTTTTTTGCGTCTATACAGGATTGATCTCGCTAGACGTGGTTTCGAGTTATTCCAGATGAATTTTGTCTGCAGTTGTGCAATTGTCTTAAAGAAGGATAATGGAATGGTGATAGGTAATGTCTGTAGGTAATATAATATCCTCGGAAGGATATTCATTTTGAAAAGTTGGCATCTACCAGCCCATGTGAAAGTAGACAATAGCCATCTCTCACAGTCTACTGTAATTGACCGCAGCAGTGAAGGAAAATTTGCACCATACAGATCTCTAACATCTGGAGTAATCTGTACCCCTAAATAGCGAAGAGATTTAGGAGACCAATGAAATGTAAAGGCGTTCTGTATTCTAGTAATTCGACTCAGGGGAAGCGACACATTTAGGGCCTCAGATTTTGATCTATTTATTTTAAAATTGGAGAGAGTGTAATATGTCTCCAATTCTTTCAATAAAATGGGGAGAGAAACCTCTGGATTTGTTAGAAAGAACAGGAGATCGTCTGCATATGCCGCAATTTTATGTACACCTGATTTTACTTGCATGCCTGAAATATCTCCATTCATTCGGACATGACGCAATAACGGTTCGAGAGTCAAAATAAAAATTAATGGGGACAACGGGCATCCCTGACGCGTGCCATTGTTAATATCAAATGACTCCGAAAGGATCCCGTTGACCCGCACTCTTGCCGACGGGACGGAGTACAGAGAGAGCACCCAACCAAGCATCTTAGCTCCCAATCCGATGTGAGACAGTGTCTCTTTAATAAAAGTCCAATGTACGCGATCGAACGCTTTTTCTGCGTCTGTAGATAGTAACATCAGCGGGGTTTTAGATGTCTTGGCTGTATAAATTAAGTCTATAGCTTTGGTGGTGTTGTCTCTGGCCTCCCTACCCGTGACAAATCCCGTCTGATCTGGGTGAATCAAGTCCGGTATGAACGGGGAGAGTCTTGCCGCCAAAATTTTTGCAAAAAGCTTAATATCTACGTTCAGCAGGGATATTGGGCGGTAACTGGAGCATAGCAGAGGATCTTTCCCTGGTTTATGAATCACTGTTATATTAGCTCTTAATGCATCTTTGGGTGGTGTAGATATCGCCAAGGCATTAAAAAAGGCTTTTAGGTGTGGCAATAGAGCTTCTTTTAATTTTTTATAATAACCAACCGTAAACCCATCTGGGCCAGGTGCTTTCCCCGATTTAGATGAGGACAACGCATCTTCAATCTCCTGATCTGAGATAGGCATCTCTAAGGATTGCGAAACTGAATCCGCCAATTTCGGCATAGCCGAAGATGTAATATATTTTCTTATGCGTGATGTAAGTGCATTCAGTGCTACCGGCGCTTTATTCGTCTCAAGATTATACAAAGCGGTATAGTAATGTTTGAATGCCTCAGCTATGTCGTGGGGAAACTTTGAGCGTTTTGAGGTATCTGGGTGTGATATTTCAGAAACATACGTAGTAGCTCTGCAAATTCTAGAGGCCCTCGCCAAAGCTCTACCGGACTTATTCCCATATTCATAGAAATGTCTACGGCATCTGGTAAGTACCCCTTTTGCCTTATATAGTAAAGTAGTGCGTAGCTTCTCCCTAACATCTAATAGTTCTCTCTTCAGATCAGGGAGAGAGTGACGTTTATGCCTAGTTTCGAGGTCTCTCAGACTAACCATTAGATCTTGGATTTCTGTATCTCTAATTTTCTTAAGTCGGGCACCATGTTTGATTAAAATGCCTCGAACTACACACTTGTGAGCCTCCCACACTCCCCCAGGTGTCACATCTGTGGAAACATTTAAATCAAAGTAATCCTTCAATGATTTAGAGACGTCCGCTAGGACTACTGTGTCTTCTAATAAAGAAGCGTTTAGCCTCCATTGCCACTGTCTTGGGATCGGGGAGTGGAGCATAAGGGAAATCTTAACCAAGGCATGGTCTGAAAAGGAAATCGGCTCAATAGAAGCATCTATTAGTTGTGTCAGATCAGTGTGTCTCAGGAGAAAGAAGTCAAGTCTAGAATATACGTCATGTATTGGGGAGTAAAAGGTATAGTCTTTAGAAGTAGGGAACAAGAGGCGCCAAGCATCTAGTAATTGGTGATCATGGAGCGCTCTGTTCAACCTTCTAATAGCTGCTTTAGACATACTAGACCTGCCTCGAGACGTGTCAAGGTCGGGGTCAAGTGTAACATTGAAATCTCCCCCTAGAACCAGCGTTCCCTCTGCGAAGACCTCAATTTTATCTAAAAACTGCAGGAGCGTTGTGATCTGACCAGAGTTAGGGAGGTATAGCGAGGCAAATGTATATGTTCTGGAGGCGATCTTACCTTTTACCATAAGGAGTCTCCGTTGCCACCACTGCAGGAGTCCACAAATTCCCATGGTATCGACCTCGATATCACGATACTGGAACCAGAAGAGTGTGAATTATTAGATAAGCTGTGATATGATGAAGGAAACCAATGACTGGAGAGCTTATAAGGCTTGTTCTCGCACATATGAGTCTCCTGAAGAAAAGCAACATGAATTTTGTTAGTTTTCAAATAGTTAAACAAAATAGATCTTTTCCCTGCATCATGTAGACCTTGCACATTCAGCGTGCCAATTTGTATAGCAGATAGGGTGCTATGTGTCATAGTGTTCCCTTCTGCTAACTAGGAACTTCAAGAAAAAAGGGGACCAAGGTACAGGAAAGAGGGGGAGGTAAGAGGGGAGGGAGGTGTAGAGGAGTGTAAAACAAAGAGATTGAGAAAAAAAGATTAAAGGGAAGATAAGACTATTTTAGTCTAAGCCGGTCAAGCCAGCAAATCAACTCTCTCTAAGAAAACAGAAAAGAGAAAGAGAGAGAGTCGTAGGGACCGTAACTGACCAAAAGGCAACGATCTACAGACCCAGGACTCTTGTATATCATCAAGATCATCTCTTTACACCACATTATCAACTTCTTTAAAAGTCAACAAGAAAAAGTTGCAATCGATAAAAGGGAAAAAGCAACACAAAACCCTTAATAAATTTGTTATACGTAACGTATGCACTATCTTTTTATATAACAATTGTTACCAGGCAGACCAGTCCAGAGCAATTCTGGATGAGGTCTGAGGCATCAACCTCATATAGCTCAATCAGTTCCAACAAAGGTGGATCAGGAGTCTCATGTTGGTAAGTCCTCTGCAAACGCCTCGTCTCTTCCGCCCCTCGGGCTGCCAGGCTGTGACGAGGGCGTACGTGGAGCATTGCCACTCCGTGTCTTCCTCTTGCGGAGAGCATCTGAAAGGGAACTGCGTTGGCGGCCCATTGTTGTGAACCTCTGAAATCCTTCCAAAGAGAGCCAATCCGGGATCGGGATGGATGGGATATCCAAGAACGAAAATAGTCCAGGAAGGTCATCCCTATGCCAAAGATAATATGTCTTGTTGTTTCTTCTCACTATAAGATGGAAGGGATGACCCCAGCGGTACGTGGCTCCCCGTTCTTTAATCTTCACAAGTAAGGGGCGCAGCTGCCGTCGCATATACAAGGTGCGACTAGAAACATCTGGGAAGAGGCGTACATTTACGTTGTCAATCAGAATGTCGCCAAAAGACCAAGCCGCTTGTATCAGAGCATCCTTGTCTGTAAAATTATGAAATCTACACAGAACATCTCTGGGGTTGTCTGGGTCAATTGGGCCAGGGCGAGATACTCTATGTATCCTATCAATTTTATATGATGAGCCTGGTGATCTTTGTGTTACCGTATTAAAGATGTCTAGAGTCCTGTCAAGGAGCATATTAGCTGTAATGGTCTCAGGCAATCCTTTCAGGCGTATGTTGTTGCGCCTTTCCCTATTCTCCTGGTCATCTGCTTGTAGAATCAGGGCAACAATATGTGCATTAGAGCGTGTAGCATGTCTCTCCAAGGCAGTGACTCTCTCTTCAATGGCAGCTATGGTCTCAGACACAGCAGTGGATTGTGACTTTAGAGTCTCTATATCCTCCTTAATGGGGCTCAGGGCTTTGGCTTGGGATGCCTCCATGCGGGCCATTAAACAGTCTAGGTCTTGTCTGGTGGGTAGAGCAGCAATCATGCTCCTAATAGCCCTCAGTTCAGAGTATGAGCTGTTGGACTGGTCTGAAGCAGGCACCATTATTGCAGCCTGTGTAGGGGAGGGGGGAGTATCCCTCCATGTCTCCTCGGTCTCCTCTCCAGTGTCTGCAATCTCCTCTAATGTTTCCACAACTGCAGACTCCCTTGATCTCTCCTTCCCCTTATCTGAGGAGCTGATAACAGCTGTTACCTGGCTTCCAGTGCTTTGTTTGTGGGGGTTTCTCTGTGGCAGCTGTGAAGGTGACTGTGCCTGCAGCTTCTGAGCATGAGGTCTTCCCTGTGCCATTACAGAGGAGTGTGCTGTCTTTCTTCCTGCTGTCCCAAACAGTTTTGCCATGCCTGCCTCTCTCCCTTGTTTCTCAGGAGGTGTCAGGGCTGTCACAGCATCTTCAGGCTTCTTTCTCCGTGACATTGGAGCAGAGATTGTGAAGTTGAATAGCTCTATAAAGTCCCGGGTCTGCAGAGCTGATGGAGGTGCTTCCTCACACTTCCATGGCCAGGTCACGCCCCCTGCTGGCACTTTTAAAAGTCATTGGTGGTGGCAACCCAACTTATGTCAACCGTGAACCACCCCTTGTTGCCCATCACCTTCATGAAGGTGGCCTCCTCCCCAACATAGATTATGCAGAGTCTTTTGGGAAGTTGGTTATATAGCAGGGTGTACCAGTTGATGTAGCACTGATGACCAGTATCTTCTTCGGCTATGAAGCCAAACCCCCTCTGCTGCATTATTGCTACAACCTTGTCTCTGGTACGTTTGTTATCAAAGTCATTGTCCTTAGGTCCATACAATTACCAACGTCCAGGAGTCGAATCTCCTCAAGAAAGGAGACAGGTTGAGGTGGTTCATGCCATATCAGATAGTTGCTTAGAGGGGGTAGGGGTCCCCACATAGCATTCTTCCAGTTGAAGGATTCTGGCAGGAGTGCTACACAAGGCTGGGAAATAAGGCCTTCTGCCCCTACTACCTCCTCCTCTTTCTTTTCCTCCTCATCATGCTCATGGTCATGGATTTGTCCATGCAACAGCTGCTGCACCAGCTGTGGGTGTAATAATGCCAGGAATGCTGCAAGATACTCCTGAGCGTGACATCTGGTGCTCCTGCTTGGCATTGGGAATGGCTCACCTCCTGACTGTGAGCTTTCAGGTCTTCCTCTGGCATCCAAGCACAGTGCTGAATAATGACCTCACTGCATATGAAGCCCAATATGGGTAGCGCGGTGGAGCTCCATATGAAATATGTGTCCTGTGCAGGCTGCTCAGGATCTAGTCCTGAAGCACCCTCTGCCTCTAGGGTGGTGAGAATGATGCCATCCTCCAGAGCTGGCATATCTTGTGGTAGATCCATCATTAACATCACTGTTTACTGCAAGCACATGGTAGTAAAGTGTAGTAGAGTGTAGCTGCATTGTACTGCACTGCCAAGATGATGCCGGGTCCCACGGCAACACCTCCTTGCTTTGCTTAGGTGACTGCCTCTTCCAGTGGCAGGATACAATCGTGTACATGATATAATTGTTTGCACAATGCTGTTCCCTAGCTCCTCATTAATACCTCTATTGGGTGTGCTGCAGAAGACACATGACTTACATTACAAATCCCATTTCCCATGCCACATGCAACACCTGAGCTTGTGGTTGGGTGGAGTGATTATTGAAGCTTACATGTTTGGAGGAGAAATAAGGGAAACAAATACGTTTATTAAGCTCACCACCAATTCATCTGGAATGCTAGTGGGCAACAATGCCGAATTAATATGGAAAAGTTCAATATTAATGATACATATAACACACTTGTGCACATGTCAAAAATCTATATTCTAAATGTATGAAATGAAATAAAGTGATTGTACATTTTCAAGAACTAATATTCATAGAATGGTGTTTCATGAGTGTAAACAGACCTATAGCATAAGACCATGTATGTGAATATATTAATAGTCATAAGTTATTTTTATATAAATTGCAATCACATAAGTCTAGAACAGGTGACCTTGCATTTTGCTGAACCTCTGCAATAATAAAGGTTTGCTCTCCTCCCCCCAAAAAAAAATATTTAAAAAAATACATAAATAATAATAAAAAAATTAAACAAAAAAAAGTTAAAAACATATTAACCTCTCTGTTTTAAGGAAATTGTGAGGTTCCTGGACATCACAGATCCTGCCACATCTGGCACTGTTTCCAAAATTCACACCCTGCAGATGTCAAAATCACCTGCAAACTCAAGGATGCTTAAAAAATTTATTTCAGTGCTTCAAAAAATTCTACAGGTTTAAAGAAAACGGTAGACCCAATGGTTGGGAACATGCATAACCACAAGGTTAGGTGTTGTTCCCAGCCTGCGGGTATTCCAGTGAGCCCCAAACAAAAAGGAAAAGTTTTAGGACCATTTTAAATTTTGAACCTTTTTCCCCCGAACAAAGCTGTGTTCGATGATTTTTCTGGAAAATTGCTTGGGTTTCGGATCAAGAACAGAATCTGCAATGTTTGTTGACAATTTAAAATTGGCGAACATGTTCAAGGAAAATTCACTCATCTCCAATCAGTACAAACTCAATTTGGAGTACAGATGATGTGCAATGACAAGGTCCGCTTAGAACCTGCGTCTCACTAACTCAGGGAAGTGCATGCTGCCGGAAATGGTTCTGATAAGCACATACTCAGAAGATGAGACAGTACTGACAATTTTATTTCCAGGACCTGTACTCCAAACGAGTATGTATTGATATCAATGCAGCTGAATGTCCTGGGGAAAAACATGGGAAAAGAAAGCCACTTATGGCCACTTTACACTCCCAACATCTGTCCGATATTGGATCCAACGCCGCGGGAGCGCGCTTTTTCCGGGCAGAATTCCAAGATCGCATAGGAGATGTTACACAGCGCGATATCGGCAGGCAACGCCACTAAGATGTGTACGCCCCCTTGTACTGCCAACCCAGGAACGACCATTTAACATGGGACAGGATAGGGAAGTTGTACTCCGCATCGTAGTTGGGCTGTCACACAGCACGATCCAGCCACAACGTCCATCCAATATCGGCCCGTTGGAGAGCAGGCTCATTTGATCCCCGATATTGGTTTCGCATCGTTCGTGCATAGTATTGGACATTTATACCATACAACACGAACGATATCGGGGCCAACGCACGAACCACATGACTTTTTATAGGACTTGGACGCTGATATCGGGACGTGTAAAGTGGCCGTCACACTCATCCTTTTGTTATAATAATGAAGACTAATCTCTTAATAAAGTGGTTTACAAAGTTTCATTATCACGCTGAAGAAATTTATGAAAGAAGCAAAAGTTTAATTACTGTAGAGAACTGACTTTAGACTTATACACAACACTACAAGATGAAATGATAATTTATTTTCATAAAGCAAATAACATAACTATCAAGTAATTCCTATATTGTTCTACATATTGGTCAGGGATTAGTTGAGATGCTCATCGATTGAATAGCATTTGCATAATAAAATGATTAATTCCTTTTATTAGTGATGTTCCTAATAATCAAATCATTAATTCTGACAACTGAATGACAAACATAATAGTAAGGATTCAACTCAATAAAAAAAATATTATTAAACAACCAAAGCAAACACCTGTGTGAATTGCTGTGAGTTCCTGAATTGTGAATTGCTGAGTGCTTTCTATCTTTTTAAATTTTATTGGGCTTTCTTAACTGTTTTTCTCTCTACACGTTTCCAGTCTCTTATTTTACTACCTGTAAGTTTAAGGGTTAACTACATTGCACTTAAATCCTGTTGTGTAGCTATACTCACAAGAGGTTAATTAAGGGTGGAGGCTCATAATTTAGGGTTTATAAGTAGCAGCTGGTTGGGGCTTCCAGTCCGTTGGAAGGGCATTGAGCTGTAGGTTGGATTTCTGCTAAAAAAGGAAAAAAAATCTCTTTAAACCTTCTTCCTTAGCGAGTGTGAGCGCAAGTGCGAACGGAAGTGAGTGTGTGACTTGTGATTCAGTGACTTTGGATTCAGGGAGTTTGGAAGGGAGGACTTACTGAATTGCTGATTGTATTTTAATAATACTTTACTTTTTTTTTTACTTAAACATTTCTGTCTGGTGCAATCCCCATTAGGAAATGAGCTCCATAATTGACAATGCCATCCAGTGTACATCTTGCCACATGTATGCAATCCTTGAACAGCCGGTCGAGGGTGCATACTGCTTTGCGAGATGTGAGCATGTTATACATTTAGAAACCCAGATACTGGATCTAAATAGCAGCTGGCAACACTGAGATCCATAGACAATATGGAATGGAGTCTGCTGCTCAATGAGCAGCTGATCACTGGTGACAGATGTGGGGGAGGATGGTAGCATGGAGCTGCAGGACAGTGAGGCAGCTAGCTGGGTTAGAAGGCGGTTTAGAGGGAAGGGTGCCAGGGAGGCTAGTCCTGATCTGGCACACCCCAATAAATTTGCTAAGGTGGCAGATGAGGGGGGTGTCAGTACAGGGATAGCACTGCTGCAGCAAGGCATGTCCTCTGAAAGCCGAGAAGTGTCTCCTCCAATAAGGGGGAAAGTAGGAGAGCAGGGCAGGCCAGACAGGTGCTGGTAGTGGGGGACTAAATTATTAGGGGAACAGATAGGGTAATCTGTCACAAAGACAGGGCTTATCGAACAGTGTGCTGCCACCTGGCGCTCGAGTCTGGCACATCGCTGATCGGGTTGACAGATTACTGGGAGGGGCTGATGAGGACCCAGCAGTTATGGTGCACATTGGCACAAATGACAAAGTTAGAGGTAGGTGAAAGGTCCTTAAAGATGATTTCAGGGAATTAGGCTGCAAGCTTAAGGCAAGGACCTCCAAGGTAGTATTCTCTGAAATACTGCTCTACCATGTGCAACGCCAGAGAGGCAAAGGGAGTTTAGGGAGGTAAATAAGTGGCTCAGGAATTGGTGTATGAAGGAGGGGTTTGGGTTCCTGGAGAACTGAGCCGACTTCTTTGTTGGCTACAGGTTCTATGCTAGGCACGGCTGAACCTCAATGGGGAGGGTGCAGCTGTGCTGGGGGAAAAAATGGCTAGAAGGGTGGAGAAGTGTTTAAACTAGGGATTGGGGGGAAGGTATTCATTGTACAGGAGGGGAAGATAGTTTAAATAGTAATCTAGGCACAAATAATGAAATTGGGGGTAGCATGGGGGGTGGGGTTAGAACAGTCAATATAGTAAGAAGGAATAGAGGTAAAGAGAGATTCATAAAGTGCATGTATACTAATGCCAGAAGCCTCGCCAACAAAATGGAGGAATTTGAATTATTTTTGTTGGAAAATAATTATGATATGGTGGGGATATCATAAACATGGCTGGATGAGAGCCATGACTGGGCTGTTAATTTACAGGGCTATAGTCTGTTCAGAAATTAGCATACAAATAAGTGAGGGGTGTGTGTTTATATGTAAAATCATTATTAAAACCCATCCTGCGTGATAATATATGTGAATCTAATGAAAATGTAGAGTCCCTGTAGGTGGAGATAAGGGGAGGAGGAAAAAATAAATTACTGATAGGGGTTTGTTATAAGTCTCCAACAATAATGGAAGCGGAGGAGAAAATCCTCATTAAGCAAATAGATGAAGCAGTGACTTAGGGAGAAGTCATTGTTATGGGGGACTTCAACTACCCTGAAATACATTGGGGAACAGAAACCTGCAGTTCCAGCAAAGGTAATAGGTAGTGATGAGCGAGCACTAAAATGCTCGGGTGCTCGGTGCTCTGGCCGAGCATCTCAAGATACTCGTGTACTCGGCCAGAGCACCGAGCCCAATGTAAGTCAATGAGTGACAGGCTCCGCCCACAGACTTCCGGTTATAAAACGAGTATTTCTGGGAAAGGGCGGGAGGGGGGGCTTTTTTAAATCGCCGCAACATATAACACCTTGCTGTGGCCCCCAGACGGTTCCTAACAATGAATCTGCTCCCTGTATGGTGCCAGCTCACTGTGTGCACTGAAGGGAGCTGTGTATGTGTGTCAGATTACTAATTATTAGCGAGCAGTCCGAGCATCTCACCGGTACTCGGTGCTCGCCGAGCATCCCGAGTACCGGGATACTCGTGCGAGTAACGAGTAGCGCAGAGCATACTCGCTCATCCCTATTAATAGGTTTTTGACAACTATGAGAGACAATTACCTTTCACAACTGGTTCAGGACCCAATAAGAAGAGGGGCACTGCTAGACCTAATATTAACCAACAAGCCGGACCACATATCAAATATATAAATATGGAGGTCACTTGGGTAATAGTGATCACAAAATAAAAAGTTTTCATGTATCCTTTAATAAGATGTGTAGCATAGGGGCTACAAGGACACTAAACTTCAGGAAGGCAAATTTCCAACGGTTGAGAGATGATTTTAGTGCAATAAACTGGGACGATGTCCTGAGACATAAAGTTACACAAAGCAAAAGGGAGATTTTCATTAGCATCTTGAATAGGACCTGTGCACAATAAATACCCTATGGGAATAAACATGATAAAAATAAGAGGAAACCACTATGGGTAAACAGAACTGTAAGGGGTGCAATAAGTGACAAGAAAAGCATTTAGCGAATTAAAGCAAGTAGGTAGTGATGAGGCATGTAAATAAATACAGAAAATGAAATAACATCTGTAAAAAGCAAGTCAAGGCAGCAAAGATTGAGACAGAGAGACTCATTGCCAGAGAAAGTAAAAGAAATTCCAAAATATTATTTAACTACATAAATAGTAAGAAACTAAAAAATGATTGTGTTGGCCCCCTTAAAAATAGTCTGGATGAAATGGTGGATGAGGACGAGGAAAAAGCCAAAATGCTAAATGGTTTTTTTCAACAGTATTTACACAAGAAAATCCCATGTCAGACAACATGATCAGTGATACCAAAAATTCTCTATTAAATAACACTTGCTTAACCCAACAGGAAGTACGGCACTGTATAAAAAGCACTAAAGTTGACAAATCCCCAGACCCGGATTGGTTCACCCCAGAGTACTGCAGGAATTAAGTACCATCATAGATAGACCATTATTTTTAATCTTTAAAGATTCCATAATAACACAGTCTGTACCACAGGACTGGCATATAGCAAATGTGGTGCCAATATTCAAATGGGGGACAAAAACTGAACTTGTAAATTATAGGCCAGTAAGATTAACGTCTACTGTGGGTAAATTCCTAGAGAGTTTTCTAAGAGATGCTCTACTGGAATATCTGAAGAAAAATAACCTCATGACCCATTATTAACATGGGTTTACAAGGTACCGTTCCTGTCAAACTAATCTGATAAGCTTCTATGAAGAGGTAAGTTCTGGACTCGACCAAAAAATGTAGTGGACGTGGTGTATATGGACTTTACAAAACTTTTGATGCGGTGCCACTCAAAAGATTGATACATAAAATGAGAGCAATGGGCATAGGAGAAAATATGTGTAAGTGGGTTAAGAACTGTCTCAGTGATACAAAGGGTGGTTATTAGTGGAACACACTCAGAATGGGTCACAGTTAACAGTGGGATACCACAGGGGTCAGTGTTGGGCCCGCTTCTTTTTAACATATTTATTAATGACATTGTAGGGGGCATACGGAGTAGAATCTCAATATTTGCAAATGACACTAAACTCTGTAGGGTAATCAATACAGAGTAGGACAATTTTATATTACAAGAGGATTTATGTAAACTAGAAGCTTGGGCTGATAAATGGCAAAGGAGTTTAGTAGGTATAAATGTAAGGTCATGCACTCGGGCATAGGAAATAAAAAGTATAATTATGTGCTAAATTGTAAAACACTGGGCAAAGCTATCACTGAAAAAGACTTGGGTGTATGGGTGGATGACAAACTCACATTTAGTGGTCAGTGTCAAGCAGCTGATGCAAAGGCAAATAAAATAATGGGATGCATTAAAAGAGGCATAGATGCTCATGAGGAGAACATAATTTTACCTCTATACAAGTCACTAGTGCGACCACACTTAGAATACTGTGTACAGTTCGGGTCTCTGATGTATAAGAAAGACATAGCTGAACTAGAGCGGGTCCAGAGAAGAGCGACCAAGGTTATTAGAGGACTGAGTGGTCTGCAATACCAAGACAGGTTATTAAACTTGGGGTTATTTAATTTGGAAAAACAAAGGCTTAGGGGTGATCTTATAATAATGTGTAAATAAATGAGAGGACAGTACAGAGACCTTTTTAATGATCTTTTTACTCTTAGGCCTGAGACAGGTACAAGGGGGCATCCTCTACAACTGGAGGCAGGGTCGCACCAGGGAAATTGACTCCAGGGGTCCACCCACTCTTCAGTTATATGTAAATATCTACTACCCGTTATACCCATTATAGTGGTGGCTCCTGCACATCACTGTGCGCTCACCGTAACTGCGATGTACAATTACTGAAATTAATTTGCATTAAAGGGATTCTTTAGTGGAAATGGCCAGGGTTACACATGGCATCAATTTCAGGCTTAAATCCATTTTTGGGATCATTTTGGTCATTTTCTTTTTCAAAGTCTAAAAACGCATATGTGTTAACGCATGTGTGTGTGCGTTTTTCAAAAATGCATGTGTTTTTTTAACATGGGGTCCTATGGGAGACGCATGCATTAACGCATGGTACATATAGGCACCATGCGTTAACACATATGGTTTTGGTGAAAAAATGACTAAGTCCAAAAATTTCCAAAAAACATCAAGGACCTCAGGGGACACAATTGGCACCCTTAAGGGCCTGTCACACGCGTCAATATCGCCTGCACGATATCGGCTGCACGTGACGTGACTGAATCAACCAGCGATAAATCGCTGGTTGATGATCGCCAGGTTTTAGAACCTGCTCTAAAACCTGCCGATTGTTGCCCGGTGGACACGCAGCATCGCTGCGTGTGACACCGGAGTAGCGATATTCCAGCTCCCAGCGCCTCTCACAAGCGCTAGGAGCTGGTATCCAAGGTAAACTGCGGGTATCTAGGCAGCGCGCGCTGCCTAGATACCCGACGTGTACCTTAGTTACCAGCCTCCTCCGCTCCGCTGTCCTTGTGCCAGTGTGGCAGAGAGAGGGGGTTAACCAGGGAAGCTTCCTGCTTCCCTCGGCTGAGCCCGCCCGTCCTCTCTCTGCTGCTGCTCCGGCTCACAGGGGCCCCGCTGGACGCAGGTTAGCCCTGCAGGGGGGTCCCCAGCCGCCCCCCATGTCCCTGTGCCAGTGTGGCAGAGGAGAGGGGGTTAACCAGGGAAGCTTCCTGCTTCCCCCGGCTGAGCCCGCCCGTCCTCTCTCTGCTGCTGCTCCGGCTCACAGGGGCCCCGCTGGACGCAGGTTAGCCCTGCAGGGGGGTCCCCAGCCACCCCCCATGTCCCTGTGCCAGTGTGGCAGAGGAGAGGGGGTTAACCAGGGAAGCTTCCTGCTTCCCCCTGCTGAGCCCGCCCCTCCTCTCTCTGCCGCTGCTCCGGGGCCCCGCTGGACGCACGCAGGTAGGAGCCGCGACCTGATAGCACCCCCCCCCTGGTCCTCACCACACCTACACTGATAGCACCCCCTCCCCCCCTTTCTCAAACCAGGGCCCCCCCTCAAAGGCTGCACCAGGGCCCCCGGGCAGCAACGTCCACCCCTGGCTCACCGGCTGGTATCTAAGGTACACAGCGGGTAACTAGGGTCCCTAGTTACCCGCTGTGTACCTTAGATACCAGCCGGTGAGCGGAGGAGGCTGGTAACTAAGGTACACGTCGGGTATCTAGGCAGCGCGCGCTGCCTAGATACCCGCAGTTTACCTTGGAGACCAGCCTGCTCCCGCTTCCAGCAGCCTGGCAGCGGGAGCAAGACATCGTGGAAACGATATTTAAATCGTTTCCACGATGTTTCTGGTCAATTGATCGCTGGTGAGTCTGTCTGTGTGACAGCTCACCGCGATCAGCCGTCAATGTCGTCAGCGATCATCTCACTGACGACATTGACGCGTGTGACAGGCCCTTTAGAAAAATGGATCTGTTTTTCTAAGGGCTTAAAAAAGCGGATGGGCATGTGTGACCCCAGCCAATATGTTATCAGCGATCCATAGGTTCGGTAGGTGATCACTTATTTACTAGTGGAATCCGACCAGTGGAGCCGCAATGTCAGAAGAATGTGGCACTTTTATGCCCATTATAAAATGCAGCGGCTGGTGATGATGTGACCACAGCTCCATTCATCATCATTGGAGCTCCCAGTAAAAGCCAAACCTAGCGCTCACAACCACTAAGGGAATGAATTGATCATGGGTGAGCTGTACATGAGCTCCAGTGTAGTGGTGAGAAAACAATCCTGTGACTAAGGACCGTCTTTAAAGACGATAATTTTAATGTGTTTATTGTGTGCGTTTTACTGTTTTTTTTCTAATAAAATGAATTTTTAAGGATCTAGATCTCAGGATTCTGTGCTGGATATTTTTCTGGACACTTAATGGGGATAGAAGTTGCACAATCAGCAATTGGACCCACACCAAGAAATAATGTATCACTTATCCATAGGCCACGTGTACACAATAAGTATTTGGTGAGATTTTTACCTCAGTATTTATAAGACAAAACCAGGAGTGGAACAATCGTAGACATTTTTTTCTGCATTTCTCACCCACTCCTGGTTTTGTCTTACAAATACTGAGGTGAAAATCTCATTAAATACTCACTGTGCACATGGCCTTAGAAGAGATGACTACGTGCTTTCTCGAGAGAACCTCTGTAAGTGCATCTCTGCTGCTGTGTAACAGTCACAGGACAGGAAAGGGTTAAACATACAAGTATTTAATATCTATTGAAAATAAAGACTTTTTCCCTTACTGATATCAGAAAATAAAAACAAATGACCGCCACAGTCCACTATACAAGACTAATACCACGTAAAAGGGAGAAATACAGCCACACAGTGACCAGAAAACATATTACCACCACATAGTGCCTGAATAATGCCACATGCAAGGTGCAAAATACCACCACACCATAACCAGAGCACATAATACCATAAAATTGTGATCAAATACTACCACAGCATGACAAGGCCACATATTACCACCAGATAGTGACCAAATAATACAACATACAAGGGACAAATACCGCCACGCCATGACCAGAGCACATAATGCCACACTACATAGTAACCAATAATACTATAATAATGAAGATGAAAAAAAAGCTCTGTATATTGAGTCAGTGTACAGGTAATACAGTGATTATCAGTAACATTATACACAGGGGCTCTGTGTATAGTATCAGTGAACAGGTAATGCAGAGATCACTAGTGACATTATACACAGGAGCTCTGTATATAGAGAGTCAGTGTACATGTAATATAGTGATCATTGGTGACATTATACACAGGAGCTCTGTGCGTGAATAGGTACATACTCACTAGTGCTGTCTCTAGATGAAGTCATTCATCTTCAGTTTTCCTCTTGACTTGGTGCACACTGATATCACATCTTCTAGCCAGGACTCATCCCTGCAGAAAATAACACAGTTATCTATAAAGGTACCTTTACACGCCGCCACAACAGGATGGATACCAACCGCTACTTCACGTGCACGAGCACGCCCAAACGGTTACAAACGGGAAACACACCACCTTTACACGCCGCCACAAGGTGCGCTACGCTACACTACATCTACAGCTAGATACATCGCCGGGTGTCTCAAGTAGCCATCTGTAGCTCATTTACACACCGCTACAACCAGCTACTATGGGTGGACCTGGTGCAGCAGGGACAGCACATAGGCGTGCTCCAATTGTGGATTACGAGACGTCCGTACGCTGATAGGACAAAGCAATAATACCGTGATTGGACAGTCATCGCAGGAGGCTGATTAATACTTGACACTCGAGCAATTGTGTAGTGTGACTCGTCAGCTCCTTAAATATGCCGCCCTGTGCGGCGACAACCAATCGCAATGCAGGAGCTTCCTCCAATGATCGCTGAGGGGGCGCGGAAACCCGGACCCTGTGTCACGCCCCAGCTACATAGCATGGTGTAGAAACAACCCTGCTGTTCCTTCTTTACACGCCGATACAGCTCGCTACAATCGGCTTTGTTGCCATCTGTTTATGGGCAGTGCACGGATACAGATGTATCTGTAGCCGGCTGTGTCGTCCCGTCTTCAGACGCCGCTACTACGGGCGATATTGGCGCGACAAGCTACATTTGTAGCCTGTAGCGGGTTGTATCCATCCTGCAGTGGCGGCGTGTAAAGGTACCTTAAAGGTACCTTTACACGCCGCCACAACAGGATGGATACCAACCGCTACTTCACGTGCACGAGCACGCCCAAACGGTTACAAACGGGAAACGCACCACCTTTACACGCCGCCACAAGGTGCGCTACGCTACGCTACATCTACAGCTAGATACATCGCCGGGTGTCTCAAGTAGCCATCTGTAGCTCATTTACACACCTCTACAACCAGCTACTATGGGTGGACCTGGTGCAGCAGGGACAGCACATAGGCGTGCTCCAATTGTGGATTACGAGACGTCCGTACACTGATAGGACAAAGCAATAATACCGTGATTGGACAGGCATCGCAGGAGGCTGATTAATACTTGACGCTCGAGCAATTGTGTAGTGTGACTCGTCAGCTCCTTAAATATGCCGCCCTGTGCAGCGACAACCAATCGCAACGCAGGAGCTTCCTCAAATGATCGCTGAAGGGGACGCGGAAACCCGGACCCTGTGTCACGCCCCAGCTACATAGCATGGTGTAGAAACAACCCTTCTGTTCCTTCTTTACACGCCGATACAGCTCGCTACAATCGGCTTTGTTGCCATCTGTTTATGGGCAGTGCACGGATACAGATGTATCTGTCTTATATACAGATAGTTGGCGTGCACTCCTTGTGTGGATTGGAGGTGCTATTTGTAGGGGTCTAGAGACCCTGTATATAGTGTCAATGTAGGGAACAAATGCACTCTCAATAAGCAATTTTTGCTGGTGAAAAAGATGTGTTCTTTTTATTTGGTGCTGTACACATTAGATATGCGACCTGGGGTGACGTTTCGGCTATAATCCATAGCCTTTATCAAAAGTCGCTGTTGAGTTGCACTAAAATCTTAGTGCTGTGTGACCATGGTGTCCATATGTGGCTATAATCACATTGCAGTGTGCTCCCTTGGAGTTGGTTAGCCTGCTGGGGTATAGTGAGTGCTACACAGCTACCAGCCACAGCGCGGGAGGCGCCGGCGACTACAGAGGAGAACCCTCCATTAGGAGACCTGTCCAGGACACAGGGGCACTCACTATACCCCAGCAGGCTAACCAACTCCAAGGGAGCACACTGCAATGTGATTATAGCCACATATGGACACCATGGTCACACAGCACTAAGATTTTAGTGCAACTCAACAGCGACTTTTGATAAAGGCTATGGGATTATAGCCGAAACGTCACCCCAGGTCGCATATCTAATGTGTACAGCACCAAATAAAAAGAACACATCTTTTTCACCAGCAAAAATTGCTTATTGAGAGTGCATTTGTTCCCTACATTGACACAGATGTATCTGTAGCCGGCTGTGTCGTCCCGTCTTCAGACGCCGCTACTACGGGCGATATTGGCGCGACAAGCTACATTTGTAGCCTGTAGCGGGTTGTATCCATCCTGCAGTGGCGGCGTGTAAAGGTACCTTAAGTGATCACTTCCAGGGCACATTCCACACTTTTCCCAAGATTTCTACACTACATCAAATGACAAAAAAAGCGACAGTGCCACCCCGCATAGTAACAAGACCTCCCTTTTGTTCCCCTCATGGAAAATAGTATTCTCAAAAGTAAATTATATCATAATTATAACAGTAATAATGTCCCTTAATTGGCCCCTACAGTAAATATGTCCCCACTTGCCACCATAAACCAATAATGTATGTTCCTACTTCTGGCCCCCATATAGTAATAATTGTCTCCCATCCTGGGCCACTATGTTTCTCAATTCTGGTTCCCTATGTTGGCCCATTCTAGGTCCCCAGACTGACATGACGCTGATCAACTTATGGTTTGAAATAGCTGGCGGGAAAGCCAGTGGTGAAGTCTTGTTACTGCCGGCTTTTCTGCCGGCAATTTCAAATGATCAGCTGATCTCGTTTGAAAAACCCGGCAGTGACAAGTGTCTTGTCACCGCCGGCTTTCCCGCCAGCTATTTCAAACGATCAGTTGATTTTTTTAAATACCCGGCTTCAGCTAATTCAGGTCCTTGATCCTGATATTGATCATCTGATCGGTTTGCCGTCTGGCAAGCCGATCAGATGATATTGGATCCGGATTGGACTTCGTGGGACCCTCGAACCTGGACTACGTCGGAGGGGGTGGGGTTCTTTCACTAAATAAAGATGGAGTCACTAATTGTGTTGCGTTTTATTTCTAATAACTAAAAAACACAACACAGAAATTTTTTTTTTATCTGATTACTAGAAATTCATAGTGGTCATGTCTAATATTGGTGTGACCCCATGAATTTTGGGCTTAGGGCCAGCTGATAATACAAAGCTGGCCCTAACCCCATTATTACCCAGAGAGCTACCCAGCACCAGGGCGGGGTGAGGGGGGCAGGGCATAGGGACCCGGGATCCACCGGGCATTTTACCGGTTCCCCGGCGGGCCAGACCGACACTGACTGGAGGAAAGAAGGTTTAATAATAATCACAGATACAAATTATTTACTGTAAGAGCAGTGAGACTATGGGACTCTTGCCGTATGATGTTGTAACGAATGATTCACTACTAAAATTTAAGGGCTTGGATGCCTTTCTTGAAAACTATAATATTACCAGTTATATATACTAGATTCTTTGATAGGTCGTTGATCCAGGGAACTAGTCTGATTGCCGTATGTGGAGTCAGGAAGCAATTTTTTTCCCCATTGTGGAGCTTATTGTTGCCACATGGTTTTTTTTTGCCTTCCTCTGGATCAACATGTTAGGCTCTGGGTTGAACTAGATGGACTTAAAGTCTTTTTTTTTTCAACATTAAATTTTTATTGAAATACATTTTTCTCATAAACAAATATAACAAAAAACATAACTGGAATCCAGCTTAATAACTGAAAGAGGGGGGAAAGAATGGGGGAGGGGGGGACAAAGGAGCAAGGGAGAGAGGGAGGGAGAAGGAAGGGATGGGAGGATATAGGAAAGTATAGGAGCAGAATACACCAGAAATAACCATGGCCATCATCAATGAGAGACTTAACAGTATATAACAAACACAATACGTATCTAGAGGGAAAGACACCATGAGGACTCCCAACTGGGCATTTTGAGGCAAGAGGGTGTGTCGACCAAATCTGCTAGCTCTCCAAGGCCCTACTTCTGGCAGGACGGCCTAATGCCAGGAAATATTCCTGTTGGAACATTAAATTTGCTTTCTCTATGAGCTCACTCAGAGGGAGGAAGATGGGACTTCCATTTACCAGCTATCGTGAGTCTAGTAGCTATCAGAATATACGTAACCACATCTCTTAAGGCCAGTGGAAAAGTTCCTATGCCAATGTGTAAGACAGCCAGGCCCGGGGACAAGTCCACCCGTATTCCCGTGACCGTGCGGACCAGTCCCTCCACCAGGGTCCACAGAGCCGATATCTTCGGGCAGCCCCACCACATGTTGCCAGGGTGCCCTGAAGGCCACACTGCCTCCAGCACAGAGGAGAGACGTTCTTATCAAATTTTGCAAGCTTGGAGGGGGAGACATACCACCTTAACTGAACCTTTTTTAAATGTTCAATATGGTTAATACATCTAGAAGATGTTTGCATGTACCTGGTAGAACCAGCCCAAAAAGTCTTTCTTCAACCTTAAAAACTATGTAACTATATTACTATGAAAAAGAGAACAACTCTTACCAAACCTCTTTTTTTGCAAAAAAAGGATTGCATCAATCAGTGTTTTACTACAACCCCTGGCATAAATTATGGAATCACCTGGCTCAGAGGATGTCATTCAGTTGTTTAATTTTGTAGAAAAAAAAGCAGATCACACACGGCACAAGACTAAAGTCATTTCAAAATGGCAACTCTCTGCCTTGAAGAAACACTAAAAGAAATGTTGAAAAAGATGTGCTAACCAGTAAAGGTTACTTTTGTACACCAGGCAGGGGGAAAAATTATGGAATTACTCAATTCTGAGGAAAAAATTAAGGAATCACTGTCAATTTTCATTCCCAAAACTAACACCTGCATCAAATGAGAACTGCTCGTTACTCTGCATCTAAAAAGGAGTGATCACACCTTGGAGAGCTGTTGACCAAGTGGACTGACATGAATCATGGCTCCAACATGAGAGATGTCAATTGAAACAAAGGAGAGGATTATCAAACTCTTAAAAGAGGGTGAATCAACATGCAATTTTGCAAAAGATGTTGGTTGTTCACAGTCAGCTGTGTCTAAACTCTGGTCCAAATACAAACAACATGGGAAGGTTGTTAAAAGGGAAACATACTGGTAGACCAACGAAGATATCAAAGTGTCAAGACTGAAAACTTAAAGCAATATGTCTCCAAAACAGGAAATGCACAACAAAACGAATGGGAGGAAACTGGAGTCAATGTCTGTGACTGAACTGTAAGAAACCGCCTAAAGCAAATGGGATTTACATACAGAAAAGCTAAACAAAAGCCATCATTAACACCTAAACAGAAAAAACAAGGTTAGGAGTGGACTAAGGAAAAGCAGTCATGGACTGTGGATGACTGGATGAAAGTCATATTTAGCGATGAATCGCGAATCTGCATTGGGCAAGATGATGATGCTTGGCCTTTTGTTTGGTGCTGTCCCAATGTGATTTATAAAGATGACTACCTGAAGAGTGCATGCAAATTTCCACAGTCATTGATGATATGGGGCTACATGTCAGGTAAAGGCACTGGGGAGATGGCTTCAATAAATGCCCAAGTTTACATTGATATTTTTGACACTTTTCTTATCCCATCAATTGAAAGGATGTTTGGGGATGATGAAATCATTTATCAAGATGATAATTCATCCTGCCATAGAGCAAAAACTGTGAAAAATTCCTTGAAAGAAGACACATAAAGTCAATGTCATGGCCTGCATATAGTCCGGATCTCAATCCAATTGAAAGTATTTGGTGGAAGTTGAAGAAAATGGTCCATGACAAGGCTCCAACCTGCAAAGCTGATCTGGCAACAGCAATTAGAGAAAGTTGGAGTCACATTGATAATGAGTACTGTTTTTCACTCATTAAGTCCATGCCTCAGAGACTGCAAACTGTTATAAAAGCCAGAAATGGTGCAACAAAATACTAATAATGTATTTGAGTGTTGTTTTGTTTGTTTGTCATGATTCCATAATTTTTTCCTCAGAATTGAGTGATTCCATAATTTTTCTTCCCTACAAAAGTAACCGTTACTGGCTACCACATTTTTTTTTCAAGATTTCTTTTAGTGTTTCTTCAAGGCAGAGAGTTGAGATTTGAAATGACTTTAGTTTTGTGCCATGTCTGTATCTGCTTTTTTTCTACAAAATTAAACAAGTGAATGGACATCCAGGTGATTCCATAATTTTTGACAGAGGTTGTAATATGGATTGTATTTACTTAAAGGAAACATGTCATGTAAAAAAAACACTATTAACTTGCACATACAGGGTTAATCTGCAGTTAATTGCATTATGAAGCTAATGGGCCCCCCCCCACTGTAGTCCCCACTGCCAGGAGGAAATGAACTTTATTTCTCCAAGCATCTCTGGCTTTCCCTTGTAGGGGCTGGTGGGCATGGCTTCAGTCACCGCCCTGTGCATAGAGAGTAGAAGCTGTAACCACCCCCCCCCAATATTTTCCCCTGTGCCAGGAGTACGGTTCTAAGTACTGAGCGGTGACTGAAACCATGTCCCTTTGATTGAAAGCCTGAAATTGCCAGGAGCATTTTTATAACCAGTCGTCTCTTAGTGTGAGCTGCAGAACACCATTAACCTGCAGATTCATCCTATATCAGCAGTGTAGTAAAAAAAAAATGTACGTGACGGGTTCCTTTTAAAGTATACAGCGGGTGAAATGAGTATTGAACCTGTCACCAATTTGCTAAGTTAATATATTTCTAAAGGTGCAATTGACATTCATTTTTCACCAGATGTCAATAACAACCCATCCAATCCACACAAGCAAATAAAACAAACCATAGCTGCCCATAAATTCACTGATGGGTAATTATGAGAAAGACAGAGGGAAAAAGTATTAAACATTTTTACTGACTTTTATAGAATACTTCATACAAAAGCCTTTGTTGTGATGACAGCTTCAAGACTCATCCTATATGGAGAAATTATCGAATTAAAGAATGAGCGAACCAGATGTTAAAGTTCAGAGTTTGGACAGAACACAGACTTTAAAAAAATTCTTGGTTCTTTTTCAGAGTTTGAGTGCTTTATGAATGCAAACAAGCGGTGTGACCATCACTATGCTCTGCTACACTCAGTGCTCGGCCCAGTGTAAGTCATGTGCAGTGTTTGAATGTCTCACACTGGGAGTAAATTCAGAGTTATCGGATGTAGTGTGTACAAAAAAAGGAAATGACAAAACCTTACTTTTCATACAATTTTACTCTTGAAGACCTGTAATATTTTTGACTTTTTCTTTATTTCAGGCCTTTCAGCTGCTAAACTGCTGACAGAGGCAGGGCTCAATGTCATTCTTTTGGAGGCTCAGAACAGAGTCGGTGGACGAACACATACTATACGGGTGAGTTCTCATTGGTGTAAAAGCACTTAATGCTTTTTTAACTTAAAAAATCTGTTAAAATATTGTACTTTCACATTTTTAACAAGTGAATGCAACACAAAAATCCCAGTTCTTTTTCCTCCCACAATAATTAATACTGTTTAATATTAGCTAAAAACCCAAATATGTATTTTCGGAAAAAAAATATTTTTTTACACTGCTTTGATGTGTTTTTTTTTACTGTAAAATGTCAATTTAACCATCCATTTTTTAGAGGGGAGAGACCCTTACCTACTGAGTGGGAAAATTTTAGAACAAGGGGCCAGACCGAAACAATAGATGAAAAGAGGATTGTAAACTTGACCAATTATCAACTCTCTGCAATAGAAAAACAAATATTATTGAAAGGCCTTTCATTTGTTCGAATGAACCACTATAAGGATTTCGGATGTGTTAAAGATCTAAAACTATTCGCTACGAAGTTAAAGTGGAAGAAGTCATTAAGACTAAAGCCCCGTCACACTAAGCGAGATCGCTGCAAGATCGCTGCTAAGTAACAAGTTTGGTGACGCAACAGTGACCTCTCCAGTGATCCAGTGATATGTTTGACACTTACCAGCGACCAGGCCCCTGCTGTGAGATCACTGGACGTGTCAGAGTCGCCTGGACCATTTTTTGATCATTGGGGTTCGCTGGGTAGCATGCATGGTGTGTTTGACAGGGACAACGATCAATGCCTCAATACAACAGGTCTGAGAAATAGGATCCCAACGACCTCCGTATCATTCCAGATCGTTGTTGCGTCACTGTGAGATCTGACTGTTTGACATGCAAGCCGGCCGCTGAGATGATGATGGGTGCAGTAGAGTGTGGTACAGCTCCCCACAGGTGGAGCTTTTACCTCAGGGCAGCGGTGATGGAGGATGATGAGGGTGATGAGGGGAGTAGTAGTTGTTGTTCTTACCCATCTGAGGAGATGCTGCTGACAATGTTGAAGCCCTCCGGGTACCGGCGAGATGACTAACAGAGACCAGTTCAACTCTAACTCCACTTTACTGGGTACCGCCAGATGTTGTGATGAAATACTGTACAGTCTGGTTTACCAGGTGTTTGATGCCAGTTCAGGGTCCCCTTATGGAGTCTCCATATGTTCTCTCTTAGTCTTTCGGAGTCTGCTTTACTCTTCTCTGTCTTTACCACACTCGCAGAGCTCTCCCGCCAGTCCTACGGTCATTATCTAGTAGGTAAGGTTTGTGCCTTACCAATCTGGACGGGAGCAGCAGGAACGCGCTATTTCTCCCGCCACCGGAATTCGGCCCTTATTCCTCTAGTGTCCTGAACCGGTTTCAGTCCTGAGGGGTGAGATGTCTTTGTGGCGCTAACGGCAACCCGATTACTATGGGCCCGCAGCTCGTCGGTTTGCAGTCAGAGGTGAACTACTGACTGCCTCGGCTTACCGTGCTTCCGGTGTTTCTCAAATGTGACCAGCCGGCTCCAACCAGTCCTGGTCCGTTCCCTTCTGTCCTGGGCCCCCACTTAAAGATGGGGATCCCTGCTGTCAGCATTCTGTCAGGCGCGTCCTTCCTGACTGCCTTCCCAGCCAGGGCCGCAGCATCCATGAGGCGACATGAAGTGTCAGTCTCAGGCGGCGGGCCCTGCTGGTAGACATGGGGCGGCATCTTCAGGAGCGCCTGGTGGTAGTGCGGCCCCCTGCAGATGCCGCTCCTACAGTCCTGGCCGCCGACGCTGCGACCAGGCTTGGCGTATCTGGGGCTGCTGGCGGGGCATCTGCCCCAGGCTCAGCAGACTCCTGCTGCAGCGGCAGCGGCCGCGGTCTCCAAACACCCCCCCTCCAGTGTGGCAGTGTGAGCTGTGTGAGCAACGGCGGCTGCGGCAGCCCCCCCCCCCCCCCCCGTGCGGCTGTGTGAGCCGGCTGTGTGAGCGGCTGTGTGAGCCGGCTGTGTGAGCCGGCTTCATGCTTCACTGTGCCTCGCGCTGACAGGACCTGTGATGATGTCAAAGGAGGGGAGGAGTCAGGCGGGTCACATGATCAGCTCCTCAGTATGCAGCCAGGACTCCACCATGGTGCTGGATGAGGTGAAGTTTATGTGTGGGGCTGAGGATTTACAGTGTAAATTAATGTAGCAGAGCTGTGTATGTATGAGGTATATGGAGTGGAGCTGAGTGTTCAAGGTGTACAGAGTGGAGGTGCGTGTGTATGAGGTGTATGGAGTGAAGCTGTGTATGTACGAGGTGTGCGGAGCGGAATCGTGTGTGTATGAGGTGTGCGGAGCGGAGCCGTGTGTGTACGAGGTGTACAGAGCGGAGCCCTGTGTGTACGAGGTGTACAGAGTGGAGCCGTGTGTGTACGAGGTGTACAGAGTGGAGCCGTGTGTGTACGAAGTGTGTACGAAGTGTATAGAGTGGAGCCATGTGTGTACGAGGTGTACAAAGTGGAGCCGTGTGTGTACGAGGTGTACAGAGTGGAGCCGTGTGTGTACGAGGTGTACAGAGTGGAGCCGTGTGTGTACGAGGTGTACAGAGTGGAGCCGTGTGTGTACGAGGTGTACAGAGTGGAGCCGTGTGTGTACGAGGTGTACAGAGTGGAGCCGTGTGTGTACGAGGTGTACAGAGTGGAGCCGTGTGTGTACGAGGTGTACAGAGTGGAGCCGTGTGTGTACGAGGTGTACAGAGTGGAGCCGTGTGTGTACGAGGTGTACAGAGTGGAGCCGTGTGTGTACGAGGTGTACAGAGTGGAGCCGTGTGTGTACGAGGTGTACAGAGCAGAGCCACATGTGTACAACATGTACGGAGCAGAGCCGCTTGTGTACGAGGTGTATGGAGCAGAGGCGTGTGTGTACGAGGTGTACAGAGCGGAGGCGGTGTGTATACATTGTGGAGCTGAGAGTGTACAAGGTGTACGGAGCGGAGCCGCGTGTGTACGAGACGTACGGAGCGAAGCCGAGTGAGTACAAGGTGTATGGAGCAGAGCCGAGAGTGTACAAGGTGTACGGAGCGGAGCCGCGTGTGTACGAGGCGTACGGAGCAGAGCCGTGTGTGCTAGGCTTTCGCAGCGGAGCCCAGTGTGTACGAGGTGTACGAAGCAGCGCCACGTGTGTACGAAACGGAGCCACATGTGTACGGTGTGTACAGAGCGAAGTCATATGTGTACGAGGTGTACAGAGCAGAGCCACATGTGTACAACGTGTATGGAGCAGAGCCGCTTGTGTACGAGCTGTATGGAGCAGAGCCGCTTGTGTACGAGGTGTACAGAGCGGAGGCGTGTGTGTACGAGGTGTATAGAGTGAAGCCACGTGTGTACATTGTGGAGCTGAGAGTGTACAAGGTGTACGGAGCGGAGCCGCGTGTGTACGAGACGTACGGAGCGAAGCCGAGTGTGTACAAGGTGTATGGAGCAGAGCCGAGAGTGTACAAGGTGTACGGAGCAGAGCCGCGTGTGTCCGAGGCGTACGGAGCAGAGCCGTGTGTGCGAGGCTTTCGCAGCGCAGCCCAGTGTGTACGAGGTGTACGAAGCGGCGCCAGTGTGTACGAAACGGAGCCATGTGTGTACGGTGTGTACAGAGCGAAGCCATATGTGTACGAGGTGTACAGAGCAGAGCCACATGTGTACAACGTGTACGGAGCAGAGCCGCTTGTGTACGAGGTGTATGGAGCAGAGCCGCTTGTGTATGAGGTGTACGGAGCAGAGCCGTGTGTGTACGAGTTGTACGGAGCAGAGCCGCTTGTGTACGAGGCGTATGTGGTGTACGGAGCGGAGTGTGTACTAGGTGTACGGAGCGGAGCCATGTGTGTACCAGTGGTGGCCCCCCGAGCATGCCGCTCCTATAGTCCCGGACGCCTCTGCCGGCAGCATTCTTCTCCCAAGTCCTTGCCGCCTCTGTCCACCCCTCTGCAGCTCAGCACGGCGGGGAACAATGATGTCATCACTTAGCGCCGCTGTGCTGAGACGTGTAGAGCGGCAGAGGAGATGCTGAGGAGAAGAGGTATTTACTTTTTATTTTTTTAATAGTTTTTTTAGTGAGTACACTGATGGGAAACTATGTAATGTACAATATAATATAGGACAATGGGGGTGCAATATACTATATGGAGAACTATTGTGGCCCATTATATTATATGGAAGACTATGGGGGTGCATTATACTATAAGGAAGGCTATAGGGGATGCATTATACTATATGGAGGACTATGAGGGTACATTATACTATATGGAGAACTATGGGGTCCAATATGCTGTATGGAGAGCCATGGGGGTGCAGTATGCTATATGGAGGACTGTGGGGGTTCATTATGTTATATGGAGGACTGTGGGGTGCATTATACTATTTGGAGGACTGTGGAGGTGCATTAATCTATATGGAGGACTGTGGGGGTGATTATTCTATATGGAGGACTGTGGGGCTGCATTATTCTATATGGAGGACTGTGGGGTGCATTATACTACATGGAGGAGTGTGGGGGTGCATTATTTTATATCAAGTACTGTGGGGGTGAATTGTTCTCTATGGAGTTCTGTGGGGGTGCAATATGCTATTTGGAGGACTACGGGGTGCATTATACTATTTGGAGGACTGTGGAGGTGCATTAATCTATATGGAGGACTGTGGGGGTGATTATTCTATATGGAGGACTGTGGGGCTGCATTATTCTATATGGAGGACTGTGGGGTGCATTATACTACATGGAGGAGTGTGGGGGTGCATTATTTTATATCAAGTACTGTGGGGGTGAATTGTTCTCTATGGAGTTCTGTGAGGGTGCAATATGCTATTTGGAGGACTACGGGGTGCAATATACTATATGGAGGACTGTGGGGGTGCGTTTTTCTATATCGAGTACTGTGGGGTGCATTCTATTTTATAGAAGACTATGGGGGTGCATAATATATGGAGGAATGCGGTATACTATGTGGAATACTAATGTATTATATTATATGGAGCAAATTATACTATATGGAAGCCATTATAATATTTGGAGGGCTCTGTGGGAGGCATGATAATACTTGGAGGCTACAAGGGAGCCTTTATACTTTATGAAGGGCTATTTGAGGGCTGTGTTGGGGGCCATTATACTGTACATAGGTCCATTTTACTACATGGAGGCCTGGGCAGGGGTCATAGTTGGGGATCGTGCTGTACTGGGGTAGTTGCAGGAGGTGCAGTAGGGTCATCATACTGTGCGTGTGGAGGAATGCACTGTGGGGGATCATACAGTGTTTGTGGCACTTTTGTTGGCATCACACTTTAGAGGGGCAATGAAAGGGGAATCTAGGGGCTTCAGTAGGAGGAAATTACTTTGTAAAGGCTGACATATTGTGAGAGATGTACCTATGTGACCCAGCCAAATATTGCTTTTGTTGGGGGGTGCCAATTAGAACTTCTGCTATGGGGCCCTATGATCTCTATGATGCAGGATGCATTGTCCCTCTCCTGCAGGACTGATTGGCCATAACTTAGGCTGGTTTCAGATTTGCATTTGTGTCTGCATGCGCAGGGCATGAAAACGCAGGGCAAACGCTGCCATACTGATATGAACGCAGTGGAGATTCTCATCAGTATGGTGCTCGGCCAGTCAATCAGTGATCTCGACGGCGGCCGGGAGGCGGAGATCTGTGGCGGAGATCCTCCACCTCCCAGCCGCCAACGACGAAATTTCAATGTGATCCGCAGGTTCTCCTGCGCCGCCATGCGGAGGACAGTGCGGATCCATTGAGATCCATGCATTGTTTGTGCACTCGCGGGCACTTGCTGATAAAACAAGCCCCTGTGAACGCACATAAAATGCAACATGTTGCATTTGGAGGGCGGAGGAGGGTGTATAAATTATGCGCAAACATAGGAACGCAGCGTTTGGCTGCGTTCTGTTACGCTGCGTTCCGAATGCAAATGTGAACCACCCTTACACACCAGGTCAGTGCTGCCCCTCGGTACATTCAGGCATCCAGCCATCTTTCTCTGAGCAGCGGTTGGTCGGTGGTGCTCTTCCCCCTTCCTGCTCCCATATCCTTTGCTCAACCCATAGGAAGGACCCTGTTATTAATTATATAAAGACAGCCCGTGTGTGGTGCTTGTGATTGGCTAAGCAATTCGGGAGTAAGTGTGGTCTGTTGGATGGAGAAGAAGCACCATTTTACCAACTTAGTGCAGTGGCGGCTTGTTGATGCTCGGGACTGCAGGTCTTTACCTGTGTTGTGTGGAAGGTGCGCATGGCGACTTGTCTGAATATTCAGTGCCAGGCAGCTGTCCAGAGTTTTGCAGGCGTGTGCCAGAGGTTGCAATCAGTTCTGCCTGCAGGACACGGCTCTGCAGTTGTCATTATGTGTCTAAATGCTTGTGCCATGCTGCCATTGCCATTAATGATCCTTGTTCTGGATTCTTCTGTGTGGTTCTTGTATGTGCGTGTGATGGCGCAGACATCTTTGTGTGGACATCTTTTTTTTCTGTTTCTGTAAACTAAAATGTCCACTATTTTGCTCATTTTTACAGGATAAATATAAATCTGTAGGAACCAGATTTATTTTGATCAATTAAAAAATGTTCTAGCGGGGGGGGGGGGGGGCGCCGTTTTGCAGTTCGCTCAGGCAGCAGAGAGGCTTGGTTCACCCTGTTCCCAGCACTGTCTGTCTGAGGTAAACTGTCACTCAACTACTCTTACTACTTCTCCACTGACCTAGGCTCACCCACTGGGACTTACTGAATTTTCAGTCCCTTACACTAGGTGGCCTAGTCCTGGGTGTGTGTGTAACTTGAGATTCCACAGGTTAAACCGTAAACCGACAACTTACAGAGATACCACATTTGTTGTCACAGTGTACTACCTCTCTGTGGCGCCTAGCCAGAGGGACGCCACATACTCACTCACAATTACTACATATTTGACGCAAGTTCTACCACCAGCGCAGGGGCACAGCTATGGAGAGTTCATGTGTCTGTATGCCAACTTTCACCTAGGCTGGTGGGAGGACACTGTCATCTTCACAGACAACATAATAGCGTGGTGGACTCCCCAAATAATATACTTGAGACATTATATCGATGACATCATGATCTGTTGAAAAGTGATTTTACATCTTTTGAAGGAATTGAATATTAACAACATAGCAACATTAACAACATAGGTCTCAGGTTCACATCAGAGATACATGAAGGGTCCCTTAACTTTCTTGATGTTACTATATATAAGGATGGCAGTGGCACTTTGCAGACCACTATCTTCAGAAAACCCACCATCACCAATGATTTACTTAGGTGGGATAGCCACCACCTCAGGAGTCTGAGGGAGCGCATCCAAAAGGACTCTGTTTGATTGCATGGCTGAATTGTTCTAATACTTCCATATTCTATAAGAAATACAGAAGATGAAATATTGATTTCTGGAAAAGGGTTACCCTTCACATGTGTTGAGCAAGGCCTACAAAAATGTAAGTGGGAGTATGAGGGATGACTTCCTGAGACCCAAGGACAGAACTAATTCCCGCATTATAGGTACATAACATATGATGATCATGCTGAGCATGTGCATGCCATCTTTGAAATACATTTGTGTGTTTTATTGGTAGACAAAGAGGTGTCTCCCTTTATCACCAAGACACCGACCATCACCTTCAGGAGAGGATGGTCCATTAAGGACCAATTAGTGCATAGTTTGTACCGTCCCCACAAATAACTGAGACATGGTTGGAACACTAATAAATGGGAACTTTCAGATGTGGGAAGTGCGCATTCTGTTTTTATGTCAAAACATTCAATTCTTTCCAGCTTAGCACAACAGGGGAGATTTTTGAGAGTAGAGACTGAAATTCTTGCCCATTCTTCATTGTAAAATAGCTGGAGCTCAGTGAGGTTGGATGGAGAGCATTTGTGAACGGCAGTTTTCAGCTCTTTCCACAGATTCTCAATTGGATTCAGGTCTAGACTTTGACTTTGCCATTCTAAAGGCCACTTCACACGCACAGATATCTGAGTCCAATATCTGAACAGATCTCTGGTTGCAGTGAAATCATGGACACATTGCTCCATTTTGTGGCTGTGTACAATGGAGCAATTTGTCCATGATTTCACTGCAACCAGAGATCTGTTCAGATATTGGACTCAGATATCTGTGTGTGTGAAGTGGCCTTAACACCATTCCATTGTAGATTTTGCTTTATGTTTGGGATTATTGTCTTGTTGTAAGATAAATCTACATCCCAGTCTCAGGTCATTGGTAGACAGGTTTTCTTCCAGAATGGTCCTGTATTTGGCTCCGTCCATCTTCCCATTAATTTTAACCATCTTCCCTGTCCCTGCTGAAGAAAAGCAGGCCCAAACTATGATGCTGCCACCACCATGTTTGACAGTGGGGATGGTGTTTTGAGGGTGATGAGCTGTGTTGCTTTTACCCCAAACATATTGTTTTGCATTGTGGCCAAAACCTTCGATTTTGGTTTCATCTGACCAGAGCACCTTATTCCACATGTTTGGTGTCTCCCAGGTGGCTTGTGACAAACTTCAAACAAGACTTTTTATGGATATCTTTGAAAAGGGTTTTCTTCTTGGCACTCTTCCATAAAGGCCAGATTTGTGCAGTGTAACACTGATTGTTGTCCTATGGACAGACTCTCCCACCTCAGCTGTAGATCTCTGCAGTTCATCCAGAGTGATGATGGGCCTTTTGGCTGCATCTCTGATCAGTCTTCTCCTTGTTTGAGGGACAGCCAGGTCTTGGTAGATTTGCAGTGGTCTGATACTCCTTCCATTTCAATATGATCACTGACACGGTGCTCCTTGAGATGTATAAAACTTGGGAAATCTTTTTGTATTCAAATCCTCCTTTAAAGTTCACCACAACAGTATCTCGGACCTGCCTGGTGGTGTGAAACCAGCCTTAGGCTAAGTTCACACATGTTGTTTTTTTGTTTTGCTTTGTTTTTGTTGCATTTTTGCTGCAGATTTAGTTCCTGCGGTTTTGGTGCAGATTTGCAACAGAAACTATAGCCAAAATGCAGAAAAGAATTGACATGCTCATTCTTTCAAATATGCAGCAAAACCTGGGGTGCATTCCACTTTCTGCCCCCCAAAAAAACAATGTGTGTGGACAGCTTTTCCAGAAATCACATAGGTTTTGATGTTAACTTAAAAATGCAGGAAAGGGTTAGTATATATTTACATAAAACCAAGGCAGCTGTGTGAACTAGGCCTTAGCGAATAATCACTGAAACCGCATTGTATATCAGCGTTGGATTCAGTAGTTTTCAAGAAATTGCATCCACTTGCTTGGAAATTTAGGCTGTGTTCACATTTAGCATAATTGCTGCAGTTTTTTTGCTCCTTTTTTTGAACAGAAATTCTGTGGTTCTTACCTGTCCAAGCAAAGTGGATGTGATTTTGTGAAAACTGCCCACTTTGTGTCTAAAAATGCCTCTGATTTTGTTCTCCAGAGATTTCTATGTGGAACCTAAAAAATAGTATGTCAAGAACTACAGTCACGTATTTAACTGCAGAACCAAAGCGCTTCTGCAAGGCATTAAAAAAATGCAGTAAAAATGTGGGTGGCACAGTGGCTCAAGTGGTCAGCACTGCAGCCCCTGCAGCACTGAGGTTCCAAGGCCCTGAGTTCAATTCCCACCAAGGACACCAAGGACATTATCTGCAAGAAGTTTGTACTGTATGTTCTCCCTGTGCTTTCATGGGTTTCCTCCAGACACTCCAGTTTCCTCCCACATTGCAAAGACATACTGATAGGATGTTTATATTGTGAGCCTCAATGGGGACAGCATTACTGATATATGTAAAGTGCTCAGGAATTAATAGCGCTATATAAATGCTGGTCAACAGCATTTTTGGTGCTAAAGATATTTCATTGAATTTAGGGTAACTTTGGGGTGCTGATTCTGAATATGTCATCAGTTTTGCCAGATTGGCTCAAGTTTTTGAGATTTTTCGTAAAATGTGTAAAAAAAAAGACGTTTTTTGCTACACGCGCATTAACTTTATTTATATTGTCATGAATACAATAAATTTAACAAAGTAAATGTTGATTTTAGTTTATTTTAACTAGTTTTAGAAAGTAATCTTCAAAAATGAACAAGACATGAAAGATAGACATTTAATCGCTGGAAAAGCGCTTTTTATATGATTTCCTTCTATGTGAGCTATTGGGGCAGTCACGCTGTAGATTCCAGCAGTAATCAGCCATCATATGTCTGTCCCATCTGCCTTGGTACCTTTCCTCCATCACCATAATATCCTGATGAAATCTCTCCCCTTGTTCTTCGCTAAAATCTCCAAGGTTTTCTGGAAATCTGTCCAAGTGACTGTGAAGATAATGCAATTTAATGCTCATGTGTACACCCAGATTTCTAAATCTCAATAGCATGTTTTGTACCAGTTCTTCATAATTGTCTGCCTTTTGATTTTCCAAGAAGTTCTTCACTACCAACACAAAACTACACCATGCAGCAGCTTCAATGTCATTCATTTCCTTAGGAAAATTTGAATCTTTAATGAGTTTCCGAATTTGAGGACCATCAAAGATTCCTGCCTTCAGTTTTTCGCTACTAAGACCAGGGAAAGATCTGCAGATGTACATGAAGCAATTACCATCTTTGTCTAATGCCTTGACGAACTGCTTCATTAATCCTAACTTTATGTGAAGTGGTGGTAGAATGATTTTTTCCCTGTCCACTAGAGATGGGCGAGTCCTAAAAGACTCGGAATCGCAAGACCCCAACGAGTCCGAGTCAAGGACTCGGGACTCGTTGCGAGTCCAGCGAGTCCAATGTTAATGAATAGGGAACCGAGTAATAGCGAATAATGACATTTACAACTCGCTGATGTGTCTCTGAAAGTGTGCGAGTCCAAACACACCGCACACTACACTCCCTAAAAAAATTGGTTTTAAGTGCGCACAGCCACCGAGATGTGGTTTGGTGTTGCTGTATGCGTCACTTGCTGGCGGGGTAAGTGTGCGCACTCACACTTGGCAGTGAAGCCGCACACTACACTCCCTAAGGGCCCTTTCACATCAGCGTTTTTTTGAAATCGTGGCAGATGCGGTGAAAAAACCGCATCTGCCGCGATTACCGCATACCGGCTGCACTTGCGGCGCGGTTGCGGTTTTTGCCATGCAAAGTATAGGCGGACTTGCGGCAGGTGCGGCAAGTGCGGTTTTGCACTTGCGGCAGGTGCGGCCGCGAAAAAAAACGCGGCTGACCGCGGTTTTTTTTCGCGGCCCGCACCTGCCGCAAGTGCAAAACCGCACTTGCCGCACCTGCCGCAAGTCCGCCTATACTTTGCATGGCAAAAACCGCAACAGCGCCGCTAGTGCAGCCGGTATGCGGTAATCGCGGCAGATGCGGTTTTTTTCACCGCATCTGCCGCGATTTCAAAAAAACGCTGATGTGAAAGGGCCCTAAGGTGGTGTACGTGCTATTTAAAGGTAGGAGAGCAGCAACGCACTGGTCTGCCACAGAAAAAATAACGCTCTATGGCTTATTAGGAACAAAAATCGATCTGGTGCAAAAACAAAAAGGAAACAGCACCTCAGCTAAGCCTCTGACTGCAGCTGTTAGCAAAGCTGAGTGAGTAAGCTAAGCTATGAGGTCCGTCCTGTGTGCACTGTAAGGCTTCTCCTTCCTTCCCTCCCTGCCTGCCTGCCTGCCTACACAGCACTACTCTGTCCTCCTCCTAGCTCTCAGAAGAGCTTTTTGGGTTAATATAAGGAATCTTCCCTACACTGACAATCCCTGATCTGCTCCAGCATATATCTCTCTCTCCCTATACTAGGTCAGATCGTCTCAGGAATGTGGCCAAAATGGCGGGGACAAGCCTTATATACTGCCTTGCCTGTCATACATGACATAGGCATCACGATGGACAGCAGCCAATCATAGTCCTGACACAACCAACTTTGCTATGCCATTACTGACTATGATTGGCTATCTTCACAAGTTTTCTGACCTAACACGCACGCTGTGCTGACTCGGAACATAATCATATTCTGTATTCGAGAGTCCGACTCCCGAATACAGTATACAGGACTCGGAATCGTAGACTCGTAGGACTCGGAATCGTAGACTCGCTCAGACTCGCTGCTGACAGCGGGTATCTGTGAAGAGTCAAGCTTATTGCCATTGAATTCCATTGGACTCGTCACTGTGCGAGTCCAAGCTGGGAGATTCGCCGAGTAACGAGTCCTGCGAGTACCTTCAGAATCGCCGAGTCCCGAGTCCTAGCGAGTAGACTCGCCCATCCCTACTGTCCACCAAAGGTTCGTTCACTATGTTTGATGCTCCTACTGTCAAGGTGTCCCTTGGAGGCCAATTCAGTTTCTCCCAGTGCTGATGTTTTGCTCTACTATCCCACATGCAGATGAAGCAAGGATACTTTGTGTATCCACTTTGCTGTCCAAGTAAAAAGTTGACCATTTTTAAATCAACACATATCAGCCACGAATGTTCATGGTAGCACAGTTTCTCCAAGACCATTTTGACATTTTGGTATTGTTCTGCAAGTTTAGTTGAGTGAGCTACTGGAAGAGATGCACACTGATTGCCATTGTTCAACAAAACACATTTCAAACTCCTTTTAGAACTATCTATGAAAAGCCTCCAGTCTACAGGACGATATACTTGTAAACCCATTTGCAGCATCAGGCCAGGAATATCCTTACAATATACAAGTAGGTCATTTTCACAGAAAAATGGAAGAAGTGCTTCTTCTCTGGTCCTGTAAGATGTAATTTTAGTTCCAGTCGTCAGACAATTTTTTTCACTTAGCCTTGAAGCTAAAAGTTCGGATGCACTTTTTGAGAGGTTGAGGTCTCTTATTAGATCGTTGAGCTCTCCTTGGGTAAATTGCGTAGGTGTTCTGAAACTTCCTTCATATTCTAGTTCACTTCCAGAACTAATGCTTAGCTCCATACCCTGCATTTCATCATCATCATCAGGTGGGGGAAGGTCAGGTAACATGGTAAACACAGGTACAGGCACATCTTCACAATGAGGGACAGGCCTTCTTGCAGATTCCATGTTAGGATACTCCCATTTTCGTTTCTTATACTTATTGAATCCTTGTACTTGCACTGCACAGAAATAACAGTCATCATGATGATTTTTTTGCTCTCTCCACACCATTGGAACACCAAATTTGAAGCTTGTTCTTTGTCCTTTGCTCCATTTTCGTAATAATTCGATACATGCTTTGCACACTATGTGTGGTGCCCAAAACTTGTCTTGGTCCCCAAGCATAACCCCAAAATAGGCAAAATACACTTTTTTAACGAAGTCTGTTATGTTTCTTCTATGTTTTGTCAGTGTATATTCACCACAAATGTAACAGAATGAGTCTGGATCGTTAAGACAACTTCTTCTTGATGAGTTCATGCTTTTCACTGGAAAACAGACAACAACATAAAGTTAGTGCAAAAATCAAGCTATGAACAAACTTTTAGAACACTAATTAACACAAAACTATATTGAGAACTGCTCAGTTCAAGTACTAATCCAAAGAAATTAATGAGATGATGCGTCGCATTTACCAACAAGTGCTATAAATAAGATACCAAAAATCTCAAAAACTTGAGCCAATCTGGCAAAACTGATAGCATATTCAGAATCAGCACCCCAAAAATACCCCAAATTCATTAAAATATTTTGGGCACCAGAAAAAAAAATTTTTTTTGTTGACCTGTGTAATTATTATATTATTATATGTAATATCCAGAGAAGATGCGCATTGCATAGTTTGGCGCATACACCTGTTGACAGTGGATTTCTGGCTATCCAGCCGTTGAACAGGAAATACATTTTTATTCAGGAACAAAGATAAGACTAGGGTCAGACTTGCGTCATGCATGCGGTAAAAGCATGCTTTTTTTTAAGTTGAAGATGTTAGAAAGTGCATGCATTAACGCATCCATAGGCCCTAATGTAAAAAATGCATCGCAAATGTGCCATACGTTTTTAGTATGTGTTTTTGGCTCACCTCTCAAAAACGCTGTAAGCAGCATTTTTGGGTGCTTTTTCAAAAATGCATGCGTTTTTTTCAACATGGGGCCCTATGGGAAACGCATGCGTTAACGCATGGTACATATAGGCACAATGCGTTAACGTATGCGTTTTTGCATGCGTTGTTTTGGGGGAAAAAAGTCCAAAAAATGCATAGCAGTGGTGGGGGCACAAAAAGCACCCTAACAAAAATGGATCCGTTTTTATGAACTCTATAAAAAACAGATTGGCAAGTGTAACACTAGCCTAACGCAGCTTTATATTGGTATTTCAAATAGGTTAGGCTATGGTCACATTTGGGAGGTTGCATCCGTTTGAGGGATGCATTAAAGGATGCTTTGCCATTTCCATGACATGTATGATCATTTTTAGCGCATGCATTAACGCACATATATGTACCATGCATTAACGCATGCATTTCCCATAGACTCCCATGTTATAAAAACGCATGCGTTGTCAATAATGGCCCCAAAAATGCTGCAGACCGCATTTTTGGGAGCATTACCAAAAACACATAGCGTCAAACGGATTGCACTTTTGTAATGCGTTTTTTGCATTGGAGCCTATGGGTGCGTTAACGCAAGCATTTTTTGACATGTGCACATGAAAATAGCGCATGCATTTAGCAAATACATGACGCAAGTCTGACCCTAGCCTTAGGATCTTAGCATCTTGGTTGTCAGTTTGCAAAAGTGAAAGTCAACTTGTGGTGCTTCAAGAACAGGAACTTCCTGTTTTTTTTTTTTGTTTTTTTTTCCAATAACACTGCTTTCCTCTTAAATATAACACTATCTCTAAAACAGAAACTAATGCACTATTAAACAGTAGTATATAGTAGTTGTTGCAATACATACAATAATAAGCATTATTCGAACAACACCTGAAGAAAACAAACAACAAACTATTTATGCAATGTATAAATGTATAAACAAGGCCTTCTAGACAAAAAAGCAAGGCCTCTTATAGTGAAGCTTACAGAAAAATTAGAAAGTTATGACTGTAATGAATATGACTATGAGTGAATCAATTTTAAAAAATCATAGGTCCCAACTACAGATGAGCCTGACACATAGATGACATTGTAACAGCCCTAGTTAATTAGAATCTGCACAAGGGTCTCCGCAATGTAAGAGATTTGTGGGTCTCTTGTCCTGCCACCAAGTAGTTCCGACCTGGACACTGGACCAGCGTCCCATGAATCGATCTGCTCATCTCCCAGATTTTGGTCTACTCCCTGGAGTCCTGGCTGGTCTGCCGAATGTTCCTCACTGCCACCTCTTATGACTTATGCTCCTGTCATGGTATAGAGAAATGGTAAATGGATATTGATTGAAGTCTGGTTAGGGTCATGGTCAAAATTTGATGCAGCGCACTCTACATGGCACATGCTTTGTCCCTTTTTCTCTTCTGTGAAAGTTGGGAGGTATGTGGATATCATATGTTGGTGTCACCAATGAGACTTGTATCCATCTCAAGCACTGGGCCCTGACACCTGCCACTGTGCATTCAGAGGGGGTCAGGATTTATATTTATTGTTCACTAGTCATTTATGAGTATTACTAACAATTTTCTGCCGACAGCAGTACATGATAGGGTTCAGTTCTCATGATAGAAGAGGGTCCTGTTGGTGGGCTCTGCAACTACCATGCATTTATGGAATATTCAGTGGATATGAAACAAATGCATGAGAATGGAATTCCCCTTTAAGAGTGAATTCACATAGATTACTAATATTTATGTGACAAAGTGAGACCTTCAAAAACCCCCATTCAGATGACTGAAACTGTCTGCTTTAAATTGTGTGTGAGCACACCCCAATCTCCTTTTTCAGGTTATGGATAAAAAAAAATGATTAAACAATGCCATAAACTATGGCCCCAATTCATTAAAGTAATTTTGCCAGAACTCTGACATGATTGCTTTAAAAAGTAGCAATAATTTTGGGCAACTCAGAGATGTGCAAGATTTTTTGTGTCTTCTTGTTATTTTAACCAGGATATGCTAAAAAGGGTGTAGTTTGGACTTGATGGGGGTGTACCAGGTATGGTACTATGGTAGGCACTATGATTTATCTAATTTATGAAGAGCTGTGGCATTATTTATGACAAAAAACCTACACCAGTCAAGAACAGGTGTAAGATTTCTAAAGTGACACACAGATGTGTACCTCACACATGTTTATTCCCCCTCCTCAAGATCTGCGAGAATATCAGTTTTGATGAATCAAGGCCTATGAGTATAGCTTTGTTTGATAACTATGGTCTTGATAAACTAAACTTCACTCTTTCACCATTTTTTAAAAGAACAAAGAAGTTAAATATGTGGACGTTGGAGGCGCATATGTGGGACCGACACAAAATCGATTATTAAGAATGGCCAAAGAACTCGGTGTGGAGACTTATAAAGTATACTTAAATGGTCATCTCCTTCAGCATACAAAGGTAACACAAGCATTAGCAATAAGTATCATTGTAGATTTGTATTCTTCCTGCACGACACATTTGATATCTTTTTAGTGTAATCCTATTCAGAACATAACAACATTGGATTAAGGGTTTAGAGCAATGGTAAGAAATCCCTTGTTGCAAACTTTTAAAATTCCATGTTAACTTTCTTCAATTTAAGAAATATGAATACAGAAGTCCTTCATAATAAACAGTAGGGACATTCATAATGAGAACTGTAGCTCCCTTATGGCTACGACTACTAATTTCGGCTTTGCGCCTTCATCTAGGTCTTGTCATTAATGCCACGTCTCTACCAATGTTATATCTATTTACAGTCTATACCTCCATTAAAATAATTAACATAATTAAAATAAGGAGTAACATAGTAACATAGTTTTTAAGGTTGAAGGAAGACCTTAAGTCCATCTAGTTGAACCCATAGCCTAACATGTTGATAAAGAGGAAGGCAAAAAAAAACCATGTGGCAACACTAAGCTCCACATTGGGGGAAAAAATTCCTTCCTGACTTCACATACGGCAATCAGACTAATTCTCTGGATCAACGCCCTATCATAGAATCTAGTATATATAACCGGTAATATTATAGTTTTCAAGAATGGCATCCAGGCCCTTCTTAAATGTTAGTAGTGAGTCACTCATTACAACATCATGTGGCAGAGAGTTCCATAGTCTCACTGCTCTTACAGTTAAGAATCCGCTTTTGTGATTATGATTAAACCTTCTTTCCTCCAGACGTAGAGGATGCCCCCTTGTCCCCATCTCAGGCCTAAGAGTAAAAAAATCATTAAAAAGGTGTCTGTACTGTCCCCTCATGTATTTATACATTATTATAAGATCACCCCTAAGCCTTCATTTTTCCAAACTAAATAGCCCCAAGTTTAATAACCTGTCTTGGTATTGCAAACCCCCCAGTTCTCTAATAACCCTGGTCACTCTTCTCTTCATCCGGTCTAGTTCAGCTATGTCTTTCTTATACACCGGAGACCAGAATTGTACACAGTATTCTAAGTTTGGTCGCACTAGTGACTTGTATAGAGGTAGAATTATGTTCTCCTCATGAGCATCTATGCATCCCATTATATTATTTGCCTTTGCAGCAGGTGCCTGACACTGGCCACTAAATGTGAGTTTGTCATCTACCCATACACCCAGGTCTTTGTCAGTGACAGTTTTGCCCAGTGTTTTACAATTAAGTAGTCCCCTTTAAGTTCTGTACCTAATGCTATGATTTGATGGTATACACTTTTAATTCCATTTAAAAGCTATGTCACATTATATAATATTAAATTATTCCTCAATGACAATTTAAATTAATTACAGATAGAAGTTAAGAAAAAGTGATATTTTATAGAAATGTTAAGGAAATAACTAACAACCTTACAGGAGAATTTGAATATTATGCAAAAGAGCCACATATACCGTAATAGTTTCTTAAATATAAACTTAAAAAGTCTATTAATAATTATTCCATATGTTAAGCAATCTAGTTTCCAATATTATTATTTATATATAATGTATTCACTCAGAAAACATATGAAATATGTATTTCCTCTATTTAATTTTTATGATGTTACTATAAATACATTAGTTAATCACATACCAATATATAACTATATACAAAATGACTTAACATTATATATTTAATACTGGGTTATTAGGTCCTGCCTGCTATTCATCCCATAAGGCATGCAACTTTCTAATGTAAAAATCCAATTACTTTCTTTGTTAAGATGTTTTCTTCATGATCTCCACCTCTATGTGGCTTGCTCACTTTTTCTATGCCACAGAATTTCAGACCCTGCACATCTCTTTTGTGTTTCTGAGAGAAAAGCCTTGAAACCACAGAAATATCTACACCTTTTGCACTAACGCATTGCATAAATGCTTCAGCGGTAGGCATTTCTGTGTGTATGCAGTAGGCGTCATCTAGTAATGTCATCATGTCATCATGCTTGCTGCACTAAGATTCAAGATACAAGCTGTATAGTGGAGCAGAAGCTAATACAGTATTGCTCATGTGAGCTCATATTATTTGGTACTGGAATTCCCCAGCTCACAGGCCCCATAGTGGCCATGTGGTCTGCTGCTATTGGTTATACATGCTCGAATGGATATAATATGTGTCCAAAAGATGTAAAAAAAAATGCAGTTTGTGCCTAGCTTCATTACCTTTCTCTCACACTATAGAAACTTTTTATTTATCGTTGATAAATGTTAAAAATATATTAATGATGCAACATTATTTTCAGGGTAAATCATACAAGTTTAATGGAGCTTTTCCACCAGCCTATAATCCACTTGTTTTCTTGGATTACAACAACTTCATGAGAACAATGGATCACTGGGGAAGTGAGGTATGATCCTATTATTTTGTGGTCTTTATTTAATAAGTTGTCTATATTACAAAGGTTGTATTTAGAAACTTTAGCTTTCAAGTTAGCTACAATCAAATGTTATAGATATTATTGAACTAAAGTGTTCGGGTGCTCATTACTTGAATTGACCAGGTTGGATGCTTGGATGCTCTCGACTTGAGTAACGAGTGTAGTGGAAGTAAATAAGCGATGGGTAGTCCAGCTCTCTTCCAACATACAACAGCCAAATTAAGAGCATTTACAGGGGAAGGTGGGTGTCTTTTTTCTTACACACAGTGTCCATATATGTTGATTTTACCCACAGTTAAAGCCAAACAGGGACTGCAAGTGGCTGGGGAGCCGACTCCCTTTGTTCACTGAAGGGAGTCAGCTCTTTGTGTCAGATCATACACTAACATTGGCCAAACCAATAAACATCAACTGGTTTGGTTGTTAAGGGTTGATCATTAATGGATTTGGACTGCACATTCTTTTGATCTCTAGAGATGAGCCACTGCCAGATTTTATAAACATATGAATAGAGAATCACATCTTAACTGTATTTGTTCTCACAACATTAGGTGCCCACTGCGCTGAAGATGATTTAAAGAAGGGAGTGAATATTTAACCTTTTTGTATGTTTCAGGCCGGGGGTAACACAAGCATTGATTCTCTCATGCGAGAAATTTGGATTGACTATGGCACTGATACCCTGATCAAACGCTGATCCAAGTTTCATCAGTGTCAGTTAAGTGTGATCCAGTTATCTCCCTTGAAAGAATCATAGAACATGATCATGAGAAGATAGAGAACAATATTTCACCATCTTCCCCATTCTGTGAGTTTGCAAAAATTGCACTACACACAGAGGCCATTCGAGTGCACTCCAGTGATTTCCATGCCATACCCACAGACTTGAATGAGTGCCCTCCATCCAATTTGCACTGGTAATTGCAGCATGCTGCACTTTTTTTTCATACTTGCTTTTATAATGGAGCATCATTTGGAGTCCAATGGGTTAACCTTGTAATTGACTTAAAGGGGAAATCGTGGGAGAGAAAATGTTTTAGTACATTTCCTGCCCTCCTACATGATGAAGCAGAGCTGTACACTACAGTTCTAGCATGAATAGATTGCCTATAAATCAATAAAATCATACCTGCTCTTTTGCTCTCCCCCCTACCTCGTGGGACATACAATTTCAGCCTGACATTCTCATGCTGTTGCTGAGAGCTAGAGGTGTGTCAGGATACGTGGAAACTGGGAACTGCAGGATCATCCTACATTCCAGGCCCCTCACACTTCTGGGAGATGATGAGAGCGTGAATAAGGGTTTTTGCAGTGTCGTGGTCAAGGAAAGTGCGAATCCTATAGATGTTTTTGAGCTGGAGTCGGCAGGAGGTGGCGAGGGCCTGGATGTGGGGCTTGAAGGAGAGGGAAGAGTCAAGGATAACCCCGAGGCACTTGGCTTGGGGGACTGGAGAGAGAGAGCAGTCGTTGACAATGATGGATAGGTCAGGTAGTGAGGGGGAGCATCTTGGGGGGAAGACTATGAACTCGGTTTTGTCCATGTTCAGCTTAAGGAAGCGAGCAGAGAAGAAGGATGAGATGGCGGACAGGCAATGTGGAATTTTGGATAGAAGGGAGGCGATGTCAGGACCAGACAGGTAGATTTGGGTGTCGTCGGCGTAGAGGTGATATTGGAGGCCATGGGACTCAATGAGTTGCCCTAGACCGAGAGGGTAGATTGAGAACAATAATGGTCCAAGAACCGAGCCCTGGGGGACCCCGACAGATAGGGGGTAGGGCGAGGAGGAGGTGTTGGAGTGGGTGACGCTGAAGGTGCGGTCTGTTAAGTATGAGGAGATCCGAGAGAGGGCAAGGTCCGTGATGCCAAGAGATTCCAGGATCTGTAGTAGAAGGGAGTGGTCAACAGTGTCGAAGGCGGCTGACAGGTCGAGGAGGAGGAGAAACAGAGTAGTGACGCTTGCTTTTGGCAGTCAGTAGGTCATTTGTGACTTTGGTCAGGGCTGTTTCAGTGGAGTGGAGGGGTCGGAAGCCAGATTGCAGGCGGTCAAAGAGGGAGCAGGAGGAGAGGTGAGAGGACAGCTCAGAGTGGACATGCTGCTCAAGTAGTTTAGAGGCGAAAGGGAGGAGAGATATAGGGCGGTAGTTGGAGACAGTTGTGGGATCGAGGGAGGGTTTTTTGAGGATGGGTGTGATCAAGGCGTGTTTGAAGGCTGAGGGGAAGGTGCCAGTGGTAAGTGATAGGTTGAAAAGATGAGTTAGGGCTGGGATGATAACGGAGGTGAGGTTGGGAATGAGGTGGGATGGGAGCGGGTCCTGGGCACTGGTGGTGAGGTGTGATTTTGACAGGAGGGAGGAGAGCTGGTCTTCAGTTATGGGGGGGAAGCAGTTGATGGAAGTAGAGGGCAGTATAGGTGAGAGGGGAGGCTGTGGGGACAGTGGGTCAAAGCTGTCTCTGATTCTGTCAATCTTTTCTTTGAAGAAGGAGGCAAAGTCTTCTGCAGAGATAAGTGGAGAGGGAGGGGGAGCAGGCGGGCGGAGTAAGGAATTGAAGGTCTTGAAAAGTTGCTTGGGATTGTGGGACAGGGAGGTTATTAGGGATAGGAAGAAGGTTTGTTTGGCGGTGGCAAGTGCAGTCTTGAAGGCGATGAGGGACTGTTTGAACAGTGCAAAATGCTCAGTGGAAGGTGATTTTTTCCATCGCCTCTCGGCGATCCTGGATGCCCGTCTCAGGTCTTTAGTGAGGGTGGTGTGCCAGGGTTGCCTATTAGTGCGTGGAGCGTGGTGTGTGAGGGGGGCTGCTAGGTCGAGTGCCTTGGTTAATGTGTTGTTGTAGAGGGTGGTGGCAGTGTCTGTGTCACGTATAGATGTTATGTTGGCGAGAGGGAGAAGGGATTCTGAGAGTGAGTGTAGATCAATGTGTTTTAGGTTTCTGCGGGGATGATCAAATTTGCGGAGAGGAGGTGATGTAGTAGGGGAGGAGAGGGTGGAGAAGGTCAGCAGATTGTGGTCAGACAGGGTGAGGGTTGAGTTTGTGAGATTAGTAAGGGAGCAAAGACGGGTAAAGATGAGATCCAGCGTGTGGCCATCTTTGTGGGTGGCAGAGGAGGACCATTGGGAGAGCCCGAAGGAGGAGGTCAGGGAAAGCAGTTGAGAGGCGGTTGGGTGGGCAGTGTCAATGGGGATATTGAAATCACCCATAATGATGGTGGGGATGTCAGTAGAGAGGAAATGAAGTAGCCAGGTGGTAAAGTGGTCGAGGAAGGTGGGGATGGATCCAGGGGGGCGGTAGATGACGGCTAGCTGGAGGTTACAGGGGAGAAGATGCGGACAGAGTGGGCTTCGAAAGATGGGAGAGTAACAGAGGGGGTAATGGAATAGGGGCGAAGGAGCAGGTGTCGGATAGGAGTCAGAGGGGCGGGGTGTGTGGAAAGATTGAATCCGCCGTAGGATAGTGCAGCAGGGGAGGCCGTGTCGGAGGGGGTGAGCCAGGTCTCTGTGATGCCAAGGAATGAGAGTTTATTAGAAATAAAGAGTTCATGGATGTCTGTGAGCTTATTACAGACTGAGCGGGCATTCCAGAGTGCAACTGGCAGGGAGATTAGAGGAGTAGGGGCTGGGGGATGGGTCTAAGGTTGGTCAGGTTGCGAGGGTGGGTGATGGTGGGGTTATGAGAGTTTGTGATGGGACGTGGGGGTGGGGTGTAGGTGACTGTGGGGATGTGGCGGGGGGGGCCGGGATTAGGGGAAATGTCGCCAGCGAGTAGGAGGAGCAGGGAGAGGGTTAGCAGGTGGGAGCATGAGAGTTTACGTGGTGGCCGTGCCTGATTGGAGATGAAGGATTGAAAGTGCATGAATAGTTCAGAGTAGTGGATGAGATGGTTAGGTAGGATGGAGGGTGAGAGAAGTACTTTGTTGCTGGGTGGAGGGATGAGCGGGGGTAGCAGGAAGTGGAGAAGGATGGGAGTGAGAGTGCAAAGGAAGGGATACATTGTGGATGGTGAGCAGGGGATGGGAGTAGCGTGGGTCAGATGCAGTGGGAAGGAGAGCTGTAGTGGTGGGTGAGAGGTCAGTAGTGATGAGTAGTCTGGGGTTTACACAGTGAATACATAATTGCAGTACAAGTGAACAAAATGCATATCTGTTTGTTTGTCTTGCATGACTTACCCGTTTCCTGCCCCGTTTAACTGCCCGGTGTAACTGCACTTGTACAGTTGGCACTTATGCAGGTGGCATGATTGCAAGACCCCGCATGATTGCACCCCTTAGCTGGGTCTACATATATAGTGAGCTTCTACTTAGATGTGGGTCTATTACACTTGTTAATCAATCAATCAAAGAAACTCAGCACAGCAGAAGGTAATAAATGCAAGACAAATAAACAAGAGTTTCTGGCCATCCTGGGTCATAAACACTTTTAAACCAAAGATGACCTCTGAACATCCCACATCACAGACAGTAAGATGATTTCAGTATATTACATTATTAAAAGACAAGTATATTGTTGATTGAAGTGATAGATTCATATACTCCTCTTGTGGAGAGAGCCAGGCAGGAAAGATGAGTGAATTGAAGTGAATTGAAGTGATAGATTCATATACCTGTATGAAGAGAGCCAGGCAGGAAAGATGAGTGAATTGAAGTGAATTGAAGTGATAGATTCATATACCTGTATGAAGAGAGCCAGGCAGGAAAGATGAGTGAATTGAAGTGAATTGAAGTGATAGATTCATATACCTGTATGAAGAGAGCCAGGCAGGAAAGATGAGTGAATTGAAGTGAATTGAAGTGATAGATTCATATACCTGTATGAAGAGAGCCAGGCAGGAAAGATGAGTGAATTGAAGTGAATTGAAGTGATAGATTCATATACCTGTATGAAGAGAGCCAGGCAGGAAAGATGAGTGAATAAGTGAAAATGTAGAATGATACATTATGTGTACTGTTATTATCAGGCTAGGTCAATGGTCCAGAAAATAAAAGAAAATGGATTAGGTCCGTGCTTCCATCTTTCTGTAATAAATCTACTGTAAAGATTCAGTAATTCATTGTGATTTTATTACTATGCATTTCAGTGTGCAAGACAACTTCATCAGGAAAAATTACAGATTTTGTTTGGTACATCCGTAATTTTTCCTGATGAAGCGGTCTTGCACCCCGAAATGCATTGTAATAAAATCATAATAAATTAATAAATTCTTACAGTAGATTTATTACAGAAAGATAGAAATGCTGTCCCAATCCCTTTTCCTTTACTTTCTGGACCATTGGATTTGCCTGGAGGGAGACTGCTGCAGACCGTTATCGTCAGGATATCAGGTTGATATCACAGGTTTAAAAAGTTGGTTGTAACTCCCACAACCAAAAAAGGTGAGCAACCAAAACTCTCAATTTATCTTCATAATTGCACAGGCATACCCAATATAGCGCCTTTTCTTTTCCAGCTTTATTTCATTATAAGGTTAGGAGCAGAGGCAGAGCATTACATTGATCGATTTAGCACTGCCGTGGTCTCCCTTCCCCCATAGGAACTTGGTAGAGTCTATAGCATCTGTAGCATGGTATAAGTACACACAAGTTACAGTACACATCTGTATTATGAAGTAATATCTATGAAAGGTAAAAAGAATATGTTATTTTAATGTTTCCAATTATAGATTGTTTTATATATATCTAAATCTAGGAATTTATATATTATATGTACAGTATTATGGCTTATTTGCAAAAAACGAACTAATGAGCCATTCACACAGTGAATGTGTCTGTAGGACAGCGTTCACACCACCAAAAGACTGAAGCACAAAAAACATAGTCAAACAAACGTGAAAAAATACTCTGTTGTAAACAAAAACATTAAAAAGCATATGCTGGTAAAAAAGTAGTAAAAACAGGGTATTTAGTCGATACGTTTTTTGCAAAAAATGTATGCTAAGCTGCTCTACCTCTCCACGGTAACCCTTGTTAGAGCAGTCCCTATCTGATGTATTCAAAAAACCTGACTATGTGTATTAGTACCTACATGAGCAGGGTCCAGACAGGTCCAAGGTCTGACATGGACTGAATGCAGAAAACAGCTTTTTATGTGCAGGGCTCATGGGGGAAGGGCGGAGGCTTCCCTAATCTTGCAGAGGCAAGAAACACAATAGGCAAAAAACTAACTAATGAGCCATGCACACAGTGAACGTTTTTTTTAATACATCAGATAGTGACTGCTCTGACAAGGGTTACCGTGGAGAGGTAGAGCAGCTTAGCATACATTTTTTGCAAAAAATGTATCAAATACCCTGTTTTTACTACTTTTTAACAGCACTTGCTTTTTAATGTTTTTCTTTACAACAGAGTATTTTTTCACGTTTGTTTGACTATGTTTTTTGTGCTTCAATATTATAGTTTATTTGGTTTATCAATCCATGTGTAGGGACTTTCTGTTCGTGTTTTAAGAAACCTGTCAGGTCTTTTTTACCCCCTAACCTATCACTACCTGTCCATGCTGCTTCCTAGCATATCCCTAACCATCCCTGTCTGACTTAATAGTGTCATATATGGTTGGTGCACAGTATAAGGAACAGATAAAGGAATAAGGAAACTTTGGGGTTTATACCATGTCTAATAGATGCTGCTGACTCTGGATGCCTTACCTGAGGAATGATGATCCATAGAATGTTTCATGAAAAGGAAGCTACCAAGTTCCTATGGGGGAGGGGAAACCACGGCAGAGCTGAATTGATCAATGTAATGCTCTGCCTCTGCTCCTAACCTGACAATAACAGTACACATTATGCATCATCATCTCATGCAGCTGAGGATCAGAGCATGTATTTCTATCTGCTTGGGGACATGATTGCTATTGGAAGCGAAAATACTCCTATCACATTATATAGGATGATAAATCAGGGGCAGGATTGTAGTGTGACCATGGTGCCCCTCCCTATACAGAAGTGGGAGGGGGCTGGAATATAGGATGATACTACAGCTTTCAGCATCCACACCCCCAATACACCTTCAGCTCTCAGCAACAGCATGAGACTGTCAGGCTGAAATTCTACATCCCACGAGGGAGGGGGGAGAACAAAAGAGCAGATACAATTTTACTGAATTATAAGCAATTTATAGATCCTAGAACTGTAGTGCTAGCTCTGCTTCATCATGTAGAGGGCAGAGACAGTACGAAGATATTTTCACTCTCCGGAGTTCCCCTTTAAGTTCACATATAGACACCTGGAGTAGAAGTCACGTGAGTAATGAGAGGACCTGTGAAGCAATCAATAATTATTTTTTTGCACTTACACTATGTTACACAAATGTTTAGACAGGTTTAAGGAATAAACATTTTCTTTGGAGTGCTTCTTTAATGTTGATAATGCTTTCAGATTCCTGCAGACGCACCATGGAAGGCTCCTCATGCTAAAGACTGGGACAATATGTCAATGAGAGAATTCATACACAAAGTATGCTGGACAAGGTAAGCTGCTTATAGGGCTAACTAGTAACTACAACATATAACATATAGCATATAACACCAGATAAAAGCAGTTGCATTGCACAAGATTGCTACAGAGAATTGTTATTTAGAGATCAGTACAAAGGTCAGAGATACTGAAGAAAAATGTTTAGACCTGCATTCCTATATCTCTTTATTTATCTAGGATTATATGTTTTGTGTTTCAGTGAAAGCTACTATTCACAGGAGCATTGGCCTTACTGTAACTATCAATGCTAATTTGCTTACCTACTTATTAAATAATTATTATTTCTGCACTACATGATCATATTTGAAATAAAGCTAGTTAATTCCCTTTATTCATTTTAAAAAATCAAAGTAATATACACTGTGTGCAGAATTTATTAGGGAAGTTGTATTGTAGAGGATTATTTTTTATTATTATTATTATTATTATTATTTATTATATAGAGCACCATTGATTCCATGGTGCTGTACATGTGAAAGGGTTACATACAAACAAGTTAAAAATACAATGAACAAACTAAGGCTATGTTCACACATTTGTGTATTTTGTTGCGCCTTTTTGCCGCAATTTTCGGGCCGCGCAACAAAATACGCCGGGGCTTTCACACACTGCACTTTCTTCACCCCACAAAGCACATGTGATGTCACAGAGGGAAGGAAGAATCCTGCTTCCTCCTCCCCTGTGTGACATCTATGACAGTGAAGCGACCGGTGGTAAGGCCGCGGGTGTGTGTGTATGATTTTTCTCAACAGAATCCCCATACTCAGGTTTAACCGATAATAACGTTTCTTTACTGGCAAACATGTTTATATCACAGTCAACCGAACTATATGCGCACTTGTATATATTAGAGTCTCTGAATCTTCACTTCTTCCGGGTACGCCGCAAGAAAAAAAACCACAACAATGAAGGTATCTTTCCCTAACTTTCCCTAAAATCACGTACCAGTTTATCACAGAAGAAGATGTCGCTCCCACGTAGCAGGCCTGGGGATCTCCTCAGTCTTCTTCTTTGGTCTCCTTCCGCAGGTAACAGAACTTTTCTTTTAATGTCTCTCCCAGTCTCAGGGCACACCGAGCAGGAGGGAGATCACGGCAGTACAAATGGCTCCCTTATGTCGGTCACGGCCCCTGCACATGCACTCTGGGTGCTCGGCGGGCAAGGTTTTGCAGAGCGGCCAGATACACAGCACCAAAGTCCAGTGGCCCAGGATCAGTCACAGGGGCTTCTGGGGGGTGATTTTTCCGGCAAGGTGTAGCAAAGTAGCCCTCTTTCAACAGACATCCACAGGGAGATCTTCTCTGGCTCAGCTCTAGATCTATACTGACTTCCCGCTCTTTCTGTTCCTGAGCACAAGGCTGTTGTGGGAGGGGATCAGTAATCAGTGTTTTTTTCTCTGCAGTCAATTCAGCACTTGTCCACAAGGGGGCAGTATCGGACTGTGTAATGTTCACTTCAGTGTCCATTTCTATGATACAGGCTGAATTGTTCACCTCATTACATACCCCCCCACTTAAAGGTTGACAGTCCCTGTCAACAACCATCGGCTCCAAGGCAGTGATGGCTGTGGATATCACAGGGATTGATCTCCGGCGGAGTAGGGACCTCTGTTGGGGGAAACTGTCATCCCCCCGTTCACCTTTGCTCCCTTGTGCAGGGCTCACAATATCTCCAATAAACTCAGTCACGTGTTCTACCCGGGGAGAGTAGGATCGCCGGAGTTAGCGGCGCCGGTTGGGGGCAAATCTGCTTCCTTTAACGGGAACACCCCCAGGACCGGTGACGTCGGCGGCCTCTGTACCCCTCTCTCCCTTCACAACATCAAACTGTACCACCTCCCCATCACCAACGCTGCGGAGGCACTTACGAGGATTGTTACACTTTATGGCAGTCTGATGTACAAACATGTCATCCTTTGTGTCATTCCTGTTGATGAAGCCATACCCATCGCGGACATTAAACCACTTCACCGTCCCCTGGACCCGAGTGGCCAGCACTTGCTTATCGGTCTAGCTCTGTCTCTTCACACCCTTTTCCCTGATCTCCCCTGCTGAGCGAGCCGCTTTGGCGGGGGCGTCTAGTTTAAAGGTGGCTGCTGTTGTGGAGCATGACTTGCTGGTTCTGGTATATCGGACCACGGGTGGAGGATGCGGACAACGGTTTGCCCTATGGCGGGGGTCGCCGCATGTCCAGCACCTTCCCATAGGCCGGCTGGGTTGCTGTCTCGCTTGCCTGTCCGCCTGTTGGTCTAGCATGAGCTGTAGCTGTAGTATCTGTTTCTGCAACTCTGCTACTATCTGCTTCAATTCTTCCGTGTCACTGTTCGGAGTGCTGGCACTGGATATGGACCTGCAGGCCGTAGTATAAGTCTGGTTATAAGTTACTACCGGGAGGAGATTCTGTTGATCACACATCCTGCCGACTACGCCAGATGAAGCGACCGATGGTAAGGCCGCGGGTGTGTGTGTATGATTTTTCTCAACAGAATCCCCATACTCAGGTTTAACCGATAATAACGTTTCTTTACTGGCAAACATGTTTATATCACTGTCAACCGAACTATATGCGCACTTGTATATATTAGAGTCTCTGAATCTTCACTTCTTCCGGGTACGCCGCAAGAAAAAAAACCACAACAATGAAGGTATCTTTCCCTAACTTTCCCTAAAATCACGTACCAGTTTATCACAGAAGAAGATGTCGCTCCCACGTAGCAGGCCTGGGGATCTCCTCAGTCTTCTTCTTTGGTCTCCTTCCGCAGGTAACAGAACTTTTCTTTTAATGTCTCTCCCAGTCTCAGGGCACACCGAGCAGGAGGGAGATCACGGCAGTACAAATGCCTCCCTTATGTCGGTCACGGCCCCTGCTCATGCACTCTGGGTGCTCGGCGGGCAAGGTTTTGCAGAGCGGCCAGATACACAGCACCAAAGTCCAGTGGCCCAGGATCAGTCACAGGGGCTTCTGCGGGGTGATTTTTCCGGCAAGGTGTAGCAAAGTAGCCCTCTTTCAACAGACATCCACAGGGAGATCTTCTCTGGCTCAGCTCTAGATCTATACTGACTTCCCGCCCTTTCTGTTCCTGAGCACAAGGCTGTTGTGGGAGGGGATCAGTAATGTGTTTTTTTCTCTGTAGTCTATTCAGCACTTGTCCACAAGGGGGCAGTATCGGACTGTGTAATGTTCACTTCAGTGTCCATTTCTATGATACAGGCTGAATTGTTCACCTCATTACAACAGCCCCATTAGATTTCGCAGTGTATTAATATACACTGCGAAATCTTAATTAAATAAAGTCAAATGTATGAAAAATAATAAAGAATCAAATACTTACCCTCCGTCACCTTTTCTCCGGTTTCCGGTGCAGAGGCAGGCGATGTATCGCCCTGCCAGGACCTGACGTGATGTCAGAATGACGTCACGGGCGCTGATTGGCCGCTTTTGGTCATGTGATAGATATCACATGACCGGAACGCCCTCTGACATCACCACAGGTCCTAGCAGGGCAATTCCAGCGGCAGCTCCTGGCTCCCGGACACCAGAACACCCATCAAAACACGTCAATTCTTTACGCAGCTGCGATTTCTCCAATAAAAGTGCAGCGCATTTTTACGCAGTGTCTGCACAGCAAAGTGAATTTCCCATTCACTTTGCTAGCAGACAAAAAGCACATTGCGTATTTTGAAAAGCACGCACAAAAAAGCACACAAAAATATGCAGTGTGTGAATACAGCCTAACAGTGACAGACCGATACAGAGGGGAGATAGGACCCTGTCCTTGTGGGCTTACATTTTACAGGGCAATGGGAAGGGAGACAGTAGGGTTGGGTCTGCTCTGGTGGTGGTGGAGCGCCAGGTCCAGCGGTACTGGAGTGCCAGGTCCAGCGGTGGTGAGGTGGCACTGTGGTTATTGCAGGTTGTAGGCTGTTCGGAAGAGATGGGTTTTCAGGTTCCACTTGAAGGTTCCGAGTGTAGGGGACAGTCGGACGTTTTGGGGTGCAGAATTCCAGAGAATGGGGAATGCTCAGGTGAAGTCTTGCAGGCCGTTAGATGAGGAACGTACAAGTGTGGAGGAAAGAAGGAGGTCTGGGGAGGATCGAAAATTGCGAGTTGGATGATATTGGGAGATTAGTTCAGAGATATATGGGGGGGACAAATTGTGGATGGCTTTGTAAGTCGATGTTAGTAGTTTGAATTGGATACACTGGGAAATTGGGAGCCAGTGGAGGGATTTGCAGAGGAGAGAAGTGGAGGAATAGTGAGGAGAGGGGTGGATTAGTCAGGCAGCAGAGTTAAGGACAGATTGGAGAGGTGCAAGATTGTTATCAGTGAGGCCACAGAGTAGGAGGTTGCAGGAGTCAAGACGGGAGATGATGAGGGCATGCACTAGTAGTTTAGCAGTTTGAGGGTTGAGGAAGTGACGGATTCTGGAAATATTTTTGAGTTGGAGGCGGCAGGAGGTGGCAAGGGCTTGGATGTGTGGTTTGAAGGACAAGGCAGAGTCAAGGGTTACTCCGAGGCAGCGGACTTCAGGTACAGGGCAAAGTGTCATTTATTGTGATAGATAGGTCTGGTAAGGATGGTGTGTGATATGGAGGAAAGAGGATGAGTTCGGTTTTGTCTACATTGAGTTTTAGGAAGCAAGAGGAGAAGAAGGATATGGCTGATAGACACTCTGGGATTCTGGACAGCAGAGAGGTGACGTCTGGGCCAGAGAGGTAGATCTGAGTGTCATCAGTGTACAGGTGATACTGGAAGCCATGGGACTTTATGAGTTGTCCCAGACCAAGAGTATAGATTTAAAGACTAAACGGACCAGGTTTTGGAGAGTTTTTGCCAAAATAATAATAGTACACAGATTGCCAAGGTGAGGTTTCTTATTATTAACAAAAACACAGAATTACAGTGGCTCTCATAGTACCAAATACATCCCAGACAATTTAAAAAATGCAAATTCGGTTCAGAGGACACAGGAGGTGGTGATTCCAACTATCAGCACAAAATTACAGATGCCCTAGCAAGGGGTCCAGAAGGGATCTCTTAAAGGGGCCAACATCCTACTGCGAAGACCACTAAGGTCAGGTCCCTTGGTCCTAACTGGTATTGGCTACTAGTGCTAGTGTCTATAGAGTAACCAGGGGACGTCTGTTAACCATGTCAAGCAGCTATGAACGGGCACCCAGAGTATTCCACTTACCCATGCTGGCTGGTGTCTCAGGCTAATGTTGGATAGGGGACGCCCCGACGCGGTTCTCCCTATCGAGCTTCCTGAGGGGGCATTTTTTAAATTGTCTGTGATGTATTTGGTACTATGAGAGCCACTGTAATTCTGTGTTTTTGTTAATAATAAAAAACCTCACCTTGGCAATCTGTGTACTATTATTATTTGGGCAAAAACTCTCCAAAACCTGGTCCGTTTAGTCTTTATATGTGCAATAGGAGAGGCCCCTCTACATTGTACTACTATCCATGTATTGTTCAACCACTTGTACTAATCAAGTGTATAGATTTTAAAGAGGAGGGCCCCAGGACAGGGCCTTAAGGGACCCCAACAGAGAGAGGGCGGGACGAGGAGGTCGTGTGGGAGTGAGAGACACTAAATGTTCGGTTGGAAAGGTAGGAGAGGGCAAGGTCAGTGATACCAATGGAAGAGAGGATCGGTAATAAGAGGCAGTGGTTGACTGTGTCGAATGCAGAGGACAGGTCTAGAAGGAGGAGGATGGAGAACTGTCAGCTTTGGCCGCAAGTAAGTCGTTAGTAATTTTGGTCAGGGCAGTTTCAGTGGAGTGGTTGGGACGGAAGCCGGATTTAGTCAAAGAGAGAGTTGGATGAGAGGTGGGATGAAAGTACAGTGTGGACATGCTTTTTGAGAAGTTTGGAAGTGAACAGGAGCAGAGATATGGGCCACCACTAAACAGAATTACTTCATTACCCTCATATCCTCTTTGTCCCACAATCCCAGGCAGTTATTCAACACATTCAACTCCCTCCTCCGCCACCCACTGCCCCCTCCTACTTCTCGTATCTCTGCAGAAGACTTTGCAACATACTTGACCAACAAGATCGACCAGATCAGACAAGTCTTTGCTACCCAACCACCACAACCTCCATGTATACCAGACCACAACCCTCCTCCCCTCCATCACCGAAGGAGAACTTGCACACCTCCTCTCCAGATCGTACCTCACCACTTGAGACTAAAGGCTTGTGGATTTTTGAATGTGCTGCATGACAGTCACCAACAATTTTAAGCTTGCAACTGTGGGGCAATTGATTCCACTTAAACCTTCACGACTCATGACGTAGGAGGACGTCACGGGCCGTGTCCGGGTGTTTGATGTGAGCTCCGGCGCTGAGCTCACATCAAAGCCCCGACATCTCAGCTGATCTCATCAGCTGAGATGTCAGGGTAACAGCACCGATCGGATCCGGGATCTGATCGGTGATGTTAACCCCTTGGATCCCAATGTCAATCACTAACAGCGGGATCCAAGGCGGCCGCATTGGAGATCCCGTTATAATATTGCGGGCAACTGGCGGGCAGAAACGCGTCGAGAGAGGTCGTACGCTGTATGACTGAGACTGGGACTGACATAACATCTATAACATCAGATAAGTGAAATGTAAGGGGTTAGGATTAAGAAGTATATTCTTTCCCCCCCCCCTTTTTCCTTGCACAGTTGATAAATTGATATGCGTGCTAGGAATATATCTGTACAATTGGTCTCTATGCAGTAAGTACCTCCTGGGCTGTTATTAATACCTGATAGAGCACTCCTCTAAATTGTTTACATCTACGCAGTACGCACACACGTAGGGAGAGCACTGGGTTTGACCTAGGCTCTCATTTCAGTTCACTTAAGTTAAAACAGATAGGTACTCTGCCGGTAGCAAGTTGCCCCGAGTGAGGATATAGGGACACTCAGGGTGAGCCGCCGTGGAACGGGGACACCAGTTATGTAATGTGTCTAAATCTCCGTAGTCAGGCAGGGACAGTTGGTAGGATAAGGATAGAGATATAGGTATCTTCCCCTACAACTGTTCATCCTTTGTTTTACTAGATACAGGTGTAGGGTTTACACACACCATTGACTGCTTTTAGTAATGACTAAATAAAGAATTCATTTTAATGTGCACTCTTTGGAGATTATTATTTGTGGATAGAGTCACACCCTATTATTTTTCTAGAAATTAATTTTCAACCACAACATGTCCGCGATTCTGGGAGATACTGATGGGCTGCAGCTCATCGGTATTTCCCAGAAGCGATCGGACTGTGCAGCAAGGTGCCTCTTAAAGGGGCAGTGTAAAAATAAGAATGAATAAAAAAATAAAGTTTTTAAAAACCTGTAAAAGTTCAAATCACCCCTCTTCCCCCATTCACAATAAAAGTATTAAAAAAATAAAAAAATACACCTTTGGTATCGCCGTGTTCGGAATCGCCCTATCTATCAACATATAAAATCAATTAATGAGAGCCCTAAATTGCATAACAGAAAAAATGGTCCTAACGCCAAAATTACATTTTTAGCAACATTACTATAAAATGCGATAACGGGCGATCAAAACAGTGCATCCACCCAAAAATAGTATCATTAGAAAGGTCAGCTCAATACGCAAAAAATAAGCCATCACACAGCCCAAGATCCTGAAAAATGAAAAATGAGCAAGGTCACAAAATATGGCGCAAAAAGTGCATTTTTTTTTCCAAAGTTCTGAATTTTTTTCACCACTTAGATACCAGTAAAGGTATACATGTTTGGTATCTACGAACTCGTGCCAACCAGAGGCATCACGCCGTCGAGTCATTTTTACCATATAGTGAAGATGGTGGCTAAAAAACACAAAAAACAAACGTGTGATTGCACTTTTTTTTTTGCAATTTCACTGCACTTGGAATTTTCTTGCAATTTCCTTGTACACTATATGGTAAAATAAATGATTGCATCTGAGAGTACAACTCGTCCCGCAAAAAACAAGCCATCATATGTCTATATTGACAGAAAAATAAAAAAAGTTATGGCTCTTGGAAGCAGGGGAGCAAAAAATGAAAATGAAAAACAAAAAATTCCTGGGTAATGAAGGGGTTAAGTGGTGTCTGTGCCCCAATTTTTGGAAAAAATGGAGACTCTTGTTGGAGTCCCCTTGCTGTGTTTTACATGATTTTAGAAGGGCATGACATGCCTACATCTGTGTCTCCTCCTCCTTTTACTCATCCACCTCTTTTCTTTTTGCATTTTTATATGTACTTGTCACTTTTCCATGTGTTTGTTGTGTCTTCTGAGTAGTTAGTCCCCTTTTGGACACCTTAGAAGGTGTTTTCTATGTGTTTTCTATGTGTTGTATGTGTTTGTGTTTGCCTGCCATTTTTTTCAATGGTATCTGACGGTGTTCGACGGTGTTCGACGAACATTCGACGAACACCCCCCAATTTGATGAATCGAATCGAATTCGAACACTAGGGTGGTGGCTCATCTCTATTTGAGAAGTACTTGTTTGAACGCTGTGTAGTCTTCCTGTGAGTGTGTTTTCTTCCAGCGCCGCTCTGCAACCCTAGACGCTAGCTGCAGTGTTTTAATGTGTCTATGTGCCAGGGTTGTTCGTTAGTTTGTCAATTTCTGCCATGAATGAGAGGGGCAAATGCATCAATAGCTGATGTGAGTGTAGAGTTGTAGAAAGCTGTGGCATTATCTGTGTCGTGGAGTGAGGATATGGATGATAGTGGTGAAATGGTGTTGGAGAGTGTGTGAGTGTCAAGATGTGTGAGGTGTCTCCGAGGGTGTGTGAGTTGGTGGACATGATGAGGACGAGGATCAGAAGGTAAGTAGATGGTGGTCAGAGAGGGGCAGAGGGGAGGTTATGGGTTTAGTTGAGGAGCAGAGGCGGGTAAAGATGAGGTCTAGTGTGTGTCCATCTGTGTGGCTGGCTGTGGAGGACCATTGAGAGAGGCCAAAGGATGAGGCAAGTGACAGGAGTTTAGAGGCTGTTGACTGGTGGGTGTCAATGGAGATGTTGAAGTCTCCCATTATTATGGTGGGGCTGTCAGCAGATAGAAAGTATAGGAGCCAGATGGAGAATTGGTCAAAGAAGGTAGTGGATGGACCTGGTGGTCGATAAATGACGGCCACTTGGAGGTTGGAAGGAGAGTAGATACGGACAGAGTGCGCTTCAAAAGATGAGAGGATGAGGGAGGGAAGAGGAGGAATTGGGTTGAAGATGCAGTTGCTAGAGGGGAGAAGACCCACTCCTCCACCGTGTTTGTTGCCAGTGCGGGGTGTGTGGGAGAAATAAAGTCCACGATAACACAGCGCAGTAGGGGAGGCCGTGTCGGAGGGTGTCAGCCATGTTTCTGTGAGGCCCAGGAAGGAGATCTGTGAGAGTTAGAGGTCATGAATGTAGTGGAGTTTATTATGGATGGAACGGGCATTCCAGAGCACTCTAGAGAGAAGGGGCAGTGGAGAGAGGTCGGGGAAATAATTTTTTTATTTAGGAGATTGCGGCTGTTTCCTACAGGTATGGGGTGATAGGAGGGAGAAATAGTGGGGAAAGTTGGCTGTGGAGGTCCTGGGTTGGGAGATATGTCTCCAGCGGATAGCAGCAGCAAAGAGAGAGCAAGCAGGTGGGAGAATGAGAGTGCGCTTGTTTTGTGTTTCTGCAGGAGGGGTGTGAGATTAGAAGTAGGTCAGCAGAGGAGATCAGATTGGAGATAAGAGAGATGGGGAGATAAATATTTGTGCTGGAGTGAAGGAGTTTGGGGGTAGAGAAATATGAAATGGATTAGTGGAGCAAATATTGTTTGGGCATAAGTAAGCATGGTTAAAGTGTTAGTGGAAAACTAAAGCCTTCGAGAAAGTCAACAGATGGATATAGCTTGTACCTTCTGGTTTCCACTGGTTTATCTCTGGAATATCTCTGCAGATCACTTAGTGAAATCCCACTTTGATCAACAACTATGTTCTCAATCAACCCAAAAGACTCAAATATCAAAGCTTAATATTTTTGGAAGTTGGAGTGTTTTTTTTTTTTATAGATTTGGACTTAGGAGGATATCTGTGCTGGTAACTATTTCTGTACAGAATTATTAGGCAACTTAATAAAAACCTAATATATTCCCAGCTCACTTTTTATTTTAACCAGGTAAACCAATATAACTGCACAAAATTTAGAAATAAACATTTCTGACATGCAACAACAAAACCCCCCAAAATTTGTGACAAATATAGCCATCTTTCTTTATGATGACTCTCAACAGCCTTCCATCATAGATTCTGTCAGTTGTTTTTGATCTGTTTACGATCAACATTGCGTGCAGCCATGTTTCAGACACTGCCCAATGCCACAGCAATGCCCAGGCACTGTTCCGAGAGGTGTACTGTTTTCCCTGCCTGTAGATCTCACATTTTAGGAGGGTCCACAGGTTCTCTATGGGGTTCAGATCGGTGAACAAGGGGCCATGTCATATTTTTCTTCTTTTAGACTTTTACTGGCCAGCCATGCTGTGAAGTAGTTGGATGCATGTGATGGAGAATTGTCCTGCATGAAAATCATGTTTTTCTTGAATGATACGACTTCTTCCTGTACCACTACTTGAAGAAGTTGTCTTCCAGAAACTGGCAGTAGTTCTGGGAGTTGAGCCTCACTCCATCCTCAACCCGAAAAGGTCCCACAAGTTCATCTTTGATGATACCAGCCCATACCAGTACCCTACCTCCACCTTGCACCTTGCTGACGTCTGAGTCGGAGTGGAGTTCTCTGCCCTTTACTGATCCAGCCTCTGGCCCATCCATCTGGCCCATCAAGAGTCACTCTCATTTTATCAGTCCATAAAACCTTTGAAAAATCAGTCTTAAGATATTTCTTGGCCCAGTCTTGACGTTTTTACTTATGTTTCTTGTTTAAAGGAAGGTGGTCGTTTTTCTGTCTTTCCTGCCTTGGCCATATCCCTTAGTATAGCATACCTTGTGCTTTTTGATACTCCAGTAACGTTGCAGCTCTGAAATATTGCAAAACTGGTGGCAAATGGCATCTTGGCAGCTTCATGCTTGATTTTCCTAAATTCATTGGTAGTGATTTTGCGCCTTTTTTGCCCAGCACGCTTCTTGCGACACTGTTGGCTATTTGCCATGAAACGCTTGGTTGTTCGGTGATCACGCTTCAAAAGTTTGGCAATTTCCAGACTGCTGCATCCCTCTGCAGGACATCTCACGAATTTTGGACTTTTCAGAGCCCATCAAATCTCTCTTCTGACCCATTTTGCCAAAGGAAAAGAAGTTTCCTAATAATTAAACACACCTTATATAGGGTGCTGATGTCATTAGACCACACCCCTTCTCATTACAGAGATGCACATCACCTGATTTCCTTAATTGGTAGTTGGCTCTCAAGCCTATACAGCTTGGAGTAGGACAACATGTATAAAAAGTATCATGTGGTCAAAAACTCATTTGCCTAATAATTCTGCACACATGTAATTGCATGAGGTTAAGTATGGGATGACTGTGGAGCATTTATGACTTTCCGGTAGATCTTGGTGGTGCAATAGTTAATTTATGAATATAGTTACAAATACATTTAAACGTAAATACAATGCAGTTTAGATCACGTGGTACTTAAAAAATGTCTTTATTAAATTTATGGTAAATTTATATATACACATATTTGATATGTCTTTAAACAGTGCAGCAAGGAAGTTTGCAGAACTTTTTGTGAATTTGGTTGTTACTGCTGAGACACAACAGGTTTCTACATTGTGGTTCCTCTGGTATGTAAGGATTTGCGGTGGAACCACAAGGATTTTCTCAACTGACAATGGTGGGCAGGTAAATTCTTTATGGTATATTTATCTTTTCCGTTTACCTTGCTTTAAAGAAATACAATACTGCATGTTTGTAGGCAATGGCCTAACAAGAATCTTATGTACCTAAGTGCAAAATTTGTACCTAGCTCCCCATCAGTATGTTGGTCCAATGTACAGGCCCCAGTAATAATGCCCCCTGTCCTTACTACTATCAATAAAAATGTAATAATGTCCCTAATCCTGGCCATATCCTGTAATAATGTTCCCCGTCTTGTTATTATGTGTTTCATCCTATAATAATCTTTTCCATTGATGGAAGGCAGGCTGTGACTGTTATTGAAAAGAATGGTGCTATATTGATCAAACTATATACATGTATATTTTTTAATGTCAAAGTTTTTTCCTTACATTTTGAATTGTTGGTTAGTATTCTCAATTTAGGGTGCGTTCACACGCTGCGTATTTGCTGCATATTTTTACGCGGATGACTGTAGTAGTTTTGATTTCTTAGGCGATGCAGGGGCGTGGCATATCTGCACTGATATCGCCCCTGCATCATAATGTAAATAGGGGATGGCGACGCCTTTTAGTGGTCGCCTGGTGGCGACCACTCTGGGGCGATGTGTACACATCACCCCATGTAAACGGCCGACAGCGATCTGCCAGACGATGGGAGCCATAGGCTCCCATGTTAAGGCATAGCCGCTGGGGTTTTTAGAAACCCCAGCGGCGATGCCGCCTGTCAGATCGCCGGGGCGTCGCTGGAGGTGTCGCCCCATGTAAATGGGGGACGGCGACACTGGCCGGGAGCCAAAAACGTGCGCGCTCCCGCCAGTCGCTGCCGACATCTCCGGTGCCATCGCACCGTGTGACGGTACCCTAAGAGCTTCCTTAGCTGAGAATTGTATATTATATGAACCCTGTGCTGGCTCACTATAGACTATGTTCCCACTGGACGTTTGTGCTATATTTTTGGTACCCCATTTTTGGTGCATTTCTGCAGCCAAACAGAATACTCTTTATTTGCAATAAAACATCACAAACACATCATCCGTTTGTTGCTTTTTTGTCTGCTTGTTAGTGCTGTACTTTTTCCTTTTTCAAAGCCAAAACAGTACTATTCCACAGGGGACATAGAAAGACACACAGACAAACACACAGACACTTTATTACCATCCCCAGCGATCCCACAGTGAGCTCCAGCAGTGGGTTACTTGCGGTCACCGGCAGGACCTGCAGGAAGTTAAAAGGACCTGGCCATGTGACTCTCAGGCTGAGACACATGGCCAGGTCCTGTCAGTACTCGCTGGTTAACCCGTGCCAAGAAGGAACACATTGCTGGAGCTCACCGTGGGATCGCCGGGGAGGGTAAGTAATTGAAATGTTTGTGGTGTGAAAAGTGCAGTAAAAAATTATCACTAATGGCCCCTTTACACGCAGCTACAGTAACAGGTTTCCACAGGTAACTTACTGGCTGCAGTGAAATCATGGAGATATGTTCTATCTTGTTGCTGTGTACAAATGGAACTATGTCTCCATGATTTCACTGCAGCCAGTAATTACCTGTGGAAAACCTGTTACCTGTAGCTGCATGCAAAGGGGCCATAAAGGACTGTGTTGAATACCAATCCGTTGTGATGCTTTTTTTAAGCAGAAACGAGTGAATGAGAAAGCGCAGCAGAAAAATTGAGCACTATTTGACACGCTCATTATTTTCTGGATGCGCTTTATGCACCACTAACGCAGCAGTCAAAAACACTAACTTCGGCACAGCAAATGGAAAATCACATTCACTTTAAGCCAACTAAGTGACTGATTTGATTTTGGTGTACTTTAAAAAAGAAATGTAGCACCAAAAATGAATCACAAATGCTCCCCTGTGGCACATAGCCTAAATTTAACAGCACCTTGACTAACTTAATTCGAGAGGACTGTTCAGATGACATCATGCAATATTCTACTCTGTATATTTGACCCACTCCCCGATACAAACTCTCTCAACCCCTATAACCTCAAACCCATTCATCCAGCCCCTCCCCTTGCCAAATCCCCCTACTGAGCGCACTTTGGAATGTTCGCTTGGTATGCAACAAACTCTCATTCTTCCATGACCTCTTCACCTCCAACAAACTCTCATTCTTTGGCATCACCTAAACCTGGCTCACCCACTCTGACACTGCCTCCCCCGTTACACTCTCCTATGGCAGACTCATTCTTTCCCACCCCCCAACCTAGCAACAACCATGGCAGAGGTGTCGGCTTCCTCCTGTCCGACAGCTGCTACTTCACCCCAATTACACCACCCTATGCCTCCCTCCCCTCCTTCGAGGTACACTCGCATCTACTGCCCCCAGGATCTACCTCCACATTTCCCACTTGGCTTCACCACTTCCTCTCCTCTGACAACCCCTGTATCGTCATGGGTGATTTCAACATCCCCACTGACCCAATCCACCCCACTGCCTCTAGACTCCTATCATTGATTATATCATTTGGGCTTTTCCAATGGTCCTCAGCCACTCACAAGGATGACCACACTCTCAACCTTGTCTTCACCTGCCTCTGTTACCTCACTAACTTTTCAAACTCACCCCTTCCCCTATCCAACCACAACCTTCTGTCTTTCTCCACCTCTCCCATCCTACCACGCTCCCCCCTCTCAGAAAACTCGCTCATCCCCACAGAAACCTCAAACTTATTGATTTCCACTCATTCTTTGAGTCCCTTCTCCCTCTCACAGACTTAGCTTCCTCTCATGACGCTGACAACACCCTCTATAACACCATATTAACTACAGACATCGATCAGGTTGCCCCCTCACATAGAACAAAACCCGCGCACACAGGCAACCCTGGCTTCTTTTCTCTAATAACCGCCCTGTCCCACAACCCCAAACAACTATTCAAAGCTTTCAACTCTCTACTCCGTCCCCATGCACCTCCTCCCTCTCCCCTCATCTCTGCCGACAACTTTGCCGCCTTCTTCAAACAGAAGATCGACAAAATCAGAGGAATCTTTGACCCACTTTCCCCTCGGCCCTTCCCCATTGTTGCCCAGCCCTCTCTGTCCAAAGGACGCTTCTCCGCCATGACAGAAGACCAACTTTCCTCCCTTCTGTCACGATCACACCTCACCACCTGTTCCCTCGACCCACTCTCCTCCCACCTCATCCCGAACATCACCGCAGTCCTCATCCCTGTCCTAACCCATGTCTTCAACTTATCACTGACTACTAGCATCTTTCCCTCATTTTTCAAACACGCCTTGATCACACCCATCCTCAAAAAACCCTCCCTTGACCCTGCATCTGTCTCTAACTATTGCCCCATAACTTTTCTCCCCTTCACCTCAAAACTACTTGAACAACGCATCAATTCTGAACTGTCCTCCCACCTCTCCTCCTGCTCCCTCTTTGACTGCCTACAATCTGGTTTCTGATCCCACCACTCAACCAACACAGCTAAAAGTTACCAATGACCTACTGACTGCCAAGAGCAAGCGACAGTACTCCGTTCTCCTCCTCCTTGACCTATCTGACACCTTCGACACTGTTTACCATTCCCTCCCAGATTCTGGAATCACTTGGCATCTCTGACCTAGCCCTCTCCTGGATCTCCTCATACCTAAGGGACCGGACTTTCAGTGTCACCCACTCCCACACCTCCTCTTCGCCCTACCCCCTATCTGTCGGTGTCCCCCAAGGCTTGGTTCTGGGGCCACTACTCTTCCCTATCTACACCCTCGGCCTAGGACAACTCATTGAATCCCATGGCCTTCAGTACCACCTCTATGCCGATGACACCCAGATTTATTTGTCTGGGCCCAACATCACCTCCCTACTATCCAAAATTCCACAATGTCTGTCCGCCATCTCATCCTTCTCTGCTCTCTTCCCAAAACTGAACATGGACAAAACTGAGTTCATTGTCTTTCTCCCAAGTCGCTCTCCCCCTCTACCTGAATATCCATCACTGTCAATGACTGCTCACTCTCCCCAGTCCTCAACACCAAGTGCCTTGGGGTAATCCTTAACTATTCCTTCTCCTTCAAGCCTCACATCAAAGCCCTTGCCACCTCCTGCAGACTCCAGCTCAAAATAATTTCCCGATCCGCACTTTCCTTGACCACAACACAGCTAAAACACTTATTCATGCTCTCATCATCTCCCTGCCTTGACTACTGCAACATCCTGCTCACAGGCCTCCCCACCACCTCCCTTGCACCTCTCCAATCTATCCTAAACTTTGCCACCCGATTAATCCACCTGTCTCCCCGCTACTCCCATGTCTCCCCCCTCTGCCAAGCCCTTCACTGACTCCCCACTACTCAAAGATCCCAGTTCAAAACCCTAACCATGACATACAAAGCCATCCACAACCTGTCCCCTCCATACATATCTGACATGGTCTCCCGACACCTACCCTCACGCAACCTGCGATCCTCCCAAGGGCTCCTTCTCTACTCCCCTCTCATTACCTCCTCTCGCAACTGCATACAAGATTTCTCCCGTGCATCCGCTATACTCTGGAACGCTCTCTCTCAACATATCAGACACTCGCCTACCCTGGGAACCTTCAAAAGAACCCTGAAAACCCATCTCTTCCGACAAGCCTACAACCTACAATGAGACCCATCCACCGCACCGTCTCACGTTAGGACTTCTCCCCTCCTACTGTATCCTAGCCCGTCCCTCGTAGACTGTGAGCCCTCGCGGACAGGGTCCTCTACTCTCCTGTACCTGTACAATTTGATTGTCCATGCACATTGTACTTTTCCTCATCTGCCCTAACAATATGTAAAGCGCCAAGGATTCAAATGGCACTATATAAATAAACAATAATAATATCAAAAATAATGGTATCTCATTATTATTATTATTATTTATTTATAGAGCACCATTCATTCCATGGTGCTGTACATGAGATAGGGTTACATACAGACAAGTTAAAATACAATGAACAAACTAACAGTGACAGACTGATACAGAGGGGAGCGAGGACCCTGCCCTTGCGGGCTTATATTCTACAGGGCAATGCGGAGGGAGACAGTAGTTTGGTTCTGCTCGGTGGCGGTGGAGCGCCGAGTCTAGTGGTACTGGAGTGCCAGGTCCGATGGTGGTGGAGCACCGGGTCCAGTGGTGGTGAGGTGGAACTGTGGCGATTGCAGGTTGTAGGCTGTTCTGAAGAGATGGGTTTTCAGATTCCACTTGAAGGTTTCGAGTGTAGAGGATAGTCGGACTTGATGGGGTGCAGAGTTCCAGAAAATGGAGGATGCTCGGGTGAAGTCTTGCAGGCGATTAGATGAGAAACGTACAAGTGTGGAGGAAAGAAGGAGTCTTGGGAGGATCGAAGATTGAGTTTGATGATATCAGATTAGTTCAGAGACCTATGGGGTGGACAGATTGTGGGCGGCTTTGTAAGTCAATGTTAGTATTAGTGAATTGTTAGTGAATTGGGAGCCAGTGGAGGGATTTGCAGAGAGGAGAAGTGGAGGAAAAGCGAGGAGAGAGGTGAATTAGTTGGGCAGCAGAGTTAAGGACAGATTGAAGTGGTGCAAGAGTGTTAGCAGGGAGGCCACAAGCCTTAGTTTAGCAGATTGGGGCTGTGGAAGGGACGGGATTCTGGAAATATTTTTGAGCTGGAGGCGGCAGGAGGTGACAAGGGCTTGGATGTGCGGTTTGAAGGACAAGGCAGAGTCAAGGGTTACTCCAAGGCAGCGGACTTCAGGTACAGGTCAAAGTGTGATGTCATTTATTGTGATAGAGGTCTGGTAAGGAAGGTGTGTGAGATGGAGGAAAGATAAGAGTTTGGTTTTGACTTAGAAAAAAAAAAAGCTAAAAATGATGGCAAAAACGGACCAAGGGCTTATGTGTGACCCTAGCCTAAGTCAACGTTAGTAATTTGAATTAGAAACGCTGGGGAATTGGGAGCCAGTGGAGATATTTGCAGAGGGGAGAAGTGGGGAGAGAGGTGGATTAGTCGGCAGCAGAGTTAAGGACAGATTGGAGAGGTGCAAGAGTGTTAGGCTAGGGTCACACACAGCAATCCGTTTTTAAAAGTGTTTTCCATGGCCAATCCGTTTTTTTTGGGGGGGGCTTTTTGAGCCTCCTGTGCCTCTGAACGTTTTTTTGGACTTAGTAATTTTTTGCCGAAAAATGCTAGAAAAAAAACGATCCGTTTTTTCCGTAGGGCCCTATGTTAAAAATATGGACCCGTTTTTAAACGGCACCCAAAAACGTTGGGAGCAATGTTTTAGGGTAAAAAAACGTTCCTAGCAATGTTTTTAGGTGCAGAAAAATATGGATAGGGTGTTTATTACTTATAATCTGTTTTTCCATCAGTTTTTGGACTTAGAAAAAAAAATGCAAAAACTGATGCCAAAAACGGACCAAGGGTTTATGTGTGACCCTAACCTTAGCAAGGAGGCCACAGAGGAAGAGGAGGAGGTAGTAGTAGTCAAGACAGGAGATGATGAGGGCGTGCACTAGTAGTTTAGCAGATTGAGCGTTGAAGAAGGAATGAATTCTGGAATTTTTTTTTTTTTTTTAAACCAATAAAATTTTTATTGAAAAATATTCAATATTAATAAGCAAAGCACAACAAAGTCCGACGGGCAAAAAGACTTAGAGCATTGGGGAAGGGAAAAAAAGGGGGGGGGGGAGCAAGGAAAGAAACCAACATATACTTACAAGGGAGGGAGGACAGTGGTTGGGGAAATATACACATGTGCACCAAAACAATAGATCAGTAGTACAATCAGTAACCTGAGTGTCTTTAAACAGTAGAAGAAGTTGATTTATGAAATTTAGAGGAAACCCAGGGATCCCACCAGGCAGACACCCTGGACCGTCCAGCCAGGTCATGAGCAAGGGCAGACTCATATTGATAATGAAGCTCCAGTTGGGAAATAATTAGTGTTGAGCGAGTATGCTCAGCGCTACTCGGTACTCGCACGAGTATCTCGGTACTCGGGGTGCTCGGCGAGCACCGAGTACCGCCGAGATGCTCGGACTACTCGGAAATAAATAGCGATCTGACACACATACACTGCTCCCTTCAGTGCACACAGTGAGCTGGCAACATACAGGGAGCAGATTAATTGTTAGGATCCCCCTGGGGGCCACAGCTAGGTGTTCTATGCTGCAGCGATTTTAAAAAGCCCACCCTCCCGCCCTTTTCCGGAATTACTCATTTTATAACTGGAAGTCTGTGGGCGGAGCCTGTCACTCATTGACTTACATTGGGCTCGGTGCTCTGGCCGAGTACAAGAGTATCTTGAGATGCTCGGCCAGAGCACCGAGCACCCGAGCATTTTAGTGCTCGCTCATCACTAGAAATAATATCTGATTTTGTGGGAACCAATGAGGACCTCCATACCCTAGAGATGCACAATCTAGCAGCTATGAGAATATGCGTTAGAATAGGTCGTAGTGGCAAAGGGATTTCATCCAAGCCAATTCTCAACAAAGCCATAGGAGCATTAAGGGTGATTGAAATGCCGGTAACTGATACTATAATGAATTCCACATCTCTCCAAAATCTACGTAAGTTGGGGCACTCCCACCAAAGATGGGACATTGTTCCCAAGTTAGATCATTGCTTCCAACAGTTAGGAGAGTAGTCTTTTGTAAATTTATTTAATTTGGTGGAAGTAATGTACCACTGCAGATGTACTTTCTTTGCCTGTTCCAAATGGGTTATACAGGATGTGAATTTGGAGGCATGGATTAGGGCATATCCCCAGCCATCAGAAGAACTTTCAAAATCCAAATCTCGCTCCCAAACTAGCATGAAGGGAAATTTGGTAGGGCGGTCCAATGAGAGGAGAGACTTATATATTATTGATATACCATGGGACAGAAAACAGTTTGGCTTGTAGAACCCCTGCAGATTGGAATAATTTATGGGGACATCAAATAGGGTCATCAGAAACCTAGGAAGGAGGTGGAGCACTTGGAGGTATTTATAGAAATCTGAATGGGGGATATCATACTGATTCATTAAATTTCCAAAAGAGTGAACTCCGTGTGCATCATATAAATGGAATACATTTAATATACCTTTGTCTTTCCAGCGTACCAACAAGAGGTCTTCTATTAAGAGTTCCGAGGTATCAAGTGATATAGACCTGTAGAGAAAGGGAAGAAGTGTCTTGCTAACAGTTGACCAGACCTGTAATAAAGAGGACATGGAGGCCAGGGGAGTCGGAAGGGAAACCGACTGCAGTAATGAGGCCTCGAGTAAGATTTTAGAAGAACCCTTGGGTGAGAAATGAGATTCAATGTGCGACCAGGGCATCATGACCGTGTCCTCAATCCAGAATTTGGCAGGTTCTAATATGGCTGCCATGTGATAAGACCACAAGTACGGGACACCCAGACCCCCACAAGCAAAAGGTTAGGGCATAATTTTATGAGATATTCTATGAGGCCTGTTATTCTAGATAAACCTGGCCACTAGAGATTGGAAGGCCGAGATAAACCTGCAAGGGAAGTGGAGAGGCAGACATCTGAATAAGTAAATTAATTTGGGAAGGATAAGCATTTTAATAGTCTGTATTCTCGCCATCCACGACAGTTGGAATGCGGAGAATTTACCAATTAAGGATTGAACCTCTTTCATATAAATGTCAAAATTGTTACTCACTATATTACGTAAAAATGTAATCTGAATCCCCAGATATGTAAATCCCAGGGTTGACCAAACAAAGGGGTATTGGCTTGAATAGTGGTTTGAGTTGATAGAGAAAGGTTAATAGGAAAGAAAGAAGATTTAGAGAGATTGAGTTTATAGTATGAAGCTTTAGAAAATTCATCCAAAGTAGTCATAATTTTGCCAATCGACTCAGCTACATTTGTACAGGTCAGGATCACATCATCGGCATACCGTCCAATTTTATGGGACTTGTCACCAATTTGAATTCCAGAAATACGGGGATTTTGTCTGATAATTGCGGCCATAGGCTCCATGACTAGAGCAAATAGGACAGCCTTGGCGAGTGCCGTTAGTTATGCCAAAGGGGGAGGATCGGAAGCCAGATGCCAATACTGATGCCGAGGGGGAAGAATACACAGCCATTTGCTTTAGCCGCCACACCAACAATGCCAAATCTGTTAAATACTTCAGCTATATATCGCCAGTGCACCTTGTCAAAAGCTTTTTCAGCATCCAGGGACAGGAATGCACTGGGGATGTGTCCCCTCTCCACCACATCCAAGAAGTCAATAACTCTGCGGGTGCCATCTCTCGATTGTCTGTTTGGGACAAAACCGACCTGGTCAGGGCTTACTAAGAAAAACAACACTGTTTGCAATCTGGAAGCCTATATCTTGGCGTATAATTTGGTGTCATAATTAAGCAATGCGATGGGCTTAAAATTCCCTGGGGAGGTTGTAGGTTTTCCCGGCTTAGGAAGGGAGACAATCGTGGCTTCCAGGCCCTCCAGTGCTATCTGACCCATAGTCTGCCACTGAGAGAAGAGGCACAATAGAAATGGAGATAAAATAGAGGAGAAATGAGAATAGTATGGGTAAGAGAATCCATCCGGACCTGGGGCTGAGCGTCTTTTCGCTGTAGTAATGGCTGCGGTTATTTCAGGAAGCGATAAAGAGGCATCAGATGAGCTATCTGTGCTGGAGAAAGTTTAGGTAAGGAGGCTTTATCCAAGAAATCTTAAATTAACAAGGGAGAAGGCTGGAGGGTCAGGGGTCATGCTGTAAATTGTACAGAGCAGTGTAGTAGGAACGGAATTCTTCAGCTATACCCAAGGATTCACGACACCGGAGCCATCTGACCCAATGAGGAGAGGGATCTTGCCCTGGGTTGCATGTCTTTTAACCCTTTTAGCTAGGAGGGCACCAGCCCTGTCACCCATGGCATAAAAGGAGGCTTTAGATTTCTTAAGATCCCTCTGCACTTAAATAATAAAAGTGATCGGAGGGTGCGGCGAGTGTCGTTAAATTCTCTTAGGCAAGCCGGAGAAGGGGTCAATTTGTGTTGAGATTCAAGAGATTTGAGTTTGGACAAAACGGAGGACATTTCTGGTTCCCGTCGATTCTTGGCAGTAGCTGCCATTTTAATCAACACCCCCCTCATAACCACTTTGTGAGTAAACCATAGTGTATCATCAGATACATCTGAAGTATCGTTTGGGCGAAGAAGATAGGTGGGATTTCAGGAAGTCTATGTTGGCAGGACTGGAAAGAAGGTAGTCGTTAAGTCTCCATCCTGCAGGAGGACGGATGCCACACAGGTCTCTAAGTTTAATGGATACAGGGGCATGGTCTGTCCAAGAAATTAGACCAATATCAGCCAAGATGCATTGTGGAAGAAGGGCATCATTAACAAATATGTAATCCAGTCTACTATAAGTTTGAAAACGGGGTGACATGTACGTGTAATCTTTCTCATTACAATGAAGATATCGCCTTACGTCATGAAAGTGGGATGAAGAGATAAGGGAACCCATCTTGGTTCTAGAATAAGAAGGAGAGGAGCAATCAAAGATCTTGGACATCGGAATGTTAAAAATCTCCAGACAGGATTTTATGTCCATGTGACATGGGTTCTAAGATCGTTAAGAAATTCCTGAGGAATTTGAGTTGCCTTACATTAGGACCATATACGGAAGCAACAGTGAAGGGGACATTATTTATGATACCCACTCCTGCTTTCTTAGTTCCGCTATTTGCAAAATATTGGAAAGGGTACCTTGCAAAATCCATTCTAAAATTATCACATTCAAGGAGATGAGTCTTCTGCATACAAATTATATCATATTTCCCCTTAAGCATCTGACGCCAGACCAGGGAACGTTTTCCTGGCGAATTAAGGCTATTAACATTAATTGAGCCTATATGCAAACTCATAGCGTAATATACACAGAGACAAAATATGAAAATTGATTGCTGAATACAGAATACGCAAAAAGCATGTGGTGCAATAATGGCAATGCTGATGGGAAGGGGACAACCACAGACCAACAAGAGGGAAACATATACAACAATACAAAACAAAACAGAACACATAGGAAGCAACTAGGTCCAAAAAGACGAACCAAACAGTCCTGAAGTCCAAGGGAAGTGTACAAAAAACACCTTGGGGGGGAAGATTCCCACAAAATAGAGGGAGCAAGTGGGCCACCATTGAGCCCAAAAAAAAAAAAAAGGTCGCTGAGGCCAATCCACTTGCCAAAAAGGTAGGAAAACAGGGCAGGGTCACAACGTCAGCAGGGGTTCGAAGGCCATAGGTAGGAAAGACCAAAGGGAGAAAATAGGAAAAGGTAAAAAGGTGTCCAAAAAATCAGGAAAATATCCAAGGGAGATCATGTGTCGGAGGAATCATGCCACCTCCCAGTCGGGGTCCATACGGTTCCCAGGCAACCCGAGCTGGGGCGATGCATGATCCAGAAGGAGAGCTCAGTCCCCATTGTTACAGTAATTTACCGACTTGAGCTGGGGTCGCACACACCATAGTAGATCCATTGGCCTGATTATTAATTTTGCGGGGAATCCCCATCTCTACACCACATTTGGTTGTGGAGTACTTGAGTATGGGGTAGAAAAGCCCTCCTGAGAGCCATAATGCCCGGGGATAGATCTTGAAACACCTGGAGGGAGCCAAATCTATCAGGCAGGCTTGGTTGAAAGCGAAGAGTCTGAAGGAAGTCCTCCTTGGTTTCATAAAAGTGTATGCGGGCTATTACATCCCTAGGCACGCTGGGACCAAGAGCCGCAGGTTTTGGAATTCTATGTATGCGATCTATTTGATAGCAGAGGAGTCCAGAGAGGGAAGGATGTTTTAATAAAGTCTTGTAGAAAAGGGCGCAAATCCACCGTTAGCACAGACTCTGGGATGCCCCTTAATCTGATATTGTTACGCCTGGACCTGTCCTCCAGGTTCAGGGCTTTGGACTGCATATTATCCATTTTAACTTGAAAAGATTCATGAGCGTCCAATAAAGCGTTATGTGAGTGCACCAGCTCCGTCATCTTAGTCTCCAACCTGTCCGTCTTCCCCCCATCTCGGACATTTTTCCCCTGAGCTCCGCAAGCATGGACTTCATATCTCCTGTAAGGAGGTGGGAGTGAGGACACCAGAGACCGCATCGCTGCATGAGAGATCGGTCCGTCCACATCATCAGGTCCCTGGGGCTCGTCTGCAGGCTGTGGTGCAGCCAGCAGTGCGGACCGCGTGGAGAAGGCGGCGCCATCTTGGGATAGTCGAGGGAAGCCTGGCCCTGCAAAGTAATCGGTGACCCGGGCTGGGCAGTGCGGGAAGAGGGCTTAGATTTGCCCATTAACCCACCGGTATTGCAGCACCTCCGGAGAGTATTAAGGAAGCGGCAGGTGGCTGTGTGTCTCTTATTAGAGCAGTTTCTCATCCCGCGGGTATCAGAGCTCCTGCTCTAAGCAGCTGACATCTTTGCTGCCAGGCCACCCCCCCCTCTCAAAATATTTTTGAGTTGGAGGGGACAGGAGGTGGTGAGAGCTTGAATGTGTGGTTTGAAGGATAAGGAGAGTGAAGGATTACTCCGAGGCAGCGGACTTCAGTGGAGTTCAGTTTTGTCTACATGTATTTTAAAAGGAACCTGTCAGATGGTTTATGTTCCCCCAACTATCACTGTCTGCACCTGCAGCTTCATAATTACTATTCTAATCATCCCTGTCTGAGCTCATAGTGTAATGTTAAAGGTGAAAAAAGCATTTATACACTTACATTTCAGTGTCTGTCTGGCAGGTTAATAGTTAACACACTATTAACTTGCATGGCTAAAGGACCTTTGTGATGTAACAATCATGTGACTATAGTGGGTGGAGCTAAGCGAGCAAACTCATTATGTTATAGGGACTAGCTCCTCCTATTGTAGTCACATGGCTATGACATCACATCAGGTCTCCGAACATGTTCTAACATACGGCTGAAATGTTAACTATTAACCTGCCAAATAGTCTCCTGTTGTGAATTCTGCTTGCGGGCTCCCTCCTGTGGTTGTGGCTGGTAATGCAGTTATCCTGTTTTGCACTCTTGGTCAGGTGAATTGGATAATTGCAGTTCTGACTGGGGAATTTAGGTTTGCAGAATTTCCTTAGTCCTTGCCAGTTGTCAATTGTCCTGGTGGTGTTTCACCTCTGCCTGGTCTCTTCCTGCCCTGCTGCAAAACTTCCAAGCTAAGTGAATGGTTTTGTTTTCTTGTGGCACACATGTGTGTGCTTGTTTTGAAATTGTCTATTTTTGCTCAGATTGCATGTCTGTCTTAACCTGCTCTCTGTTAGGAAGTTTTCTTCCTAGGATTTTTGTGCTATTCATTTGTTATTGGCTTGTTCAGCTTTTGATTGTGTCAGCATATATTTAGCATATTGGATTCACAGGGGTTCTGCAGATTTAGAGGGTGCCGAGTCTTGAGAGACTCAGGGGTATTTTTGTATTATCTGCTGTGGATTTTTTGAAAGGATTTTTATACTGACTGCAACAGTATTCTGTCTGTCTTTATCTATCTAGCTAGAAGTGGCCTCATTTGCTAGATTCTGTTTTCTGCCTGAGTGTGTCTTTTCCTCTCTTACTCACAGTCAATATTTGTAGGGGGCTTTCTATCCTTTTGGGGTTCTGCTCTGAGGCAAGATAGAATTCCTTTTTCCATCTTTAGGGGTTGCTAGTTCTCCGGCCGTGTTGAGGTGTCTAGGGTATGGTTAGTCACATCCCACAGCTACTTCTAGTTGCGGGGTTAGATCAGGAACTGCGGTCAGTATAGGTACCACTTACTGCTGTAAAATATATTCATGCAGCTCCAAGGTCACCGGATCATAACAGTCTCGTCCTCCAAGCTGGAGACTGACTGCCCCATTACATAAGGAAATGTAAGCATATAAATGCTTTTCTTTCACCTTTCACATTACACTATGAGCTCAGGACAGGGTGATTAGACTGGTATTATAAAGCTGCAGCTACAGACAGTGATAGCTGGGGAGGCATAAACTAGCTAACACGTTCCCTTTAAGGAAGCGGTTGGAAAGGTAGGAAGACATTCAGAAGAGGGTAAGGTCAGTGATACCAATGGAAGAGAGGATCTGTAATAGAAGACAGTGGTCGACTCTGTCAAATGCAGAGGACAGGTCAAGAAGGAGGAGGATGGAGAAGTGTCCGTTAGCTTTGGCAGTAAGTAGTTAGTAATTCTTATTATGACAGTAGGATCAGACACAGTTAATGTTTAATTGTATAATGTATTGCAATGTCATGTGAGGAAGGAATATCTGCTCTAACTAGCAATTGGTAGTTAACAAAGACAGATTTACACTAGCACATAGGGGAATAGGTAGTGGATGGAAAATTAGAATTTCTGTTAGAACATCAGATTGTCATGGGTGTGTCAGGAGAAATGGATGACTGTAGAAGTCACTCGCATTTGGCCAACCAGTCAAAATCCTAAAAAATGTCTGTCGCTTTAAGAGCATTTCTCTTTCAGTGAAAGCTGGTGGTCACTAGGACCCAGCTGATCTCTTACCTTGAGCTGTATATTTATACCACTTAACTCCCAGGATGCACTACAGGTGATAGGTTGTCAGGTGTTTGGCGGTAGCTTCTCAGCTCAAGCAGTGAATCCTGGAGTTTTTGTTGGTTTGCTGTGTGGATCTTCTCAAGCTAAGTGTTTCTTCTCTTCCCTCTTTGTTTGTTTGTTTCTTGGTGTGTATCTTTAGTTGGTAGCCGGGCTGACTAGTGTTCACCGCTCTCATCCTTGTGTAGTTGTAATTCAGGGACAGTGAGGAAATAGGTATCCCATCCGGCGACAGTTGCAGAAACTGTATAGGGTCATTAGGGGAGCCAGGTGTCAGCGCTAGTTTATTTAGTGGTCACCATCTCCCCTTTTGCCCTCAGCATCAGGGACTCCTTTCCCCCGCTTGTCGTCTGACTGAGTCTCCTACACCCAGCATGATACAGATAGGGCCTAACCTGTGACAGAGACAGACCTCAGGTCTGAATAGTCTGCAGAGCCACATGACATGGCTATTGCTTAAACTAAAGGAGAGCATACAAAGGATAGCATGACTGAAAAGAAAGAACAACTGAGAAAGAGAAGGAGGTGATCATGACATAGACTGATCTAGGTAGCAAGGTCTAAGGACTGACCAAAGGAAGGAGTAACGAAGAGAAAAGACTGTGGAATGAAGTGAGTGTCTTGGGCAGGTGTCCCTAAAGAGTCTAAAAGTTTACAGCTCATTCCAGGAATATTGGCAACATCTATTTAACTGGGAAAAGAGTGGAACCACTAGAGGAGGAAAATTACTTTCATGGAACACAAAGTTGTCCTAGATGGGTAGAATAGGAAAGATAAGGACTTATGGAGGTTGGAGAAAGAGAAGTGAAGAAAGTATGCATAATGGTGAACTGTGATACTGAAACATATGAGAATATTAGTGTTTTTAATGAACTTGTAGTCTCCCTCAATGAACTGTGCACAATCTGGTCCTGGCCCGCTGAAACAATCGGCAACTTGCGACCTACAAAGATGTATCGACTCCGTAGTGCAACACCACACACCCAGACAGGACTTCCATCTTTATGTAGTGTGCCGAGAGTATGACAGATGACTACCTTGCATGCAACTACTACTCCACTCCACACTACAACACAACCTTAATATTACCTAGAACTGCAAGTCCCTCAAACATTGAATATAAGTAAAGAAGAAAATTGGTTTGAGAAGCTGCCAAGAGGTCTACAGCAATATTAAAGAAGCTTCAGGAACTTCAATGAGGAAAAAGAGAGGTTGTTTGACTTTTGTGTTTTTCTTTTCCAATTTTGTCATATTTTTAAAAACTGTTTTCTTCCACTTTTTGTTTATTTCTAAATTTGTTCTTAGTTTTCAGCCAAGTAGTTTCTACTCTCTTGCCACAGCCGGTAGCAAAAATGATAAAAAGCAAAGGAGTAGAAAGGTGCACAATTCTGTAAAAAAATAAGATGTACATGTTATAGTTCCCATCATAAAAATACAGAGATATTAAATGAATAGCATAATGGTTGACTGTTAGTTGGGGTGATACAGATGGATATTTGTTCCCAGAAGCAATGGGGTGCCAATTTAAGTCAATCTATGGGGGTATTAGATAGGGTGGAATACATCAATAAAGGTTAGGGTCACATTTGCGGCTCATTTTTGTAAACCTGATCCGGTTTTGAGCTTTCAAAAAGCTCAAAACTGGAGCAGGAAACGCTCCCCATAGGAGCCAATTATGGTAACCGGATTGCTTTATAAGCAATCCGGTTACCGGCTCCGGATCTGCAGCCTGCGCAAAAAATCATGCAGGCTGCAGTTTTCAGAGAGGTTCTGTGACCCCAATGGCGGTAACCGCATTCTCAGGATGTGTAATCCTGAGCAATGCAGTTACCGTGTACTTTGCTCATCCCTTTCTGCCGCAGGGATGAACAAAGTGTTAACTGTTTGATAAAACATTAAATATTACTATTAGTTGTGGGCAACATGTCTGTAGGGGTGCCCACCCCCCCTACAGACATGCTGCCCACTCCTGTGGGCATGTCAGGGGTTATTAATCCATTTACAGTAAGCCGGCTATTGTCGCCTTTATACAATTTGATTAATGAAGCCGCGGCTCCCCTGACAAATACTGTACGTAATGTACATATAGTATCTGCCGCTGTCCGAGGTCCTGTAGGCATTTACATTAGATCTATGGGCTGCGCACCACCATAGATCTACTGAAAGTCTACAGGACCTTGGACAGCGGCGCATACTATACGTACATTACGTATAGTATGTGCACAGCTGTCAGTGGAACCGCAGCTTCATTCATAAAATTGTACAGAGTCGACAGGAGTCGGCTTACTGTACAGGAGTTTTTAACACATTACATGCCCACCTGAGTGGGCAGCATGTCTCTAGGAGGTGGGCACCCCTAGAGACATGGTGGGCACAATTATTATTAATATTAAAGCTTTTTTTTACAGTGTAACACCTTGATTATCCCGGCGGCAGCCAGGATAAGCAAAGTATATACGGTAACTGCATTGCTCAGGATTACACATCCTGAGCAATCCGATTACCGCATTGCGGGTCACAGAACCTCTCTTAAAACTGCAGCCGGCATGATTTTTTACGCAGGCTGTACATCCGGAGCCGGTAATCGGATTGCTTGTAAAGCAATCTGGTCATCATAATGGGCTCCTATGAGGAGCGTTTCCTGCTCCGGTTTGAGCTTTTAAAAGCTCAAAACCGGATCAGGATTTGAAAAAAAAAAACGCAGGTGTGACCCTAGCCTGAATCAACTTTTCATAAGAAAGATTTAGAAAATAAAAATGATGAGCTATGCTATTTTTTTTTTGATCAGATAACAGTTGATATCAATGATAGTGGCAAAAAAAGGTAATCGTGTTCTGCCAAGAACCCGCACAATCGACTGTATGCCAACAAATTATTAATGCTTATTAGGACATGGCAGTAACGATTACTTGTAATAGGGTTAGCATTGATTTTCTGCTCCTCAATAAAGCAGTACTGCAATAAAGTTTAATGTCCAAATGTGGTTAAAAGTTACATCTAAGAGCTTTTTAGCTATTAACCTTTGTACTGTAATAAATGTTTTTTTTTATACGTTCATAAAAGTGGAATATAAAATGTCACTTCTGATATGTTTCAGATCAAATGAGAAGAAAAACTGTCATACTTGAATAGATCTTTTTTGTCTGGGTGCCAAAATGTCAACAAATGGCGTCTCATACATGCTCGATAGGAGACAAGTCAAGAGAGATTGCAGACTATAGTAGCAGATCTAAGCCATGCAGGCTGCGAACAGTAAGGCTATGGTTGTCATATAACATGGTTGATGATAGCATTGAGATGTTTGGACTGGTTAGAAATACATGAAGCTGCCACGGTCAGCTCAGGAGAACTTTTTGATGTGTTCGGCATCCATGATATACGGCTGTTTTAGCCTAGCCAAACATCATCATTAACATGTGGCCTGGTGTTGTTGTGCTTAAAAATAGTTCATTGGCTACTTTGGAGAAATGACTTTATCACTGGTTCCACAACCAAATCACTTTAATGCCTTAGGGTACCTTTACACGCGGCTACATTTCTAGGGTGGCTACAGGTAACTTACTGGTTGCAGTGAAATCATGGAGACAAGGTTCTATCTTGTTGCTGTGTACAAATGGAATAATCTCTCCATGATTTCACTGCAACCAGTAAGTTACCTGTAGCCACCCTAGAAATGTAGCCGCGTGTAAAGGGGCCCTTAGGGTACCTTTACTCGCAGCTACAGGTAACAGGTTTTCCACAGGTAACTTACTGGCTGCAGTGAAATCATGGAGAGATTATTCCATTTGTACACAGCAACAAGATAGAACCATGTCTCCATGATTTCACTGCAACCAGTAAGTTACCTGTGGAAAACCTGTTACCTGTAGCTGCGTGTAAAGGTACCATTACTGGTAATATACCTGGAGTGACGACTAGAGAGATCCATCTCAGCTCCTTATGCCATTCCACCATTATCCCAGAAGTAAGTGTGGATTGACATTCTCTTGGGCGAACCTCTTATGGCATTACCCTTGTGGTCTCTAGACAAAACATCAGCTATCATTCCCTGCAAGACTAAAGCCAGACTCACCATTGAAGAGAATAGACTTCCATTTCAGCCTCCATTGCCATCGTTTTCATCATGATAACCTTTGAGAGTGGAGGCATGAAGTGATAGAAAGGGCCTTTACAAGTGAGGCAAGAAAGTGAATGAAGACACCTTCACAAGTAAACACTGGTCCTACTCCCTGGATTAAAGAGTAGGGTAGCATAATTGTACAGTAGCTGGTTCCTCTAGTCTTCATTATAAACAGCTCAGAGTTACAATGATTTTCTAATGGACCCACTGCTAGTTATTTTTCCAGATTCTGTGGGGCTGTTTTTCAACACCAAACACAGGTAGCATGTATGACTTAAATATTTTAGCATATCTGGGACTGCGTGCTCAAGTACATTCAGCATGGCAGAACATTCCTCATACAACCATTCATAACCTCACTGTTAGCATGCCAAGGCATATACGTCTGTGTATTTCTGCACATGGTGCTCACTAATACTCGATACTGAAGTGAAATTGAGATGTCTTTGACTATTTACTCTCCTTTTTTTCATCATTTGCATATAATTAGCATGTAATTGATCCTATGGTTTTTGTAGCTCCACGACTTTCCCTTCTTGGTGTTGCAATTTCAATGTCAATCAGTATATAGATACTTATTGAATGGAAATGCAACATGTTTCAAAATTTTTTTGTGTTTTTAGGAGAGAAAATTTGTAGGAGGATCAGGGCAGATAAGTGAAAAGATAATGGCACGCCTCGAGGATCGTGTGAAGTTGGAGAGACCAGTGATCAGACTTGATCAGTCTGGCGAAGTTGTCATTGTGGAGACATTAAACCATGAAGTCTATCAGGTAAGTGCACTAAACTGTTTTAAAAAGTAACTTCAACATATTATACAGTGGAACCTTGATTTACGAGGATAATCTGTTCCGGCAGTGTGCTTGTAATTCAAATCGCTTGTATATCATAGCAAATTTTCCCATAAGAAATAATAGAAACACAGACAATTCGTTACACAACCCAAAAAAATTTTACTGTATTCATATATATGCACATACAGAACTGTAAAATTATTACGGTAATACAAAATACTGTACAGTAAAACATAATCCTGCCCTTGCAGCCCCCATCATTCCCAGCAAGCCCCCAATATCACCATGCAGCCCCATTCATCCCCTTGCAGCCCCAATATCCCCATCATCCCCTTGCAGCCCGATCATCCTCATTCAGCTCCCAATATGCCCATACTCCATGCAGCACCCATCATCCCCTAACAGCTCCCATCATCTCCTTGCAGCCCCAAATATTGGCTTGCAGCCCCCATCATCCTCTTGCAGCCCCCATCATCCCCTTGCAGCCCCAATATCCCCTTGCAGCCCCTTCATCCCCATGCAGCCCCCAATACACACATGTACACAGACTCTCTCTCTCTCACACTCTCACTTTCTCACACTCTCACTCTCACACACTCTAACAGATCCGCTGCTGCTCCACTGTATTTCAGGATGCTGGGTGCATTTGAGCTGTCTCAGCTGCTGGCCAATCATACACCAGTGGCTGTTTGGTGTCTGATTTACTGGTGGCTGCTGGCATCTGATTGGCTGCCAGCTTCTCATACATGTATGGTGGATAAAAGAGCTCAGAGTGGTGTCGAAAGTGGCAGGCAGACAGTGGCAGGTGGACAGCGGCGGGTAAGCAGTGGCAAGCAGAAAGCGGCGCTCTGTGCTTTCTCTGCCTCCAGAGGCTTCCTGAAACATGTAATGCGGCTGAGAGACGTCAGAACGTCGCCGGAATAAATACAGCAGCGGATAGCGGCAGACAGCGGCAGTAAATGCCTGAATCAGCAGCATCACAAATACCCAGTATGCGCAGTGCCAATGGTCAAGTGCTCGTAATCCAAATCAAGTTACAATTTTTCAGAAATGGTGGCTCGTCTTTCAAAATGCTCGCAAAGTTACTCGTAACTCAAGAAGCCACAGTATATATTTTTAATTTATTCCCTACAATCCTGAAAACAAATTTATATCACAGCATATGTTTTATAGAAAGGTTTTGAATATGAAAAACTGTGTACAGCCTTGTAGATTTTCTATTGAGCACACACACCACTTTTGCGGCCATGCTCAGGCAAATTCTCATTGCTTTGGCGCTGAGTTCATCTTTGAGTGATCATTGAGGTTCTCTGGACCCGGTACCACATCAATCTGAAGGTAGTTAAATCACATGCTAGGTATGGGTGTATGTAGTGGGCAAACTGCACCATACCCAGAAAATGCTCGCTGTGTTGTATGGCCAAAATTTTCCTGTATGGACAGGTGCACACTAGGGTGGTCCTTAATGCAAGGAAAAAAATATATTTTACATTTTCTAATGGAGCACCCTCTGAAATGATTTTGGGTAGCAAAAAAAATAAAAATGAACAGCAAACATTTTACAAATCTTTTCACTTTCACAGGTCCCTACCAATCAATAAGTGTAATAGTTTGAACATATCTTGGCAAAAAGTAACCATAAAAATCGGTAATTAAAAATCATGTTTTTTCTCAACAAAATCAGTTACTTTTATTGCCTGACAGTTAAATGCTTGTTTAATAGTTTCACTATTTGCAGTCTATAAGTGGTCAAATTGGACTGCTATTACCGTGTATAAGCCGACCCGTGTATAAGCCGACCCCCCTACTTTTGCCCCCAAAACCTGGGAAAACCTATTGACTCGTGTATAAGCCGAGGGTGAACCCAGCACAAGTATACAGCCCCCAGCAGTGTGGTATACAGCAGCCTCCCCAGTGGTAGTATACAGCAGCAGCCCCAGTGGTATATACAGCAGCAGCCCCAGTGGTACTATACAGCAGCCCCAGAGGTATATACAGCAGACCCCAGTGGTAGTATACAGCAGCAGCCCCAGTGGTAGTATACAGAAGCCCCAGAGGTATATACAGCAGCCCCAGTGGTATATACAGCAGCAGCCCCAGTGGTAGTATACAGAAGCCCCAGTGGTATATACAGCAGCAGCCCCAGTGGTAGTATACAGAAGCCCAGAGGTATATACAGCAGCCCAGTGGTAGTATACAGCAGCAACCCCAGTGGTAGTATACAGCAGCAACCCCAGTGGTATATACAGCAGCCCCATGTAGTATACAGCAGCAGCCCCAGTGGTATATACAGCAGCAGCCCCAGTGGTATATACAGAGCAGCCCCAGTGGTAGTATACAGCAGCCCCAGTGGTATATACAGCAGCAGCCCCAGTGGTAGTATACAGCAGCCCCAGTGGTATATACAGCAGCCCCAGTGGTAGTATACAGCAGCCCCAGAGGTATATACAGCAGCCCCAGTGGTAGTATACAGCAGAGCCCCATGGTATATACAGCAGCCCCAGTGGTATATACAGCGCCCCCGATAGTATACAGGCCCCCCCTTTGCAGCAATCCATGTAAAGGAAGAGATTATCATACTATCCGGCCCCCTGTCCTTGCGCTGTCCCGCCGCCCATCGCACTCCTTGTTCATCCAGCGTACTTTTGGCTTCCCTCCTCTGTGCGCGCCAGACAATGACATCATTCCTGCGCCACCAAGGAAGCCGGAAGAAGCCGGATGAAGCTGGAGGAGCCGATGGCGGCGGCGGGACAGCGGCAGCGGGACAGCGGCAGGGATAAGTATAATAATCTCTCCTTTTACAGGATTGCTGCAGTAAGGGGGGGGGGCCTGTATACTGATGGGGGGGGGCCCTGTATACTGTATACTGTGTATACAGTATACAGTGACTCGCGTATAAGCCGAGGGGGGGACTTTTCAGCCCAATTTTTGGGCTGAAAAACTCGGCTTATACGCGAGTATATACGGTATTTTGAACACTACTGTGTGTATATTGGTATATCTTATTATATAGAAATGGTCTTTTTCGTTCTATCTCCATATTTTTCTCGTTACTCCTTGACTACTAGCAGCAGAAAATTGCTTCTGTTCTCCATGTTGTGTGCAACTTTATATATATTTCCATTAGTGCTACTCCTCGTTCTGCCGTATCATTAGTTACAGGCCTTGTTCACACATATGAGCTTTTTTATCCTTGTTTGCGTTTTTTGGGCTGTTAAAAAAGTTTGAGTGTACATGCGTTTTTCAGCTCCACTTGCGTTTTTTTCCCCCAGTGCAAAAAACGCTGCATGCAGCGTTTTTTGGGTGCTGGAAAAAAACACAGGGGTTGCTCCCAAAAACGCATGCGTTTTTTTAACATGGGGCCCTATGGGAAACGCATGCGTTAACGCAGGACACATATAGGCACCTGCGTTAACGCATGCGTTTTTGCCTGCGTTTTTGGGGAAAAAATGACAAAGTCCAAAATGGATTCTAATCCTTTCAGACACACAAGGGACACTTTTTGGCACTCTTAAAAAAACGCATGTGGTTTTTGGAGTGCAAAAAAAACGCAAATTGTGTGTGAACAATGCCACTCTCAGACCACTGACTGCTTCCTTGGCAGCCTGGTAGCTGTCATATGCAGACCATTGATCTACATCTTTGGACAGGAATGCCGATGAGATGCCCATGATTCTAAAGAAACTGTAGGTTTTCTGAGTGACAATCTTCCAGTCTCTTCATCACAACTGATGCTGAATTGACAATTTATCTTCTTTGGAAGATGTTCTGAAGCTGGTGATTGTAGGGCTGTCACCACCAGACATTCTGTGTCATTTGACGCAATATCATCAAACAAGGATAGAGCGATCAGTTCATTGGACAAGTAATATCAGTGTCTTTTCACCTCCAACATTACAACTTCTGACACTGAGTTGTTCTGTTTTTTGTAGATGTCCTCCAGCAGCTAGAAATCAATGCATAGAGCTGACGGTGCTGACAGTGCCAGGAACCAGGCCTTCACATAGATCAATATAGTGAACTGACAGATTTCTGTGACAGCCTTTTCTGCCTCATTTATCAGCACAAACTGACTCCTGAAGATCCATATTTTTAGTATATAGATGGTCTTTGCCATCCATCTGCCTCAGTGCAGTCCAGTTGGAGCAATGAATAAAATTATTCTAGATGCAATACCACCAAGGAAAATGATTGTTAACTTCAATAATTCCCAATAGTCCTCTAGGGGTGATACTATAGCAGCTCTGTAAACGCTATCATTTAGGCTGCAATGTGGATAACAGCTGTTGACATGATCTGATCTGATGGTGCTGTCTGAAAGGCAGTCAAGTCAATGATATGCCAGTTGTTCTTGATCCTGCTAAATATCATTTTTTCTGGACCTTTTGACGGACCAAAGCAATGAACAACCACTGCTTCCAGCACTATTTCTAGAATGGCCCGGCATGCAGACCACAGAATAACCTTGCCAGGCTTTTGCTCTAGAAGTTTGCAGGCGCCATTCCTGAAAGGAGTGCTGACAGATTTGGTATCAAAACACATGCACTTCACATTGTCAGTAATATACCAGGCCACCGCTACAGCATAAACCGCATTAGCACAGGCTTCACATTTTCCTTTGGCGAGCTTTGGAATGCCAAGCAACTGCTCAATGCCAACTCCTGATACCAGAATGGGAAGGCAATCTACAGTTTTTGTGCTGCTGACGTATTTTATTTTGCTGAGCTGTATTACAATGTAAACCTGGGGAGGAGGAGCAGCATCAAATGACAGGGCAGATTGTTTGAGCAAGAGGAAGAAGGAGAATGTTTTTAATCTCAGGCTATATTCAGCAAATTTTGTGTTGCCACAACCAGACCTTTTAAATGATATGCAAATAGGACTTGGCCATGGCAAAAATCCAGAAGTTGGATGGTAGGTAGATAGAGGGACGCCTAAATCTGTGTGTATCTAGCGGAATTTTTTTCTGCATTTTAAGTTTACATAAAGAAACAGAAAGAAAAAAAACTTTTCAACTTAAGGACTATCCTTGTGTACACTTTGAGTATTTAGTGAGTTTTTTACCTCAATATTAATAAGCAAAACCCAGGAGAGGGACAATCAGAGGAACCAGGATATTAAAGGTAATATTAGAAATGCATGCACTACTTCTGCATTTTTTTACCTACTCTTAGTTTTGGCTTACAAATACTGAGGTAAAACTCTCACCAAATACTCAATGTGCGCACATGGCCCAAGGCTACGTATACACGTGGCGTAATTGCCGCATTTGTATGCGTTATTTAGCTCATGTAAAAAACGCTGTGCATGCACACTTTGTGTTTTTTTACGGCTGCATTTTTCCCTCAAGAGCGCAGGGGAAGTGATGTCACACGGGGGCAGGAATAATCCTGTTTCTGTGTGACATCTGTGTACTTTCACTTTCGCACTTTCCACTGTAGGTACTAGTGCGTATTCAAAAAGCTAGAACCTGCAACTGGGCATTCTAGTGGTGTGTATAGCAAAAAAGAAAAAGTTTATGAATATGCACACCTTGTGAGGTTGACGGTTCAGACAAATGTATGGAATGTCTGGAAAATTATTTAATATTTAAAAAAAACAATTATCCCCTTCACAAAAACAATTACAGAAATGAAAAACTTCAGTACAGTGGCTTGTGACAGCTAGGACATCATTTCCTACTGTGCTGTCTTTTATATTACTTTTTTTGTATTTTTTCTAGTGCATTATGAAGACAAATATGTAATTGTGGTGTAAATGCAACAGCGGCAGATGTCAGCTACACCATATCACTGAATGTGTACAACATGTTATTGGTGTATTTGTCCAATGGTTTTAGGCTTACTTATTGCTTTTTCTTATTGTGAGCTGTGATATTCTTTCTCTATCATAAATCACTTAAAAATGGTTGCTGTATCTACTGCCTTGGCTTTTTTTGAGTTTTCACTGCATAAACACCTTGCTGTGCCCCCCATTGACACCCTAACATTCAATCTGCTCTCACTGGGGTGCCGACTCCCTTTGTGTACTGAAGGGATTTGGCAATATGTGTCAGATTGTTCATGATCGACACATCACACTGAGCACCAGTATTACTCGCCGAGTAACGAGTATCGTGAATACTGTACTATCCGTGCGAGTACAGAATAGTAATAATTACACACGCTCAGCACTACAGACAACTTTTTCAAAGGTCCATACACAAGGCATCAGTAAAATCAGAACCAGTGCTAAAACCGTAAACGGTGTGATGCACCAGGGAGGAGAGAGATACTGAACCAATCCTTCCTGCACTCGATTGTATAATCAAGCATTGGCACAATGGAGGTCTTCACACAAATGTAAATTTTTTTGTTTGATTATTCTTTCAGAGCAAATTTGTCATCAGTGCTGTACCCCCTGTATTGACCACAAAGATTCACTTTAATCCAGAGCTGCCACCAGTAAGGAACCAGCTAATACATCGTCTCCCAATGGGATCTGTGATCAAGTGCATGGTCTATTATAAGGAAGCCTTTTGGAGGAAAATGGGTGAGCAATTCTTTGTTGTTGCCTGTGTAGCTTCATCATATTCTTCAGCACTGTAAATTGTTTGTGATGACTCTAGTTAGTTCTTGCCTCTAAGGATTTACAATCAAATTTAGAAAATTTTATAAGAACACAAACAACCTGTCAATAAAGTTGCAACAATTCTATTAAGACCATGCATTAATATTAAATAAACCCAAATAATCAAAGTTAACTAGGTGAAATTGATGCAGCTCATTTCTTAACGAAAACAAATTGTGATTTATTGTTCTTCAAGAAATAATAGATAATGTAAATGTTAAAATAAAACAATACTAAAAGTAACCCTTCTTCACCATAGTATAGATACCGTCTGCTTTCATGTGTTCTATTTTTAATATCATTATGTTATAAAATATACTTGTTATAAATGCAATGAACAACTACAGTCATGGACGATAATGTCGGCACTCTTGAAATTGTTGCAGAAAATCAAGTATATCTCCCAGGAAATTATTGCAGTTACACATGTTTTGTCATCCACGTTTCTTTCCTATGTGTGTATTCGAACAAAAAAAAAACAGAGGAAAAAAATGCAAATTGGACCAATTTAACACAAAACCCCAAAATAAGCCAGACAAAATTATTGGCACCATCAGCTTAATACTTGGCTGTACAGCCTATGGAATAAGTATGGTACCTGCAATCAAGTGTTTCCTATAACTATCATCAAGGTTTTTACATCTCTCAACTGGAATTTTGGTCCACTCTTGTTTTGCAAACTGCTCCAGGTCTCTCATATTTGAAAGGTGCCTTCTCCCACCCAACAGCAATTTTAAGATCTCTCCACATGGTCTTCAATGGTATTTAGATACAGACATTGCTGACCACTTCAGAACTCTCTAGTGCTTTATTTCCATCCATTCCTGGATGTTTCTTGAAGTATGTTTGGGGCAATTGTTCTGCTGGAAGACCCATGACCTTGGATGCAAACCCAGCTTTCTGACACTGGACAGTACATTATGGCCAAAAATCCTTTGGTAATCTTCAGACTTCTTGATGTTTTTTCACACAGTCAAGGCACTCAGTGCCAGAGTCAGCAAAACATCTCTAAAACATCTCTGAACTTCCTCCAAATTTGACTATAGCTACTGTGTTCTTTTCTTTATAGGCCTCGTTACATTTTCAGTAAACAGTAGAATGATTTGCTTAACCAAAAAGTTCTATCTTGGTCTCATCCATCCACAAGATCCTTTCCTTGAAGCATTTTGGCTTATTCACATTCATTATGGCAAATTGCAATCTGTATGTTTTAAGGCTCTATGTCACCAGTGGGCTTCCAGGGTTTTCTCCATATTGTTTGGTTTCATTCAGATGTTGACAGATAGTTTGCACCAACAGTGATGCACCCTGAGCCTGTAAGACAGCTTGAATTTCTTTGGACCTTGATTGGGGCTGCTTATTCACCATCTAGGCTATCATGAGGTGCAACCTTTTATCATTTTTTCTCTGCCATCCATGTCCAGGTAGATTACCTACAGTGCCATGGGTTGTAAACTTCTTGATTGAGCTGCACACTGTGGGCAATTTTGGTTTTCAAGTCCTGAGACAGTTCTCTTTCTGTACTCCATGCTTGGCGTGTCACATACAGATACAAAATGCAAAGATTGAGTCAACTTCTCTCTTATCTGATTTCAGGTGTCATTTTCATATTGCTTATATCTGGTACTTGCCCCAGATGAGTTTGAATGCACATCACATGCTTGAAACGAAGTTGTAAAGTTGGAAGAGTGGCAACAATGTTCTCCATTTTTGGCATTTTGTGTGAAATTATGTCCAATTTGCCTTTTTTTCTCAGTGTTTATGTGTTGTCCATTGCACACAAAGGAAATAAACATATATAATTGCAATATATTTCTGGGCAAAATTCTTCCTTTTCTAGAACAATTTCAAGAATGCCAACACTTTTAGCCATAGCTGTATATAAAAATAGAGAAAAAAATAGCACCAAAATGTAATACTTTTAAATGTAATTACTCCTCTCTATATCCCATATTATTATTATTATTATTATTATTATTATTATACTTAGTGCCATTTAATTACAAGTGAAAAAAGGGCATACAAAGGCAAGTATAATAATTATGAACAATACAAGGCACACAGATACAGGAGGAGAGAGGTCTCTGCCCATGAGGGTTCAAAGTCTACAAGGGATGGGTGAGGATACACTATGAGACGGTAGGGGTGATCGTGTGGTGGTTTAGTGGACTGAGGTTCACTACAGGATGAAAACCATGAAAAGCATATTGTAAGGGTAGATAATCCAAAAGAAAAAAAGAAACGGAACCCTTAAAAACAGATATTTATTTAAATATAGCTTAAAATATTACAATGAACATACAACATAAATCTGAAGGTGTCAGAACAAGGAGAAAAAGAGAGGACTACTAATGCTTCCCTATCTCTTTTCCTATTGACTATGGAGGTCAGCACCCTAATAGTAATTAAACATGGTGCCCCCATTCACCAATGACTTTCCCTACCTTTCCCTGGCTCTCTTCTTTAACATACCAAATTATAAACAAGTAGACAATACAACTATCAAATTCCTATCCACATACATACACTTATGAGGGTATCATTGAACACAAAGAAAAAGAGTACCATGCAATAAATTTCAGCATTTTTATTAGCTTGTATAAAGGAAGGGGTATCTCAGACAGAAAACTAATTTTTAACCCACAACACTTCAGCTGTATACCCAAGTATAAATTATTGTCAAAGTACAGTGAGTAAACAGGCAATCATAAGGTGTCCATGCAAGGACCCTGTACAGTTATGCACTACAAACACTATCTTCAATTAAATGGGTTGGTGCAGATGCACCACATGTACAAAAAATTCCCAGGTAAACTGACCTGTGCACACTAGTCACATAAAGCAATGACATCCAATCTGCAATCTCAAAGTGCTTAGTGCATAATTAGCAGCATAAATATATGAATATTCCCATAAGGTAAATGGGGCATATTGCAGATAGGAGACAATACCTTATGCTTAGATCGCCAGAACCCAATGCATCAGGGGTTAAACAAGCCCACGGGGGTAAAGAGAATTGGAAGCCCAACGTACGTTTCACCTGCTCAGTGCAGGTTTCTTCAGGGGAAAGTAGAAGTTCCAGTGTGCACCATTACACTCACGGGGCATTTATATGCCCCTATCTACCCATATAGTAAGTGGTTAACTGTGCACACCTGCCGTTTGTAATGGCCCTTAGCTCCGGAAGCTGCATCCCTCCCACAGGACGCAGCGTCAGGGCGACAAAGCGGACGCGTCACCATAGCACATGACTAAGTCCATAAAATGTTCAGGGGCACAGGAGGCTCAAAAAGCACCCAAAAATGTGATTTTTGAGCGAATCTCCTGTGCCCCTGAACGTTTTTTGGACTTAGTCATTTGTTGCCAAAAAATGATAGTAAAAAAGGATCCGTTATGGTGCTTATATGTGCTATCCTTAATGGATCCGTTTCCCATAGGGCCCCATGTTACCAAAAAATGGTCTGCTTTTATTCCAGCGCCCAAAAACGTTGCTAGCCACATTTTTCGGACCCTGGGAAGACGTCTTGAAAAACGGAATGACCCATAAAGTGTCCCATCCGTTAACGGACCTTTTTTGGACTTAGAAAAAAAAAAGACAACATTTTTCCCAAAAACGTTCCCAAAGCAAAAATGGCTGGCATGTGTGACCACAGCTAGACATTTTCACATTGAATAATGTCCCGGAATGAACTCTCTCATAATGCCGTAAGGAAGGAAAAACGTCGGCAATGTTATATTGCCATTTGATTTATGAATTGTCTCATTTTGTTGTTGGGAGATAAAGTTTTTACTAGATCAGGCAGATAATTTGTGATATGATAATGGTCCCTTAATATAATTTTGACATAAAAATGTCTTATGTATATAATTTTGGTGCCATGCTAAATCAGAGACTGGCATATAAAACATTTTATAATGTTTTTACATGATTTGGTCACAGGACCTGATGAAATAAATTTAGTATAGTGTGTCACACCCCTCACTGACACTGACAACACTAGTTCTTCCCTGCTATCCGATCACATACAGTTTAAAGTGAATTCTCTGATCTGTCCTTTCTTTGACATAGGTAAAGTGATCATTGCATTGTATACCTGTTTATAATTTGATGTGGTATCAATTAGAACCAGGGAAAGGTAGGGTAAGTCATCGGTAAATAGGGCACCATGTCGGACTATTACTAGTGCAACAACTTCCATAGTCAGGAAGGAGAGAGATAGGGAATCATTAGTGGCCCTCCCTCCTTCTCCTTATTCTGACGCCTTCTGTTTTATGTTGTGTGTACATTGTAATTTTTAAGCTATACTTGAATAAATATCTGTTCTTAAGGCTTCAGTAGCTTTTTTGGTTAGCGTCACTCAGGTTGTAGGGTTGTAGCCAGTTGGAAGAGATGGGTCTTCAGATTCCCTTTGAAGGTTTCCATGGTAGGTGAGAGTCTGATTGCGGCAAAGAGTTCCAGAGTCTAGGGAGATGCATGGGAGAAATCATGTATGCGTTTGTGGGAAAGAGAGATAAGAGGGGAGGAAAGGAGATCTTGTGAGGATTGCAGGTTGTATGTAGGTAAGTATCGGGAGACCATATACAGATTTATTGAGGAGACAGGTTGTGAATGGCTTTGTATTTCATGGCTAGCATTGTGAACTTGAGCATCTGGGCAATGGGGAGCCATTGAAGGGGTTGTCAGAAAGAAGAGGTCAGGTAAAAGTGGGGAGACATGACACCACATGTCTGCTATCACCATCTGCGAAACCACTCCTTTGTAGGGGGTGTCTTGCTAATTGTCTATCATTTCTATCTGCTGTCTGGTCTATTTACACAACAAAAGGTATGATTTATATGAGTAAAAAAAAGGGCTAGCATAAATTTCCATGAAATCCAAATATCCATAGATGGTATTACATTAATACAATCTTTTTTTAACACCTAATAAGGTTTCTGTGGATGTATGATGATTGAAGATGAAGATACTCCAATAGGATTCACGCTGGATGACACTAAACCTGATGGCTCTGTACCTGCTATAATTGGGTATGAGTTAATGAGTAGTGAAATCATTTCAACATGGAGTGCAGGATGAAGCTACTAAATATACATAAACTAAAATTTATATTTTATCATTTTAACATATCTAAGGTCAGAGGCACATTATGCGAGACGCATGCCTTACTGGAACAGCTGCCTTCTTTTGGACAGGAGCATGTCAGCTGCTTGTTTTTCTATGCAGCTGAGGTGTTCCTGTCTATAAAGCCAGTGGCCATGCCAGGGGAGGCATGTGATACTCATATGAATATCTCGCATGTGTTTTGCATAGTGTGCCTCTGCTCTAAAGGTAATATAAGAATCTTCATACATATATATGTTAACATTTATTATTTTGTAGTAATGCTAAATCATAGCCTGTACTGAAATTACAGCAGGGGACAGCTGGTGGTGCAGAAGTTTAGCAGCGCTCGCTGATAAACTTCAGCAGCCGGCATCCAGTTCTGGGATCCAATATTTTTGTTGGACCGGGGCAATCCGGCGCCATAGACTCCCATGTTAGGGAGCGCATGATCGCCCCGGATTCGGGAGGATCCGATTTGGGCAGATTTTCACCCTGGACACAAAAATGTTGCAAGCAACGCTTTTGTGTCCGGGAGAAAAATCCAAATTCTCCCGGATCCTCCGGACAGACGGAAACCGGATGGTACATAGCTGCCATCCAGTTCCATCTGGCCCCATAGGGCTGTATTATGTCAATATCGGGTCCGGGACTGTCAGGTTTACACCGGAAAGCCCCGGCCTGATCATTCTGTGGTGTGAACCTGGCCAAACATCATTGTACAGGTCAGTTCAATTTTGGCCATTCCAAACATGTATACATTTTTAAAAATTATTTTAGAAGTTTTAAAAAAATACTGAATTTTGCAAAGAAAATTGGTTGCTGTTACCATTTTCCAAGACCTTTTAAGTTTTTTTCATTTTTTTTGTCAGCGGAGGTTAATAAGGATTTTTTGTGCTTAGCTATAGTTTTTAAACCCTGTTACGACCTAGGATTTACCTATACATCCTAGTCGCCTCCCTCTCTTTGATGCAAGCTCATGCGCTGAGCTCAGATCATTCCTGCATATGATCAGCTGACATGTGCAGATAACAGGTGTGGTTGGATCGGAGATACTTATTCCTGTTTACCCCTTGGATCGCGCATTGTCAAACATGCCAAAGCGAAGATTGCACTTTTCCCAGCCGCCATTGGTGACTCCGTGACACATCAAGGGGCACTGATGTGTGGCCAAGACGTCGAGGGTCAGAAGATGACCAGTGTCACTGTGATAACTCACTTCCTCTGCATGCTGCCTGAGCGGCATCGTTTACACAAGATATTTCTGTTCTGCAGAGGAATACTGAAGCATTGCTGTGTACAGTGGAAAGTGCAGTGTTGAGGTACCCTAAGGGGCCCAGTGAAATAAAGAAAAAATGAAAAAAAAAGTTAAAAAATAATAAAAACCAACAGTTCCAATCACCCCTTCACCCCTTTTTGCTCCAGCGGAAGTAAAACTATTTAAATTTTTTTTTATATGGCCATGTTTAGAAATGCCCAATCCATCAAGATATAAAATCAATTAATCTGATCAATAAACTGCATAATGGGGAAATAAAGTAAAGACGCAAAAATTACAGGTTTTTTTTGGTCACCATAACATTGCAATAAATGCATCAACAAGCTATCAAAACAGCACAACCTACACTAAAGCAGTATAATTAAAAACATCATTACAAGGTGCAAAAATGAAGTCATCACACAGCCCCAGATCCCAAAAATTAAGAACGTCACAAGTTCCCAAAATAAATCTTTTTTTTTTTTACAAACTTCTGAATTTTTTTCACTTAGATAAAAATAAGAGTATACATGTTTAGTATCTATGAACTTGTACTGACTCGAGGCATCATGCTCACATGTGAGTTTTACCATATAGTGAACGTGGAAATAGAAAAAAAACAATCATGAAATTACACTTTTTTTATAATTTCACTGCAACTTGGATTTTTTTCCCATTTCCAGTACACTATATGGTAAAATGAATTTGATTCAAGAGTGCAACTCGTCCTGCAAAAAAAAGCTCTGAAAGATCCAAGTTCGAATGTTGCTTGTTTTTTTTTTTGTTTTATTATATTTTTTAAACTTTTTGCTTTTACTCTGCACTTTCTTTTTCAGGCCTAATTGGGGACTTTGACATATAATGTATTACAGTACTGCAATATATATAATATATAATATATATATATATATATATAATAAATCAGCCTGTAAAACTGCTTCCATAAAGTACCATCATGGTAGTGATCGGGGCCTGCAACTCATCGGCACCCTGCAATCCCATTGCGTGTGATGCTGTCATGATTGTGTAGCTTAAGTGTTGCTGTAGGGAATTTATTGGTAGATACCAATTATGTGACAAAACAGTCATCTGCCCTATGAATCGAGGGCTCAGCTCCCCAGCTGCTTTATACACTCCAACTGGCTCAATGATGTATATGTCTGTCATTGAGGGTTAAACGTAATGGTCCTTGACTGTTTCTAATTTGTCATGCAGCAAAAATATTTCATGAAAATCTAAAAAACAACATTTTACAATCAATTGCTTAATCTAATTAATTTTTTTTCCCCTATAGATTCATTTTGTCAAGGAAAGCTTCCTTATTTGCAAATCTAAGCAAGGAGGAAAGGTATTTTTGGTTTGGGTATAATGTAAAGTAAATCAATTTGATGAGTTATGGTCTGAAAATCTTTCGCTCTAAGGTGTAATAATTATAGAAAAACACAATCTGAGTATTACTACCCCTGGCTGGGTATAATGCAAGCTCTCCGCTGCTGTCCGGTCTCTGTTGTTTGTCTGCAGCTCTACAGCCAATAACTTCTCATATTGAAGACATAAGCCCCTTACCTTCACTCATAAGTGACAAATGCAGTTAGCATGATGCTACCGCTACAGTGACACAACAGAGGCTGGACATTGGTAGGGAGTCAGCACCAGATCTGGGAAGGGTAAGTAATACTAATTTTGTTTTTATCTAACTTCAGCAACTGATAACAGAAAATTTTCTAAAATTAACAACTCCTTTAAAATCCTTATATCATAAGTAATATTAATTCAGGCTTAAAGCATACCAGATAATAGGCCACCTTTTAATCCCTTATTATAGCAGCAAATTTAAATTCATTCTTGATGAAGGTGAAAAACATAATGACAAATATGCTTAGAATTAAAAGGGTTGCCCATTACAAGGACAACCTATTTTCATTTTCCATGCTTGGCCACATTAAAAATAAAAAAGCTTATACTCTCGTCCTGTGCCAGCCTTGGTCCAGCGGTGAAGGCGCTTGTGTTTCCAAAGTCTATGTGAGTGTGTGATGCCATGTGAGCCCCGTGCCTAATTACCATTGCTGTCTTTGGACATAAAAGTAATGAAGAGTAAGTGAGCAACCAGCCACAGCTCTCACTCTCTATTAATTACTCATTGGTCTGAAGGCAGGGACAGCGAAGCTGGCCAAGATTGTGTGTGGGGCTCACATGACATCACAACCTCATGTAAACCCTAGGAACAAAATGGCCAACATTGGTACGGAAAGCAATCACTGATCTCAGGGAGACCAGCCTCCCACGTAGCCAGAATCCTACTTCACACTGATGAGGGGATACACCACCCGAAACAGCTGTCTGTGGATGGATACCTGGCCTTTGTATTCCCTTGTCATCTCTTTAAGCTCGTAAAGAGCTGGATATTGACTCAAAGGGCCACTTAACATGGTGGTTATGGTGTTCTCCTCAAAGAGCCACCCCATGGCTAGGTCCTTCCCTGGAGGGATATCTGGCTAGTCCTGTGTTGAGACTCCTAAACAAGGCTCCACAGACTCTATTTGAACATTGGTACGGAGGATGAGCTTATTTTAATTGGGCCAAAAATGGGGAATGAGTAGTAATAGATAACCCTCTTCTTTTCAATGGCTGGTATTACTTTCCATATACTTTTAAGAAACCTTTAGTGCTTCCAATGAAAAGTAAAAGGGATAGTCATTGTTTCATAGGAATAATTCAGATATGAACACAATCACTAAAACTGTTTTTAAAAATGTTAAAATTCAATATCTAACAAACATTTGCTCTTTAGGAAAAGAAAAATATGTGAATACTATGCGAAAGTAATGGGAACTGAAGAAGCTTTGCATGTAAGTTATTACTGCCAAATAAATTTGTTAAATGTAAAGTCTGAAATACCAATAACCATCAGATCAACCATTAAAGGAAGTGAAGTTTAACCCCTTCACGATAGGCCAATTTTCCATTTTGCACTTTTGATTGTTTCTCACATACATTCAAGAGCCGTACCATTTTTATTTTTCTGTCAACATCGCCGTGTGGGTGGTTGTTTATTGCAGGACAAGTTGGACTTTTTATCCATTTTATCCATTTTATCAGTTGGTGTACTGGTAAGCGGAAAACAAATTGAGAAATATCTCATCTCAATTTCATAAATGTTTTGGTTACAGCATTTATTAATGGTAAAATTTACCTTACAATATGAGTCTCTAGGTACATATGATTGTGGGTCTCTACAAGGAGAATAGCCGTTCCCCCAGACCTCGTTTTAGCCTCTCATACAGCCAGATCAGAATTCCCACACACTGCAATGATGAGGGGCAGTCACCCAGAAACGCAGCATCTGCAGTTTGGGGTTCTGATCGGGCACAAATTCTAAGTCGTATTAAAAGGCTTATTAAAGAGTCAATTATGACTTTTAGGATTGCTACCCTAATTGGGTGGCATTAGAGTTTGTCTACTTCCTCAATGAAGTGTCAATTTGCATATGGTGATACCAAAAATCAAAAGTCTATATTTTAAATTGAGTGAAAAAAAATTGAAATTAGTAAAAAAAAATTTTTTTTGCTTGTGTCACCATTTTCCCAAGACCCATAACATTTTTATTCAGTAGAACACTGTCATGACATATATGGGGGTCTTCAGTAGACTCCTGTCTGATATAGCAACCCATCAGCATCCTTATCACTTGGAGGGGACGCAGTGCTATGTATGCCTCTGTAATAGACAATTAAATGAAAAAGCTATGTTTCTTGGAAGAAGACGAGGAAAAAACAAAAATTAAAAAACTAAAATTGGCCATGGCATGAAGAGGTTTAAAATTCTGAAATACACTTAACAACATATCTGTTTATCCCTTTAAATTTTAAAATTGTATTTAAGTCTCTATATCTTTACCTACATAGACACACATTTGTATAATGTCTAAATCCTTAATTACTTGGGCATTTCTATATTTAAGATAATGGACAGAAATTTGATTATACTGAAATGCAAATCAGACTTGACTAGGAATGAGCACTGTACAGTTCAAGGTTCGTACTAAATACCTTGTGTTGGGTGCTGAGCCCTGAACACTGACTTATTACTGTTTTTTCCGGTTCTTTTTCGGTTTTGTCATCCAAATAAGGCTTGTTAAAGGGATCCTGTCACCCCAAAACACCTTTAAAGCTATTAAAACCTGTCCCTACAGCATATTAACACTTTCCCTACACTCTTTTTAGCTCCTAAATGCAGTAAATGATATTGCATAAAAACGTTTTATAAGTACCTGATTAGTGATGATAATGAGTGACTATGCTATTCATAGTCACTCATCAAGACTGCCCCTCTGCTTCATAGCACGCCTGAATAGGCGTGATCTACATCCAGGATTCAAAATCGCGCGTCCCTTCTGTGCCCTGTGTCGTAGGAGGCTGCAGTGTGGCTTGTGACGCGATCCGCGTCATTCCCGGCGCCCTGTGACGTATTTACAGCGGCGCCGCGCTGTCAGCTTCAAAATGCACACTGCGCATGCGCATTGGGCATGCGCAGTGCACATTTTGAAGCTGACAGCGCGGCGCCGCTGTAAATACGTCACAGGGCGCCGGGAATGACGCGGATCGCGTCACAAGCCACACTGCAGCCTCCTACGACACAGGGCACAGAAGGGACGCGCGATTTTGAATCCTGGATGTAGATCACGCCTATTCAGGCGTGCTATGAAGCAGAGGGGCAGTCTTGATGAGTGACTATGAATAGCATAGTCACTCATTATCATCACTAATCAGGTACTTATAAAACGTTTTTATGCAATATCATTTACTGCATTTAGGAGCTAAAAAGAGTGTAGGGAAAGTGTTAATATGCTGTAGGGACAGGTTTTAATAGCTTTAAAGGTGTTTTGGGGGTGACAGGATCCCTTTAAAAGGCCACAGAGCAGTCAATCAGCAAGCTTTTCTGGTGAGGACACTTCACAGCCAAGTCAAAAATTGACATGGCCATGATTGGCTGGCGCCCCACTGTAAAAAAATATTAAATTAAATAATTACATGGGCTTCCACCCCATGTTTGATAGTAAGCACTTGTAAATCTGCAGCTATGGGAAACACCTAGCGGTCTGCTTTACCGTGTATGGCAGTGGTTACAAAAGTGGAGGGGATCCCTTATTCAAAAAAATGGCTCGGGACCCCTTCATTTTTGATAGCCAGTCATAGTAAGGCTGAAAGGTGAGTCTTGTATTATCAGGTTGGGAAGAACCATGGATATGGTCTAAATATACCAGCCCACAACTGATCCAGAATTTCATATACAGTTAGGGCCAGAAATATTTGGACAGTGACACAATTTTCGCGAGTTGGGCTCTGCATGCCACCACATTGGATTTGAAATGAAACCTCTACAACAGAATTCAAGTGCAGATTGTAACGTTTAATTTGAAGGGTTGAACAAAAATATCTGATAGAAAATGTAGGAATTGTACACATTTCTTTACAAACACTCCACATTTTAGGAGGTCAAAAGTAATTGGACAAATAAACATAACCCAAACAAAATATTTTTATTTTCAATATTTTGTTGCGAATCCTTTGGAGGCAATCACTGCCTTAAGTCTGGAACCCATGGACATCACCAAATGCTGGGTTTCCTCCTTCTTAATGCTTTGCCAGGCCTTTACAGCCACAGCCTTCAGGTCTTGCTTGTTTGTGGGTCTTTCCGTCTTAAGTCTGGATTTCAGCAAGTGAAATGCATGCTCAATTGGGTTAAGATCTGGTGATTGACTTGGCCATTGCAGAATGTTCCACTTTTTTGCACTCATGAACTCCTGGGTAGCTTTGGCTGTATGCTTGGGGTCATTGTCCATCTGTACTATGAAGCGCCGTCCAATCAACTTTGCAGCATTTGGCTGAATCTGGGCTGAAAGTATATCCCGGTACACTTCAGAATTCATCCGGCTACTCTTGTCTGCTGTTATGTCATCAATAAACACAAGTGACCCAGTGCCATTGAAAGCCATGCATGCCCATGCCATCACGTTGCCTCCACCATGTTTTACAGAGGATGTGGTGTGCCTTGGATCATGTGCCGTTCCCTTTCTTCTCCAAACTTTTTTCTTCCCATCATTCTGGTACAGGTTGATCTCTGTCTCATCTGTCCATACAATACTTTTCCAGAACTGAGCTGGCTTCTTGAGGTGTTCTTCAGCAAATTTAACTCTGGCCTGTCTATTTTTGGAATTGATGAATGGTTTGCATCTAGATGTGAACCCTTTGTATTTACTGTCATGGAGTCTTTACTGTTGACTTAGAGACAGATACACCTACTTCACTGAGAGTGTTCTGGACTTCAGTTGATGTTCTTCTTCACCAAATAAAGTATGCGGCGATCATCCACCACTGTTGTCATCCGTGGACGCCCAGGCCTTTTAGAGTTCCCAAGCTCACCAGTCAATTCCTTTTTTCTCAGAATGTACCCAACTGTTGATTTTGCTACTCCAAGCATGTCTGCTATCTCTCTGATGGATTTTTTCTTTTTTTTCAGCCTCAGGATGTTCTGCTTCACCTCAATTGAGAGTTCCTTTGACCGCATGTTGTCTGGTCACAGCAACAGCTTCCAAATGCAAAACCACACACCTGGAATCCACCCCTGACCTTTTAACTACTTCATTGATTACAGGTTAAAGAGGGAGACGCCTTCAGAGTTAATTGCAGCCCTTAGAGTCCATTGTCCAATTACTTTTGGTCCCTTGAAAAAGAGGAGGCTATGCATTACAGAGCTATGATTCCTAAACCCTTTCTCCGATTTGGATGTGGAAACTCTCATATTGCAGCTGGGAGTGTGCACTTTCAGCCCATATTATATATATAATTGTATTTCTGAACATGTTTTTGTAAACAGCTAAAATAACAAAACTTGTATCACTGTCCAAATATTTCTGGCCCTAACTGTATCCATTAGATACACCAATCCTGGCGATTACCCAGCTCATCCCAATTGCCCTGGTGCAGCGGAAAATCAGGTAATATAAAGGATTTAATGGCAGCTGTAATTTGTCAAAAATCACAGCTGCTATCAAGCCCTAGGTTAGTAATGGGACACTCCATTAATAACCTGTAAATCAAAAGAAATAAACACAAACACCAAAAAGTCTTTTATTTGGAGTACAAGACACACAAACAACCTCTTTCACTCCTTTATTAACCCCCAAAACACCCCTGCAGGTCTGAAGTAATCCACATATGTTCCCATGATGAATCCAGCACTACTACATCCCAAGGCTGTAGTGATGGAATATGCAACCACTCACTGCAGCTTGTGGGACAAACTGACAGTCACAGGGAATCCATTGGCTGTGAGAAGTGGTAATGTCACAGCGTTCACTGGAGGGCTTCCTTGCTGCCATCAGTGAACTTAGATGAACCTGCTACCGGACTACTGGACAGCTGTGAGGCCATGTCCCACAATCTGAGACTCTCGCAGCAGGTTCAACTGAGTTCACAGCTGCAGTTTTCCATAGTGTAAACTCAGTTGAACTTGCTGCTGGATTGTGGACCATGTCCCGCAATGCAGCAGCAGATTGAATTGAGTAGTTTCCCGCAGTGTGAACGCAGTAGTGTCACCATGTCCTGCAATCTGACAATCCGGCAGCAGGTTCAACTGAGTTCACACAATGGGAAACTACAGCTGTGAACTCTGTTCAACCTGCTGCCAGATTGCCGGACAGCTGTGAGGCCATGTTCTGAAATCTGGAAATCTGGCAGCAGGTTCAACCTTGTTCAGAACTGTAGTTTTCCATGGTGTAAACTGAGTTGACTCTGCTGCCAGATTCTAGACCATGTTCTGCAGGTTCAACTGAGTTCACTGACAGCAGAGGGGAGCCTGGCTACCCACATCTGTGAGTTTGTCCCATAAACTGCAGTTAGTGGTCATGTATTCCATCTCTGCAGCCCGGAATATAGCAGTGTCGAATTCAGCGTGGGACATCGTGTGGATAACTTTGGACCTGCATGGGTGTTTAGGGAGATAATAAAGAGGTGAAAGAGGGTGTGTGTGTAAGGCCAAGGTCCACATCAATTTCGGGCTTTCTGTCCTGGCGGCTGCATTTGTCATCAGCATTAACGCAGTGTAACGCTTGCATTTGCTTGCTTTAAAGCTGCCATAGACATGCATTGGTGAACGCATCCAAACACAAGCCAAAATATGCTTGCATTTGAAAGTATGCATTTTTTAAATGCACAGGATAACACTGCACTTTAAAAAAAAATGCATACTTTCAAATGCAAGCACATTTTGGCTTGTGTTTGGATGCGTTCACCAATGCATGTCCATGGCAGCTTTAAAGCAAGCAAATGCAAGCGTTACATTGCATTAATGCTGATAACAAATGCAGCCGCCAGGACAGAAAGCCCGAATGTGATGTGGACCCGGCCTAAGTCAAAAGGACTTAAAGGTTAATAATATGGGTCTCAGGAATCCCTACCTACTACTAACCTAGGGCTATATGGCAGCTGTGATTTTTGATAAATCACAGCTGTCATTACCCCTAATATTACCCTGACAGCCACCATACCCGGGCAATCAGCGTGAGCAAGGTAGGCTACCAAATTGGCACATCTAATGGAAGCCCCAAAATCTGGGGCGGCTGTGGGCTGGCTTATTTATACTGTGAGTGGCCAATATCAATGGCTCTTCCCACCATGCTAATACCAGCCCTCACCTTTTAGCTTTAACCTGACTGATTATCAAAAATGGTGGAGACCCCATGTCATTTTTTTTTAATTATAGGTCCCCTCTAGCTTTGATAACCAGCAATGGTAAAGCTGATCGCCGGGGGTTGCAGCCTGTAGATGTCTGCTTTACCCACGCTTATTATCAAAAATAGGACAGGAGTCCATGCCAATGTCTTTGAAATTATTTTGTTTTTACACTACCACACAAAAAACGTGTCTGCAACCAATTACAGACACTGACACAGAGGGTGGGGGACATGTATGTCTACAATCAATGACACATACTGGCACACTGGCACAGGGGGTTGGCAGGGAAAGCACTCAAAATTCATGATGCTTAATGAGCGGGCCCGGAAAAGAGTTTGACTGCAGTGTTATATTCTGGGAAAGACAGTATGTATAATTGTCCTGCTTTTACCCCTATTTAGTACCTATTTAGTATTTACGCCTTCTTTTGGTGCCCCTTAGCTCTTAATACCATGATTTTAAAGCTCAGAACTTCTCGTCCCCACTGATTTGTACGGGGTTTGTTATCCAGGGTCAAGTTTGGTTCCCGAACTTGATAATTTTTTTTAGTCCATGCAGAGGTGGGGAACGTGAATATCCACAAATCCACTCATCACTAGACACAACATAAATTTAGGTAGAAAATTATGCTTTGATAATCTGGGATAGGTTAAGGGCTAATGGGATTATTTTCATGTGTCTGGTGGAGTTTCTTTTAATTCTTCACTCCCTCTGAAATGTTGCTTTCTCGTGGTCTGTCAACAAAGGGAAAGAAATTTCCTACAGTCTGTTCATAAAATAATTCTGCAGCTAAATAAAAAAAAGTTATAATTTAATTTTAAAAACTTCTCTTTTTAATTGCGCATTTATTTTTCAGGTTGCAAAGTAATAAATCATTTGACAAATCTTCCTCTTTTTCTATTTCTAAATGGAGAGAAATGTCAGCGTGTAACTACGAGAGTATTCTATTTCACTAAATCCTGCTGTATAGTTGTATTGGAGGGTTTTTTACGTTTCTGAAATATTTAACTATGCTTCTGCTTATTTTTTCATAGCCGGTGCACTATGAAGAAAAGGACTGGTGTAAAGAACAATATTCAGGTGGATGCTACACAGCATATTTTCCTCCAGGAATTATGACTCAATTTGGAAGGTATGGATTTATAGAAGCTGAAATGTACACACACGTACTCTACAGTGGGTAAAATAAGTATTGAACACAGCACCAAGTACATACATTTCTAAAGATGTAGTTGATATGAATGTATCACCAGATGGTAGTAACAAACCACCCAATCCACACAGGCAAAAAAAGCAATACATAGGTATCCATAAAATTACTAATTCATAATAATGAGAAATGACACAGGAAAAAATATTGAACACACTTTCCGTAATTTATTTAATATTTTTTACAAAAACTTTTGTTGGTGATGACAGCTTTAAGACAACTTCTGTATGGAGTAACTAGTTGCATGCATTGCTGAGGTGAGATTTTGGCCCATTCTTCCACACCCACAATCTTCAAAAACTAAAGGTTTTATGGGCTCCTTTTATAAGCTTTAGTTCCCTCCATAAATGTTCTATTAGATTTAGGTCAGGTGATTAGCTGGGCCATTCTACCATCTTTATTTTCTTTCTCTGAAACCAATCGAGTTTACTTGGCTGTGTGTTTGAGATCATTGTCTTGTTAAAATGTGCACCTTCATTTCATCTTCATCATCCTTGTTGATGGCAGCAAATTTTAGTCTTGAATGTCTGATTACATTTGTCCCTTCATCTTTCCTTCAATTATATGAAGTTTGCCAGTGCTGTATGCTGGATAATAGTGCCACACCATGATGTCCCACCTGATATGCAGTGCCTCAAACATGGTGTGCATTATAGCATTCAAGGGATTCAATTTTGGTCTCATCTGATTAGATTATGTTCCCCCAGTACAGAAACAGGAGGAAGCATGTTGAAATCATTAGGTCAATTTTTATTTAAATTTCAAAAGCAAGATATAACAAAAAAACATATAATCAAAAAACTGGTCCATTGTTTAGTGGTTTTTATTCTGCTCTTTGTCCCTGTGAGTGTCGCCACCCTTTTTATGTACTCCAGTTTTTCGATTACTTGTTTTTTATTTTTTTATTACATCTTGCTATTAAAATTGAAGTAAAAATGTATCTGATGATTTGTGCTAAACTACTCTACAGTAGTTTCTTCCTGTTTCTGTATTGCTATGTGGAGTTTTTGATGCACTATTTTGGTGCTCAATAAATGCGTGCTTAAGTAGCGCCAAAATTTGAATCTAAAATGAGATTGATGGATTTAATGGTTTTGCATACATTCTTCCAGTATTTCACAGACATTTCTAAATGTTACTATAGAGTGCATTACTTATTGTTTTGTTTGAAATAATTGTACCTACTGATGCTATGTCTTTCTGTAGATCTCCACGGTGGTTCTTTTGGTCTTAGACAACTCTCCTGATTCTTTTCCGTCCTCTGTCTGAAATCTTGTGGAGAGAACCTGGTTATTGCCAGTTTCTGATGAAATGATGTTACTGCTGGATTATATATTCAACAGTGTTCGCTTGAACGTCCAATAGTTTAGAAATTCTTCTGTAACCAAAGGCCATCAGTATTTTTTGCAACAATAAGGGTGTGAGGGTCTTGAGATAGCTCAATTGTTTTACCCATCATGAGATGTTTCTTGTGTGGCCCCTTGATAACGAGACACCTTTTTATTGGCCATCAGTTGAACCGGCTGATGCTATTTTAGATATATATATATCTAAATATATGTGTATATATATATATATATATATATATATATATATATGCATATATATATACCGTATATACTCGTGTATAAGCCGAGTTTTTCAGCACAAAAATTGTGCTGAAAAGTGCCCCCCTCGGCTTATACACGAGTCAGTATACAGCAGCCCGCCCCCCTGTTCTATATACAGGCCCCCCTGTGGTATAATACAGCAGCCCCCCCCCGTGCTATATACAGGCCCCCTGTTGCTGCTGCCGCACACCTGTAAAAGAAGAGCTTTCGTACTTACCCTCCTGTGACTGCGCGCGCATCCCCCGCCATTACCGACGCACGGTCACGTGGATGGACGCCTGGTAGAAGCAGGAAGGAGAGCGGGGGATGCGCGCGCGGTCACAGGAGGGTAAGTACGAAAGCTCTTCTTTTACAGGTGTGCGGCAGCAGCAACGGGGGGCCTGTATATAGCACGGGGGGGCTGCTGTATTATACTACAGGGGGGCCTGTATATACCACAGGGGGGACTGCTGTATACTTCCACAGGGGGCCTGTATATACCACAGGGGGAGGGCTGCTGTATACTACCACAGGGGGCCTGTATATACCACAGAGGGGAGGGCTGCTGTATACTACCACAGGGGGCCTGTATATACCACAGGGGGGAGGGCTGCTGTATACTACCACAGGGGGGCCTGTATATACCACAGGGGGGGGGACTGCTGTATACTACCACAGGGGGAGACTGCTGTATACTACCACAGGGGGAGACTGCTGTATACTACCACAGGGGGAGACTGCTGTATACTACCACAGGGGGAGACTGCTGTATACTACCACAGGGGAGACTGCTGTATACTACCACTGGGGAGACTGCTGTATACTACCACTGGGGAGACTGCTGTATACTACCACTGGGAGGCTGCTGTATACTACCATGCGGAGGCCTGTATCCCTTGCATGGGGTAGGCACTGTATATCCGGTGGCTGGGGTCCATACCGTCGGCTTATGAGTAACACTGAGTACATATAGGGTTTTTTCCCAGGTTTGGTTGTGCAGGGCAAAAGATCGGGGTTGCGGCACTTAGTCGCTACACGGGCTGGACTTAACCGAGTTATAATTCGGTACAATCTGTGTATATGTATATATATATATATAGATTTATATAAGTGGCAGGATTGATTTCTCAATACTGCTAGATTTCAGCTAGTGTGAGGATGTTCCATGGCTTTTTGCACCTCTCTCTGTATGTGTTCAATTCTTGTTCCCTGTGCATCTACATTATTATACACTACTTAATTTATGGATATCTATGGTTTGATATTTTTGTCTGGGTGGATTGGGTTGCTAGTAACTTCTGGTGAGAATTTCTGTTAATAGTAGCTTTAGAAACTTATTTACACAGAAAATAGATGACATTTCAATTTGTATTGCACCAGCTGTATATATCATATGTACAGTACACAAACACTTATATACCATATTATGTGTGGATGTATGTTCACTGTACTGTATAAATGGGGGCATATATATTTATCAGTGTAGTGAGTGTTGATATATACAAATTTACCAGCATACTGAGTGCCCTAAGATTGTGTGGACTTTGAATTTTGAGCTTTATATAATACAAGCCTATATTTATACAATAGGATTACTTAGTGCACAAATTGGACAAATTATTTGTTCAGTTCAGTTTGCTAAGCAATAATGCATATCAGAATTCACATTTTTAATGTTCACTTATACCTCAGACTTCAAGTTTATTAATTTGTTAGCATATTGTTGAAGAGTTACAGCACTCTGAATATGTTCAATGTTGCAGCCCACGTTTTGGGCTACGTTTGCCTTTTTGCAAAATGACATGCGTTTTGCATTGCGATTTGCAATGCAGTTTACATTGAACCTATGGGTGTTTTTGGTTGCCTTTGGATGTGTTTTTAGCTGTAAAAATCCATACAAATGCAAATGCAGCCCAGCCTTAGATGTGAACTGGGCCTATGGGAAAGCTCACCCAAGATCAAGTGATCCTTCTTTGGCGATGCAGTCTTCTACCATACATACAATGGCAGTGGTCAAGTTTATGTGATTTGAACACAGCACATTGCAAACTGTTCGAATTTGAGGGCTTCAGTGAATTCCCAAAAATTCAACACCAATTTATTAGCATCAAACCAATTTTCTCATCTCTAATAGTTTATGTAGCAGGAATGCAGTTCAAAATTCACACAGTCATGGCCAAAATTGTTGTTACCCGTCCGAAAATGAAGTATAGAAAATTATTGCAATTAAACATGTTTGTTATACACGTGTTATTTCCTTGTGCGTAGTGGAAGAATACAAAAAAAAAACAGGAAAAAAAGGAACATTGGACATAAAGACAAAAATCAGAGCAGTACACTGGACCAAGGATGAGATAAAATTTCTTTATGGAACATTTAAAATTTTTTAAAGTTTTATCTCATCCCCGGTCCAGTGTGCAGCTCTGATTTTTTTGTCTTCATGGGCTGTGGCTTCAGCTGGAGTGAGGGTGGCTTCACACCACGGTAAGATCCGATCCGGGGCTGACCGGTGTAAACTGGACAGCCCCGGACCGGATTTTGGCCCCATAGTATTCTAGGGGCCGGATGGAGCTATGGGCAGGACTCTTGCTATGGCCGCTTTTCGCAGCATTTTTGTGTCCGGGGAGAAAAATCTCCCCAAATTGGATCCTCCCAGATTCTCCTGGATCCTACAGGATCCGGGGCAATCCGGCGCTCCCTAACATGGGAGCCTATGGGGCCAGATGCCCCGGTCCGGAGGATGCGGGAAACGGACACCTGCAGCTGCGCACTGCTGTTATTCCAGGACCGCGGCTAGCTCCCTGCGGTTCTGTGTGCTGAATCGTACAGGGCCTGTCAGGTTCATCCCAGGATGAACCTGACAGCCCCGGATCGGATCTTACCGTGGTGTGAAGCGACCCTCGCACTACCGAGAAGAGAATCACATGCACAGCTGCAGATCTAAAGACACAGTGTGCGTGTGCAGCATTCCTTCTTTTTTGCTGTGAAAAGTGGGCATGCTTTCACTCAAAACTCCAAAAATGGGCTGGACAAAATTGTTGGCTCCTTCAACTTAACGTTCACACATTGCGTATTTGCTGCGTATTTTCACGTGAGTGCTCTTGCAGTTTTTTTTAGCCAAAACCAGGAGTAGCTGATTAAAATCAGCAGTAGGTGATTAAATACAGAAGTGGAGCATTGTTTCTATGGCTAGGGTCACACATGCCAATCAATTTTTTTCCATTGGTTTCAATAACAGGTCTGTAATTTTAAGGCTAGGGTCACACCTAAAAGGCAAATCCGGTAACCGCATCCATTACCGGATGTGGTTTTACCGTGGCCTTCATACTATCTTTTGATAGTACAATTGCAACCCTCATTCCGGAATCTGGATGCATTAATGTATCCGGTTTTGGAATGAGGGTTTTTGCAATTTTGAAAACTGCATCCAGATCTGGATCTGGTACCGCAGGTACATTTATATATCTTGCGATACTGGATACGGTTCCCATAGGTGCCCATGTTGAAAAAAACGGATCTGTTTTGCAACCGCTCCGAAAAATGCAGCCTGCATGATTACTACTGCAGACTTCAAAACCGGATGCGGTAACTGGATTGCAAATAGTGCAATCCGGTTTTTCTATTGAAGCCTATGGGATGCGGATCCGGATGCGGTTTTGAGCATTTTTAATGCTCAAAAGCGGATCCGGATGTATAAAAATACCGCAGGTGTGACCCTAGCCTAAGGCTGGTTTTTGAGCCTCCTGTGCAGCTATGCGTTTTTTGGACTTTGCCAGTTTTTGCCAAAAAATGCTACCGTAGCAAAAACTAATCACTTAACGGATGGTGTCTGTATGTGCCATTTGTTAACGGACCTGTTTCCCATAGGGCCTCATGTTAAAAAAGCAGCTTGCACCAGTTTACATTTGACTTATTTACTTATACACAAGGAACCACTTGTTCTATTAAAATTGTGGATATGAACCCTATACACAGTATACCGTATGTCTTATGTTCTCACAGTGTCATTCGAAAACCTGTTGGAAAGCTTTACTTTGCTGGTACAGAGACAGCTACTGTGTGGAGTGGATACATGGAAGGTGCTATAGAAGCTGGAGAAAGAGCAGCCAGAGAGGTGAATTGTGCATATCAAAGAGGATCACAAAGGGTTACTCAGTAATGTTAAAATCTCAGGAAATCCATTTAATTATTATCAATGTATTATATTAGAATAAAAAAAATAAAGGAAATAGGTTATATAAATGTGCTGCTGATCACCGGTTGAAATACCAAGGGAGATATGTAGGTGCTGTATCAGAAAATCTTTATTATTGATGCATTTCATGGGCATCAGCCCACTTCCTGAGGACAAAAATAGAGATTCATGTCTTGAAGAAGTGGGCTTATGCCTATGAAACGTGGCACTTGTACTGGCAATGGGGGTGTCCACTATTTAGGCACATCAGGGGCTCTGCAAACATGAAATGGCTTCTATTCCAATCAGTTTAGCTCTCCAAAAGTCAGATGGTTTTCTTTCCCTTCTGAGCCCTGCTGTGCATCCAAATAGTTGTTCTCCACCACATACAGGGTACCAGCATAAATAAATCCTTGAAGGATGTAGTCAAAAGGGGTATCTTGAGGGTGGTTTGCACTGTTTAGGCACAGCAAGGGTTCTGCAATCATGACATGGTGTCCACTCTCTATTCCAGCCAATTTTTCACTCCAAAAGTCAAAATGATGCTCCTTCCCTTCTAAGTTCTGCCGTGTACCCAAACAGTAGTCTCCTACCACATATGGGGTATCGACGTACTGAGGACCAGTTCTGAAAAAGGAGTCTATTGCCTCCTGTTACCCTTGTGAAAATGAAAATTTGGAGGCTAAAGCAACATTTCTGTGTGAAAAATTAAAAGTTTCATGAAGAGTCTGAGAGATAAAATATTACCTAAACAGGTATTAGAGGCTTCGCCTTGTGTGATTGTGAGAGTCATAACCAATATAAAAGCATATCATGGCTGCTGCAGTCGGAAGGAGGAAGGGTTAAAAACCGCACTACCGTATTCCAGGAGACATCAAAGAGTGAATATAATATTGATTTATCAGTCAACACATTTCAGGGCTCCTTGGCCCCTTCTTCAGGACACATCAATATCATATTGCCATGTTTCAGGGTTTTTCAGGAAGCCCTGAAATGCGTTGAATAATAAATTATTATTAAAGTCACCCTTTGATGTCTCGTAGAATACAGTAGTACAGTTTTTAACCCTTTATCCTCCCTACTTTAATTTTCTGATATAATGACCTTTGGGTTTTCATTGGCTGCAAGCCATAATCATCAATATTTACAGAAATAAACACTTGAAATAGATCACTCTGTTTGTAATGACTCTATACAATATGTGTTTCACGTTTTGTATTGAATTAGTGACAATTAAGTTTTTGATGACATTCTAATTCATTGAGATGCACCTATGTATACTGAAACTCTGCTGTATACAGCAAATAGGATACCCTGAGACTCTGCTGTATGCTTTGCATTGAATACATTGAAACTCTGCTGTATACATTACACAGGATACTGTGAGTTTCTGCTGTGTTTATCATGTAGCATGCACTGAGACTCTGCTTTGTATATCATGTATCATACACTAAGACTCTCCTGTATACATCACAGGTAAAGAATCAAGGTGGTAGACAATCTAGATATCGCACATCAGCCTGATTAGATATTCACATGGCATAAACCTCTGCATTAACATTTTTCAGCTTAAGCTGCGCTATATAGACATTTGTTGGGTGGGGGAGTGCTTCCTTAATGATCTATTAACTGAAAATTATTCTATTGATTTCAAGGACATAAACAATTTCAGAGCACAGTAAATATTAACATTTCCCAGAATACTGTTGATACCTTGTTCCAATTTAATATGTTTCACTTATGTGCAGAAAGGGTGCTGTTTGCTAACTGTGAAGTCTGTCTAGGCATCATACATACTACAATTCATAATTTTGTATTATTTATGCTTTTCTACTGATTTCTGAACTCATTTAAAGCACCTAAAATACATATCCTACTATATAATCGTCTTATCGTGTCTGTCTCTCTGTAACGGAAATCCCGCATCGCTGATTGGTCGTGGCGGGCTGGGTGCGACCAATCAGCGACAGACGCAGTCCGGTCATGAATTGGCGCGGGATTTGAACCCTGCATGCCACCGCTACCGTCAGGAGATCTGGTAGGGACTCCCGACACTAGCCGCTGGTCATTTCCTGCCGCACAGAGGTCAGCAGAGACACAGCCGGGAGATGACTGGCGCTAGCTGGTCGTCTCCCGGCTGCTCGCAGTGGAAGTACCCCGATTGGCGCTGGCGATCTCGCTCACTGTGACACGCAGCAGCGACCAGGCCCCCGCTGTGAGATCGCTGGTCATGTCAGAATGGGGATACCGTCACACTTGGCGATGCTCCAGCGATCACTACAACAATACGACCTGGTGGGGACTCCTGACGGTAGCCGCGTGTCATATCCTTCCGCACGGAGGTCAGCGGCGACGCTGCTGGGAGATGAACGGCGCTAGCCGGTCATCTCCTTGCTGCTCACAGCAGAAGTACCCCGACCTCCATATTGGAACACCCAAGTTATGGGTATTCCGATATGGTGGCCGGGATTCAAATCCCCCACCAAGCCACGCGGGACAACAACTAATGACCTCAATACTACGCCCTAGAGTGACAGGGTCCGAACGACCGCCATATTGTTGCTACATCACTGGTGAGATCTGACTGCTTGACATTTCACCAGTGACCACGTAGTGGCACTCCAGCGATCCCTACCAGGTCGTATCGTTGTCGGGATTCCTGGAGCATCGCCAATTGTGACGGTACCTTACTGATCGCTTATTGAATTATTCTTAAATCTTTATAAATAAACTACATATATTCTAGAATACCCAATGCATTCGAATCTGGACACCATCTAGTATATATACATTGAAATGGAGAGTCTAGTTAATCAACATTAATTGACAATACAGAATTTTATTGTCGTAAATTATTTCCTTGCAGGTAATGTGCAGGATGGGACTGATTAGAGAGGACCAGATATGGGTCCCAGAGCCAGAATCTGTGGTACGTATAACAATAGAAAAATAGAAAACTCATAATGAAACAGTACTGTATATTGCATGAGAGAGATAAATAGATAAATTACGGTAATAGTTTATTTATAATCATTCTAGATGAGTTTACTACCTTCCAATGTCTCTTACAATAAGTACATAACAGTTATTTATCTTCACTGGATCTAACATTAATCTTCCTGTGTGTATATTCTCATTGTTAGGATAAGCAGTTGAACAGTAAAACATAAAATGTGATTTTCCACATCGTTTATGCATAAGGGAGTATTTCATCAATGGTATAACAGAATGATACTGTGAAAAATGTCTAGACAAACATGCTATAAGTAAAAATGCTTTAAAAAATAAAGTCTTACTAGTTTATATGTATTAATTAAAATAAAGAGTGAATGATCAAAGTAATATTTAGTGGGACCTCCTTTTGCCTTCAAAATAGCATCAAAATAACAATTCTTCTAGGCATGAATATACGCAGTTTTTGAAGGCATTTGGTAGGGAGATTGTTCCCAACATCTTTGAGAACTAACTACAGATCTTCTTTCTCTTAATGAGATTCTAAGTAAAGAAGAACCTGGCACTGTTGGGTTTTACTGTGTGGGGTGCACAAGTAGGATTCCAGAACATATAGTAGATTTCAAAAGACGAGGCACTTCCATTTTTATGCGTTCAATGTAGTATTTTAAATCAGTGTGCTCAAACGTTTCGGTCAATAGTAGACCTTTGTCAGTAACTTAACACTGAGAGTTATAAGGCATGGGTACTTGGCATTTGCCTAGGGACTCCTCTCCCTTTGGGTCCCCCAAGGCCTAAAGCAGGAGCTACACTGATAAAAGCATTAAAGCAATAAAAAAAACCCATAAAATTACACATATTTGGTGTCACTGCACATGTAAAGTCTGATCTATCAAAATATAAATTAAATCATTCTGATGAGTTAACGGGCCAAAGTGGAAAAAATCTAAATGCCAAAATTATGTTTTTTTGTCCATAGCAACATTGAATTAAAATGTAAAAAAAAAGCCAATTAAAGCTTCATAACTGCCATGAAATGGTATCAGTAAAACATAAGCTCAAGGCACAAAAAATAAGCACTCAAAGAGCCCCATATCCCAGAAATTGAAAATTTTACAGGTTTCGAAAAATGGTGAAACTTGTTTTTAACAAACTTCAGAATTTTTTTATCACTTAAATAAAAAAAATGCATACATGTTTAGTATCTACATACTTCTACTGACCTGAGTAATTATCTTATGAGACCATTTTTACCATATAGTTTACATGATAAATAAAAAACTAAAATATAAATTGTAATATGGGAAATAAAAAACTAAAAAAACCTTTGTAGATTTGGATTTGTTTTGCTATTTCAACACACTTGGAATTTATTTGTAGTTTTTCAGTAAATTATGTGGTAGGCTGAATTTTTTAAATAAAATATTACAACTCATCCTGCAAAAAACAAGCTCTCTTAAGGCTGTATTGATGGAAAAATAAAGTGAGTGGGTTTGGAAGAAGAGGAGGAAAAAACAAAAATGATAAAAAAATAGAAAAATGGGAGTGAAAAGGGAAAAGGTAAAAATCCTTGCAATAGACATAAAATAGCACCTGCAGAGCTTTCTGCAGGCTTCAATCTTCGAATGTTTGTGATGCGTTTACAAACAGACTAAAAAATATTTATTTATATAAATATCATTCGTGGTAGAGAACCTTCTTAATTCCTGAATTTGTAGACAGTTATCAAAGCAGGCAGAACATACAAGGAATTAAGGTCAAATTTCCTTTAGTGACCCCAGAACAACACAATTCAAGAAATGTCATAGAGATTTTGGAACACCAGAATGGTGATTAATAATTCAAATATTAATAATAATAATAATAATATTAATAATAGTTAAGCTTTATTTATATAGCGCCAACATATTCCGCAGTGCTTTACAATGTAGGGTTAGAGTACAGAAAATATAATACAGTAAGTAATTACAGTAGAGAACAAATACAGTACAATAATTGGATACAAAACAATAGGCATAGAATCAAGGTGAAAAAGAAAATACAATAAATAAAGCAAGAAATGAAGGTGACCCTGCTCAAAAGAGCTTACAATCTACAACAGGATAGGGGTTGCACAAGATACAGGGGCTTATTGCACTGATGGTCCAGGCATCTTTTGGAAATGGGGCATAGAAATAAGCTTACATGGATGGTCATTATACAGTCTGTGTAGAGCTTTTTGGTTTGGTGGAGTTTGTAGAAGAGTAATGTCAAGAGATATAGCCCATTCACTAGCTACAGTACAAAGAACTTCTATTAGGGAGTATGATAGGCCGCCTTAAAAAGATGTGTTTTTAGGCTGGTTTCACATAACGATTTTGTGCCTGTCCGTGGGATCCGACTTTGAAGGGGGATCCCACGGACAGGCACGGATCCATACGGATCCCTGCAATCGGATGGCAAATAGCCATCCGATCTGCAGGATCCGTGTGGATCCTGCGGTCCCCTGTCTCTCCCTACTCCTGCCTCCTTCATCTTCTTCCCTCTCCTATTCTATATGATGTGCCCCTGCTCTTCTATCCTCATCTATCCCTATCCTGTCCCCTGTCCTCTCCCTGGGTGTAAAAAAATAAAAAAAACTCCTCCGGGAGTATACATTACCTGTCACCGGCTCCAACGCTGCACACGATCAGGGCTAAAGGACCTGTGATGATGTCAGAGTCATATGACCCGGTCAGCTGACCGGGTCAGCTGACCGGGCTCTTACATCATCACAGGTCCTTTAGCCCTGATCGTGCGGCAGCGTTGGAGCCGGTGACAGGTAATGTATACTCCCGGAGGAGTTTTTTTTTATTTTTTTACACCCAGGGAGAGGACAGGGGACAGGATAGGGATAGATGAGGATAGAAGAGCGGGGGACACAGATAGAATAGCGGGGGCACATCATATAGAATAGGAGAGGGAAGAAGATGGAGGAGCAGAAGCAGGGAAAGACAGGGAGATACGGAGCCGACATCGGATCTGAGGTGAGCTCAGATCCGATGTCCATAGGCTCCTATGCTGTGGGCACATCGGACAGCCTCGGATCAGCAGTGATCCGAGGCTGTCCGATGTGAGTCACGGACACAAAATCGTAGCAGGCTACGATTTTGTGCCCGTGATTACATCGGATGGGATCGGATGGTGCCAAAATCGGATGCCAATAGTGGCACATCCGTTCCCATCCGATTCCCATAGGGGAACATGGGTCCGATTTCGGATCCGATTGTATCCGTTTTGAAACGGATACAATCGGATGACCGAAAATCGTTATGTGAAAGCAGCCTTAGGGATCGTCTGAAGCCATGCAAGTTGTGGATAGTCCTGATTTCTTGGAGTAAAGCATTCCAGAGGATTGGTGCAGCTCTGGAGAAGTCTTAGAGCTGGGAGTGGGAGGATCAGATTAGTGCAGATGTTAGTCGAAGGTCATTTGAAAAACGTAGAGAATGGGTGGGGTGATAGACAGAGATGAGGGAGGAGATGTAGGGGGGTGCTGCACTGTGAAGAGCTTTGTGGGTGAGAACAAGCAATTTGAATTTGATCCTGTAGTGTAGAGGCAGCCAGTGCAATGACTGGCACAGAGCAGATGCATCTGAGTAACGATTGGCCAGATGGGTGATCCTGGCTGCTGCATTAAGGATGGACTGGAGAGGAGAAAGTCTGGGGAGGGGGAGGCCGCTTAATAGAGAATTGCAATAGTCAAGGCGGGAATGGATTAGGGCCAAGGTGAGGGTTTTTGTTGTTTCCACGGTGAGAAGGTGGCAGACTCTAGAGATATTCTTCAGGTGTAAGCGACAGGAGCGGATGAGAGATTGTGTGTGGGAGGAGAAGGAGAGATCGATGTCAAACATAACACCCAGACAGCGAGCCTGCTGCCTAGGCGTTATCATGGTGCCACAAACTGAGAGAGAAATGTCCGATTTAGGGAGGTTAGTGGATGGGGGGAGCAGAAGAAGTTCAGTTTTGGAAAGGTTTAGTTTCAGATAGAGAGCGGACATGATATTGGAAACTGCAGCTAGACATTCATTGGTGTTCTTTAATACCGCAGGGGTAATGTCAGGGTGGTGAAATAGGTCTGTTTGGCAAGGTGAAGTGCAGAGTTTTAAGTTTTGAGCATGAATTTATAGTGGATAAAGTCTCCTGGTGAGCGAGTTTTAATCCATAGATGTTCAGCACTCCTAGAGCATCGCTGGAGGAATCGAGTTTGTGATGTGAGCCAAGGCTGTTTTGTTCTTTGGAGGTTCTGAGGGTGAGGGGCGCTACTTGGTCCAGGGAGCTTCTGAGAGTGTCATTGTAGTGATTTACTGCCTGATCTGGACAGGAGATTGAAGAGATTGGGGACAGAGATGAGATGAGGAAGTCTGTGAGTGCTTGAGGGTTAATGGCCTGTAGATTTCTGGATGTGTGATAGGTAGGATTGGGCTGTGGTGGCCGAGGGTTAGTGAGTGAGAAGGAGAGAATGTTGTGGTCGGAGGGAAGAGGTGAGTTATCTAAGGAGGAGGATGAGCAGAGCTGGGTAAAGACCAAGCTGTGAGAGGCCAAGAGAGGTGGTTAGAGATAGGAGCTGGGATGCAGATGGGGAGATGGGGCTGTTTATGGGAATGTTAAATATTACTTTTCTTCTACAAAAAGAGACTTTAGTGTAAAGTACATAGGAGGTCTTTTCTAAAAATTACATTTAAGCAGATGTAATGAGATGTAAATGTTCTTCTTAAGGCCCAGTTAAGGCCCCATTACACGGTACAAGATCGTGAATGATATCGCTCAAATGTCACGGGTTTGTAGTTACACAAACGACATCGTTAGGACGTCATTGTGCGTGACACAGAGATACGAGTATGATAAATCGTTGGATCGTTGATCGCAGATTTGAGAACATGTTCTCAAATCAAACGATCTTCAATCAGCCAACCAGCAGTATCGTTGTGTGTGACAATGCGATAACTATATGCAATTCAGTGTATGACTGGCATCACCACAAGCGTAGGTGTAGGCAGAAAATAATATACTTACAGAAATGGTTATCTGCCACGACACTACTATTTCATGAATAATGTAAATGAATGAGTGGCACTAGAAACAAGAGGATCAATGGATATAATGCATGTGTGTATTGCAGAAACTGCCCTGTGCTAAATATGATAAACTGGAGATCTTAGTTTCAATAGTGGCCACTAAAGTGTAAACCTGACATCCACTTCAAGGAGCCTCCACCGTCAGGTCCTGACACTATGCCCTAGTGAAATTGTGAGATGTGAGTGGGTTTATATGCCCATGGATGTAATTAAAAACAATGATCAGGTGTGTGTTAGGCTCTCACAATGGTGTCCATGTGTGGCTATCAGACTAAGGAAGGGAGAAAAGGGAAAAATTATATAGTGGGAGCTCAGTCAAAAATTAACATGTTCTCAAATCAAACGATCTTCGATCAGCCACCCAGCAGCATCATTGTGTGTGACACCGCGATAACGATGTCGTTAACAACTTTGCCTATTCACAACAGTGAAGAAGTATCGTTCGTGGGGCTGTGCGAACGATAGCTGCTCGCTACATCCTTGGTGCATCATCCACGATATCTAGACTGTGACATCTCACCAACGATGTCAAAAAGATGTCCTAACGACCGCGTGCCCATGAGATCGTTGGTGATATCTTAACGACATTGAAGTGTGTAACAGTACTCTTACACGGTATGAGATCTTGAACAATATCGCTCAAACATCACGGGTTTGGAGTCATTCAAATGACATCATTAGGCTGTCGTTGCATGTAACTTCCAGATACGACTAAGATAAGTCGTTGGATCGTTGATCACAGATTTGAGAACATGTTTTCAAATCAGATGATCCTCGATCAACCTGCTGCGTTGTTGTGTGTGACACCGTGATAACGATGTTGTTAACGACTTCCCCTATTCACAACAATGAACAAGTATCGTTCACGATATCTAGACTTGTGACATCCCACCAACGATGTCAAAAAGATAACAACCATGCTCCCCTGAGATCGTTGGTGATATCTTAACGACATTGAAGCGTGTAACGGTACCTTTAGGCTAGCTTCACACCATGGTTTTTGTCTGTCAAGTTGGATCTTGTTTTTTGCAGGATCCACCGGACAGAACTTGACAGCACAGGATGTGCACAAAGTGTGGCCAAATATGATACAGGCTCCTGTTTTTTGTCGGATTCATTTTCTGCTGCTGTTCATGGCCCTGAAGTCTGCCTGTGTCTCCTCTGCTGCTGACCATGGTGCTGAATTCACAGACTGTGCGTGAAGTGCTGCTGTCCATGGTGCTGAACTGTGGACGGCAGAATTTCAAAGTATGCCCTGTTGAAAAAATCGGATGCGGGAAACAATCCGATTTTTTCACGGATCCGGCGCCCATAGACTCCCATGTTATAGGCGGCGGATCGCCCCAAATCTGGGACTGTCCGATTTTTTTTCACCGGAGCACAAAACTGCAGCAGTCTTTGATTTTGTGCACGGTGAAAAAACGGACAAAATCGGATCAGGCACAGAAAACAGAACCGGATGGCCAAATAGGACCAATCCGACACCATAGGGATACTTGTGGGCAAAACCGGAATGGCTGGGGTCACACATAAGCCCTGGATCCGTTTTTTGGCATCAGTATTTGCATTTGCAGTCCAAAAACTGATGCTAAAAACGGATCCTGCACTTAAGTGTGACATGCATTTGTAAAAATGGCATGCGTTTTTTAACACGGGGTCCTAAGGGAAATGCATGCTTTAACGCATGGTACATACAGTCACCATGCGTTAACGCAAAAAACACATAGCAGTGCTGGGGACACAAAAAGCACCCTAAATATAACAGATCCGTTTTTATAAACACAATAAAAATGGATTGGCATGTGTGGCCCTAGCCGATCAGGTTCTCTCCAATTCAAACCAGACAGAACCTGATGCACAAAAACCGTGGTGTGAAGCTAGCCTTACTGACTCTAGTTTGTAAAATGTTTTTTAAGAAAACATTTTTAGATAATTTTAATTAACACAAAGATTTCTGTGTTCAAAATTCTCATCTCTTGGTCATAGTATAAGTGTTTAAATAGTTAGTTACAAAGGTTGAAAAAAGACCTAGGTCCATCGTATTCAACCTTCCTCCATCAATTATATATTTTTGTCCCTTTGTCATTTATAACCAACAATATTATGTGCACTGAGGAAGTCATCCTGGGCTTTTTTTAATAGCAGTTATAGTTTCTACCATTACTAAAAGCATCTGTCCCTGTAGGACTTGTTCAGCATGACACAGACAGCCCAATGACGTAAATGGACATGTGAGTCTGTGTGTCTCTGTTTGGTTGAGCCTAGAATATCTGTATACTCTTGGTGGTACACATTTGTTTGTGCTTTGTGCCTATACATATATATGCTCAGTGTATACATGTGTTTGTGCTATATGTGTGTATACATATGTGTATGCTCTGTGTATACATATGGGTACCTTTACACGCGGCTACATTTCTAGGGTGGCTACAGGTAACTTACTGGTTGCAGTGAAATCATGGAGACAAGGTTCTATCTTGTTGCTGTGTACAAATGGAATAATCTCTCCATGATTTCACTGCAACCAGTAAGTTACCTGTATCCACCCTAGAAATGTAGCCGCGTGTAAAGGTACCCTATGTGTGTGCTTGGTGTATATATGTGTGTGTGCTATGTGTGTGTGTATATATATGTGTGTTTGTGTGTGTATGTGCTTGGTGTACATATGTTTACATATGTGTGATTAAGGCTAGGCTCACACCAGCATTATGGTGTGCATTCAGGGGGGTTTCGTTTAAAACGTAGAATTTGGCAGCATTAGCGCAGTGTTACCGGAAAGGTAACATTGCGTTAATGATGTCGATTAATCCGTATGGCAGATGGAACACCGCGCACATTGCAAACGCCAGCATCTAAGTGCCAGTGTTTGAAATCTCGCACTTTTTCCAAGCGTCACATCACGTGCACTTCCGCATCATGTGATGCGCTTGGAAAAAGCACAAGGTTTGAAACTCTGACAGTGTGAAGCTGGTGTTTGACCTGCGCTCTGGTTCTGCCTGCCATAGGAATTAATAGACAGTATTAACGCAGTCTTACCTTTCCGGTAACACTGAGTTAATGCTGAAAAATTCTACATTTTAGATGGAACCCCCTGAACGCAAGGGTAAACGCTAGTTTGACCCTAGCCTAACATACAGTATTTGTATCACATATTGTATGTAAGTAGCATCTATATCTATAAATTTCTGTAGCACAGACAAGGGTTGATAGGTGTAAATATGTCGACAATTGCCCAACAAACGAGGAAAGTGCTGCTCATTCATCAGGTGATTGGATTGTTTATGGAGGAACAAAGATCAATGTTTTTAGCAACTCATCGCCTGATGCAAACTGTAAAAGTGCTGATAATATGGTACTGTATGGAGACAGATTGATCTACAATTTATTGTTCTGTGCCCATCAATCTTCATCTTCCTGCGTAAAGAGACAGGAAACAAGCACTGATGGACATAATATTGTAGATCGCGCTCATTTACCAGACTGAACTCAGTATACGTAAATAATAATAATAATAATCTTTATTTATATAGCGCCAACATATTCCACAGCGCTTTACAATACAGAAGATCATATTTAACAGTAAAAAGAAACATTTATCAGAAAATACTATACTATACAATACAATACAAAGCATAATACAATAATTAGAGCAAAATAATGACAGCCCTGCTCATAAGAGCTTACAATCTAACAATGAGGTGGGGGTGACACAAAGTACAGGTGCTTATTTACAGTCATGGTATAGTCAACTTAAGGAGATGGGGATCAGAAAGGAGCAGCATAAGTGGCCACTAAACATTATATGTAATCCACTTGAGACTGGTGGAACAGATAGGCTATGTCTAGATGACTCTGACTAGGAATCATGATAGGCCGTCCTAAAGAGATGTGTTTTTAGGGATCGCCTGAAACTATGTACGTTGTGGATACACCTAATTTCTTGTGGTAGAGCATTCCAGAGAATTGGTGCAGCTCGGGAGATGTCTTGGAGCTGGGAATGGGAGGTTTATAAATGCAACCTAAATATTTGAGTGTCATGATGCAAAATGTGAGCATTTAGGGCCGAACTTTAAACCTTTACCAGGGTCCCACTCTGTCTAAAACCAGCCCTGTTGGATTCCATAAAGTAACAGAATGAGTTAAAAAAGTCTATACCCACAGAAGATATAAGGTTAGTTCTCCAAGATGTTTGGAAAAACTTCCATGTCAAGTTCCTTCAAAGACTGCATGCCTGTGTAACTAGAAACATTGAAATACTGATGCTGCTTTGAAATCAAAGTGTGATCTTACCAAATATTGATTTAATATAGATTTCTTTTTTGTTCTTTCACTTTGCATTTTGTTAATGAAAGTATTTTTAAATTGTAGAATTGCTTCCACACCTGCCTAAAACATTTGCATAGTTAGGTAAATGTACAGAGATTTAAGTTGGATAATGATGTGCTCAAAATGACAAGCTCATATACACCTGGCATTGAAGACATCTGTTATAAAAGAGGAATATAATTAGGGATGAGCGAGGATGCTTGCTGGTACTCGGTGCTCGCCCGAGCATCTCAGTACTCGACATGCTCGGCAAGTGCAAGTATCAGCAAGATGCTCAGCTCCCCCTCCCTGCATGATGTTGGTGCTCTTTACAGAGCCAGACCACATGCAGGGATTGGCTGCCACAAACTGTAATGTCAAAGCCATGTTGGTTGTGGCATTACAGTGATTGGCTGGCTGCACAGCATCATCAGGTCTATATCAGACCTGACGGCCCTGTGCTCACTCCTCTCCCCGTGTGATATGTTACTTTCACTTTAGCAGCATATGTGCGGCAGCTTCTGGCTGCCTGTACATTTGCTGCTAAAGCGGAAAAAAAATTTGCATTCTCACCTGTCCGCAGACTCACAGGACTCCTCTCGGCTGCAGGACCTGCCAGTAATCAGCTGATGCTGTCACCTGACAGCATCAACTGATCATGAAGTCCCGCAGTAGAAAGCCAGCTTTTTCCCGTCCGGTTTAAATGATCAGCTGATACTATCATGTGATCATTTAAACCAACTGAGCAGTTAAAAGCCGGCTTTTTACCGGGACTTAGACAATCAGCTGATGCAGTCAGGTGACAACATCAGCTGATTACTGGCAGATCCTGGAGCCGAGAGGACGTGTCTGCAGAGAGGTGAGTATGTTTACTTTTTTCTACTGATACATTAGCTGATTGTGTTAACCGGCTTTTAAATAATGAGCCAATGTGTCATCTCATTCAGGTCCTTGAACCTGACAAATCATCTGATCAGTTTGCCGGCCGGCAAACACATCAGATAATATTGGATCTGGATTGGACGTTGCGGGACCCTTGAGCCTGGCTACTTCAGAGGAGGGGGGCTTCTTTTGTTCAATAAAGATGGAGTCACTAATTGTGTTTTATTTCTAATAAAAATATTTTTCTCTGTGTTGTGTTTTTTCTGATTACATAGAAATTCATGGTGGCCATGTCTAATATTGGCGTGACGCCATGAATTTTGGGCTTAGGGCCAGCTGATAATACACAGCTGGCCCTAACTCTATTATTACCTAGTGAGTCACCCGGCACCCAGATACAATGCCAGAAGATGGCACTTTTATGAAGCTTTTATGAACGCGCCATTTTCTTTGGCAGCTGCGGACTGCAATTCGCAGCGGGGGGGGCCCAGAAAGCTACCTGGGGCTTCATCCTATTTTTGTGTCCAACCAGGTACAACTAGACAGCTGCAGGCTGGAATCTGCAGTGCAGGGTGGCCCAAGCTCTCTGGGCCAATATCCCCCCCACCCCGCTGCAAATTGCAGTCTGCAGCCGCCTCAGATAATGACTTTTTCAAAGAAGTGACATCTTCTGGCGCTGTATTCGACTCTTCCAGCGCCTGGTGCCGGGTGGCTCACTGGGTAATAATGGGGTTAGGGCCAGCTTTGTATTATCAACTGGCCCTAAGCCCGAAATTCATGAGGTCACGTCAATATTAGACATGGCCACCATGAATTTCTAGTAATCAGATAAAATAACAACACAGACAAAATATTTTTTTTAGACATAAAACACAAACACAAGTAGAGACTCCATCTTTAGTAAAGAATCCCCCCCCCGAAGTAGTCCAGGCTCGAATGTCCCGCGATGTTCAATCCAGATCAAATATCATTCTTATCGGTTTGCTGGCTGTCAAACCGATCAGATGATCGATATCAGGTTCAAGGACCTGAATCAGCTGTCAGATCAGCTGTTGGTTTAAATCGTCCGTGCCAACACCAAACAGCTGATGCGGTTTAAACACAGCTGATCTGACAGCTGTTTAAATTGCCGGCCAACACCGCTCACTGCTGATATCAGTTGAGCAGTGTTGGCGGGAGATTTAAATAGCTGTCAAATCAGCTGTGTTTAAATCACCTGCGCCGACATCAGCTGTTTGGTGTCAGTGTGGGAGATTTAAACAGCTGTCAGATCAGCTGTGCCCACTGCAGACACCTCAGCTGATGGACGGGCAATGAGCTGATGTCATGTGACACATCAGCTGATCGTTACCGGCCAATCAGATCTTAAGGTCCTGGCAGCCGATCGGACGTCTTCCCTTCGGGTCCCGGATAGTCAGCGGAGGGGTGAGTATTCTTTTTATTTATTTTTAACACCTATTGTTAACTTTTATTTCACTATTGGAGTGTGTGTACATACACTCCGAAAGTGAAACTCCATGTCACACATGTGACATCGGGGAGGAACAAGGATTCTTCCTCCCCTTGTGTCACATCACTTCCCCTTGTGCTCGCATTACGGGCACTGGAGTAGGTATTATCTGAACAACAATGCATATTCCAGCTCCTAATACTCAGACAGCATTATTCACAGCAGTGGCCTGGGAGTCAGAAATGCTTACAGGGGTCTTCCCCATGCTGTTCCCATGTGATTTGAGCACTGTTCTTATACATATGTGACATTTTTAGGGTTTATGCAGACTGCCGGGGGTGCTGCTAGAAAAATACTTGGGTTTCCCATAGGTTAACATTGACCTCAGTGCTTGGGTCGAGCACCCGAGCATTGAGCACTCAAACATTTTACTGCTCGCTCATCACTAAATATAATACAAACTAATTTTTAAAATAAATATATTATTAATGATACAGTTACAGTATAACATTGATTTTTCTTGATTTTTAAATAGGTACCATTGCAAAACATTTGTAAAAAAAAAAAAGAAAGACTGTGAATTTTATATTCTATAAAAAATGATCCTCATTACTGAGAAAAGAGGGATTTTTAACTTTATAGCTTACTGCTCATTGCCCAGGTCATTGGCCACTGTTGCTATCACAATCTTGCCATTTCTTGCAGCATCGGAGAGTGGGCAAATTGGACCAGTGTCGAAACCATAGTTCTTTAAACTGTCAAACAATTAGGAACTCACTGTCCAGGAACTCAGTAGTCAAGGGAGCAGTGTGCTTCTAGAAAGCATTTCCTTTTAGAATAAGGCTAGGCCCACATTAGCGTTGTGGCCTGCGCCATGCTGGATCCGGGAAAGATCATCATTCCCTCAGCATTAGTGCAGTGTTACCATAGTTCAAGGCTGCCTTAATGCTGCCATAGGCTAATATGAGTGACCGGATCTGTAGCACATTCAAACACCAGCATGTAAATGACAGAGTTTAAAATCTCGCACTATTGCGTAGCGCACAGGAAAACGCGACAAGGAGCATTTTCTTGTGCGCTACGAAATAGCGCAAGATTTCATACTCCAGCACTTACATGACGGCATCTACATGCACTATGGAGTCATTCATCCATAGGACTACATTGGCAGCATTAAAGCAGCGTTACACCATGTTAACGCTGCATTAATGCAGCAGGAATTTGGGTCTTTGGCAGATGCCTATGACGGAGGCCACAATGCTAATTTGGCCCTAGCCTAGAGAGAAGAATGTCAAGGAAACACCTTGCAATGCTCCCAACACACAATACTTAGGCTGCTTTCACACTGGCAAGTTTGCAAATCTGTGTCCATTCGTTTTGAAATGGATGGCCACTGTCATGTTGGAGGGGGTGAGTGGGGTGCCCAGAAGTAGGATGCAGCTAGGTGTAGGGAGAAAGGGGATCCTTCTCTGGCCCTGATACTGGGGTCCCTGACACGCCCTGTACTCGGAGGTACCTCTGAAGGTGAGGAGATGCGAGCCCCCAGCCTAAGACCCTAAAACTCCTAAAAAGCCCTAGGAATAAGGCCTCTACCTACGGAACCTAACAACCTCCAATGGGAAAAAAAGCAGCAGCTTGAGATCACATCTGCACTCCAGGGTCACAGAATATCAGTGAACTGAATTAGCGATATCAGGTGGATGTGAGCTGACCCAGTTATGGCCAAGGGGTGGGGAGCAACCAGGACAGGCACACCCCTCAGCTAACCCAAGCATGAGTCATATTCATCACACACACCTGCACTCTCAGCTTCCGCCCATTGGCTTCTCTCCACACTGAGAGCAGGGGAAAAAAAGGCTTCATTTAAGCCACAGCAGCAGCACTTCCATACTGCAAGGCAGTCCATATGTAACAGTTCCCCCTCCTCCTTCATGAGAGGCCTCCGGACTCAAAACCGGACACGTCTGGCAATGGTCTGAACTTCCTGACTTCCTGAGCGATGACCTATTGAAGATAGCACGAGTACAGAGCACTGGGGGGATGGCTTGATGGAACAACACAGAGTTGCAAATGGCCAAAATTTTAAATGGACCAAGTACTCCAGTAGTAGGAGCTCCAGCCGCACACTTCCACCTTACGTGTTTTGACAGCACCCAGACACAGTCACCCACACTAAAGTCTGGACCTGACCAATTATTGCCATGCACGCGGTCACAGACAGAAGGTTCACTCTCAGGAGGGCAAATGGCAGAGATGGTTCCCGGTTTTGTTTTGGGGACCTTTCTCATCAAGGGCATAGTGGGGGTATTCACCTTCTCCCTCACACGCTTCTCAGAATAACAGCTGAGTCCAGCGTTAATCTGAGGTGCTGGTAGGATTTTACTCCTATCCTTTGGTGGGTGATTACCACCACTGGTGGAGACATAGGAGCAGGCCTGACCAACACAGCAGACACAGCAGCACTCCCGCTCTTATTCACATGGGACGTCTGCATCTGAGAAGCAGGGTTAGCACAGTATGGACAGACCCTAATGAAGTGATCAGGTTGACTGCAAAAGAAACACGACCGCCCAACCTGATGACCTGCAGATAGATGGGTTAGTACAAGACTACGCATTCCCCAACTGCTTAGGAACGTCAGAATCTACATGTGTGCCCTCCACAGCAGGGATGGTCACTGGGGGCAGGGTCAGATCTGGTCTCTCTCTTAGGCGTCTATCCAACCTTATAGCAAACACCATTGCAGCCTCCACCGTCTCCCGAGCAGCATACTGAGTCATGGTGTCTTGTAACCGATCTGACAACCCCAGACAGAACTGACTCCTCAAAGTAGGGTCATTCCATTGAGTGGCCCACCTCCTGAACTCAGAGAAATACTCCTCATCTGACTGTGCTCCTTGCCTGAGCTTCCGTAGTTTAGACTCAACAAGGGAGACGGCATCAGGGTCGTCATACACCAGTGTAAGCGCTGCAAAAAATGAATCCACCAACCGTATGGATGGAGAATAGGTCAGCAGAGAGAAGGCCTAGGCCTGGAGATCCCATTTAAGAAGGGAGAGTATAATCCCCTTGTGATGTTCCTCGCTCCCCGAAGAACGAGGACGCAGCCTGAAATATAACTTGCAGGCTTCTCTAAAAACAAAATATGTATCTCTCCCTCCTGAAAATTGGTCAGAAAGGGAGATATTGGATTCTGGTACAGCCAGCATGTGAACTGAAGCAAGATACCCAACCACTTCTTGAAGCTGATGCGCTACGTGGTTCCGCAAGTTAGAAACCTCCTGGGAGAGTTCCTCCGCCAGGTGCGCAAAAGCTCGGGTTGACATTGTGGCTTCGGGGAAAAAATAGTGGGTCACTGATTATGTCACGTTGTGGGGGCGGATGAGTGCCCAGAAGTAGGATGAAGCTGGGCTTAGGGAGTCTGGGGAGCCTTCTCTGGCCCTGATACTGGGGTCCCTGATTCGCCCTGTACTCAGAGGTACCTCTGAAGGTGAGGAGGTCCGAGCCCCCAGCCTAAGACCCTAAAACTCCTAAGAAGCCCTAGGAATAAGGCCCCTACCTTCACCCACGGACCACGGAACCCAGCAACCTCCAATGGGAAAAACAGCAGCAGCTTGAGATCATGTCTGCACTCCAGGGTAACAGAATAGCAGTGAACTGAATCAGCGACATCAGGTGGATGTGAGCTGACCCAGTATGGCCAAGGGGTGGGGAGCAACTAGCCCAGGCACGCCACTCAGCTCACCCAAGCATGAGTCATATTCACCACACACACTTGCACTCTCAGCTCTCGCTCATTAGCTTCTTCTCTCTACACTCAGAGCAGGGAAAAAAGGCTTCATTTACACCACAGCTGTACTTTCATACTGCAAGGCATTCAATATGTAACAGCCACGGATCCATTATGGCCTCCGATGTTATCCTATGTGCACTAATTGGTCCTAAAGTGGCCAACTGTGTGTCTCCGTTTTGTCATGGATCCATTGCTGTCAGCTTTTTTCATGTATCCAGAAGCGGAAACTGCTCCGTTTCTGGGTTTCCTCGAAAATCGGGGACACTAACGGACAGACACGGATCTGTATCTGTCTGTATGAAATTAACATGGAGCTCTATGGAGCGGAGATCTGTATGGATCCGTGAAAACAACGGATTCATGAAACAGATCTGTTTTACTGTACTGAAAATCTCAGAAGCAAGGTACAACTTCTCCCACCCTTATCTCTGGTGACTGATGACGGAGCCATTAAAAAAACAATCCGTGCACATCTCTTGGCATCCTTTGACACAGATCCGTGCTTGTCCATGACTATACATGAATTTTATGTGATCACATGGCTTTTCAAATTTGCCAGTTTGAAAGCAGCCTTAGCTTTACTTTAATTAAAAAGTTGGTACAGCATAGCAATTCAGTGAATGCTCAAATGCTAAACTATAAAACCAAATTTAGCCTCGGTTTCCTTGTTTTCTTAATTGCACAAATTACTGCTCTAAAGAAAATCAGGGGTATAGCTATATGGGGCTATGCAAGTAGAAATTGCACTTATGGCCAACTGCCTTAAAGGGACACTGTCAGGTCATTTCTCAATATGATACTAATATTACCCTTGAAAAGCACATGGACAGATTTTTTAAAAACATGTAAAATCATTATTGTACTGTTTGTAGTTTCCGTGTTATCAGCATTGTCAGACCCTGTATTAGTCCTCTCCATTATAAGCAAACAGGAATAGACTGGCTGCTGTGTCAGATGCAGTGTCAGGTTTCACTTACAGGAGGTCTGTTTTGTTGAGGACATGGAGGGAGAGAGCTATAACAGATCTGCCTTATCTACATTTGTTTCTCTAAGTAGGTATCCCTGCTGTGACAGTTTGTGTTGTATTTGGCCTCTTGTGATGCTGCAAACACAGAGAGCAGAGAGGAGAATACAGCCCTCCCACATTTATGTCCTGTGCAGTAATGTGAATATGTGACATGCATATTCATCTTATGGGGAGGGGACAGCAGAGAACTAAGTGGATCATTCACTCTGAGTGTCAGATAGAATTAATCTCTTTATTTGAAGTTTATAGAACTTAAGAAGAAAATATAAATAAAAGATAGAGAGTTTGGAGGGAGGAATTAGAAAATGATAGCAGTTACACGTGGATTTTTGACCTGACAGTTTTCCTTTAAGAAGGCCAGAGGCTCTCCTACTGCATTAGTCCCCTTTGGATGCTCACATACCCATTGTAGTGGTTTTCAGCAGAGGAAAATGATCACTACCGGTATTTGGACAGGTCTTCACCTATGCAGACCAATCACATACAGACTCATAAAATGTGTATATACACTGTCTTTTGTAGCAAACAATACCTTTGTTCAGTAATTTGAGATAAAGGACAGTAGTTATTTGAATGCATGGAGTTAGAGAAACATATTGATAATATTATTATATTGTTACTAGTAAAAAGGCCCGATGCAATTGCATCGGGAGCGCGGTGAAATGAATTGTGTGTATAGAGGCGGCTGTGTGGGTCGCAGAGCATAGAGGCGGCTGTGTGGGTCGCAGAGCACAGAGGCGGCTGTGTGGGTGGCAGAACATAGAGGCGGCTGTGTGGGTGGCAGAGCATCGAGGAGGCTGTGTGGGTCGCAGAGCATAGAGGCGGCTGTGTGGGTCGCAGAGCATAGAGGCGGCTGTGTGGGTGGCAGAGCATAGAGGCGGCTGTGTGGGTGGCAGAGCATAGAGGCGGCTGTGTGGGTGGCAGAGCATAGAGGCGGCTGTGTGGGTGGCAGAGCATAGAGGCGGCTGTGTGGGTGGCAGAGCATAGAGGCGGCTGTGTGGGTGGCAGAGCATAGAGGCGGCTGTGTGGGTGGCAGAGCATAGAGGCGGCTGTGTGGGTGGCAGAGCATAGAGGCGGCTGTGTGGGTGGCAGAGCATAGAGGCGGCTGTGTGGGTGGCAGAGCATAGAGGCGAGTATACAGGCAGCTGTGTGGGTAGCAGAGTATACAGGTGGCTCTGTGGATAGCAGAGTATGATGTGGCGGGAGGCTGGAGGGGTGAGGAGAGCAGAGGCTGGAGGGGTGAGGAGAGCAGAGGCTGGAGGGGTGAGGAGAGGTGCAGCTGGAGGAGGGGTGAGGAGAGGTGCGGCTGGAGGAGGGGTGAGGAGAGATCAGGCTGGAGGAGGGATGAGGAGAGGTGATTCTGGAGGAGGGGTGAGGAGAGGTCAGGCTGGAGGAGGGGTGAGGAGAGGTCAGGCTGGAGGAGGGGTGAGGAGAGGTGAGGCTGGAGGAGGGGTGAGGAGAGGTAAGGCTGTAGGAGGGTGAAGAGAGGTGAGGCTGGAGGAGGGGTGAAGAGAGGTGCGGCTGGAGGAGGGGTGAGGAGAGGTGCGGCTGGAGGAGGGGTGAGGAGAGGTGCGGCTGGAGGAGGGGTGAGGAGAGGTGCGGCTGGAGGAGGGGTGAGGAGAGGTGCGGATGGAGGAGGGTGAGGAGAGTTCAGGCTGGAGGAGGGGTGAGGAGAGTTCAGGCTGGAGGAGGGGTGAGGAGAGGTCAGGCTGGAGGAGGGGTGAGGAGAGGTCAGGCTGGAGGAGGGGTGAGGAGAGGTCAGGCTGGAGGAGGGGTGAGGAGAGGTGTGGCTGGAGGAGGGGTGAGGAGAGGTGCGGCTGGAGGAGGGGTGAGGAGAGGTCAGGCTGGAGGAGGGATGAGGAGAGGTCAGGCTGGAGGAGGGGTGAGGAGAGGTCAGGCTGGAGGAGGGGTGATGTCAGGCTGGAGGAGGGGTGAGGAGAGGTGCGGCTGGAGGAGGGGTGAGGAGAGGTGCGGCTGGAGGAGGGGTGAGGAGAGGTCAGGCTGGAGGAGGGGTGAGGTGCGGCTGGAGGAGGGGTGAGGAGAGGTCAGGCTGGAGGAGGGGTGAGGAGAGGTGTGGCTGGAGGAGGGGTGAGGAGAGGTGCGGCTGGAGGAGGGGTGAGGAGAGGTCAGGCTGGAGGAGGGATGAGGAGAGGTCAGGCTGGAGGAGGGGTGAGGAGAGGTCAGGCTGGAGGAGGGGTGAGGTCAGGCTGGAGGAGGGGTGAGGAGAGGTGCGGGCTGGAGGAGAGGGGGAGGAGAGGTGCGGCGGGAGGAGGGGTGAGGAGAGGTCAGGCTGGAGGAGGGGTGAGGTAGGGCTGGAGGAGGGGTGAGGAGAGGTGCGGAGTGAGAAGGGGAGGGGGTGAGGAGAGGTGCGGCTGGAGGAGGGGTGAGGAGAGGTCAGGCTGGAGGAGGGGTGAGGTGCGGCTGGAGGAGGGGTGAGGAGAGGTGCGGATGGAGGAGGGGTGAGGAGAGGTGCGGCTGGAGGAGGGGTGAGGAGAGGTCAGGCTGGATGGAGGGGTGAGGAGAGGTCAGGCTGGATGGAGGGGTGAGGAGAGGTCAGGCTGGATGGAGGGGTGAGGTCAGGCTGGATGGAGGGGTGAGAGAGGTCAGGCTGGATGGAGGGGTGAGGAGAGGTCAGGCTGGATGGAGGGGTGAGGAGAGGTCAGGCTGGATGGAGGGGTGAGGAGAGGTCAGGCTGGAGGAGGGGTGAGGAGAGGTCAGGCTGGAGGAGGGGTGAGGAGAGGTCAGGCTGGAGGAGGTGTGAGGAGAGGTCAGGCTGGATGGAGGTGTGAGGAGAGGTCAGGCTGGATGGAGGTGTGAGGAGAGGTCAGGCTGGATGGAGGGTGAGGAGAGGTCAGGCTGGAAGAGGGGTGAGGAGAGGTCAGGCTGGATGGAGGGGTGAGGAGAGGTCAGGCTGGAGGAGGGGTGAGGAGAGGTCAGGCTGGATGGAGGTGTGAGGAGAGGTCAGGCTGGATGGAGGGGTGAGGAGAGGTCAGGCTGGAGGAGGGGTGAGGAGAGGTCAGGCTGGAGGAGGGGTGAGGAGAGGTCACGCTGGAGGAGGGGTGAGGAGAGGTCACGCTGGAGGAGGGGTGAGGAGAGGTCAGGCTGGAGGAGGGGTGAGGAGAGGTCAGGCTGGAGGAGGGGTGAGGTGAGGTGCGGATGGAGGAGGGGTGAGGAGAGGTGCGGCTGCTCCCGGTGGCTCTGCAGGCTCCCGGTGCCTGCAGTGGTCTTCTATCTACTGCAGTCAAGGACCTGTGGTGATGTCAGAGTCACGTGACCCGCGATTTGCCTGGAGTAAGCTGGTGTCACGTGACTCTGACATCACCACAGGTCCTTGACTGCAGTAGATAGAAGACCACTGCAGGCACCGGGAGCCTGCAGAGCCACCGGGAGCCTAGCGGAACACGGCGGAAGACGGCGGGAGACTCCGGGGGCTCGGGGAGAGGTGAGGATTTTTTTTTTTTTTAACTGTAGAGCGGCTGCGGCTCGTGATGACGCTGCGCGTCATCACTCGCAGTGCCGCTAAGGAGTCTGGGATTGGGCTACAGTGCCCGAAATCCCAACTCCCGATTATATAAGTAGATCTTCTTTTTCTACATGCACAATACTCAAGTAGTGGGGCAGATGTTATATTGTGATTCAGCCTTTGTTAAACATATCATGAAAGAGCTATATAATCATTTGGAACTAATTTAATTAACAATTTTCTAATTGCATTTCCTCAATCTAGGATGTTCCAGCTCTGCCAATTACAACAACATTTTTGGAGCGAAATTTGCCTTCAACTCAAGGTTTACTTAGATTTCTTGGCTGCACCACCTTCTTAGCAACAGCTGCAGCTGGAATTTTAGCCATCAAGAAGGGCTGTCTGGCTTTTAAATGCAATTTTAGATTTTAACTCTACATAGAAAAGGTTATTTACTGTGACAGGAGAATCTAAAGTAAAGCGGGCAGATGTGGTGCGTTACTCCAGTATGTAGCATTGGTGGTTTTATAACAGAGTATTGTTGTGATCTCAGGATTCAATGCTGTATTGTAATAAACACATTTCATCACTACCATAATTTTCTGATTTGTTTTTATTTTTTCTGTCTGTTAATAACTGTGATTAAAATGTTACCTTTGTTTGTTAATGCAGCCAAAACTGTTGTTTTTCTACTACATTATGGCTAGGGTCAGATTCGCGCCACACATCCGCCAAAAGGATGCATTTTTTCATGTGCACATGTGTAAAAGTGCATGCGTTAACGCACCCATAGACTCCAATGCAAAACACGCATTGCTAAAGTGCAATGCTTTTAGCTCTTTGTGTTTTTTGTAGCACACATAAAAACACGGACTGCAGCGTTTTTAGGCCTGTTATGGAAAACGGATGTGTTTTTTAATATGAGAGTCTATGGCAAACGGATCAGTTAATGCATGGTACATGTATGTTCCATGCACAACGGATGTGTTAATGCATGGTACATACATGTACCATGCCTCAATGCATCTGTTAATTTAGGCAACATAAATGCACGCATGTCATGTAATCGCAAGGACAAAAAAATGCATCCTTTAATGCTTCCTTCAAACGGATGCCACAACCCAAGTGTGACCCTAGCCTATGTGACTTGGGTTTTAACTAAACCACCCAAAAATCAATGCATGTAACAGTGTAATGGTGGGTTTACACGCCACGATATCGTTTCGATATCGCAACTCAATGGCGCGGGAGCGCGCAATTAGTGCACGTTTCACCCGCATCGCATTGCCTGTTTAGACGCTGCGATATCGTAATACAACGTCCGTGCGATGTCTCCGCCTCCCAATCCAGGATCGCATAGTTAACATGGGAGTGAATGGGTGACGTATCAAATCGCATCGTAATTGGGTGTTTACACAGCACGATCTGGCTTCAATCGCTATGCAATATCGGGGCATTGAATAGCACGCTCATTCGATCCCCGATATCGCATTGACATCGTTCCTGCATCGCATTGGACGTTCACACCATACAACGCAGGCACGATATCGGGTCCAACGATTGAACCACGTGACTTTTGATTGAAATTGTACTGCGATATCGCGACGTGTAAACCCGCCATAAGGCTCTGGTCAGACCTGCGTCTGCCCTGAGCCTGAGGATTCCGTCAAAAAATTAGAAATCCTCAGGCTGAGCACATAGCGTTAACAGCATGTAACGCTATGCACCACTTGTCTATGCATCCCTATGGCAACCTGAAGCTTTGCGCCGCTGGCAGCTCCACACACAAGCCCCGGATATGCACTTTTTTAGATCGCACAGGAAAACGCTGCAAATCGCATCATTTCCGGTTCTGATGATGTCGGTACACCTTCTTTTAGTGGTCGGCTTCAAGCAGCGCATTGCGCATCCTCTGTGGAGCACATTACTGCCGTAAGTGCGCTGCTTGAAGCCAGCCACTAAAAGAAGGTGTACCGACGTCATCAGAACCGGAAATGATGCAATTTGCATCATACCCGGATCTGGAGAGCGTTTGTCAGACACAGGCTGGGGCAGAGAGGATTCTTATTACAATATCACGCCCATTGGGGTGTGATAAAGGATCATGGAGGCTGCAAACCAACACGCCCAGGGGTACTATTACATATAGCCCCCGCTTCATTATCATCCTAATGAGTAAGTATAAAAATGTTTTTTAGAACATTGAAAGCAAGCATTTAGCAGAGAGAGGGATAGTTATAATGGTAATAGGAAGATACAGAGACATGTATTGATAGTTCAGATTGCTTTTAGGAGTTGACAGGTTCACTTTAAGAAGCTGAGCAAGCTGTCTATTTTACTTATTGTACCAATTTGTCTTAAGGCCCCATTACACACGTCACAGGTTTTGTGACGTTGCAGCGACCTCGCAGCGAAGTCGCTGCGTGTGACGTGCCGCAGCAACCAGCTATGAGCTCGCAGCTCGCTGATCACTTCAGAATGACCAGCACCATTTTTTGGGCAGCAGACATCGACGTGTGTGACGCCTTTCTAACTCAGTGTGTTTTCTTGTAACCAGGGAACACAACGGGTCATTAAGCACAGCACGCTGGTAGCCAGGGTACACATTGGGTTACTAAGCACAGCGTGTCGTGCTTAGTAACCCGATGTGTACCCTGGTTACCAGCGTTCTCCCGCTGAATACAGTAACGGGACCTCGACATCGTGGAAAAGAATAGTTTATATTCTTCTCCACGATATCAAGGACATTACACGAGTTGTTGGTCGCTGGTGAGATCTGCCTGTCTGGCATCTCACCAGCGATCACATAGCGATGTTCCAGTGATCCAGATCGTTGGTCTGGTCACTGAAACATTGCAAAGTGTAACCCGGCCTTTACTCCTATTTTATCCTAAATGCTACATCATATGCTATCTTACACTCTATACTTTATCTGTACTGCTAGATCATACATATTGAGACATCACATTATGGCTCTTGCAGCAAATTATTTAGAATTATTTTACAAGCAAGTACCAAAACAATAACCTAGTTTTTTAGGGTCACATTTCATTAGAAGAATAAAAAATTTTTTTTACAAAAAAATAACTTTCCCCATAAAAATGAACTATACATAGATATGCACATTTTATTTTTTGCATACTTATTTTAATATTCTAGTCTAGCATCAGACGCAGCATTCAACTATTCTGTGGTTTGTTGCTGTATTTTAGGCAGTGTTCCTACCTCCTAGGATTTGTTTTAACGTTTTCACTTGTAGCCAGGATGACGTATTGTGCTTTAAATCAAAAATTTTCAAAACCCATCTCAGGCTAGGGTCACACTTGCGTTTTTTACAAGCGTTTTTGGAGACCTTCGTTTTCAAAAACGCATGTAAAAACGCACCCATAGGCCCCCATGTTAAAAAATGCATGCCCTAATAGCAAAAACGCATGTGTGACAGTACCATGCGTTTTTTGTGCATTTCCAAAAACGCATGCGTTTTTTAATATGGGGCCCTATGGGAAACGCAGGCAAAAACGCATGTACAATTAGTACCATCCAAAAATGCATGCGTTTTCCATAGGAGCCCATATTAAAAAAATGCATGCGTTTTAGAAAACGCATGCGTTTTTTTAACATGGGCTCCTATGGAAAACGCATGCATTTTTGGATGGTACTAAATGGTACTAATTGTACATGCGTTGTTGCATGCGTTTCCCATAGGAGCCCATGTTAAAAAACGCACCAAAAAATAGTGCATGCACTATTTTTTGGTGCGGATTTAAAAACGCAGCCAAAAACGCAGGGTGCCATCACACACCTTAAAAAACTCATGCGGACATGTAAAAACGCATGTAAAAACGCATGAGTTTTTGTAAATCACTAAAAAAACTCATGTCAAGTGTGACCCCAGCCTTATGGAAAAAATGTGTGAGTCACTAGCAGCAGCAGCACCACTGCATACAGCAATCATCCCAGAAGTAGCTGTAACAAACACAGGTCACACTTATTGGGGAGGACACATAGTGTATAGTGGAATATTTGGCAAACTACTTATCTCAGTCACAGTAGAATGATGTAGCCTCTAACAGCAATACCATCATCTGAACTCAGACGTCTTTTGAGTCCACCTCATTTGCCACCAAAACACTTAAAACTTCTTCAGATTGGAATTTTCATTAGGGATGTTCAGGTTCAGTTTGCCGAACGGGCATATGTTCGACAAATCAATCGGCGAACAGTGCGCCAAACTTTCAAACTCCACTCAAATCAAGGGGAGGCAAAATCAAGGGTCTTGAAAACACCTTCAAAGGGACCCAAAAGCTACCAAACAACGCTCAAACCATTTTACAATGGAACCTCTCTCTTTTGCTATTAGCTTCCTAAACTATTACTTACCAAGCTTCAGCGCTGCTGTCACCTCGCTTCTGGCCCACTCATCAACCCCAGACATATTGACTGCTTTCCCCCTTGACTTGTTATAGTCAGACTTAGCCCCACTCACCTTACTTGCAGGCATCTCTGATTGGTTGCCAACATGGCAACCAAACTGATGTCAGATTAATGTAAAAATAAATAAATAATTGAAAACATTGGCATGGGGTCTCCCTAATTTTGATACCAGCTAAAATAAAGTGAATGGCTGGGAGTTGGTTTTCTTCCCCTGGAAAGGCACATAGTTTTTGCCCCCCTTGCAGGGTACGAATAGTAGCTTGCAGCAGCTCCAGAATATGGCACATTCATTGGAAGCACCATATCCTAGCGCTTCTTCCTGTCTCTTGCCACTGCCTTAGTGTGGTGGCAAACAGGGTAATAGAAGGGCAAATGACAGATGAGTATTGTCAGCTGTCATCAACCCCTGGATTTTTAATGTTGAGGCTTCTATGATACCCTCCCATTACCAAAACAGTGAGTAAATAATTTAAAACAGAGACACAAAGAAAAATCTTTTATTAGGGATAAAACACAAGGAAAAAATTCCTTTATTGTAAATAAAACACACCGACAACCCTCTGTCTAATGGAGGCAACAGTTCTGCGGCAGCTGCGGCCTGGTATATTTAGGGTGGTGAGGCCCAATAAGTATGGTTCTTCCCACCCTAGGAATACATGACCCCAGCTGTCAGCTGTACTTTGGGTGGTAACCACCTTGGGTGGTAAATTAAAAATGGGGGGGACGTTCAAATTATTTTGTTATTAATAAATAAATAATTTAAAAAAATAGGTTGGGGTGACCCCTGTTTTGGATTACCAGCCAAGGTTAAGTTGCCAGTTGTGGTCTGCAGACTGCAGCTGTCTGCTGTATCCTAGCTGGCGATGTAAAATATGGGGTACCCCACATTATTTTTTTAAAATAATTATTAATTTTTAGCTAAATACAAGGCTAGAACACCCTTTACTGCAACATAAAGGTACTAAAGGGTGCAAGCTAATATATAGGGGTTGGTGTTATGGATTAATATTTCATAATAATATTAACAAGTTGCCTGCCCCTGACCAAAAATATAGGCCAAGTACCGGTGTGAAAAGTATGACACCAGACGCACAGAGTCAGATGTACACTCTTCCTTGGTCGGCCCCCAGTGTAGCTCCAAGTGTGCTTTATTTTAAAAAAACATGAGGTTTTTCTCAGTAAGGGGCTCGGCCAGCCCTACTCAGATGTATTAATTGGTCAGTGGGTTAGTCCATGGGCGGATCCATGAGGTCATCAGGGGGTGTGGTTTTGATTATGTCCAGATGATGTGTACATTCTGTGATTGGTCAGTCCTTCTGTGGAATCCAGATTCCTCCAGGAACTCCTTATTGTATACAGGATGTAGTCATAGGTCCAGGCTCCATCTTACATACCATGGCATGGTGTGATGAAACAGGAAATGGCAGCCATGTTTAAGTCACAATTAAGCTTATGCAATGTAAAATATTACACTCTATGGATCATTTCTCCCATGCCCTTATGTCTTAAGGTTAATTAAGTATTTGATCCTATGGCTCTCCTCAACAGTGGGACATTATATAGCTGTTTGACATCTATCTATATATCTATAAATCTATTCATGTTTTCCATCTACCGTATATACTCGTGTATAAGCCGACCCGTGTATAAGCCGACCCCCCTACTTTTGCCCCAAAAATCTGGAAAAACCTATTGACTCGTGTATAAGCCGAGGGTGGACCCCAGCACAGGTATACAGCCCCCAGCAGTGTGGTATACAAGCCCCCCAGTGGTAGTATACAGCAGCCCCAGTGGTAGTATACAGATTCCCCAGCAGCCCCAGTGGTAGTATACAGATTCCCCAGCAGCCCCAGTGGTAGTATACAGGAGCCCCAGTGGTAGTATACAGATTCCCCAGCAGCCCCAGTGGTAGTATACAGGAGCCCCAGCAGCCCCAGTGGTAGTATACAGGAGCCCCAGCAGCCCCAGTGGTAGTATACAGGAGCCCCAGCAGCCCCAGTGGTAGTATACAGGAACCCCAGCAGCCCCAGTGGTAGTATACAGCAGCCCCAGTGGTAGTATACAGGAGCCCCAGCAGCCCCAGTGGTAGTATACAGCAGCCCCAGTGGTATACAGCAGGCCCCCAGGGGTACATATAGCAGCCCCCAGGGGGTACCCAGCAGCCCCCTGTGGGTACCAACAGCCCCCTGGGGGTACCAACAGCCCCCTGGGGGTACCAACAGCCCCCTGGGGTACCAACAGCCCCCAGGGGGTACCCAGCAGCCCCCTGGGGGTACCAACAGCCCCCAGCGGGTACCAACAGCCCCCAGGGGGTACCAACAGCCCCCTGGGGGTACCAAGAGCCCCCAGGGGGTACCCAGCAGCCCCCAGGGGGTACCCAGCAGCCCCCTGGGGGTACCAACAGCCCCCAAAAGCTGGCACTGTCCCCCCTTGTAAGGCCTCCCCCCCGCTGCTTATACATTACCATCCCAGTGTTCTGATCGGCGCCGCTCCTCGGTGCTGCGTCTTCATCCTGCCGTCCGCGCTGGCTGCATCCAGGATCTCCGGCGGTCGCGCGAATACGTCATATCGCTGCGACAGCCGGAGAACCCGGATGCAGCCAGCGCAGACGGGAGGATGAAGACGCAGCACCGAGGAGCGGCGCCGATCAGAACACCGGGATGGTAATGTATAAGCAGCGGGGGGGCCCTTACAAGGGGGGACAGTGCCAGCTTTTGGGGGGCCATATGCACTGCTTCCCCCTGCCGCTGATTGACAGGGGGAAGCAGTGCATATATAATGAGCGGCCCCACGTGACAGGGCCACTCATACAGCAGACTCCCCCCGCCTCCTCCAGCCTCCACAGCCCCCGGGACACAGCCCCCCCGTATATGACCCGTGTATAAGCCGAGGGGGGGACTTTTCAGTCCAAATTTTGGGCTGAAAAACTCGGCTTATACACGAGTATATACGGTATTTATAAATCTATCTATACTTTTCATCCTATCTATCTATCTATCTATCTATCTATCTATCTATCTATCTATCTATCTATCTAACAAAAATGGACAGCAGCATTTTCTTCAAAAGTAAAAAAATTGTAGATTTATTATTCCCTGGACCGCAGTCCTGGGAGTAATAAATCCACAATTTTTTCACTTTTGAAGGAAGTGCTGCTGTCCATATTTGTCAAATATGGTTTGCACCTAAGGATTCATGGTATTAGGGCTTGCACCCGAAATTTGGTTTTTGTGCTGGGGTCCCATTGATAAAGCACCTGGCAAAACGCGTCTGGGGCACCCGGACACCTATATACCCCCCTTGACATGGGTAAGTCATGAGGATACAAAAAGGAAGAAGTCCTGTTTATTAGTAACATAGTAACATAGTAACATAGTTTTTAAGGTTGAAGGAAGACTTTAAGTCCATCTAGTTCAACCCATAGCCTAACATGTTGATCCAGAGGAAGGCAAAAAAACCCCATGTGGCAACACTAAGCTCCACATTGGGGGAAAAAATTCCTTCCTGACTCCAGATACGGCAATCAGACTAATTCCCTGGATCAACGCCCTATCAAAGAATCTAGTATATATAACCGGTAATATTATAGTTTTCAAGAAAGGCATCCAGGCCCTTCTTAAATGTTAGTAGTGACTCACTCATTACAACATCATGTGGCAGAGAGTTCCATAGTCTCACTGCTCTTACAGTAAAGAATCCACGTCTGTGATTATGATTAAACCTTCTTCCCTCCAGACGTAGAGGATGCCCCCTTGTCCCAGTCTCAGGCCTAAGAGTAAAGAGATCATTAGAAAGGTCTCTGTACTGCCCCCTCATATATTTGTACATTATTATAAGATCACCCCTAAGCCTTCGTTTTTCCAAGCTAAATAACCCCAAGTTTAATAACCTGTCTTGGTATTGCAGACCCCTTAGTCCTCTAATAACTTTTGTCGCTCTTCTCTGGACCCGCTCTAGTTCAGCTATGTCTTTCTTATACACCGGAGACCAGAATTGTACACAGTATTCTAAGTGTGGTCGCACTAGTGACTTGTATAGAGGTAAAATTATGTTCTCCTCATGAGCATCTATGCCTCTTTTAATACATCCCATTATTTTATTTGCCTTTACAGCAGCTGCCTGACACTGGCCACTAAATGTGAGTTTGTCATCTACCCATACACCCAGGTCTTTTTCAGTGGTAGTTTTGCCCAGTGTTTTATAATTAAGCACATAATTATACCCTTTGTTTCCTCTGCCCAAGTGCATGACTTTACATTTATCCCCATTAAAGCGCATTTGCCATTTAGCAGCCCAAGCTTCTAGTTTACATAAATCCTCCTGTAATATAAAATTGTCCTCCTCTGTATTGATTACCCTGCAGAGTTTAGTGTCATCTGCAAATATTGAGATTCTACTCTGTATGCCCCCTACAAGGTCATTAATAAATATATTAAATAGGAGCGGGCCCAACACTGACCCCTGTGGTACCCCACTGTTAACTGTGACCCATTCTGAGTGTGTTCCATTAATAACCACCCTTTGTTTCCTATCACTAAGCCAGTTCTTAACCCACTTACACATATTTTCCCCTATCCCCATTGCCCTCATTTTATGTATCAACCTTTTGTGTGGCACCGTATCAAAAGCTTTTGAAAAGTCCATATACACCACATCCACTGCATTTCCTTGGTCCAGTCCAGAACTTACTTCTTCATAGAAGCTTATTAGATTAGTTTGACAGGAACGGTCCCTCGTAAAACCATGTTGATAATGGGTCATGAGGTTATTTTTGTTCAGATACTCCAGTATAGCATCTCTTAGAAAACCCTCTAGGATTTTACCCACAGTAGAGGTTAAGCTTACTGGCCTATAATTTCCAAGTTCAGTTTTTGTCCCCTTTTTGAATATTGGCACCACATTTGCTATACGCCAGTCCTGTGGTACAGACCCTGATATTATGGAATCTTTAAATATTAAAAATAATGGTCTATCTATGACAGTACTTAATTCCTGCAGCACTCTGGGGTGTATCCCATCTGGGCCCGGGATTTGTCAATTTTAGTGATTTTTAGACGATACCGTACTTCCTCTTGGTTAAGCAGGTGACGTTTAATTGAGAATTTTTGTTATCACTGATCATATTGTCTGTCATGGGATTTTCTTGTGTAAATACTGTTGAAAAAAAGTCATTTAGCATATTTGCTTTTTCCTCATCCTCATCCACCATTTCACCCAGACTATTTTTAAAGGGGCCAACACCATCATTTTTTAGTTTCTTACTATTTATGTAGTTAAAAAATATTTTGGGATTCTTTTTACTTTCTCTGGCAATGAGTCTCTCTGTCTCAATCTTTGCTGCCTTGATTTGCTTTTTACAAATGTTATTTAATTTTCTGTATTTATTTAATGCTTCATCACTACCTACTTGCTTTAATTCCCTAAATGCTTTCTTTTTGTCACATATTGCACTTCTTACCGCTTTATTTAGCCATAGTGGTTTCCTCCTATTTCTAGCATGCTTATTCCCATAGGGTATATATTGTGCACAGGTCCTATTCAGGATGCTAATAAACATCTCCCATTTGTGTTGTGTACTTTTATGTCTCAGGACATCGTCCCAGTTTATTGCACTAAGATCATCTCTCAACCGTTGGAAATTTGCCTTCCTGAAGTTTAGTGTCCTTGTGGCCCCTCTACTACACGTCTTAGTAAAGGATACTTGAAAGCTTATTAAGTTATGATCACTATTACCCAAGTGACCTCCAACCCGTATATTTGATATGCGGTCTGGCCTGTTGGTTAATATTAGGTCCAGCAGTGCCCCCCTTCTTGTTGGGTCCTGAACCAGTTGTGAAAGGTAATTGTCTCTTATAGTTTTCAAAAACTTATTACCCTTGCTAGAACTGCAGGTTTCTGATCCCCAATGTATTTCAGGTAGTTGAAGTCCCCCATAATAATGACTTCTCCCTGAGTCGCTGCTTCATCTATTTGCTTTATGAGGATATTCTCCTCCACTTCCATTATTGTTGGGGACTTATAACAAACCCCTATCAGTAATTTATTATTTTTTCCCCCTCCCCTTATCTCCACCCACAGAGACTCTACATTTCCATTAGATTCACCTATATTATCACGCAGGATGGGTTTTAAGGATGATTTTACGTATAAACATACACCTCCTCCTCGCCTATTTGTACGGTCATTTCTGAACAGACAATAGCCCTGTAAATTAACAGCCCAGTCATGACTCTCATCCAGCCAAGTCTCTGAAATCCCCACCATGTCATAATTATTTTCCAACAAAATCAATTCTAATTCCTCCATTTTGTTGGTGAGGCTTCTGGCATTAGTGAACATGCACTTTATGCATCTCTCTTTACCTCTATTCCTTCCTACTAGATTGACTGTTCTAACCCCACCCCCCATGCCACCCCCAATTTTATTACTTGTGCCCAGGTTACTGTTTACACTATCTTCCCCTCCTATACAATGAATACCCTCCCCCCCAATCCCTAGTTTAAACACTCCTCCAACCTTCTAGCCATTTTCTCCCCCAGCACAGCTGCACCCTCCCCATTGAGGTGCAGCCCGTCCCTAGCATAGAACCTGTAGCCAACAGAGAAGTCGGCCCAGTTCTCCAGGAACCCAAACCCCTCCTTCCTACACCAATTCCTGAGCCACTTATTTATCTCCCTAATCTCCCGTTGCCTCTCTGGTGTGGCACGTGGTACAGGCAGTATTTCAGAGAATACTACCTTGGAGGTCCTTGCCTTAAGCTTGCAGCCTAATTCCCTGAAATCATCTTTAAGGACCTTCCACCTACCTCTAACTTTGTCATTTGTGCCAATGTGCACTATGACCGCTGGGTCCTCACCAGCCCCTCCCAGTAATCTGTCAACCCGATCAGCGATGTGCCGGACTCGAGCGCCAGGTAGGCAGCACACTGTTCGACGATCCCTGTCTTTGTGACAGATTGCCCTATCTATTCCCCTAATAATTGAGTCCCCCACTACCAGCACCTGTCTGGCCTGCCCTACTCTCCTGTTTTCCCCCTTACTGGAGCAGACACTCCTCTGGCTTTCAGAGGTCATGCCCTGCTGCAGCAGTGCTGTACCTGAACTCACACCCCCCTCATCTGCCAACATAGCAAATTTATTGGGGTGTGCCAGATCAGGGCTAGCCTCCCTGGCACCCTTCCCTCTACCCCGCCTTCTAACTGTCACCCAGCTAGCTACCTCATGGTCCTGAGGCTCCATAGTACCATCCTCCCCCACATCTATCCCATTGAGCAGCTGTTCAGTGAGCAGCAGACTCCTTTCCATATTGTCTATGGATCTCAGCGTTGTCAGTCGTTCATTTAGATCCAGTATCTGGGCTTCCAAATGCACAACGTACTCACATCTCACACAGCAGTATGCACCCTCGGCCGGCTGGTCAAGGAATGCATACATGTGGCAAGATGTACACTGGATGGCATTGCCAATCATGGAGCTCATTTCCTAATGGGGATTGCACCAGACAGAAATGATAAGTAAAAAGAAATGCAAAGTATTAATAAAATACAACCAGCAATTCAGTAAGTCCTCCCTTCCAAACTCCCTGAATCCAAAGTCACTGAATCACAAGTCACACACTTACTTCTGTCGCACTTGCTCTGTCACACAAAGCTCGTCACACTCGCTAGACACTCAGATATATAGAGGTTTTTTTTCCCTTAGCAGAAAATCAGCCTGTATCTCAGTGCACTTCCAAGGGACTGGAAGCCCCAACCAGCTGCTTCTTATAAACCCTTAATTATGCACCCCCACCCTTAATTAACCTCTTGTAAGTATAGCTACACCACAGGTTTTAAGTGCAAGTAGTTAACCCTTTAACTTACAGGTAGTAAAATAAGAGACTATAAACTTGTAGAGAGAAAAGAAAGATAAGAAAGCCCAATAAAATTAAAAGGTGAAAAAAAAAACAAAAACAAACAGTCAGCAATTCACACAGGTATTTGTTGCAGGATTCCCAAACACCTCCTCACTGAATCACAAGTCACACACTTACTTCTGTCGCACTTGCTCTGTCACACAAAGCTCGTCACACTCGCTAGACACTCAGATATATAGAGGTTTTTTTTCCCTTAGCAGAAAATCAGCCTGTATCTCAGTGCACTTCCAAGGGACTCATGGGTTTAGTGCAATAATACCAAGCAGCTTGTGGTATATGGAATGTGCTGAGAGATCTGTCCTTGGTGGTGATAGACTGTGGTAACAGTGACATGGATATAATGTCCAGCACTGACCCATAGGACATCTCATACCAGGACGGTGGACACGTTTCGGTACACCACATTATCCATCCTCCACAGGAGATATATATATACCGTATATACTCGCGTATAAGCCAAGTTTTTCAGCCCAAAAATTGGGCTGAAAAGTCCCCCCCTCGGCTTATACGCGAGTCACTGTATTAGGGATGGCCGAATCTACTCGTTAGGACTCGTTACTCTGCGAGTAGTAAGAAACTCGCAGGAGTCGGTACTCGGCGAGTTTCCCAGCGATTACTCGCACAGTAACGGGTCCAATGCAAGTCAATGGCAATCCTAGTTTTGTCAGAGTTTACTTTTCCTCACTCACAATCGCACCGCTTCACGGATACCTGCTGTCAGTAGCGAGTCTGAGCGAGTCTTAGCGATTCTGAGTGAGTCTAAGCGAGTCTTAGCGATTCTGAGTGAGTCTTAGCAATTCTGAGTGAGTCTGAGCGATTCTGAGCGAGTCTGAGCGAGTTTACGAATCAGAGTCCTGTATACTGTATTCGGGACTCGGCTTATACACGGGTCAATAGGTTTTCCCATGTTTTGAGGGCAAAAGTAGGGGGGTCGGCTTATACAAGGGTTGGCTTATACACGAGTATATACGGTACATATATATATACAGGGGCACTAAACCAATTAAACCTTGTACCTCAGACTATGTACACATATCAAAGAAATGAGGGGTGAACACTCTAACCTGGGATTTTATAAGTCACAATGTCACTTTAAAATTGATCATGTATGAAATAAATTTATTATAAGATGTATTCTCTATTATGTGCTATGGGATTGATTTATATGTATTTTAGAATACTTAAATAAAATCATTAAACATACATAGCATGGCTTATTTTGATACTCTTATTATGAAATGGAGCCAAAAACCTCCTTCTTTGTTTGTTGTTGATAAGTTTGATAACAGGAGGGGCACATTCTGGCCACAGGTCAATCTAAAACTATACATTGTAAGGGCAACATTTTTCTTAATATTGTTAGTAGGTCATTGGAGAATTTGGTGAGAGCAGCTTCAGTGGAGTCTAAAGAGCAGAATCCAGATTGTAAAGGATTGAGGAGACTGTGATCAGAGAGATAGCGAATCAGACTGCAGTGGATGAAGGGAAGATTAAAGACAGGTCTGTAGTTAGCAGCACAGTTCTGGTCGAAGGAAGGTTTTTGAGTAGTGGAGTTATGATGGAGTGTTTAAATAAAGAAGAAAGATACTGGATGAAAGAGAGAGGTTAAATATTTCAGTTAGATAGGTAATGACAGCTGGGGAAAGGGACTGAAGGAAATGTGAGGGATTGGGGTCCCTACAGCGGGTTGTAGAGTTAGAGGAAGCAACTAGCTGGCTCAAAAATGGAAAATGAGCTTGAGGTGCGGGAGGGAGGAGAAACCTGGCTCTGAGGGGATTTTGCAGAAATTTCTTGGCAAATGTGGTTGATTTTTGTAAGAAAAAAGGGGCCAGATTATCCACGCTGAGGTTGGTGGCAGGGGCCTGTACTTTAGGACTCAGGAAGGAGTGAAAGGTTTCAGAGAGTTGTTTTGGGTTGTTAGCTAGTGATGTGGTTAGGGTGGTAAAATATGCTTGTTTGGCCATATAGAGAGTAGAATTATAAGTTTTGAGCATGAACTTAAAGTGAAGTATGTCTGCTGCTGAAAGGGACTTTCTACATAGACGCTTAGCACATCCATCCATCCATCCATCCATCCACTTGAACAGCAGAAAACTCGAGTAATCTTTAAAATCTTTAAATCTTAAAAGATTTAAAAATCTTTAAAAACATTAGCAGACCAGAGCCGCCCCAGGAGAGGCATCTCCAATGCACTTGCCACGTGATGCCACCTGTGGTAACTGGTAAAGGGGTTACCAGCGCTGCGGTCGGCTGCTGAGGTGATGGAAATGCAACTTTGGTAGTACAGCTCCCTACAGGTGGAGCTTTACCTCAGGGCAGAGGGGTGGATGAGGGGAGTAGTAGTAGCGGTTCTGCTGTGAACGCTGCAGGTGGCGGTGGGGAATCAGGCACACACACACAATAGTCTCTGTTTCGGTACCTTTTTACTGATGTCCGGTAACAGGCACGGTCCAGGAGGGTAAGCAGGTTTCGGTGCAGCTTGGGATGTTCACCTTGGATAGTTGTGAGGCCTCTTCTGTTAGTGTGTGCAGTGTTTAGGGTAAGTTCTGCCTGTAACTGAACCTGCTGCTCTTTCTCCCTCTCAGGGTGTTGTTCCACAACCGACAATGAGGACCTTTTTAGGGGATCCCTATTCTCTGCTTAGGTCCCTGGTCCTATGCTTGGTCAAGTTTGGAATCTTCTATTCTTTACCTCAGGGGGAATAGATTCTCCTGGTCTGTCCGGGCTTTCGCTGCTACACTGTATATGAATAGTAGCTTCAGACTCCGGTGTCCGGATCAGCTAAATGGATACCAGGTATGTTCCCTTCTTCCTACTTCTCCCACTGGCCTCCGTCCCTCTCCCTAGAGCTCAGCACAGCTGGGTCAGGTTTCCTAGTTCCGGGCCTGGCTTGGTCCCAGTGACCAGCTCCTTCACTAACTGCTCCCTCCTCTGCAGTCTCTCTGGAACTAACTGCTCTTCATTGCCGAGTGCAGACTAACCGACTTCTCCCCTACGGTCTGGGTCTTTATAGGGGATCTGGCTTAAAGACAGACAGTGGGGCTCCCCCTCCAGGTCTAGGGTAGAAGGTGTTGGATGCTGTGTGTGCCAAGGTGTACATCTCTCCCTGCATCGGTGGTCCTGTGGCAATTCACCGCAAGGGTGCCACAGGTAAATAGGATAATGTCATCGGACATCAAACCCAGAGTTTGTTGATGTCAAAACATCAATCAGATACCTGCCATTACTTTAATGGGTTTGAGGTATAGCCCGACGGCTGCAGTCCCACTAATCCAGCAGGGGAAGTGCAACCTGTGCTGAACTTGGTAAGGGAAAAAATAAAAATAAGCCTATTCACTCATGAGGAAAATAAAACAGGCCTCGGTCTTGTCAAAACTCCAAACAAAAACAGTCCTTGCCAAAAGGGCAACTCCGGGTCTAACATCGAGGCTATGAGCCTGAAATTTTACATCCTACATGATGCAGGGTCCCGAAAAGGGCATTACTTTCAAGCGGTGAATGATCCAACTACAGGTCTTTTTAGGGCAGTCCTCTTTAATTGGAATTCTTTTGTGAAGACTCTCAACTTGATGCCGCAGCTCTTTTAACGATGACCAGGTTGGACATGTCCATTCCAAAGTGAAGGCCACTCCCAGATGGTTTCAGGAGGGTTGCAGAGACTACTCCTTCTTAGGCATTCTACCCACCACCTTCACCCACCTCGTCTAGCACACACTAGAGGAATTTCTGCACCCTAACAAGCCCTTCAGGCTCTATGGAACCTGTGAGTTTCACTCCAGCTGGCTGGCTGGCTAACATGATCAGGCCACTCCTCAACCTCCTTTTCAATGTGCTTATCCACCGACTGCACTTTTAATAAGGCCAGGAATGCTTCAGGATCCTCCTTGGTTCCAGCTGGCATATGGAATAGCTCACCTTCTGAATCTGAGTTGGACCTCTATTTAGAGCGATGTGGGACCAGCACTGGATCCTAAACTTGCTGCAAATCAGGCCCAATGCAGGGAGTGCAGTTGTACTCCAGCTCACATAGGTGGGTATAAATATATGGTATAAACAATTATATGTAAATACTGTATATATATTTTTGCAAGCATGTACTATATTTATATACTGCTTTTGTATTTGTATATTGCTATGCTTAAGGGCAGCTCACGCCAGAAATGCATCAGAAGGACAATAGAGTGTTTCTGTGCTTTTAAATGTTTTTAGTGCACCTTTAATAAAGCATGACATTTTGGAAAATATCCTGGACTGAGGTGCTTTGCAATCCTTTTTCTACGTACTTCTTATATGCTCTGCTGAGTGCACGAGCCAGTATTGAACATTTTCCATGGTCTTTACAGCAGGATTCAATTATCCCATAACCAAGGAGGTGGTGAACTTTTTTCTTTTCTTTTTGGTCTACATAATAGAAATATAGGTTGTTTTTAGTGCCACAAACATCACACCGCGCTTTTCCAATCTTTTTGTATGTAGAATCGTCACACAACTTTCTCTACACTTCTATCTAGGGCTGGCAAACCCCCAGTGCCACAATCCATCACACACTGCCCACTCTGCATTTCCCTTTTGCAGACTTTCACCGTCCTATCTTAGGCCGGCTTCACATCATGATTATTTGGATCTGGGGCTGTCACGTGTGAGCCAGACAGCCCCGGATCCGATTTTGCCCTTATTGTCTCCCTATATGGCTGGATGGCAGTGATTTGCCATCCAGTTTTGTGCTGTCCGGTAGGATCTAGCAGATTTAATTTTTTTTGTCCCGGACACAAAATCGGAGCTTGCAGCATTTTTTGTGTCAGGGGCAAAAAATGGACAAAATTGGATCCTCCCAGATCCTACCAGATCCGGCGCCCTTAGCATGGGAGTCTATAGGTGCTGGATCACGCTGGATCCGACAAAAAAAATGGACCGGTTCCTGGACACCAAGTTGTGAAAGAGCGGTGGCTGTTAAAAGCAGCAGTCGCTGAATTTCAGTACCTGGAGAGCTCCCAAGCTGAAATTCCAGCACCTGGAGAGCTCCCACCAGCTGCTATGCTGATATTTCAGCACTTGGACAGCGGCAGCCGCTGATTCCGGCAGACAACAGGATCGGAGGGCATATTTGCCCTCTGGTTTTGTTTTGTCCGGGGCTGTCAGGTTCTGCCCGGTGATTCCTGCACATAATCAAAAAATCGTGGTGTGAAGCTAGCCTTGGGCTAGGGTCAGACTTGCATCATGCATTTGCTAAATGCATGCGCTATTTTCACGTGAAAATCTTGAAAACCACATGTGTTAACGCACTCAAACAAGCGCATTGGAAAAGTGCAATGTGTTTGACACTATGCATTTTTATAAGTGCGCCAAAAAACAGGGTCTGCAGCATGTTTTGGCCTGTTATTAAAAACGCATGCGTTTTTTTTAACATGGAAGTCTATGGGCAGCGCATTAGTTAACGCATGGTACATGTATGAAGCATGCGTTGACACATCAGTTAATTGAGGCAAAACTATGCACACATGCTATGAAAATGGCAAGGGGAAAATGCATCCTTCATGCATCCTTCAAACGGATGCAACCTCCCAAATGTGACCCTAGACTTAACTACCAAAAAATAAACCCACTGGCTAACTACCTGTCTAGCAGCAGCCCCTTCCTCAAGCTGTAGATGTCTCAAAATGGAACCGAAGCCGCATGTCTGCTTGTTATGTACAGTGGGACATGTGACTTAGGCCTTGTTCACACATACCATCCGTTTTTGCCTTAAATCCGTTTTTGGGAAAATTTTGGACATTTTTTTTTCAAAGGCCAAAAACGCACATGCGTTAATGCATGTGTGTGCGTTTTATTAAAAAACACGTGCTTTTATGCAGCAGCCCAAAAACGCTGCTTGCTGCATTTTTGGGCTGCTTTAAAAAAACGCATGCGTTTTTTAACACGGGGCCCTATGGGAAACGCATGCGTTAATGCATGGCACATATAGGCACCTGCGTTAACGCATGCATTAATGCATATGTGTTTTTCATGAAAAAATTACTAAGTCCCAAAATTTGCCAAAAATGGCCATGACCTCAGGGGACACTATTGGCACCCTTAGAAAAACGCATCCATTTTTCTAAGGGCTTAAAAAAACTGATTTGTATGTGTGAACAAGGCCTTAGACAGCCAATTACACAAACCTTTGGCTGGAGTCACATTTCCATTTAAAAAAAAAATAAAAATCTGATCCGGTTTTGAGCTTTTAAAAAGCTCAAAATCGGATCTGGAAACGCTCCTCATAGGAGCCTATTATAAAAACCGGGTTGCTTTACAATAAATCCAGTTATCGCCTCCAGCTCTGCAGCCTGCGTGATAAATCATGCAGGCTGCAGTTTTTGGAGCGGTATCTCTGCCGCAGCAGATTTGTTATAATGGGCTCTTATGGGAGCCCATGCGGCTGCCGCAAGGCATATGTGAATGCCTACGGCAGCTGGCGGCTTTGTTCATCCCTGTGCTGCCCATAGATCTTACTGTATAAGCCTTCAGGACCTTGGACAGCGCACATACTATACCTACAATAGGTATAGTATGCGCAGCTGTCAGGGGAGCCGCCGGGTTCATTGATAAAAGTTGTACAGAGCTGACAGGACTCAGCAATACTGTACATGAGGAATTAACCCCTGACATGCCCACGTGAGTGGGTAGCATGTCTCCAGGGGGGTAGGAACCCCCTAGAGACATGATGGCCAAAATTAAAATTAACATTACAGCTTTTTTAACAGTTCAAGCACTTTGCTTATCCTGGCGGCAGCCGGGATAAGCAAAGTATACGGGAACCGGATTGCTCAGGATTACACATACTGAGCATTCCGGTTATTGCAATGCGGTTCCCTCCACACATTTTTCATAAAAAATATGTGGGACCGCAATTGCGTTCACCGCATCCGGATCTGTATGCGGTGAATGCAATTCAAGTTTTAAGTGTGACCCTAGCCTTTGTGTCTGAACTTTGTGGATGGTTTCTGTGGCTACTAAAACATCCACATATTAAGTTATGGAAAAAAGCAGTCTGCTGCTCCTCTGATCTCCCCCCACACCCTTCCCTAATCAAACACCTACAGCACCACTATCCTAGCCAAAATCATAATAAAGTAGAAGAAAAGCATTAGTGTAAACATAAAGAGTTAATGAACAAAGGCCGAATTGTGCTGATTTTGAGAATAGTGTTCGGGAATCTGAATCGACATCTGAATGGGCAAGGATAGTGCGGAGTTTGAGATTTGCAATCTTTGTTGAACAAGTTGACTCATCTCTAGTTGCAAGCTCACATGAATCAACTGTGACATTTATAAGGTTAGGGTCATGCCCTGGTGACTAAAGAATATAACCCCTGCTAATTATAATCACTAATGAGTAAGGGTAGGGTCACATTGAAAACATAAATTGCATTCACCGCATCCGGATCCGGATGCGGTGAACGCAATGCCGAGCACACACATTTTTTTACAAAAATGTGTGCTGAATACCGGACTGCGGTCACCGGATGGCTCAGGATGTGTAATCCTGAGCCATCCGGTAACTGCAGAGTTTGCGTTTCCCGGCTCAGCAAACCTAGTAAAGAGTTAAATAGCTGACCTAAATGACTGTTAGAGGTCTGTAGGGGGGCTTAGACCCCCCTACAGACCGGCCGCCCACTTCTATAGTGTTCTTCAACAATTTCTTACTGTGCACGGGCGAGGAGCCCGTGCATGTCAGCCAAAGTTGCCCCTACCCCCCCGTATCACTATAGAGGGGTGCATACACCCCTCTATTACAATTATGCTTTAATTATGTGATGTACACCAATAAGTGTCACAATCGTCATGTAAGAATATATTTACATGTTCCGGAGGCAGAGTGAAGGGAATTCCATGGGCGGGGCTGTGTGCAGTAGCCTCCGCCCGCTCCTTCTTGATGGCCGCCCCCTCTGGCCGTAATCCAGTCTTGTGAGGGCGGGCAAGTCGTTAAAGGGGCGTGGCTAACCGTGGCACTTAGTTAGCCACGCCCCTTTAACGACGTGCCCGCCCTCACAAGACTGGATTACGGCCAGAGGGGGCGGGCATCAAGAAGGAGCGGGCGGAGGCTACTGCACACAGCCCCGCCCATGGAATTCCCTTCACTCTGCCTCCGGAACATGTAAATGTATTCTTACACGACGATTGTGACACTTATTGGTGTACATCACATAATTAAAGCATAATTGTAATAGAGGGGTGTATGCACCCCTCTATAGTGATACGGGGGGGTAGGGGCAACTTTGGCTGACATGCACGGGCTCCTCGCCCGTGCACAGTAAGAAATTGTTGAAGAACACTATAGAAGTGGGCGGCCGGTCTGTAGGGGGGTCTAAGCCCCCCTACAGACCTCTAACAGTCATTTAGGTCAGCTATTTAACTCTTTACTAGGTTTGCTGAGCCGGGAAACGCAAACTCTGCAGTTACCGGATGGCTCAGGATTACACATCCTGAGCCATCCGGTGACCGCAGTGCGGTCCCTGGAAACGCTGCGAAAACTGCTGCCTGCATGATTTTAAACGCAGGCAGCAGTGCCGGATCCGGCCACCGGATGGCTTGTGAAGCCATCCGGTGTTTTGCATAGGCTCCTATGAGGAGCGTTTCCTGGTCCGGTTTTGAGCTTTTTGAAAGCTCAAAACCGGATCAGGATTTTAACAAAAAAAACGGAAATGTGACCCTAGCCTAAGTTATAAAACGTTTTTCTCCACTTTCACAGGATGCTTTTAGGAGACAAAAGGAGTGTGAAATTAGTGATAATATGCTGCAGGGACATGTTTTGCTAGCTTAGGAGGTGTTCTGGAGGTGACAGGATCCCTTTAAATGACACACATTTTATACTGTAGTTTTCTGTTGATTACTTTTGTTCACTTCTCAAAATCATAAATGACTGATTTCAAAAGTTGGTTTATCTCACCCCATAGCGGCACTGATAGAGAACACCATCCATGTAAGGCACAGGCCTCTGCATTACAAAAAGATAAAAATGGATGTCGGGATGCATTAGTGCTAATAAACATACCACATATACTTTATCAATGACCCACCTTCAACAGTTTAAATACATTCTGCAATATTGGTATTGTAATTTAACATGAATGACGTTAAATGTGTGTAAAAAGGATTGCTCCAGCTAAAAATATTTCAGAAACTCCAATCTTTATTTAAATTATCATCCTTATTAAGAAAAATGGTAGTATATTCATTAGTAATAATCTGCAATAGGAAAGCAAGAATGAACTCAAACTCCATCACACTTTTTAATGAGGGCTTCATTTATAGGCAGCTAAACAATCCCACTATTCTTCGTTAACAGTTTCAAGATATATTACTGGTTGGGATAGTCATTTTAGCATTGCTTCACACAACAGTTCATTTTAGCATTATGGTTGTAACAACCATCCCTTCTGATGGTTTAACATGTACAAATGTAGACCATCAGAGGCAGTGGCGGGACAAGGCATTTTGGTGCCCTAGGCAGGTAAGGCAAACGGCGCCCCCCGTGGCCACGCATTGGGCAATAAAGTCCACTTTTTTCTATTTTTTGTGCTGTTTTTCCTTTTTTTACACTCTCTATTATATATTACACACACACTTGAGACTGCTGGGGGCTGAATACACAATAGCTGTATCAGTCACGGTTCTGACGATTCTTGGTGCCAGCACCAATCTGTCCACGGTGTTTCTGGAGAGCTGCAGCTTGCAGATCGCTTCAGGGTGCCCCTTTCCTGATCACCAGCGCTCCGGCATTCAGCCTGCTGAGCACTCAAACAACCCAGTCCACACTTCCAGTTAGCGGTTCATCACTTCCGGTTAGCGTTATAGAAATGAAGTTGCAACATCGTAGGATCAACGGTGTTTATTCCCTCTTCGTGTGGTCTTACATGGTGCGGGTGGGAGGACGGGGGGGTTCTCAAAGGCGATGGCCGTTTCACACTGCAAGTGGCGCTTCAACAGGGATATAGTCCACCATATGCCTGTTGACTATATGCCTGTTGAAGCGCCACCCCACAAAGAGTGAATAAACACCGCTGATTGTGTGTTGCAACTTCTTTTCTATAAATCTAAACACAATAGCTGTATATACAATAGAGAATACAGAATAGAGACAGCTGCTACCTGTATACACAATAGAGATGGCTGCGGACCGTATACACAATGGAGAATGCTGCTGGCTATACATACAATAGAGAATACACAATAGAAACTGCTGCTGGCCATACACAATAGAGAATACACAATAGAGACTACTGCTGGCCGTACGCAATAGAGAATACACGATAGAGACTACTGCTGGCCGTACGCAATAGAGATGGCTGCCAGCCATATAGACAACATCCCAACAGCTTCCCTTTATTCCGACAGCCTCCCTCCATCCCGACAGCCTCACTTCATCCTTCCTCCATCCCAACAGCCTCACTTCATCGCGATAGCCTCTCTCCATCCCAACAATGTCCCTCCATCCTGACCGCCCCCTCCATACTTCCTCCATCCCAACAGCGTTCCTCCATCCCGACAGCCTCCCTCCATCCTGACGGCCTCCTTCCTTCCATCCCGACAGCCTCCCTCCATACTTCCTCCATCCCAACAGCGGTCCTCCATCCTGACAGCCTCCCTCTATCCCAATAGCCTATTCCATCCTGACAGCCTCTCTCCATCCTTCCTCCATACCAACAGCCTCCCTCCATCCTGACTGCATCCCTCCATCCTGACTCCATACCAACAGCCTCCCTCCATCCTGACTGCATCCCTCCATCCTGACTGCATCCCTGTCTCCCCCACAGCCCCCGTCTCCCCCACAGCCCCCCGTCTCCCCCACAGCCCCCCTGTCTCCCTCATAGCCCCCCTGTCTCCCCCACAGCCCCCGTCTCCCCCACAGCCCCCCTGTCTCCCTCATAGCCCCCCTGTCTCCCCCACAGCCCCCTGTCTCCCCCACAGCCCCCCTGTCTCCCCCACAGCCTTCCTGTCTCCCCCACAGCCCCCCTGTCTCCCCCACAGCCCCCTGTCTCCCCCACAGCCCCCCTGTCTCCCCCACAGTCTCCCCCACAGCCTCCCTGTCTCCCCCACAGTCCCCCTGTCTCCCCCACAGCCTCCCTGTCTCCCCCACAGCCCCCCTGTCTCCCCCACAGTCTCCCCCACAGCCCCCCTGTCTCACCCACAGCCTCCCTGTCTCCCCCACAGCCTCCCTGTCTCCCCCACAGCCTCCCTGTCTCCCCCACAGCCTCCCTGTCTCCCCACAGTCTCCCCCACAGCCCCCCTGTCTCACCCACAGCCCCCCTGTCTCCCCACAGTCTCCCCCACAGCCCCCCTGTCTCACCCACAGCCTCCCTGTCTCACCACAGTCTCCCCCACAGCCCCCCTGTCTCACCCACAGCCCCCCTGTCTCCCCACAGTCTCCCCCACAGCCCCCCTGTCTCACCCACAGCCTCCCTGTCTCACCCACAGCCTCCCTGTCTCCCCCACAGCCCCCTGTCTCCCCCACAGCCTCCCTGTCTCACCCACAGCCCCCTGCTCCCCCACAGCCCCCCTGTCTCCCCCACAGCCCCCTGTCTCCCCCACAGCCCCCCTGTCTCCCCACAGTCTCCCCCACAGCCCCCCTGTCTCACCCACAGTCTCCCCCACAGCCCCCCTGTCTCACCCACAGCCCCCCTGTCTCCCCACAGTCTCCCCCACAGCCCCCCTGTCTCACCCACAGCCTCCCTGTCTCACCCACAGCCTCCCTGTCTCCCCCACAGCCCCCCTGTCTCCCCCACAGCCTCCAGCATACCTTACCATTGGGGGAAGCTGTGGATGCGGAGCAGGGGTGCCGGAGCCCGGAGGGCGCACATCAGCAGGACGCTGCCTGCGAGCCGAGGAATAGCTGCGGGCCTGCGGCAGGGAGCGGTGGGCGCCGCCATGTTCTTTGTGGCCGGCGCCCACTAACAGTACAGCCGGTCGGTGAAAGCTGAGACTTCAACAAAATGGCCGCGGCTAATTGGAGACCGCGGCCATTGTGTAGAGGTCTCAACCTCTATTGACCGGCTGTACTGTTAGTGGGCGTCAGCTACAAAGAACATGGCGGCGCCCACCGCTCCCTGCCGCAGCTTCTCCCCGCAACTCCAGGGCCGGGCGGCGGTGACCGGACTCCGGTCAGGCGGGAATGCGCCCTGCCCAAGATGGCGCCCTAGGCGACCGCCTAGGTTCGCCTAGTGGTCGTCCCGGCCCTGATCAGAGGTTAATAAAGAGCATTGAATCACTGGAATTTATGCAGAACAGATTTACAAATGTAATTTACTTTAACTTGATGCTTACATGCCCACATCACAGGCCATTAGCAAAACCACCTGAAAAGTTTGCTGCATCTGTAATTATGTGTCTTTAAAACATGTATCACTCTTTCCTTTTGTTATTAGGGATGGACAAACTGTTTGTGTTTGTGCCCAGGGTTGCAGCTGTACATTAATGCAATATTTAATTCTCTTAATATACTTAACGGCTCCCCGTTCTCACTTCCTGGTATGACGCTTCGCTGCGTCACTTTTGGGCTGCCCCTTATCATCTTGGCGAATGTGATTGGCTATTGAAGCCAGTCACATGAGGATGCATCCCGGAAGCTCGAAAGTGGCTTGGCATCGCGGCACAGCTGAACAGGATAACGTGGACCCAGTAAATATAATTAGGCAGATTAGTAACCATGTACGTCCTTGCACACACAATCCTGGGCACGAACCCGGGGAAAAAGCACAATGTTTTCCCATCCTTGGTTGTTATCTTTTGCTTTATGGTTCATCCTTAGGGTTCAAGAATTTTTTGCACAAATATAGTGATATTTTAGCAACATGTGACTTTTTGCTGTGAAAAAATACAAAAGGGGTAAAAACAATAAGAATTAAGAGCATTTTCATTTTTGTGCAAAAATTATGAACCACATGCCTTATTTTTTAGAAATTAGGGCAAAAGAAACCCATCAAGTGTTCCAACAAGATGGAGACTTGACAGTCTAAATTTCTACAAGATTTATTATTCACCAGGAGCCTCTGTGATTGGGTGCATTTTAAGATTCTAGTCTAAAGGCCTCATTACACATAATGATGTCCCAGCCACCACACCAACGATCGGAACGCTGAGACATCATTATCTGATCACTGGTGAGCTATCAAACAGGCAGACTCACCAGCGATCAGTGACCAGCGAGGACGCTGCTAACCAGGGTAAACATCGGGTAACTAAGCAGAGCGCTGCGCTTAGTTACCCGATGTTTACCCTGGTTACTAGCGTCCCAGCATGTGCTGTGCGGCGCTGGGAGGCCGTCGATCGTTGGTCTCCCGCTATCACACATGCCGATGCTGGCCGCCCAGCAAGAGACCAAGAATCAAAAAATGGACTTGGCCATTTACCAACGATCAGCGAGGTCGCTGGTCGTTGGTACATGTCACACACAGCGGCATCGCTACTAGGTCGCTGCAACGTCACAAAACCGGTGACTTTGCAACTATATCGTTAGTGATATCGTTGCGTGTAACGGGGCCTTAAGTTTTACAGTGTCTTACAATAGATTTTTAAATTGTACTCTTCTGAGCCTGAATCTATTAATGTTTTGTTTTTTTTGCCAACAAATGACCTTCTGTGTGCTTGAAAATGCTGTGTACCCACAAATGGGTTACATAGTGTATGTGAACATACATAGAAATGACTCTTCATATTCTGTCCATAATGGAAAGGACTTTTAGGTCTTGTTCACCAACATGTAGAGCATGGCCTGCTTGTGGGCACACAGCCAGGGAATATAAAAAAAGCATAAAAATATAAAAAAAAGCTTAGGAACATAAAAATACATGTTCGGAATTGGACTTTTAATCTATTTACTCATTACTGTTGTTTAGGGGAGATTTTGTATGTGACAGTTTATTTTATTGTATACTTAACAATAAACAAATTTATCACTTATGGTACTTCTCTACCGACACCTGAAAAATTTGCTTTATTACCTCTAGTATATCCATCAAGTTTCTGTTTTTAAAGAACTGGTCTAAAAATCAGATCTGTCTCAGGAAATTAATCACATCCAATAATTACTGCTTATATATATTTTCTAAATATTTCTCTTCCTCCTCATTTTTAGCTGCATGAAACCACACATTTAGCTGCAAGATTGTGATGAGCTCTTTATTTAGATCATAGTTAGTGTCACAGATTGGAGAGACATATTGGTCATCTTAGATATTAATCACATCATTCATCAAACAGGTTTTTCCAGGTGTAAGGCCCCTTTCACATCAGCGGTAAACGCTGATCGCGGCAGTTGCGGTGAAAAAAACCCAACTGCCGCGATTACTGCATAACGGCCGCGATCGCGGCACACTTGCCGCAAGCCCCATACAATGTCTATGGGGCTTGCGATAAGTGTGCGGCAAGTGCGGTTTCGCCACTTGCGGCAGGTGCGGCCGCGAAAAAAATGTGGCATACCGTGTTTTTTTTGCGGCCACATCAGCCGTAAGTGCCGAAACCGCAACTATACCGCACTTGCCGCACCTGCCACAAGCCCCATAGACATTGCATGGCGCTTGCCGCAGGTGAGCTGCAAGTGTGGCTGTTATGCGGTAATCACGGCAGTTGCGTTTTTTTCACCGCATCTGCCGCGATCAGTGTAAAACGCTGATGAGAAAGCACCCTAAAACTGTTTTAAATGCATAAAATTGAATATTCAATGTTCTTATTACAGGCCAAGACAGCTTTTTGAAAATTGAGCAGAGCTTATCTTGACGTGGCATAGCCAAACACAGACGACAAATTCATCACAAGTTACCATAAAAGTAACATAAATTGCAACAGAAATGTACTTTATTTCCTAACTGGAGTACTATCATTACAGTAGCGCATGGAAGCTGAAAGATGCACCAAATTCATAGAAGATCTCAAACATAAGCACACATACTTCAGTGTGCCAACGAGACTGGATGAGACATGAGAAGGAATATTCGTTTTTTTCACATTTTTTTCTCCAACCTAAGCCTTTCGTGCTGTCAGCTAAGGAGAAGATTTGTTTCTTATCATGTTACAGCCCTTCTCCTTGAATCATTTAGGTATATATGCATACTATACAATGCTTCTGTCAGTTGAGACAGAGGTTTTAGGGAGCTCTTTCTCTTCGGATTGCAAATGGTCCTGACCCGTAAGTAGGACGGCAGCAACTTGAATTATATGATGGGCCATTTTGTTGTATTCTTGTAGAACCCATTTAAGTGAAGTGTCAACTGGCATAAGAAAACTAATAGGCTATGCAGAGCTACCTCTGATATAAAATATGCAAACAGCATCTTCAAAGAAGAAGAGAACAGTGTCTTTAATGACAATTACTGTAAATAACAAACCTATCTATATTAGCCCTAAAGATAGCTTGACATGTTAAAAATTGGATATTCTCATTCCGTAGGATGCTATGAAGCAAAAAGAGCTGATCAGATTGATATACAGTGGTGCTTGAAAGTTTGTGATCATATTTCAATAGATCCCTTTAGTTTAAAGAAACATGTGTACCTGATTGTCTTTTCATTGATTGAAAACACCAGACTCTAATTTTACCTTCTAATTATCTGCCAATCTCAATGCTTCACATATTTTTCAAACTCACAGATGTGTAACAATAAATCATATACTTCAATAACAAAAAAAATACAATGTCTAATACTATTTGATTTGATTCTCTTTAACTACTTTTATGACTAAAGACTTTACAAATTTACAAGCATAACTGTACATTTTTGTTTGAAATTTTTCAGCAAACCTTGCTTTTTATTAATTGAAATCACTGGTGTTTGCAGATGAATCCAGTGGGTGCTCCTATTCATTGTAACCATAGCAGTTACTAAGGCACCTGTTTACTCGGGTGACCTCAGTGAGTCACCGCTTACTCGGCGCAGCTCATGACTTAGTCTTTCAGTGTTCGGAGACCATGTGAACATAACGCTTTGTTTTTCACCGTGACATCAGATGAAGCATAGCTCACATTGTGACATGGCCAGTGGAGAGAAGAAGTTGCAGAGTAATGAGGATGGGAATAAAGGGGTAATAAAGATGGAGTAAAGATATGTGTTTGTGTTTTTTTTTCAATAAAATATTTTTCTTATGTGTGTTGTGTCTTCTTTATTATTTACTTGAGATTTCTAATGGCTAGGTCTAACTGGCCCAACATTATGAATCTCGGGCTTAATGCCGGCTGTCAATACAAAACTGGAATTGACCCCTTATTACCCAGTTTGCCTCTGCTACCAGGGCAACTGGAATAGCCAGGTAAGGAGCCAGGAATTGATGCTATACTATAGCATGGGGGGGCCAATAATGATTGGCCCTCACCCCACTTAGAATACAAGCCCTAAGCTGCCTAGTTAAATCTTGGCTGGCAATTAAAAATAGGGCAAAGCCCTACACATTTTTTTGTCAGCTAAGGTACAATTAGGCAGCTGAGGGTTGCAGCTCGCAGCTGTCTGCTTTATCTGTGCTGTATTGAAAAATTCAACAAAGCCATATGCATTTTTCTTTAATTTATTTATTTTACACACTATGATGGCATGTTGGTTTCCATATACAAATGTGTATGGCAACCAAGCACAGACACCATCCAGATTGTGGAAATGCTGTCTGCAACAGCCAATCACAGATGCACAGAGGGAGTGAGCGTCTGATTGACTGTTGTCAGTCAGTGCAGTGAATATGCATGAAGCTTAAAGAACGGCTCTTGAATCAAGTAGTGGGACACTGGTAAGCTCGATCTAGCTACCCTAGCATCTATCTATCCTATCTATCAATCTGTTTATCTATCTGTCTGTCTACCTATTCTAAGTTGACAGAAGGAAAGGCCATGTTAAAAAAGCATGTAATAAGCATGTCATACTTATGACATGCGCATGACGTACTGATGTTAGGTGCGGAGAAAGTGCACACTGGCATGTCATACGCATGTCATACGCATGTCATATGCATGACATCAGCATGATATCCACATGCCATACGGGTGTGAAAACGCATGGCACCCGCATGACACTTTGCTACTTTTCTCGCTGAGATCCACGGGGAGAAATGATACACAGATGTAAGCGTACCCTTAGCATGTTGAATGCCAATCTGTTCTAACTGCCTGTACCCATCATATTGGTAAAAATGTTTTAAAGAAATATGAAAAAGAAATAAAATAAAAAAGTTTGAATCCCCCTTTCCTTTATTAAAAATTAATAATTAGAAAAATAAATTGCAGCTATATTGTATCTCTACATCTATAAATCCTTCATCTGTCAAAACATAAAATTAATTAACACCATTGGTAAACTCTGTAACTAGAAAAAATCCAAATCCTAAATTTGCATTTTTGTGCCCACCACAAAAGCAAAAAAAAGGCCTATTAAGATTTATTTATACCCCAACATTGTCCAAATAAAAATGTCGGCTCAGGACGCAAAAACACAAGCTAGCACACAGTGCCATCATTGAGCAGCTAAAAACTCTTTATGTCTTGAATACTGCAATGCAAGCACAATTTTTTATTTTTATATTTCTGAAAGTTTTTCAGCTCTTAATGAAAAAAAACAATGCTTGTTTCATATCGCTGTAGTCATAACTGACCTGTACAATCATACTGTCAGATATCATTTTACCATGAAATGAAGTCTGTAAATAAATAACCTCAAAAATAATAGTAAAATTGTACTTTTGTTTGCCACACTTGAAATTGTTTTCCTGCTTGTCTGTGCATCCCATGATAAAATGGAATAATTCAAAAGTGCAACTCGTCCCATAAAAAACAAGTTCTCTTATGGTTAGGCTAATAGAAAAATCAAAAAGTTGTGGCTTTCGAAAGAAGGTGAGGAAAAAACAAGAGCACAAATTGAAAATTGCCTGATCAGGAAGGGGTTAAACAGGATTAGCCACTCACATAAATTGAGTGAAATACCTTCTAACAATTCTTGAGCTCTCCTGATTCTTCTAGTTTTTTTTCCATTTTGAGTACCACACTGTCCACATATTCACGCTCCCAGACGCTGCAAGAATGGAAAAAAAGTGTCGCAATCTAGGGCGCTCATAGAATTTTGTAAGATATTTATCTCAATTTGTTTGAGCAATTGCCAAGTCCTCTTTAAGGAGACCACAACATGGAAATGGGGAATTTATAGGCTCCCAAAAAGTATGCCTCACTCGATATAAACCATCCCTAACAGGTTATTAAAACTTAAATTTTAATTTACTGGGGGGGCGTGTCCTGCTGCTGATGGCGCCGGACGCTTCTTAGCTGAGCTCCTCACCCAGACCGCTGGAAACGGCATTACACCGGCCGCATCGCGCTTCAGAAAGCTCCACAAAGTGGATTACAGACACAGGACTTCCTCTGCCATGCCGCGGGCAGCTTCACGGAGGCGGCAGCCAGAGAACAAGGTAACAGATTACTTTGACTCAGGCAGACCGCGCGCTTCCCCTCACAACATGGCGGCGACGCCAGAACGCCCGCCTCCTTCCTCCCCGGCATCACAGCGTTCTCCTCGTGGCATGGAGGAGACTAGAGGAGAAGAAGGTGACAGAGCCCCTGTGACTCAGGGAGTGATCAAAGCCCTCCTGGCTGCCCAGAGGGTCTCCATAATTGAGGATATGAAAGGGCTCATTGGCACATTAAGGGAAGACCTGGGAGCTCTTACAGATCGTACAGAGCACCTAGAAGCAAAAATGTCAGACTTTGCATCAGCCCATAACAGCCTAGCTGACAGCCATGCCGGGCTGGATAGAGAGGTGGGAACGGTCTCTGCCACATTATGCCACCTCGAAGACCAGTTGAGGAAAAACAACTTAAAGCTGCGGGGATTAGCTGAGGGAGGAGACGAGATGGAAACAGCTAAGACTTTTCTGCGGGCAGCCCTACCGGATTCTCCCCAGGACCACCTGGACATAGAAAAAGCCTTCCGGATTCCCAAACCGGCGAGGCTTCCCCCTGAGATTCCGAGGGATATATTGGTGTCCCTGTTGAGATCCGGGATTAGAGACAGACTCCTACGGCGCTTGAGAAACGGCCCCCCATTGCCGGAGCCCTTCACGGGAGTCCAGGTGTACCCCGACCTTTCCCCGGGGACGCTCGCCCGCAGGAGGGATTTTGCCTCCAGCTGCAGAATTCTAAGGGAAAATGCCATTTTTTACAGCTGGGGCTCTCCAGTGTCGGTAAATTTCAAGCACAATGGAAAGAGACAATCGTTCTCCTCCCCCACTTTCCTGAGAAAGACTCTTAAAACGTGGGGATTGATCCCTGCTGGCAGCCGCCCCTCACCTAGTCGGGACTCTAACAACAATGGGGAAGACACTCCTGCCACATCTGAGGCTACATGAGGGCCCAGGACTGGAAAGTATTTCACCAGTAGGTCTGGACGACCTGCCCTGCTCCAATTTTCTAATTTGATTACTCCTGTCCCTTGTGGGTCCGAGCCTGGAAGTAACTTTACTAAGCCGGAACTTACCGAGCCCGGGTTACGTCAGTGACGGTCATCTGGAAACCCCACGGGGATATAGGAGAGTGGGGGATTTCCCCCCCCCCCTTTTTTCGACCCCAGTTGCATCTGGGAGTCGGCTGGAGTTTACATATCTGTTTGTTTATTTGTTCTTCTGCTTAATTGATCTAATTTACTCACCTGCTGCTGTTTTTTCCCCATTGCCTTCCGGGTGTACCCCTCTGGACCTCACCCTTCTCACCCCCACCCCCACCTCCACCCATACTTCCCTCTCCCTTGCTTTCCCTCCTTTTTCTTTTCTTTCCCTTCCTGCCCTCCCCTCTCTTCTTTCCTTCTCCCCCAACTTCCTCTTCGCCCCCACACCCCCCCTCTCTCCTTCTACACATTTTCTTCTTACCTTCTAAAATTCTATCTTCTCGTCTGTCACTTAGTCTCTATTTCGCCTTCTCTGCTCTCTTCGCCCCGGTGCCCGCCATTGGGGAGCTGACCTAGTCTGCTCGCTTGTAAACTGCTTTCTTTTTAAGGAGGAGGCCATCATGAGACTCAAGATTTTATCCCTCAATGCAAAGGGCCTTAATTCCCCAGCCAAGCGGTCTTTCTTATGGAGGGAAGTGAGGACCTCGGCTGCGGAGGTGATATGTGTGCAGGAAACCCACTTGCTTTTGGGAGACTCCCATAGACTCCAACACGCATCTTTCCCTCATATTTTCCACGCCTGTCACACGGAAAAGAAGGCCGGGGTCAGCATAATAGTTAAGGGTTCAGTACAATTTCAGATGCTGGATTGCATTGCAGACCCGGCGGGTAGGTACTTAATCTTGCAGTGCAATATAGCAGGTGAGGCCTATACCCTGGCTAACGTCTATGCCCCAAATACGGGACAACTAAAATTCGTGAGATGCATACTAGACAAACTTAGCGAGCTAACAGTGGGCAAATTAATCGTTTGTGGAGATTTTAATGCAATAATGGAGAGCCGCCTAGACTCCTCCTCCCCTGCTGTGCGGGGGAGCAGGACTCTGGGACCCCTGTGTCGGGAGTACCATATACATGATGTATGGAGGTACCAGCACGCCGAGGAGAGGGATTATTCCTTCTTCTCGCACGTGCATGGTTCTTACTCAAGGATTGATCTTTTCTTGGTGAATGACACTGCCCTGGGAGCCTGTAGGTCCTCAGAGGTGGGAGTCATCACCTGGTCGGATCACGCGCCAATCACATTGGAGATGGCGCTAGGTTCGGGAGTTGGTGCTCCACGTCGCTGGAGGTTAAATGCAAGTCTTCTGGCAGACCCTGAGGTGGTCACTGAGCTGGAAACCAAGTTGCAGGACTATTTCTCCATAAACGATAACGGGGAGGTCGCGGATGACACGCTGTGGTATGCTCACAAGACGGTCATCCGGAGCCTTCTCCTACAAAAAGCCTCTCAAGTGAAAAAGCACCGAGAACGCCTGAGACAGGAGTGGATAGATAAGATAGGTCAAATGGAAACGAAGCATAAACAGAGCCCTTCCCCTGTTTTGCTGACCCAGATTTCGGAACTCCGATTTAAATTGAGAGCCCTTTTCCTCCAGCAATATGAGAGATCTCTCCGGAAATTGAAAACGAAATTTTATGCAATGGGAGATAGGGCGGGGGCCCTCCTGGCCCGCAGATTAAAAAAAAGAGATGCTAAAACTATGATTACCCACATGAAACGTAAAGATGGGAGAGTGGTTAGAGATCCGCCCGGGATGGTTGAGGTGTTTGCTTCATACTACGAAAAGTTATACAACCTGAAAGAGGACATAAACACCCCTCAGCCTTCATCCTCGGCCATCAGGGATTTCCTCCGGAAACTTGATCTCCCTGCCATCTCATCGGAAGACCTGCACACGCTGAACAGGCCCCTCACCTCCCTTGAAATTGACAAAGTGATAATTTCTCTGAAATCTAACTCGGCTCCGGGCCCGGATGGGCTAGCGAACGAGTTTTACAAGACGTTTCGTTCGGTCCTCACGCCATACTTGCTCCGACTATTCTCTACTTGGCAAACAATGGGGTCCATCCCGGGACAAGCCCTGGAGGCCACCATCACGACCATCCCCAAGCCGGGGAAGGCGGCGGAATGCCCCGAAAACTATCGTCCAATTTCCCTGCTGAATGTTGACCTAAAAGTCTATGCGAAATTGCTGGCGGTCAGGCTGACGGTGGTGATCCCCTCCCTGGTCCATCCAGACCAAGTGGGATTCGTGCTTCACAGGCAAGCCAGAGACGGAACACGTAGAATGCTGAACTTGATGGAGGTGAGTGAGAGAAGGGGGGTCCCTTGTGTGTTCCTGTCTCTAGACGCGGAAAAAGCGTTTGACAGGATACACTGGGGATACCTACGGGAGGTTCTCTGCACTTTCGGTTTGTCGGGCCCCATCATGTCAGCGATTCTCGGACTATACTCCCACCCCTGTGCTAGAGTCTTTTCGGCGGGATTTTTGTCCCGCACCTTTCAGATATCCAATGGGACCAGACAGGGCTGCCCCCTCTCCCCCCTGATATTTGCCCTGTTGATGGAGCCCTTAGCGGTCTCCCTCAGGGCGAATCCCACGATTAAAGGAATCCAAGTGGGGGACAGGACGCACGTGGTGGGCCTATATGCCGATGACGTTATCATCTCCGTCTCTGACCCGGCATCCTCGCTTCCCGGGATAATGGGAATGCTTGACCTGTTTGCGCGGATCTCGTATTATAAATTGAACGCGAGTAAGTCCATGATATTTCCGGTCCACGTTCCGGTAGGGTTGGCAGAGCGCCTTTCGCGATTGTACCCTTTCAAATGGTGCCCTCGGGGTATCCAATATCTGGGGATCTGTCTCTGCCCATCGGCGGAGATAGCCTCCCGTAACGCAGAAAATTTGGAGAGGGACTTGCGGGGGGAGCTCGATGCCTTCCCGTTGGCCTCAATGTCTTGGATGGCGAGGGTACAGGCAGTGAGAATGATGTGGCTGCCGAAAATAATCTATATGTTTAGATGTTTGCCGGTCACATATACTCCTAGGGTTATCGCCCGCCTTCAGTCCGTGATTAACCGCTTTGTTTGGGCCAAAAAACCACACAGAGTCCAGAGGAAAACCATGTATCTCCGCCTGGCCGGTAGAGGGATGGGGGTCCCAAATGTCGGCATGTACCTTAGAGCCATAACCCTGGAATCAGTAAGGGAGTGGTGGAGAGGTGAGATGGACTACGGATGGGTGCAAATAGAATCCCACTCTGTTCCTGGGGTTCACTGAAACACCTCCTCGCGGCTGAGTCTCTGGGAGAAGTAGAAAGAGAGGACCTCTTGCAACCAATGTGTGCCCTCTTGAAAGAGCTGGGAAAACTAACGAATAATTGGGCCAAAATCCCAATTTCAGAGATCCCTCTTTCCGCACTTAAACTTCATATCCCCTCTCTGAGCCTCATCCGCTGGAAGGAACATGGCCTGGAAAACCTAAGTGACCTCTTTAACCAAAACGGCTTGATGATTTTTTCAGAATTCGTGGAGAGGTACCCGACCCTGGAGCACTCTTTTCTCCAATTTTTCCAGATAACGCACTTCCTCCACTCAAAACAGTGTAGGCACGATTTCCCCCCTCGGGACCTTCCCCCTTGTTGCACCTTGCCTCCAGGGAATCGCTCAGACCTAAAGGCCTGTCGCTCCTTTACAGAGGGCTAGTGGATGACTGTTTGCCGTCCAAGACCCCACCTATGGAGCGTTGGGAGATCGACTTGGGCTTTGTGGCTACTCTGGAGGACTGGGAAGGAGCCGTGCAATGCATGATGCGGGCTACCAGCTGCATTAATCATGTGGAACTTTTGAAAAAAATCCACTTGCGCTGGTACACCCCCCCCTCCAGACTGGCGAACTTTGGCCTGGGTATCTCTCCCTTGTGCTGGAGACAATGTGGCAAGAGGGGAGACTTAGCCCACATGTGGTGGGGATGTCCTAAATTGACCCCCTTCTGGACTATGATAGCTGGCCTCTTGGAAACTCTCACCGCAACTAAGATCGCACTAACACCACAACTGGCGGTCCTCCACATTGGAAGTGTGGACTTTCCTCCAGTAATCCGACACCTTCTCTCTTATGTACTAACGGCAGCCAGAATAAGCGTAGCTGCAAAATGGAAGCTTAACTCCCCTCCCACTATGGCAGACCTGGTTGAGAGACTGAATACAATGCTCTGCCATGAATATTATTTAGCTCTGGACTTAGGATCCAGACGCTATGTAGCGGAAGCCTGGGACTTATGGGCAACACACCCCTTGGCTCTTCAGGTTCCGTACTGAACTGACAGACCCGTCCTTACGAGAGAGTGTGGTGTTGCTGACTTCCTTTTTCTTGCTTTTTCCTTTTTCCGCTTCTGCTGTAATCTTCTTTCTTTGCTCTTTCCCCTCAAGCTGTCGCCCGTTCTACTTCCCCTTCCCTCTGTCCTTTCTCCCCCACCCCCTCTCCGTCCCCAACCCTTTCCTTTCCAAAGGGGTACAGAGTGCAGATTGCCGTGGCTCCCACCTAACTTTTTTTCCTCCCCTCTCTATCTCCCCTACCCCCATCCCCCCCCCCCCCTTCCTTTAACCCTATGTGTATGTAATAGGGTCCCAGTTCACTGATCTCCCCTTCTCCTTAGATGTAATAAAGCGAGGACTGGATTCAGAGTACTAAGTACCAAGAGATTAGCAACAAGTTATCGTGCTATGCAACATGGATCAAGATTTATTTAACTTTATTGGGAGATTCAGTCGGTGTATCTGATGGTGACCTTTCCCTAATGCGTGTAATTGCTCATGTGCACTATGGCTTTTCTGCCACTCTTGTTTGTTACCATTGTTGTTTGTTGCTTTTTCAACATAATACTAATAAAAAACTATTGAAGATCAAATTTTAATTTACTACTTAATCGTAAAGTGCTTCTGAATATATGAGAATGAATGAAATGGAATCCGGCTCAAACATAGAGGATTTTTTCTTTTTTTTTCCAATAAAGTGCAAATAGAGTCATGAGTAAGGATGCATATCGCATCCGAAACACATCAACCTAGGTCACGCCCACCATGTAATTTTTCTTCTGTTTGCATTTTATTGGAAAAATAAAAGATAAAAAATCCTCCATGCTTGAGCCAGATTCCAATTCATTCTCATTGCATCTGCGGCCTGAGGCGGGGTCGGTATCTGGAGTCAACGAGGATATGAGTAAAGAGCAAAAAGGTGAGTTGAAACTCAAACATTGCTTCTGACTATGTTGACAATATAGAAATAACAATTATTATTACTCGACTAAAACATATGTACAACTACATATATTGGGGTATTGGGTTAAAAGATCCCCATATATTTGCCAGCATTAGTTTTGATAAAATTTCCAATTAACAGGTGAAATTGCTTGAATACCTATAATAGTTAAGCACCCCAGGGTGTCACCAACTCATGACTGTTAGTAATATTCTGGGAATTTAAAATAAATAATACACTAGATATGTCCCCTAACATGTTTCGCCAACTGATCAGCATCATCATTGGAAGGGGCAAAGGCGGAAATGTTGATAAATTGTGGAAACAAGTTGGCAGGACATATTTAGTGTATAACTTATTTTAAAGGGAACCTGTCATCTCCTTTATGCCCCACCAGCTATCTCTGTCTGTCTCTGCGGCTTCATAGTACTACTCTAACTAACCCTGTCTAAGCTAATAGTGTGATATTAAAGGTGAAAAAAAAGCATTTATACACTTACATTTTCTTATGTAAATGAGGCAGTCAGACTATAACTTGGAGGATATAGTCACTCTGGCAGATTAATAGTTAACTCACTATTAAGTTTTCTGTCTAAAGGACCTTTGTGATGTCCAGATCATGTGACCATAGTGGGCGGAGCTAAGCAAACCAAATGATTATACTCTATTAAGACTTAGCTCTGCCTATTATAGTCACATGGTTGTGACGTCACATCAGGTCCCGCAGCATGATCTGACATTCGGCTGAAATGTTAACTATTACCTGACAGTCTACTACATCCTCCAAGGTGTAGTCTGACTGCCTGATTTACATAAGAAAATATAAGTGAAAAAATGCTTTTTTTCACTGTTAACATTACACTATGAACTCAGACATGGATGGTTATTATAGCACTATGAAGCTACAGGTTCAGACAGTGATAAATGGGGGTGGGTGGGGCATAAACCACCTGACAGGTTCCTTTTAAGTATCCAGAATTTGCCTAGCATCATGAATTAGTTCTCATCCAGATTGTGATCTCTTTACAGTAGTGTAAGCAATATCACATGCTGACTGGATATTTAAACAATACAATACAACTAATACTGGTAAATATATATTGGACTCTGGGTTCTTTTAACCAAATACCCCAATATAATTAATCGTGCATACATTTTTAATGTAGTAGATTAAAAGTTGAGCTTTAATAACCTGTTAGTGAGGAGTTACATCTAGTGTGGCATCTATACTCAATAGCTGAAAACTATGAGCCAGAAATTCAGCAATTGCACCACTTAAATGCCACAGTCAGTGATTTACAGAAGCACTGAAATGGTTAAGCAGCGACAAGGACACCTAGCACCAATTGGTAGGGTTATAATCAGCTGCCCGTAGAGTAATATCTGGGGCATATGGTATGGGCTCAGTTTCTGAGCTCGCTCCATACATAGGATTCTGATGTAGGATGTGCTATAAGCAGATACTTTGAAAATGAGTTTAAGGTTCAATATTTACTTGTGGGATCACTACTTCCAATATTACATTACATTACATTGCATTACAGATATAGTTCTCTTCCTCTGTGAAGTAGCTATTTGCATATTATAAAATCGCTATGTTATGCACAATTCCTTGCCATCAGGATTATAAGTTTTGCTTGGAGTATTCCCCTTTACATATTTACATATTTTTCCCCAAAAACTGAGTATATAATTTGAAACATTTTTCTATTAGGTTATTACGATAAATGATAAGGGTTGACCTGTTAATAGCTCATTATATATTTGCATTATTCTATCAACAATAAATGTTCTTCAGTTGCATCTAGGAAAATAAATGTGTACATAAAAATCCTTTTCAATATAGTATTATGTAAGTTTCAAAGTACGATGCACGGTTAGCTCAAATGATACAAAAATATTGTTAGTTTGTCTAAGGCTTGTTCCACATTAGCGCTGTGGCCTCCATCATGGGTGATCCGCCAAAGACCCGAATTCCCATAGCATTAACGCAGCATTATCGTAATGTAATTCTGCCTTACCGCTGCCAATAGAGTCCTATGGGTGACAGACTCCATAGTGCATGCAAACGCCGACACATAAATGCCGGAGTTTGAAATCTCGTGCTGTTTCGTAGCACAAGGAAAACGCAGCAAGGAGTGTTTGCCTTTGTGCTACGAAAGAGCGCAAGATTTCAAACTTCGACACTTATGTGCCAGCGTTTGCATGCGCTATGGAGTCCAAAACCCATAGGACTCTATTGTTACTATGGTAACGCTGCGTTAATGATGCCGGAATCCTGCTCTTTAGTGGACCCCCCATGACGGAGGCCACAACGTTACTGTTAAATAAGTTATGAGGTCACTGTATTTTGCAGATTGGTGCTCCTTCACCTTTCGAGGCTTCGGCAATAGACAGCTTCATAGCAGCACATTAAGTATTTGTGCCATTTGGGCTAGTAGTGCAAGAATAAATACAGCATCTATACAGTGTTTGGACCGCAACTTCTTCTCTAACCACTTACAGATTGACATATGACACTGGGAACATTCTGATTAGTACTGAGTTTTGGGAGAATAGAGTAAAAGTTACCTATTTTGAAATCTGCAGATGGGAATAGAGAGAAATACTGAGAGCTTACTTTCTCTTCCCCAAAGGACTCTCTGTCCAATACATTATCTTAACATTTTAATACTTTATAGAAAGGTAGGGGCACCGGGCACCTTCAGGGCTATTGGTCTTTCTTATTCCTCCATAAAGATAGACCGCTGTCTTATCCCCAGTCACCTGGTGGTGCTACGCCTGCATCAGCCAGTCAAGCATTTACAGTCCAAGTATAGAAAACAAATAGGCGGCACTCACCGTATGTTTGTAGGTGCTTTCTTTATTGAAGAGGTGCGGGGAGGGGGTGCATGAAGGTACAGACGACAGGTCTGTTTCGCGGTTTGCCCGCTTCTAAAGACCTGTAGAAGCGGGCAAACCGCGAAACAGGACCTGTCGTCTGTACTTCATGCACCCCCTCCCCGCACCTCTTCAATAAAGAAAGCACCTACAAACATACGGTGAGTGCCGCCTATTTGTTTTCTATACTTGGATTTTAATACTTTATCAAACATTTAGAGATTCTCTTACTTTTACCATTGACACATCGTACAATGATTAACCAATACCCAAATATTAATACATTCACCGGTACATGACACGAGATCTAGCTCTTTATTACATTGTATTCTTTAATTTAAAAGCACATTAGTAGCCAATAATAAGACAAATCAATTATAATGTAATTAATACTAATTTTGACTGTCAGTATGCTTGACTTCTAACAACTTGCATTAGTCACAATTAAATATGTTCTATCCACTACTGAATTACATTTTTAGTATAGAATAGATACGAACACTGATTATTTTCTTTTCACTTGTTTTATCATCTTCTTCTAATCACAAATTTAAGCTCAACTTGTGAAGAATAAGGTGGGTATAAAAGAACTGTGTAGCAACAAAGTTTATCCTTAAAGTTTTAATTGTCAATCAAAGGAAAATGTAGAATCTAGACATGTGGGGATATCATCAACTAAAAGAGGGTTTAAGAGTTCACAGGCTGATGGAATTGGCAAGTATCCAGACATATAATGGCATTGTCCACTATTCATTTTTATATTTAAATTATTTGGTGTAAAACTTGAAAAAACCCACATACTGGGCCTTTACTGAACAACAGAGATCGGAAGACAGAATGTCAAAACTAGAACTGAGTACTGGAAGCGGATTCGTTGCAGAAGTTATGAGATATCCGCCATCAGCAATAAGAACATGGAGACTAGCAAGGGTGATAGTCAACAGTGTGGAGGAGTGGCGTAATTTTGATACTGTAGCTTTATTTCTTTATTTAGTTGTTTTATTACATTTATCAATTTTAATCCAAGTATTTCAAAGAAAAGAAACTGCAGCTCTCACCTAGAAGATGTTCAAAGTCTTCTATTATTTCTGTTTAAGCCATTACAAGCTGTGCAGGGAGGGAGAGGGACGGGAGGGACAGGATTGATGGACGACATTAAACCATTTCACACCAGGTGGTGCTTCTACGGGTCTGTAGGATGAGTGCTGCAGTTTCCTTTTTGTGAAACACTTGGATTATTTGACCAGCTCAGTTTATGTGTGCACCCCATATCTGACCGAAAGGCGGCATTGGCTTACTGGCATAGTGTGAACTAGTACTGCCCAGCTTATCTCCCTTATTTAACCTAATCAATTTTAATATAAGCTAAAGTCAAACTAGGATCTTCACATATTTAAGAAATGCAATGCACAGCTTCAATTCTACAGTAAACATCATCTTAGAATCAATGAAAGTATAAGTAATAACGTTTTAACAATCTGCCTAAACAATTGAAGGAGGTAGTTACTAAGGCCCCCTTTACACCATGATTTTTTCCTGTCTGTGGGGATCCTGGTTTTTGCAGGACCTCACAGACAGGTCCGGATGTGTACCTTCGGATTCCTTTTTGTGTGATTTTGATGGATCCAGACACAGAAAGAACTGGGAGGAGCCCAGTGGTGTTGGGGCTGAAGGTTTGCTTTCCCAGTGTATCTACATACACTGGGAAGCAAAATAAAAGAGAAAACATGTATTAAAAATAAAAAAATGAATAGTTACCTCTCTGACGGCTGTCCGGGAACCGAGAAAACGTCCGGATGCTGCCAGGACCTTAAATATCTTTGATTGGCTGGTAGCGATCAGGTGATATGTGACATGACATACCACCTGATCGCTACCAGCCAATCACATTTTAAGGTGCTGGCAGGCAGTGATCAGATGTCTTTACGGGTCTCGGACAGCCGTCGGAGAGGTGAGGATTTAAATTTTTTTATTTTTAGCACATTTCTTTATTTAATTTCACTTTAGCAGTGTATGTAGATACACTGGTAAAGTGAAATTACATTGAGCAGAGCAGTATTAGTGTACTGAGCATGCACAGTACACTAACATCAGATCCGGGAAACAATCCTGTTTTTTCCCGGATCCGAGCTCCATAGACCCCCATGTTATTTGAATCAGACTGCGCCGGATCTGATGCAGTCCAATTCTGTTCCCTGTGCCCAAAATTGGAGCAGTCTCAGATTTTGGGAACATGAAAACAGCGGTAAATCGGATCCCTTCAGATATTGATTGCTATTAAGCACCAATCTGTGCCCATAGGGATGCATTTGGGCCAAATCGCATCTGTGACTATCTGTTTTACAACAGATAGTCATGGATCCCAAAAAATTGTGCTGTGTAGGGGGCCTAATGCCTAAACCAATTTGTCAATCATTTAAACTAGATTTCAGTTTCAAGGTTTCTTTCATCACACAGCTAATCACTTGGACTATGCATAGTCCTTCTAAACATTAATAATTGTAGAAACCCTATGGTCATTTGAAGCTAGGTTTATTAGAACCGTATGGGTCTGATTGCTACCAATGTCCCTTCTCAAGATGTATGTATGTTCATCAATCACAAATCTGTTGTCAGCATTATGACACTGTGTGCCTGAGCCCTGGATCAGAAGTATTGTTATGACACATCTTTTAATCTTAAATATGAAAAAAAATACACTCCCGATTGTCTGTAAAGTGAGCAAACAAAGGTTGCGATCATCTGACAAAAGCTGTGATATCATTATGACTGAGGCTTGTAGTCTCTGACCACCCCTCCCAAATTCTTCAAGCAAAGATGTCATAGGTATGTTTTGGTTTTAGATGAAACACAGCCCTAAGTAAAATAAAAAGTGGGTCCCAAATGCTCACATGGTATCATAGTGAAACAGAGAGCATTTATAGGAACAGATTTAAGTCAGTTAAACAAACACCAATTAATTAGATTGTTCTTCATCAGCTCATGTAAAGAGACTGATAGAAAAGTGCAGAATTATGAAGACAAAATGATCATTTATATGATAAATCTTTCCCTATTTAGCATCATTTTAGCAGTACAATGGCAATGTGCTGCCGCGAGCAATTATTTTTGTTCTGGCATAAATTATCTAATCACCCAATAAATTAGCATTTTGCTTCTTCATTGAGTGATTGCAAGCGTTTTTACATTTACGAACACTCAGCTGCACTACTGGTAGCTTTAAATATGGATGTGATACAAACAATGTATGTTACACACACTCTATAATGCATGTTACACACATATTCCCCCACAGTCACCTCCATCTTATTATTTTCCAGCACCTGTGCACTATATATATATATCTATATATATATATATATATATATATATTATATATATATATAGATATATATATATAACAGTATCGTAGGGTGCATTACAGGAAAGCAACTTCATTAAGATGGCGCCAAGCAGCGCGATCTGCATGCACTGTGTCTGACTGTAATGTCCCTAACTACAGACCTGTTTCAAGGGGACAGGGAGAACGGGTCTCATCATGTTGCAGGCATCACCTTCCTCACCATTTTCTAACTCAGCCGGTCTGTGCTCCCATAATGTCCCACCATGCTGCCGCGCCATCTTGTCGCATCTCCTGTGCCTCCCCTCACATCTGGTTTGCAGGAGAGTACGCATAGGCAGCATGCGCCACAGATTCTCCTCATTTAAAGGGCCAGCACACCCTCTCTCAGTGATCATTCAGCCAGTTACTGAAAGACTTTTGTTTATTTAAGGCCCTCACTTCCTTAGGGAGGTGCCTGGGCAACTTTGTACTGTTGTTCAAATGTTGCCATGCTCAGATCCTTGAATCAAGGAGTTTTGAAGACACCAGGAATGCTCCGAGCTGACGACAGGAGATCGACTTTGAACAAAACTGCCAACGTATTTCATAGCCACCGGGTCACTTCATCAGGGCAAATAATGCCCTCATGAAGTGGCCAGGTGGCTATGAAACGCATTGGCAGTTTTGTTGTGTGGTGTGGTGGTGAATAAAGTATTTCTTCAAAGTCAGTCTCCTGTGGTCAGCGCGGAATATTCCCGGTGTCTTCAAATCTCCTTGTTTCTTGCAACCTTACGGGATCTTCAGCGACCAGGTTCAAACAGTGGTTGTGCTGTAATGGGACAAAATGCCGAATTGCCCGCGCTGCCACCAGGAATCACCAGGAAACAAAGAGTTAACTGGGCAGATGTTTCTTTATTCTCCTCAGGGAAGGAGCTCGGATAGAGGCTCTGAAACGCGTAGGATAGAATAAAGAAACATCTGCCCAGTTAACTCTTTGTTTCCTGGTGATTCCTGGTGGCAGCGCGGGCAATTCGGCATTTTGTCCCATTACAGCATTCCTGTTTCCACGGTTATCGTGAAGGTGCGGCCCTGCAGCAGCCATTCTCTACAAGCCATCTTACAGGCGATTATACCGGGTGTGGGTGACACAACCGAGCCAGGTGAGCAGTTCCTAATATCCATCGCTACAACCTTTGTTAAAAGGATAAGACCCTATGCGCATTTATCTCACGTTTACAGGTTGACAAACAGTGGTTGTGGCTTTTCCACCACCTTCAAAGGTGAGTGGACTCCTGGGGCTAAAATCTTGGTGTCCCTCGGTTACTGCTCACTGTGCACTCCCCCACCTTTTGTATTTTTTAGATCCTTGCATCAGCGCTTGCTCACTTTTGTTTATTACTGCTTGCTATTAATGCCTGGTGTTTCCTTTTAATGCTGGTGTCCCCATCCTGGTCTTACCTGGAGTCTCGCCATCTTAGTCTTCATCCCTGTGAGCTCAGTCAGTACCCTTCAGACCTGTCTGGACCATCCGTCAGTGACACAAACTTGTACCTCTTCTGGATCCTCAAGGCTATCCCGGTCCCTCACTGATTTGTCTCATCTGGTTCCCCGGACCTCTCGCTCCCCTTCGTAGACTTTGCTTCCCTTTGGTCTCCCCTCTGATCTACGAGCCATTGTACTCAGAACCTCCGTGGCAGTGCTGGGTCAACCCCAATATAGGGGTTTGCTCGCCGGTGTTCCCTCAGAGGAGTTTGGTGCCTCGGCCCAGGGAGTTCTCTCTTGTGGGATCTCCCATTATCTTCAATAACATTCTTAAATTTCTCTGATGTCCTAGTCCAGCTGGTTCCTTGGGTTCAGCTTCCACAGAGGTCTCTGTGGTCTAGTGGGTCCACATTCCAAATTACCACCTCCTCCTGCGTGACACTGATGTGACACTGACGTACTCTAGATTGTAAGCGAGCAGGGACCTCACTCCTCATGGTTTTTGAATTTTTGTTACTCTGTACTGTCTCATATTGTCTGTACATTTCCCCTCCAAATTGTAAAGTGCTGCGTAATATGTTGGCGCTATATAAATAAAATTATTATTTATTATTATTATTACTGTTACTAAAGTGAAAGTGAAATCCTTTACGTTTATAATGCGCAAGCACTGTAAAATAATAAGATAGAGGCAAGGGAGGGGGGAATATTTACATAAAACTGGGACAAGCACACAGGGGAAGTATTAAACAACAAGACTCGACCAAAACAATCCCACCCTTCTGCACCTGTCAATCAAATGCTGCACTTATTTCTAGATCTTTCATTACACTTTTTTGTGCAATCAAGTATCCAATCTCTCAACTAAAGGTACAATTGCATTCAGCAACCAAGCGCCAGTACGGTACTGGCTTTACTTTGTATCAGAAAATCCTGATGGTTGGTTCTCTTTAAGCACATTCCATGCTACACACACTGCATGTTACCTACACAGACACATAGTAGTAGACATAATGCATTCTCAGTGTAGTTTATGGTTAAAAAAGGCAGAGTCCTCAAGAGCCAACAACAGATCATCTTTTTAAGACTTCCTTAATATTGCCCAAGTGATAATTCCATCACCTGTGCAATACTAAGGAAATCCTGAAAATGTGGCTCTTGAAGACTGGAGTTGGGGAACACCAATGTAGAGCCTCCTGGTGTTTGTTGTTGCCTAATACCAACAATGACGGTACATCAAGAGAAACTTATTCCTGGTGCCTAACCTCTGCTTTCTCAGATTTAAGCCAAATACAAGGTAAATTACATCAAATGCTAATATCATATTCTGTACTACATATGGATAATGTGTTTGTAACACACAATGCACAATACAGGTGTCAAGTCTAGTGAGCAAATTAGTATTGGTAAATTATTTAGCTTTCCTTTTTGTTTTGTGTTTTGTTTTATTTTTGAGTGTTTAATGCTTAAAAGATACATGTAAAAAGGTACCTTCTAATTAATGAAATGTTCTGAAGTAATTGATTACTTTCAGGATAGTTCTTCCTGGTAAACTATAATCATTTGCAAGTTCAACTGGGATTACGATAGATTTTTCCCTTAAAAAAAATTAGTTGTAATCATACATCAATTTAAAAGAAATCAAATTGGGTTGGATTTAAAAAAAGTGGAATTGTAGCTTTTGACATTGAGGTTGTACTAAACCTTGAATCGAGCACGAGTTGTAGCCTTACATTGGGTAGTTCAATCAATTGTGTCTTGTACAAACCTCATAAAATAAATATAGGATTACCATTTTGCAGTTTTCACAAGATTTGTTACTTTACTAAATTTTTATAAAGAGACAAAAGAAATCATTAATGAATGTTGTGTTTTTTTCTTTGTTTTAAATCACACTAAAAATGAGCTTCAAAATAATGCAAAACTAATGACATTTTCAATAACTGACATGAAAATTATTCTTAAACTACATGGGGATTGATAAAGCACAAATTAACTGTTCATTTATGAAATGACATATAAGAAGATATTTAACAGACTAGAATTGTTGACAAGAACTAAATCTTTGGAATAAAGCAACTTTTAATTCCGAACAGGAAGTCCTTTCTTGTAAATGGTTAAACCTAAAACGACTGTTGATATAACTGCTGAAAATCCAACAATAGTCAGTAAACCACCAACAGAAGGTAAGTTTCTTTCCAAAAATGTAGTTGTAATTGGAATAGCTGGAATATCCTACAAAATATGAGAAAAAAAAAGTTAAGCACAAAACAATTCTCACAATTCCAAAGAAAAGTATAACCACTGAGGACTCTCAGATTTTAATATTTTTCTTTCTACTAGCTAACACGGTACAAACACTTTTTACCTTATCACCATTCCAAAAATATTCATTAAACTTTTGATTACTTACTGCATTGTGAAGTTACTTAAAGAGGACCTGTCACCCCCTGGTGCTTTCCAAACTGAAAGCATCCCTGAATGACTCCATACTGAGTAACTCCCTCTGAACTCCTTATCTGTACACTTTCTAAAGTGTTTTGAACAACTTAAAGGGGGGCTAGAGACATGGGGAACCCCTTTAATGAATGCAGCAAACAAGCTGCATTCAGGGGTGCTTTCAGTTTTGGAAAGCACTAGGGGGGTGATAGGTCCTCTTTAAAGGGAATCTGTTACCAGGTTTTTGTTACCTCATCTGAAAGCAGCATAATGTAGGAAAAGAGACCCTGATTCTAATGATGAATCATTTAGTTTACTGGGTGCAGCAGTTGTGACAAAATCACAGCTGTTAAATATAGCATGCAGCATTGTTCAGAAGGCTGCCCCTGTTGTGCAAATTGACTATGGACAGTGACCTGCTTATTAGAGGAGGGGTGTGGTCAGACAACTGCTCATAAACCCTGTAGTTCTAGAAATGATAAGCACTAGTGATAAGTGAGTATTATTCGCTACTGGCATGAATAGTACTGTATTCGGGATACTCGTTACTCTGCGAGTTTTTGAGATTTTACTTGTGATATTCAAATGAGCTGAAAAGCATGTTTTTTTCTTGACTGATTTTAAACCAGATAAACATTGCTGGGATTGCTTGCCAGTCAAAGTAATGCCATATTCATCTTTGATAATAGCATTACTGTGATTGGCAGGCGCAGTATACCCAAAGGAAAAAAAAGATGCTCTAACAGAATAGTGATGAGGTCTGGGGTCGGGGCTGTAAAAAGGCAGAGATGGATAACAATGTGCTCAAACTGCATGGGAACAGTATACAGATATGATGTACACTGTCTGCATACCGTTCTGCCATACAGCTGTCTGCTCTGAGTGACAGAACCTAGTGAAGATAGATAGAAGAGCAGGTAGATCGAGCTTACCAGACTACTGCTCCCGGCTAGCTCAGTCTCCTGCTGAATCACTTCCAGGGCATCCCATTAAGCTGCCTGCATATTCACTGCACTGTCAGGTAAAGACCCTATCACAGATACTCACACTCTGTGATCACCTCTGTGATTGGCTGTTGCAGTCAGACTACATTTCCACAATTTGGACAGTGATTGTGCTTGGTTGCCATACACAGTAGTGTATGGCAATCAACGTGCCATTATAGGGTGTTAAGTAAATAAATTTAAAAAAATGTGTGGGGTTTCACAGTATTTTTAAGTCTGAGCCCAGTGAAAGCGGACAGCTGCGAGCTGCCACCCTCAGCTGCGTAATTTTACTTTGGCTGGCCAAAAAAATGTGTGGACTCCACTCTATTTTTAATTGCCAGCCAAGATAAAACTAGGTAAAACTAGGCAGCTGAGGGCTGGTATTCTAAGCGGGATGAGGGCCCATTGTTTTAGGGCTCCCAAGCTAAAGAATAGCAGCCCACAGCTGCCCATGAAAATTGTGCATTCATTGTAATGCCATTTCCAGGTGCTTTACCAGGCTCTTACAGTAGTAGTGGCAGTGGCATGCTGGGTAATAAGGGGTTAACACCAGCTTTGTATTGCCAGCTAGTATTAAGCCCTGAGATTCTTAATGTTAATGTCAAGTTAAACCTGGCTATTAGAATCTCAAATAAATAGTTAAAAATACACAACACAGAGAAAAATTATTTTATTAAAAAAAAATACAGAGACACTTAGTGACTTCATCTTTATTACCCCCTCCCCATCCTCGTACCCCTCCATGATCCTCTTCTTCCCTCTTCCTGGTTAGACTCAGCTCTGGTACATCAGAGACTAGAGGGAGGAAAAACACATCCGCTCCTGTGGTCTCTAATTACTGAATGACAGCACTGAGACATGCGGTAAAGTAAGTGGTGAGGTCACGGTTGCCATAGTAACTACTGCTTACTATATGAAAGCGCTGAGACCTGGCTATAGTAAAGCAGTGAAATAGTAAGCAGTAAGGTCTCTGTTGCCATAGAAACCGCTGTTGCTTTGACAACAATGACCTTACTGCTTAGTATATGACAGCGCTGAGCCAGCGCTTTACCGCTTTACTATAGCCAGGGCTCAGTGATTTCATATAGTAAGCAGTAAGTCACAAATGCCACAGTAACCGCTGTCGCTATGGCAACAGTAACCTTACTATATGAAAGTGCTGTGACCTGCACTACAGTAAAGTGATAAAGTGCAGGTCTCAGCACTCTCATATACTAAGCGGTGAGGTCACTGTTTCTCTAGCAACAGCAGTTACTATGACAATGGTGACCTTACCAATAAGTATATTACATCACTGAGAGCATTTTACCGCTTTACTATAGCCAGGTATCAGCGCTTTCGTATAGTAAGTGGTGAGGTCACTGTTGCCATAGTACCTGCTGTTGCAATGGCAATAGTGACCTAATCGCTTACTATATGAAAGCACTGAGACCAGCGCTTTACTGCTTTACTATAGCCAGGTCTCAGCACTTTCATATAGTAAGCGGTGAGGTCACCATTGTCATAGCAACAGTGGTTACTATGGCAATGGTGAACTCATGGTTTACTATATGGCTACATTCACACACAATGTTTTAGCTGTGTTTTGTGAGGATCTGTTTTGGGTGCAGAAACTGCACCAAGAACAGATTTTCACAAAACCCAGTCAAAATGTATGTGAATGCTGATGTACTATTTACTCACCTTCCTGTGCTCCCACGGTGATCTCCAGCATTGTTCTCATCCTGGAGGCTGCAGTGTTTGGTGCCTCCAGGACCCTGACCATGTGACCGAGTGATGTCACTCAGTCACATGGTGCCGTGACTGGTCCTCTAGCACTGTGCAGGTAGTCTCTGAGAAGATCACTGGAGATCATTGTGGGAGTGCATGAGATCCCACGGAGATCTCCAATGATGTTCTCTCATCCAAGAGACTGCAGGTCCTGCAAGACATCTGCACTGTGATCACGGACCTGTCACTGCACCATGTGACTGAATGATGTCACTCATTCACATGATTAGCGTCCTGGAGGCACTGAAAACTGCAGCCTCTGTAAAAGAACATTGCTGGAGATCGCCGTGGGAGCAACGGTGGTTACTATGGCAATGGTGACCTCAGTGCTTACCATATGAAAGCACTGAGACCTGGCTATAGTAAAGCAGTAAAGTGCTGGTCTGAACGCTGTCATATACTAAGCGGTAAGGTCACTGTTGCCATAGTGACGGCTGTTGCTATAGTATTGGTGACCTCAACATTTAGTATATGAGAGCGCTGAGACCTGCACTTTATCACTTTACTATAGCGCAAGTCTCAGCGCTTTCATATAGTATGCGGCGAAGTCACTTTTCAATAGCAACAGCAGTTACCATGGTCTCTGATGTAGCAGAGCTGAGTCTATCTAGAAAGAGGGAAGAAGAGGATCCTGTAGGGTTACGAGGGTGGGGAGAGGGTAATAAAGATGAAGTCACTAAGTATCTCTGTATTTTTTTTAAATAAAATATTTTTTCTCTGTGTTGTGTATTTTTAACTATTTATTTGAGATTCTCAATGGCCAGGTTTAACTTGACATTAACATTAAGAATCTCAGGGCTTAATACTAGCTGGCAATACAAAGCTGGTGTTAACCCCTTATTACCCAGTGTGCCACCACCAACAGGGCTGCTGGAAGAGCCTGGTAAAGTGCCTGGAAATGGAGCTACGATGAATAAGCTATTATCTTTAGTTATCTTTTTAAGCCTTCTTGAGTTTTCAGGTGTTGGCACACCTGCAGGGTTTGATTTTTTTGGAACAGTGCCAGATTTGGCAGCAACTGTGAAGTCCAGGAACTTTACAGAGATAAATGAACTTTCCCCAAACATGTTTGCCAATTTCAAGTTTGACACGAACATTGCAAATTCTATTCGCGATTAGAAACCCAAGAAATTTACTAATAAATCACCGAAAGCGGCTTTATGCGGGAAAAATGTTTGCAATTTTAAATGGCCCTAAAATTTGCCCTGATTGTTTGGGGTTAGAACACTCGCCAGAAGACCCACTGGCTGGGAACCATATGGTTAGGAGTGTTAACAGCTATCGGGCTTATGATTTTCTTTCATCAGTAGAAGTTTTTGGAGCATTAAAATAATTTTTTTAAGTTTCCTGGAGTTTGCAGGAGTTTTTGACAGGGTGTGATTTCTGAAAACAGTGCCAGATTTGGCAGTAGCTGTGAAGTCAAGAAACCTTAGAATGTCCTTAAAATATTTAAGACAGCTTAATGTGTATATTATTTGTAGTTTTATTATATTTTTATTATTATACATTTTTTATTATTATTTTTTTTGGAGAGCAAACCTTTATTATTCCAGAGACCCAACAGTGTGCGAGGCCATCTCTTTTACACTTATGTGATAGCAATTCATCTAAAAATAGCACATGGCCATTATAGCACATGGCTATTATATGCTTCTCATTCATGGTCAAAGAGGTCTGTTCACACTCATGAAATACCATACTATGGATATTGTGTCTTGAAAATGTAAAATCTTTTTATTTCAATTCATTCCATATGTTTACAATATAGATTTTTATCATGTGGACAAGTGTGTTATATCTATCATTAATATTGGACCTATCCCTGTATTGCTGCCCACTAACCTTATTCAACATTCCAGATGAATTGGTGGTGAGCTGATAAGAAACTATTTTTTTGTTATTTCTCCTGCAAATATGTCAGGCTTCAATAATCACTTGCCCAATTACAAGCTTGGAAGTAACCTGTGGCTTTAGAATTTGGATTTGTAAAACAGGTGCCTTCAGCAGCCCACTCCATGGAGGGGTTAATGAGGAGTTAGGAAACAAGATTGGGCAAACAATAATGGCCTGTAAGCGATTGGGTCTGGGCACTAGAAGTGGTAGGCTGTAGGCAAATGAACGATGCTTCACCGCCTAGGCCACAGCCATTTTAGGATAGCTGTATAATGCAGCAACACTGTGCTCCCGTGTGACTGCAGTCTGCAGTTTGGAGATGTAATGGATCCACTCCAAAATATGCCTGCAATGGAGATCGTGATCTTCCTCAACATCCCAGGGGCCAAAGGTACTTCATTACCAGAACCAGAGCAGCCTGCAGTGGAGACTATTTCTTTTACATATGTGAGCTGGAGTACAACCGCATTACCCGCATTGGGCCTGATGTGCCTACTCCCCCTATTCCTGAAGAGGTCCCTCCAGAACAGTACTAAGAGTCAGGAGGTCAGCTGTGTCGGGTGCCAGCTGGTACCAGGACAGGTCAAAGTCAGGATCTTGCAGAATGCCTGGCCTTATTATACCTACCTCCAGAGCCGCAGCTGGTGGATCAGCAAAGAGAAGAGGAGGATGATGAGGATGAGGAAGTAGAGGTATAGGCCACAGTTTCCATGCCTTGTGTAGTACCCCACCAGCTGTCTTTGACTGGGAGAATACCATGTGGGGGATCCCAGTCCCCTACCAGCAACTATCCTAATAGGCATAAACCACTACAGTTCATCTCCTTTCTGGAAGAAATTTGATTATCTGATGCCATCTCATTGCAGTGGTTGCAGCGGCCTAAGGCTAATGCCTTTGATAAGCAATGCACGCAGGCCCAGGTTGCAACATTATTCCAGAAGGGGGGGTTGGCTTGTTAGCCAAAGATGGGACTGGTGATAGGTGTTCTGTGAACTGATCCACCCTGCTGCATAACCATACTACCTTTACGACTCTGCACACTGTAAGTTGGGGAGGAGGTCACCTTTATGAAGGTGAAGGGCAGCCTGGGATGGTTTTGTGGTAGGCATAAGCTGGGTCACCACCACAAACGAATTCTAAAGCTGGCAGCAGGAGGTGATATGGAGAAGATGATGCGTTGGATGGAGGCCAAAGCAGATCTTGTTAACTAGCCAGCTGCAAAGAATCACACAGGGGCCAGAGATCCTAAAGGGCCTTTAGGGATTGCCCAAGTTCCTCCTATGTATCCTAGAGGGGGTGGCTGTCCCTTAATTCTTCCATCCTCTTCTCCAGCAATGGCTGATGGAGTGTACTTGGGGAGAGGGTGGTGGGGGGAGAATGCCCCTTGAGTAGTAGCCCCTGTGACCCCCTGTGACCATCCAGCAGCAGACTTCAATGCGGAATGGCCACATCCATCCCAGTCAGCGATGAGAAAGGTGTTAGAGAGTTTTTATTCCAATTAAAGAGGACTTTCCTAAAAAAAAGGCCTGTTGTTGCTTCGCTGACCTATCCTGGAGTTGCCCGTTTGGCCATATAAGGACTGTTCTGAGTTTTCAGAAGAGCAAGACATGTTCTTTTTGTTAATTTTATTTTTCCTCTTCCCAAATTTTGCACCGATTGTGCTTCCCCCTGCTGGTTTAGTAGGACTGCAGCCTTAGAGCTACACTTCAAAGCTCTGAATGGATTTTTCCCTTAATGGACTTTACCTCATTAGTTAGGTGGCCTGTACTTTATGTTAATGGAGACTGCTGATCCTTATCGGACTTACTTACTTATACACTGTGAATATTTATATGTGTCTTTTAGCCTTATTATAGTCTTTGCTAACTAGAGCCAATTTTAAAGTTATCACTGTGTATTATAAAGGTAAACTATCAATCAAGTACCAACATGTGCTTTTTTTTTTTTTTAACGTTGCTATGGTAAAGCTTTTTTTACTTCACTCATTGTGTGCTGGACTGTTTCTGCAAACTAAGAGGTGCCTGAATACTACCCTATACATGCCGGAGAACAAGCTCAGTTCTTTGTCCTGAAGGTGTGAGGCATCGAAATGCAAGACACTACACACACTCATGTAGAACATGGCTGGAAAAGTGCAGTCCTCAAGGGCCGCAAACAGTGCATGTTTTCCCTGGACCCTGTTAAGCTTTTTGCCCACGGTGCTTTGTTTGATACTTTTTTAAAGCAGATTTTGAGAAAAATATGCATATCTATTCTGAAGCCAGAAAATTCTAAGGGAGTTCAGAAGTGGTGGGTCAACTTTTTTCTTTTTTTTCTTGGAAATTTGGTGCAGATTTTAGGCAGAAAAAAGAAATCTGCACCACATCTGCAAGGAAACAAAAAGAATGTGGGTACAGCACTTCCTAATGGTCATAGACTTTGCAGGCCTCAGGATAGACATGTAGATTTTCATACAGATTCTCAAACTCAAACAACGCACTGTGGGAACAGGGCCTAAAAAGGTCCAGGGAGAGCCACAGTTGTGATAAAAAGGCTTGAGGATTCCTCTTTCTCCTGGTTACCTCCACAGAGACTTCTAGGGCAGGGGTAGCAAACTACAGTCCTCAAGGGCTGCAAACAGTACACGTTTTCAGGATTTACTTAACACTGACAGGTGATAAATTTATCCCCTGTAGAGGTGATGATTCCAACACATTGTGCAATGGTAAGCAAATCCTGAAAACACGCAGTATTTGCAGCCCTTGAAGACTGTAGTTGGCCAACCCTACCCTAGAAGTCTCTGTGGAGGTAGCCAGGGGGAAAGAGGAATCCTCAAGCCCTTCCACCACAGCTGCGGCTCTCCCTGGACCCTCTTTGACCCTGTGCTTACGGTATGTTGTTTGATGCTTCTTTTTACACAGATGATTTTGAAAATCTGCTGGTCTTAGGATAGACATTCAGATTTTGATGCAAAATCTGTAACAGTTCAGAAGTGCTGTGCCAATGTTGCTTTTTTTTCCTTGCAGATTTGGTGCAGATTTTTCTTTGCTGCCTCAAAATCTGCACCAAATGTGCAAAAAAAACAATATTGTCCTTTGAATCCCCAGCATTTTCCTCTCGTGATGCATTTTTTCTGCTTTTGGCCTCGTCTATGATGGCCCTGACAAAGTCACTGTTGCTGAATCCAAGATCTGTAAGTAGGTTCAGAAAGGCCATAGAGTGGAGGACTGCTGCTCACAGTGTAGACTTGGAGCAGCAGAAACCTCCTTGAATGACTCTGTTCTTCGGGGTCAGTTCTGTCAGGTACATGGTGTCTTACAGGCCCTGCCCACAGTCCTTAGAGGAAGCCATGACACTGGCTGTTCATTTGGACAGATGTCTAAGAGATAGAAACACATTTCAAAATGTTTCACTTGACACTGGTCATATGCATATTGCTGCGTTCAGAAACATCAAAGAGAGAATTGTACCTAGAGCATCTACTTGATACCAGGGGTTTCTACCCACCAGTGGTGTGTAGAGGGTGTTCTCAAACCCCTGGTAAAAGAGACACCCAGCTACATTCAGGACACAACTGACCTATTGAATAAACTATCAGCAATAGGTCCTCCACCAGAAGGAACCATCCTCGCCACCATGGATGTAGAATCTCTGTACAGCAAAATCTCACACCAGGATGGATTAAATGCCTGCAAAACCTTCCTGGAAAACTTAGGGATTGATGCTGACTCTGTGGTGAAGCTTACAAAATTCATCCTCACACACAACTGCTTTACATTTGATGACAACATATATTTGCTGGAGACTGGCACAGCAATGTGAAACAAAATGGCTCCACAATATGCACATTTTTTCATGGCCAAGCTTGAAGGTGACTTTTTATTCTCTTGTCCTATCAGGCCTCAGGAATACTACCGTTATATCGATGACATTTTAATCATCTTGACAGAGTCTGAGCAACAGCTGAAGACATTCCATGAACACTTTAATCAGTTTCATCCCACCATCAACTTAACACTCAACTACTCCTGCACTGAATTCAGCTTTCTGGACACCATCATTAAGCTATAGAACTATGAAATAGAGCCATCTCTGTAACCGGAAGCCAATTGACCGTCCAACATATCTCCGATGGGAAAGTTTTCATCCAAAACACATAAAAAACTCTATTGTGTATAGCCAGGCCATCAGATACAATCAGATATATTCCAACCCTACAGATAGAGATAATCACCTTGAGGACCTCAGAAAGACCTTTTTGAACCAAGGCTATAATCCAAGAGCAATGAGAGCCAGATTACAAGAACCACCAGAGTTCCTCTCATAGTCACCTACAATCCAAATCTGGAGGTGCTAAGAGGAGCTGCACAGAAACTGCAACAACTACTACTAGAAATGCTTGACTAAAATTAATATCTCCAGATTCCCCACTCTTGTCTTTTAGACAACCTCCGAAATATAAAAAAATCATTGTCAGAAGCGCCTGTCCTCTCAAGCAGCAACAGGAACCTTTCCCTGCAACCAGAACAGTGTGCAAAACCTGTCCATCTATAATGACAAAGATAAAGATTCCTGGGACAGATCACGACTACAAGATCCCAGATAACTTCAGTTGCATCACTAGCAATGTGGTGTATTTAATTATATGTACCAAATGTCCAACAGGTGGCATGTACGTAGGGGAGACCGGACAAAAATTCTGAACAAGAATGAATTCTCATCGCCACTGAATAAAAGAAAATCGTATGGATCTACCTGTTGCAAAGCATTTTTGCAGCCCTGACCACGGTGAAACCAATATTTATCTGCTCATTTTAAAAAGCAACTTCAAATCTCAGAGAGAGAGAAGAATTTGGGAATACAAATTGATAACGACCTTTGACACATTCAAAACAGGATTAAATGTCTCACATGGATTCATGCGTTTTTATATAAAATGAAAGGGGATTTAGTGACATCACAGATTCATGCGTTTTTATATAAAATGAAAGGACATTTGGGGATATCACATCTTCGAACAGACTCCTCAAGTTAGAGGACAATGAACTTTTGACACTTCTTATGTGAACTGTCTCGTTTCGATTTATGGCTTTCTACAACTCGCTGAGGAATCTTCAGGTTTCCACAGGCCACTAATCATAGAACAATAATACAATCGGTTCCTCTTATCTTAGAATTTTTACTTTACTTTCCCAGCTCCTCTCCCCCTACCTAGCCTGACTCTGCTTTACGTCACCTGTCGTATTTACTACAGCATCTAACACTGCCTATGTATACATGTACTGTATGTGTCTTCAGAATTTGTGTCATTATCAGCCTGATGAAAGGGCCATAGGGTCCCGAAAGCTTGCTATGCTTACCATCTTTTCAATTAGCCATTAAAGGTATCCACCACTGAGGACTCTCAGATTCCAATACATCTGTCTATGAACCTGAGAACATAATAATCACTTTCGTATCCAGCTTAAGAGTGACAGAGGTCATGGTTTTAATTATTTTATTTTATCTCCCTCCAACAAGGCTGACTGACAACTGCAGCTTGTATTGAGCAGTGTGAGATTTCAGCAGCTCTTAGAGAGAAGGGACCCTGAATAGCTTGTCAATCAGGCTACGTTTATGGTGATTAGGCTTACATTTTCAAAAAGGATTGCACAACCATTTTTAAATTGAATTTCAAATTGTGAATTTCAAAATATTGCTAAGGAGAAACCCTAAAGGCCCCTTACACGCCGTCAGCAACAGGTATCCACCGCACGTGCACGTGCACGTTTTTAACGGTGGATACCGATCGCTGATGCCGCATATAGACGCCGCCATTGCGTGTCACCTGAAGGTATCTTTGTTCCCGGAAGTTCCAACAGATCCTGCAGCTTACTTCCTGTTGAATACCTTCCCTGCTTTACACGCCGCTACCACAAAGGAATATGGGCGTACTTCTTTCGCGCCGCAAGTACATAGGCGTGACAGAGTTGTGTATTCCGTGACGCTAACACGCTGATTGGAGAACGCAATAGCATTCTAATTGGCCAGCCTGCGCAGAAAGGCTGGCTGATACATGACGCCATTGCAATTGTGTAGTGTGAATGGTCAGCTCTTTAAATATGGCGCCCTGTGAAGGGACAGCCAATCGTAATACAGTAGCCCCCACCAATCATCGCTGATGGGGCGTGGTATCCATGACGCAATGGCACGCCCCTGTGAAATCACTAGGCGACGCAACATCCATGCCTGTGCCCCGTTTAGACGCCACTACCATGGCAATTGTGCCTTTCTGTTGCCTTCGGTTTTTGAGCACGGCTCAGCAACAGGTATCTGAGTCAACTGCAGGACACAGGAAGGAATTTCCCTATTTACACGTCGCCATTTCGTAGCAATTTCATGGCAACAGGCATAACTATCCCCAATGCCAGGCAGTTGCTACCTTTCAGTGGTGGTGTGTAAAGGGGCCTTTAAGGCCCAGTTACACACACAGATAATTGTGCAGAGATTGTTCGCAGATCTCTGGTTGCAGTGAAATCATGGACACATTGTTCTATTTTGTGGCTCTGTGCAAATGGAACAATGTGTCCATGATTTCACTGCAACCAGAGATCTGCGAACAATCTCTGCACAATCATCTGTGTGTATAACTGGGCCTTTAGCTTCACTTCTGCTTAAGGCCGGTTTCACATTGCGAGTCTAATCCGATCCGTGGCTGTGAGGGTGAACCTGACAGCCCCGGACCATATTTTGGCCCCATAGTGTCCTATGGGGCCAGATGGAGCCGGATGGCAGAGAGCTGCCATCCAGTTTCCATCTCTCTGGGACAATTCAGGAGAATTCAGATTCCTCTCACGGACACAAAAACGTTGCTTGCAATGTTTTTGTGTCCGAGAGGAGAAATTTCTCCCCTAATTGTATACTCCCAGATTCTCCTAGATTCTCCCTAACATGGGAGCCTATGGGGCCGGATTGCCGCGGCCTGGGAGGATTAGGGAATCGGGCACCTGCGGCTGCCCGCTGCTGTTGTTTCAGGACCGCGGCTAGCTCCCCGCGAGCCGCGGTCCTGATTCATCAGCGGCGGCAGCTGCGTGCGGCAGCACACCGAGCGGGAGGGCATATTAGCCCTCCGGTTCTGTGTGCTGATCCAGTCCGGGGCTGTCAGGTTCACCCTGACAGCCACAAATCGGATCAGACCCGCAATGTGAAGCCGGCCTAACATTTTACATAATCTAACATATAGCAACTCAAGTATTCATGAACAAAGAATAACCTGTGAAATGACCAATATATGGGCTTTTGTTTCTTAAGATCATCTTCAACATCACTTGCAATTCTGCAAGTAAAGGAAGTATCTTATAGAATAGTAATATATGTTTTCACTGCTGCATTTATATGTGTGATTCAGTTTTCAATCATTAGTCCATCAATGTTTGATTAGTAGAGGAAGGTGGACAAGTGGTTTAATTTTCTACAGATTTTTCCTATTTAAAGTGTAAATGTCATTTCATTGAAATATAACACAATACTGCACTGATTGTTAATGATGAGTCACATAGCAGCTAAGATAATGCTTTTTGTGCCATATGACTTATTTTCTCACATTTTTCTGTGCTCTTTTAAAAACTGCATTTTATGGCTGTATAGGCGTGACCAGCAGCTGATTGAGAGCAGTGCAATGTGTAAGCAGAGAAGGGGTTAACAGAGATCATGACTGAGCTGTGTGTAGCCAGATGACAGATCAGAAGCTTGTGCCATGTAAAGAGGAATTTGCAGTGATCCTGACATTCATGTATCTTAGGCCCCTTTCACATCTATGCGTCTGCTGCGTTTTGCTTCATTTGCTTTTTTTATGCGTTTTTACCGCAAAAACGCATCAAAACGCATGCGTTTTTGTCCCCATTGATTTTAATGGGAACGCATGAAAAATGCATGCAAAAACGCATTTAAAAACGCATGTGCGTTTGCACAAACGCAAAACGCATGCGTTTTTGCAAACGCGGCTCAAAACGTGCCAGACAACGTTTTGGGATGCGTTGGCAAAAACGCATGCGTTTTGCGTTTTTGCAAACGTACATGCGTTTTGACATGCGTTTTTGCATGCGTTTTTCATGCGTTCCCATTAAAATCAATGGGGACAAAAATGCATGCGTTTTGATGCGTTTTTGCGGTAAAAACGCATAAAAAACGCAAATGAAGCAAAACGCAGCAAACGCATAGATGTGAAAGGGGCCTTAATGTTTTCCTTTACTACTGTTCCTCAGAAACTATTCCTTGTACATAGAATGGTATGCCGAGTAAGACTATGGTCGCACTGTGCGGTTTTGATCTATTTTTTTCTGGTGCGTTTTTATCTCTTTTTCAGCTAGAAATATGGATGAGCTTCTCAAAAAAATACATCAGATGCATATCATCCATTTTTGGCTATGTTCACACTCAATTTGCGTTTTTTTTAGCACTCTTAAAAGCACTTGCGTTTTTTTAAGAGTGCTTAAAAATGTCCCTTGTGTGTCTGAAAGGATTTGCCACGTTTTTGCACTTAGTCATTTTTTCACCAAAAACGCAGGCAAAAACGCAAGCGTTAACGCAGGGTGCATAAATGTGCCTTTTAAAAACGCATGCGTTTCCCATAGGGCCCCCATGTTAAAAAAACGCATGTGCGTTTCTTTAACATGGGCCCCTATGGGAAACGCATGCGTTTTTGAATGGCACTAAAAGGTACTAATGTACCATGCGTTTTTGCATGCGTTTCCCATAGGGCCCCATGTTAAAAAAACGCATGCGTTTTTGGAAAAACGCACATGCGTTTTTTTACAGCACCCAAAAACGCTGCATGCAGCGTTTTTTGGACTAGGGGTAAAAAACGCAAATGGAGCTGAAAAACGCAGCTACACTCAAATGTACCCTGCGTTAACGCACCTGCGTTTTTTTAACAGCCCAAAAACGCAGAGATGGTCAAAAAAAACGCATGTGTGTGAACATGGCCTTTGATCAATTTTGGCTGCTGTGTTTTAAAAGCACAGATTGAACAGCAAAACTTGATAACGCATTGACTTTGCTGGGATTCAATTTAAGTGATGCATTCACAGCATTTTCACTGCAAAAACGGATCAAAAAAATTGGATCAAAAACGCACAGTGTAAACATAGCCTAAGGGCCCTTTCACATCAGCGGTATTTTCAAATCGCGGCAGATGTGGTGAAAAAAGTGCATCTGCCGCGATTACCGCATAACCGCGACACTTGCGGCAAGCCTCATGCAATGTCTATGGGGCTTGCGGTAAGGGTGCGGCAGGTGCGGCAAGTGCGGTTTCGGCACTTGCGGCAGGTGCGGCCGCGAAAAAAAACGCCGCACCTGCCGCACCCTTATCGCAAGCCCCATAGACATTGCATGGGGCTTGCAGCAAGTGTGCCGGAAGTATCGCGGTTATGCGGTAATCGCGGCAGATGCGGTTTTTTCACCGCATCTGCCGCGATTTGAAAATACCGCTGATGTGAAAGGGCCCTAAGACTGACTGTAGCTGGATCCCTAGGTAAACAGTTTTCTGCGGAACCAAGATAAAGCTACATTCAGACACATCATTATTGTTCTTTTCTGCTTTGGTCCATTTTTCAGCTGGAGAACTGATCCATTTTCCAAAAAATGCACCATCCATATACACTGTGCATTTTTGGTGTGTTTTTTGAGCTGTGTTTTTCCCCAATTAAAATGGAACCTTATGGGAAAAACGGAGGAGAAAAACACCAGAGAAACTAACATTACCTTTAATTTAAAGGGATCCTGTCACCCCCAAAACACCTCTAAACTATTAAAAGCTGTCCCTAGAGCATATTAACACTTTCCCTACACTCCTTTTACCTCCTAAATGCACCTATTCAAAGTGAATAAAAACGTTATTATAGTACCTCATTACTGATGATAATGAGTGACTATGCTATTCATAGTCACTCATCCAGGCTGCCCCTCTTCTTCATATCACGCCTGAATAGGCGTGATCTACAGCACAGATTCAAATTGCCGCCTCCCTGCGCGCCTCCCTCTCTCCCATAGCGTCCGGGCTTCAGTGTGGGGCTGTATGACGCGATCCGCGTCATTCCCGGCGCCGGGTGACGTAATTACACCGGCGCCGCGCTGTCAGCTTCAAAATGCGCACTGCGCATGCCCATCACTCATTATCATCAGTAATGAGGTACTATAATAACGTTTTTATTCACTTTGACTAGGTGCATTTAGGAGGTAAAAGGAGTGTAGGGAAAGTGTTAATATGCTCTAGGGACAGCTTTTAATAGGTTTAGAGGTGTTTTGGGGGTGAACAGGATCCCTTTAACAGATCACTCCTCCAGGCAAAAAATGGATCACTCAGAAAATTCCCTGTCTGCTTGGCCAAAAGTGAAAACACATCGACTTGGCTGGGAATTCAGTTGAGTGATCTGTTTTGTGCAGGGCACTGCAAAAATGGATAAACAAAACGGATGCAAAAACACACATTGTGAATGTAACCTAAGAGACAAAGTACTCAGAAACATAATTGAGTTCTTACCATTGACTGTGGTTCAGGCATCAAAATATCATTTTCTGAAATTTTTCCCAACTCAAATAAGATCTGAAATACAATTATTAAGACAGGTTACAGGATTTACAACTGACATATGAAATAACAATACCGTATTTTCCGCACTATAAGGCGCAGGGCCGTATTTGCCCTTAGGCACTTGTAGGCACGTGCCTAGGGCGGGGCCATTCGGGGGGTGGCATCTGAGTGTCTTTTTTTTTCAATTTTTTTTTGTGCTCCCAGCCGGCCAAGTTGCAAGCCCCACCCCCCGTCATCATCAGGCCCGCCCACCTACCTCACCTCAGCCTGCAGGCAGCCGCAGCAAACCCGGAAAAAGAGACGAGGAGGTTCCCACTGAGGCGGCAGCACATCGCTGGCAGGCAGCGGCTCAGCTCTGAATCAGCGCCGGAGTCCGGATGCCATCGCCGGTATGTGTGCATTGCTGGTGCATGGGCACCATGCACCAGGACTGTATCTATGAGGGGACTGGCTGGTCATTTGCCCCAGCTGCACCAGGCAGGGAGGGCGTCACCAGCCTTCTGCTGCAGTGCTCGAGGCTGGGTCTCTCTGCCAGCCACTTGTTATGCCCCACCGCGTTCATTTCCACCTGCGGAGCAGAACAGTATATCTATGGCTGCTCTGTGCTTACAGGACCTGTGATGATGTCACATGGAGGGGCGGAGTCAAGGGTCACATGATCAGCTCCTATGCAGGACTCTGCCGTGCTGGTTGTCATGGTGCTGGATGAGGTGAAATTAATGTGTGGGATCGGATCAGAAGGGATTTACAGTGTGGATATAGCAGCCATGTGTGTACGAGGTGTACAGAGTGGAGCCCAGTGTGTATGAGGTGTATGGAGCGGAGCCGCGTGTGTGCGAGGTGTACGGAGCGCAGCAGCATGTGTACGAGGTGTACGGAGCGCAGCAGCATGTGCACGAGGTGTACGGAGCGCAGCAGCATGTGTACGAGGTGTACGGAGCGCAGCAGCATGTGCATGAGGAGTATGGAGCGCAGCAGCATGTGTACGAGGTGTACGGAGCGCAGCCGCGTGTGTACGAGGTGTACGGAGCGCAGCCGCGTGTGTACGAGGTGTACGGAGCGCAGCCGCGTGTGTACGAGGTGTATGGAGGGGAGCCGAGTGTGTACGAGGTGTAGGGAGCGGAGCCGCGTGTGTACGAGGTGTAGGGAGCGCAGCCGCGTGTGTACGAGGTGTACGGAGCGGAGCCGTGTGTGTACGAGGTGTACAGAGAGGAGCCGCGTGTGTACGAGGTGTACGGAGCGGAGCCGCATTTGTACGAGGTGTACAGAGCAGAGCTGCGTTTGTACGAGGTGTACAGAGCGGAGCCGCGTGTGTACGAGGTGTACGGAGCGGAGCCGCATTTGTACGAGGTGTACGGAGCGGAGCCTCGTTTGTACGAGGTGTACGGAGCGGAGCTGCGTTTGTACGAGGTGTACAGAGCGGAGCTGCGTTTGTACGAGGTGTACAGAGCGGAGCCACGTGTGTACGAGGTGTACGGAGTGGAGCCGCATGTGTACGAGGTGTGTGTACAAATGGTAGCCCCTTGTGGATGCTGCTTCCGCTCCTATAGTCCCGGTTGCCTTTGCCAGCAGCATTCTCCTCCAGATTCCCAGCTGCCGTTGTCTGCCCTCTGCAGCTCAGCATGGCGCAGCATGATGATGTCATCACTGAGCGCTGTTGTGCTGAGACGTGCAGAGCGGCAGAGCAGATGTTGAGGAGACCGGAGCAGCGAGAAGAGAGGTGAGGAGAGAGAGAGATCCGGACAGCGAGACGCTGCACTTGGCTGCGGTGCCACCCATTTGGCAGTGCAGCTCCATTAAGCTGCTTGCATTATTTGTGCACTCCAGGACACTTGCGTATATACCAAGCATCCTCAGACGCACAGAAATGCAACATGTTGCGTTTGCAGGGTACTTTTAAAAAAAGCAAGGGAACACGAAGGCATCTTAGCCCGCTCCTAATAACGTGTAATATACTCTCTGTTAGAAACAGCTCTTGCTGGTTTCAGCAGTCACTGTTCCTGTATGTGTAAAAATCGCATTTGGATGATTGGTCACATGATGTCTACTCAGACCGCGGGGGGCGCCAAACTGAACTGTTGCCCCGGGTCCCAGAAAACCTAGATACACCTCTGGCATGGGGCATCAATCATCATGCATCATGAATCTGATGATCATTGATGACGAGAAGCTGGTGGCAGGCGGGATAAATGCGATGATGATCCCCTCACAGACAGTCACAGAGGAGCCGGGGAGGCTGTGTGTATACAGTGCTGCACTGTATATAGGGGGTTTATCTGTCATGGTACCTTTACACGCCGCTACCGAGAGGTAGAAACCACCGGGTATCGCACGTGCACGCGCGAGTTTCAACAGTTCCTAAGGGTACCTGATACCACAATTACACGCCGCTACAAGGTGCTCCACAGAAGGTATTTTCGATCCCTGGAAGTACCGACGGGTGCCGCAGGTTACCTTCTGTGCAGCACCTTCCCTGATTTACACGCCGCTACCACAAGGGAATCTGGGCGTACATATTGTGCGCCGTAAGTACATAGGCGTGACAGAGTTGTGTATTATGCTGCGCTCATACGGTGATTGGACAATGCAATAACATCATGATTGGCCAGCCTGCGCAGGGAGGCTGGCTAATACATGACACTATAGCAAATGTGTATTGTGACTGGTCAGATTGTTAAATATGCCGCCCTGTGCAGGGACAGCCAATGGGTACACAGTAGTCCCCACCAATGATAGCTGATGGGGCGTGGTATACATGACGCTCAAGCACGCCCCAGGTAACTCAAATACCATACCTGTGCCCCGATTACACACCGCTACCATAGGGTTTATACCTGCTTGTTTTTGAGCACGACAGAAAAACAGGTATCCAAAGAGACAAGTGGCAACAACCTGAATTACACGCCGCCACTTCGCGGTGTTTTGAAGGTACAAGGTACAATTGTCTCCGACACCTGCCGGTTTCTACCTTTCGGCAGCGGCGTGTAAAGGTACCATCACTGTTTTTCTCTCTCTCTGTTTCTTCCTCTCTCTTTTTCACTTTCTTTTTTCTCTCTCTCATTCTCACTTTCTCCCTCTTTCTCTACCTGTTTTTCTCTCTTTCTCCCTCCCTCTTACAGTCTCTTTCTCTCTCTTCTTTCTCCCCTCTTTCTCCTTCGCTCTTTCTCCTTTTTTCTCTTTCTTTCCTTCTTTCTCCCCTCTCTCTTTCTGTCGCTTTCCCTCTTTCTTTCTCTCTCTCGCTCTCCTCTTTCTAGCTTTCATTCTTTTATTTTCTCCTCTTTTTATCTCTTGCCCTCTTTTTCTTTCTTTTTTTCTCCTTTTTTCCTTTCTCCAATCTGCACATTGTGTCTCATTGATTCATTCAACCATTCATCTATATCATATCAATCAGTTCTGTAAAGTTAGTGTTTTCTTTCTCTATTTTTCTGTCTTTTTTCTCCCTGTAATCAACACATTTTATCCATCCATTTTCCCGTGTCCTCACGCACCTTTCCAGGCTCCTGAATGACAAGTGACTCATGTTTCCTCCATACAAGGCTTTAATACCTTTCAGGACTCTAGGAAAGCTGCGTGGCGGCTGTAGGGGGCTGTACTGGTGGCCTTATTGGTGGTGGATTGTCCTGTGTATACCCAGGGCCGTATTTGCACACAGTGTGAGGGACTAGTCAGCTCTCTCCTTAAAATCCCTGGCCGGCGTTCCTATATTTCTTGTACTGTATAATATATTGTTTTGCATTCTTCTGTATTTTTTTTTTTTTGGGCCACAAAATTTGTAGACTGCATAGGTGAATGCATAGTATAATCTAATATTCATCAAAGGAGTTTTAACACAATTCTGGCATATATTGCTTTGAAAAGTTGCAAAATTTTGGTGTCCATGTGCAATCTATTTTTTTCTCAGCAGCTATTACTGTAGAATAATTTACAGGAACATTTTACAGTGTTCTCAGCTACAGAATGATAATGTATCAGTGAAAAAAAACGATGCCTCTCAGATGGTCCAACTGCGGTCCGTGATTTTATCGAACCCATAGACTTGCATTGGCGAGTCTCGCGCGTGAATCTCATACTGTCGCAGCATGTTGCAACTTCCATCCAGGATCTGACTGAGAAAAAAGCATCCGACACTCGCCAATGTGCTCTCAGACATTGAATAACATTGGTCCAACTGCAATGCAATAAAAATCACACATTGCCTTCGTCTGAGTTTCACACCATTGTGTCCGTACCCTAAAGGTCGCCTTACACATCCAATATTGGAACTTTTGCATTTATATTAGACTATGAACTCCACAGCACTTTACATACATCATCAACACTGTCCCCACTGGGTAAACATTCTATCAGTATGTCTCTGTAGTGTGGTTGGAAACCCATGCAAAAACTTGGAGAACATACAACATGAACATACAGAATTTCCGCGGCGAGGGGGGGCGAGGCATGACAGCGAGGCAGGGCACGACGGAGGGGAGAGAGCTGACCGCTGACAGTGCCTAGGGCGGCAGGAACTCCAAATACGGGCCTGATAAGGCGCACCTGATTATAAGGCACACCATCAAAAAAGGGCTGCTAAACCGTCTTGGTCCACATATAAGGTGCACCGGATTATAAGGTTCACCTTATTACCATAAATAAAACAAAGCTCAGACCCCCCATCATGCTCCACTATCCCTCTGTAGCCCCCCATCATCCTCCACTATCCATTTGTAGCCCCCCATCATCCTCCAGTATCCCTCTGTAGCCCCCCCATCATCCTCCACCATCCCTCTGCAGCCCCCCATCATCCTCCGCACACACACACAGTCAGACACACACACACACACATCCATACCCATACCATGTTTCCCCGAAAATAAGGCACACCTTGTTTGTACACGCCGTCCCCTCTGTCTGGCGCCCGCCGCTGTATTCTGTATGCTGCATTTTCCTATTTCAAAACCGGGCCAGCAGCTGCACAGCTCACAGCCCAGGAGCCCAGCAGCCAATCATGGCGTAGGAGCCCTGAGCCAATCACGGCGTAGGAACCCTGAGCCAATCACAGAGCAGGAACCGCAAGCCAATCAGAGGCTATGGACTGACGTCAGCTGGCCTCGGATTGGCTCACGGTTTCTGTGCTGTGATTGGCGCAAGGCTCTTGGGTGGAGATCCGCACAGCTCGGAGCTGTGATTGGCTGATGGGCTCCTGGGCTGTGAGCGGCGCGGCTGCTGGCATACTGACTACAGTGATGCTGAATAGAGTGGCAGGCACCAGAGAGCAGGGACGGCGGGATGAGTCACACATGCATGTCCCGGTCGGTGTGATCGGTGGCATGCTGATCAGGTATGCCTTATTTTCTGTGGGGTGCCTTATAGTTGCAGGCACATGGCACCCCCTAACATCCAGTATTTTCAGGGAAGAAAACTTATATAAGGCGCGCCTCACTATAAGGCGCACTTTTGATTTCTGAGAAAATCTTAGTCTTTTAGGTGCGCCTTATAGTACGGAAAATACAGTAATTATTTTTCAAAGGTATGAACATTTTATGAAATAATAAATAATTAGTCAATTCAATTGCAGGCAAATCGCATTTATGTCAACTTTGAAAGTTTACATCAAAAATAGCTATTGATTACAGGATTTACAATTTGATAATATACTAACACCCAAATATTATCATGTACAGATAATTAGGCGAGTAATTTGACAATATCACAACTATCTATCCACAACTTACATAGTTTCAGGCGATCCCTAAAAACATATCTTTTTAGGGCAGCCTGTCATGATCCCTAGTCAAAGTCACTTAGACATAGCCTATCCGCTCCACCAGTCCCAAATGCATCACGAATAATGGTTGGTGGCCACTTATGCTGCTCCTATCTGTTCCCCATCTTCTCAAGTAGACTATACCATCATTGTAAATAAACACCTGTACTTTGTGTTACCCCCACCTCATTGTTAGATTGTAAGCTCTTATGAGCAGGGCCGTCATTATTTTGCTTTAATTGTATTATGCTTTGTATTGTATTTTGTATTGTATTGTATTTTCTGATAACTGTTTCTTATGATTGTTTGAACAAGAACCTCTGAATTGTGAAGCGCTGCGGAATATGTTGGCGCTATATAAATAAAGATTATTATATCACTATTTTATATGTCACAATGATGGGTTTCTAAACCTCCCACCCATAGGAAAGATTCAACATAAAGATTTAATTAACCAATCAATCTTTATTATATATCTGCATAAAACTTAAAAATAGAGCATTCCCTCCGGGGGGATACACACGATACAAACAGACTATTCAGTGTAAAGTATAGTATGCCATATAATAACCATAAAAAAGTCACAACAGTACTGGGTCTGCAATTAAATATCAAAATTGACCCAAATCCACTGAACTGACATTAATCACCACCTGTACCCCATATATATGATATAAGACTGCCTCTTCACTTACTACTTCAGCCTAGTTTGTATCACAACAGCTGAAGTTGTGCCCGGCTATATCTAATCACACTTCTAATTCCTTATGGCTGCTGAGGTATAGCTATCCACCTGTCACTGTTACCACAGCTTCCGGAAGAAGCGGGAAGCGAAACGGCTGTAGGGGAGGATGGAACAGAAGCACAAGCAGGTACCGCAGTGAATAAGGTATGATGCATAACCGTACCATCTAAATATTGTAATTGTACCCCTGTGGAAGCTGTGGTAACAGTGACAGGTGGATAGCCCTGTGGAAGGCCCAGTGGGTCGAATCCCGAAAGCTCACCTCTGTGAGCCTTAAATAGCCTATTGTATACATGGATTTAGCATAATTTAGAGTACAATTACATTACAGAATTTACTGTTCCCATACTTGTACCTGTGTGTCTTTTTTGTTTGTTATTCATTATTTTTGTGTTATTATTTTCATGGTCTTAATAGTACGTCCAGTTAATAGTGGACCAGTCAGTTATGAGTTTTTTTATATTTTTGTTGAAATATTTGTTAGGACCTATATGCAGTGATTTATTATTGACACTATGACATGGTTTAATGTTTTCTCTTCCTATCTCTGTTGCTGAGCTGAGAGCTTTGACATCCTCTCACTATCTTATGTCGCCCTAAAATTACTACTGTATTGCCTACATAGGATATTAAAGTGATTATAATGATAACCCTATTTGAATGAATCATGCCATGCAATGGTTTAACTACAAGCCATTATAGGAAACCTACGTGGCCATGCCTGAGGACATGTGAGATTTCTGTAGCTAATACAATCTTCATCAATATGTGAAAAGGTGGTAGGTACTTATTTGTTTAGGAGATTTACATAAATCAAATTGCAAACTATTCAAATTCATCAACAATAGCAATGAATCAGTTTGCTCATTACTAGTCTGCATAGAACCATAACAATATAATCTTTTGGATGTTAGAAATTATGAACTAAACTTTATCACAAATATCTGTACCTAACCTTAATACTGCTTTTGCAGTAAATGATCCTGAATGCCCCCATTAGGTGTCAAAATTTGTGCTGTCAGGCTAAGTCTACCATTAGCCAAATACATAGGTATATGAAGTGTGATATTTCTTATCAGCAAAACTAAAAACAATAATACACACTATAAGTATTATTTTTGGGTGCTTTGGACCGGTTGAGAATTTTTTATAACCATATTGACAGACAGTAACACAAATGTACTAGTTTAAAAGTTTAAATATTTTCTGAGCATGTAGAGTATACTCTTATTTTACACTTAGGGCCCCGTCACACTGGGCGACGGGGCGGGTGTGAATCGGGCGGCACGCTCATGCGCCCTGGCGCGCCGCCCTTAGACGGCGCCCCCAGCGTCGCCGGCCCTTCATGTCTAGATGCAGGGTCTGGACACACCGCAGCGCGGCGCTGCAGGTTGGGGCAGCTTATGCTCCCATCCCTGACAGGTCGCCGGCGCCCGGTTACATGGGGCGATGTGTGCATATCGCCCCATGATGGTCGCCTGGTTTCAGAGCACTGCTCTGAAACCAGGCGACCTCCAGGCACTGGCGACATCGCCCTTTCACATGAGGCGACGTAGGGGCGATGACGCTGGCGATAGGCTACGCCCCCACGTCGCCTCTGTCATCGCCGCCGATGTCACCCCAGTGTAACAGGGCCCTTAATGATCTTTCAACGCTAATTAATCTCAATAATCTCAAAGAAAATAAGAAGTTATACCTCTCTAGCAGCTCTTTCTCCAGCTTGGATTGCTCCTTCGAGATATCCACTCCACTCCGTGGCTGTCTCTGTGCCAGCAAAGAAAAGCCGACCAAAAGGTTGACGTAGAACTCTTAAAATATAATGGAAAAGGTATTCACTTTCTAGGATATGTGTCTGTATGTTACAATGGTATTTCTATCACAACTTTATTTTTTATTAGCAATATTATGAACATTTACAAATTATGTAACCCAAATGTTAATTATTGCTACCGCCAGAAATCATAGACATCCATAGTCTAATTACTTTTCTCTAATTACCTACAGAGAACACAACATACCTAATGTGCACCATAACGAGACCTTAATGATCCTAATACAGTAGTGACATTAGTGATACTGTACCCTTTTTATGTTTTAAAGATTTGTAGTTTTGATTTTTTAAATCTCAAGTGAGAAATCTCATTGTGGACAAATTAAAGGAAGTCACGTTCTAACAACTTAACTATTACTACATTGAATTAAATAGTTAATACAGAAATAATTATGATCAACCTTTTCTTTTTTATTGATCCAGTATTTCCATGGCTACAAAGTATATAAAATCCAATTTCACATTTGATCTACCAGTCAGAGTTTTACTTCACTTTCTCTGCCCCATTTACTACTATCTGAACGTTATCAAAAGAGGTAGCAGCTAGAAGATAGCAGCAAACTTCATTAGCAACAAGTCCTGAAAAGTCAGAATTTAGCACTAATTTAATGTCTATTAATTACTTTGTACTGGAAATCTGATATTATGCAGAAAATCCAAACAGTGTTATGTTTGTTGATATGCTTTGACTGATCTTTTTTAATAGTTGTCATGCTAAACTAGTATGAAATGTTGGGCCTTTAAGAGTTCTTGTCTTTAGCAATAAGGGAGCTGGTTCCATTAGTTAGATATAGCAAAGTAGCCTTTACACATTAGATAGCTATGGCCTGAAACTTTTCGCTTGGCTGCGCTTTCATGTATTGTCTATGAGAGAGCCAATACAAAACTCTTTTTGTAGCAGCTTAACTCCTGGGGAATAAAAAGAGCAACCTTTGGTAATTCAATAAATCAGATCATTGTCTAACAAGACATCACCTTTTTAATGCCCCCATACTCATTAGACTGTTAGCCAATCGCACCAATATCGATGGGTTACAATAACTTCAGTTTATTGTTTATTTAGGCTGCAAGTGTAAAAGTTGTGTATTTTTGTCAGGCAACCCAATAGGTCATTATTTGTGCAGTTACTAATTTTTTGCTAAAGAGGATAAGATGAAAAGATGTAAATTAACCAATTTCGAATTGTTATTTCTAAAACTTACCTTCCATACTGAGTCAGGATTCCCGGTGGAAAGTAAGCTGTATAACAGCCCCCCGAATACTGCTCCTCACACCAGTTCTTTTCTTCATAATGCACCGGCTGATGATAGACTTACAGTTATGAATTTAAAATGGTTTTCTACTGTTCATTTTTTAAAGGATATAAAACCATTTGCTGAAACACTATAGTTCAATTACTTCACTATTTTAAAATGGCCTATTGTATCCCTTGTTTTAGTAAACTATTAAACATTATCATCCAGGACTGTAAAATTTCTACAATCTGTAATTCAGGAAAGTAAAAATAAACCCAGAGGTCACAGTGGTTAGATCTGGCTGATCAGACTTTCTTAGCATATTGTATCAATGTCTATTTCAAGACCCTATTAGACAGGAAACATTTTTAACGATAGCTATCAATGAGCGAATAGTTATCACATCGATATCGTGCGAACAAGCTGAATATTACACTAAGAGAGAATCCCTATCAAGTCCACTAAATAGAAACTAGGTTCTACTCAAAATAATAATAACCTACAAAGACTGGAGCATTTGAGCCAATAATAGAACAAAATGTAGAATGCATTAAAAGCATTATTTTAATTGAATCAAGAATAAAATACAATTAAAAAGAAAAGAAGAGAGGTCACTCATGTGAAATCCAAAGGTTGTCCAAAAATCAATATCATACATGAATATAGAAAGGATTGTGGAATGAAATATAAATAAATCTCGGGCTCCAAAAAAGCAAGAAGATGAAGAGGAGAATTCCTTCAGACATAATCTTAACCTGATAGTAACATAGTAGAACAAAAAATTATATATGCATCAACTGGAAATATATCAGAAATACGTATTTATGTATACTATGGATGTTAAGTATATATGTTTGTGACCATTCACAAGTGGGTGACAAAAAGGTACATGTAGGATATAAAAGAAACTAAAGACCATATAAACATTGACATTATATTTGCTGCATAGAATTGCCAGGAGAAAATACATTGATGGTCATATGCAAGTATTTGTAAATTATCCACATATATAGGAACCGAAATATCTCCAAATACGAAGGAAAGTCAAGAGAGAGGCATCCACATAAGAACATTGATTACTTATACAGAATACATAAAGGAGAGTCCATCTGATAGAGGAGAACAACCTAGGGATCAGGGGACCCCCGAAGCATGTTTTGTACCACAAGCTTCTTAGAAGGGGTGTATTGAACTGAGCCTTTTTAACCCACAGGCGATCAGCAATAAAATCAGGCTGAGTACATGAAAAATTCCCATTTTTTTCTAATGAATAGTTTTGGACCTAAATATTTAACTTTTGTAAAATGGTAATAGGAAAAAACAAATGGTGCAATTTGTTATGTAATTTCTCCTGAGTTTGCCAATACACCATATCTGGTTGAAGACTACTTTTGGGGCACAGTGCAAAGCTCTGAAGGGCAGGAGGGTCATACTGGGGTACAGATCTTGCTGGAATGGTTTAAGGCTGACATGTCACATGGGCAGAGCCCCTGGCATGCCAGAAAAGTAGACCACCCAATACGTGACCCTACTTTACAAACTACACTCCTCAATGAGTTCATCTAGTGGTGCAGTGAGCATGTTAACACTACAAGCGTCTCACAGAAATTTATATTATTGGATGGCTAAGAAATAATTACATTTTTACGACTAAAATGTTGTTTAGCGCCAAGTTAATTTTTATAAGGGCTATTAGGAAAAAAATTGTCCACAAAGTTTCTCCTGAGTGTGCCAATATCCTTCATGTAATCATGAACTACTTTTCAGGCTCATTAGAAAGCTCAGAAAGGAAGGAGCACCATATTATATCACAGATTTTGCTGTTATGGTTTGCTGTGTTTTAGCTCCAGATTTTAAATTTTCACATGTTCAAGTAAAAATGTAATACAGAGGAAAATTCCTGGCACTCACATATTCTTGCTTATGTTTTCCTTTATTAGGCTTTGTCTGTCTGGACGTTTCAGCCCGACACAGGCTTTGTACAGCAGTACTGCTGTAGAACCACTGTAGTACCACTGTAATGTTGTAGAAAGCCCATGTGGGGCAGAAATATCCAACAGACAAAATCTAATAAAGACACTAATAAGCAAGAATATGTGAGTTTCGGGAATGTTCTTCTGCATTCTATGCTATATGGCTAGGGTCACACTTGCAGATTTTACATGCGTTTTTGAGACTTGCGTTTTGTGAAAACGCATGCAAAAACGCATCCATAGGCCCCCATGCAAAAAATGCATGCCCCAATAGCAAAAACGCATGTCTAACTGGATATCTGAAATTGCTACATGATTCAGATATCCAGTGGCATTGAGGTTTCCATTGATGAAGAATGGCCGCACTATCTTTGTACCCCATATACCACACCATACCATCAATTTTTGTGTCCCAACAGTCTTGGAGGGATGTATCCACTGTGGGTTAGTATCAGACATTGGTCTTGGTGGTGGTTTTGTTTGTTAACTTCACCATTCACAAAATAGTTTGCCTCATCACTCATCTGAAGGCAATTGTCTATGCTGTGAAGATACGAGATGTGCAGCATCTGAAACAACAGATACTGGAAGCCTGTGCTCGCATTTCTTCTGCGGTATTGCTATCAGTGTGTCAAGAGTGGAGAAAAGGGTTGCATTGACAATCCAACACAATGGGCAGCACTTTGGGCATACACTAGATCTCATCTTCACCTGCCTCGATTCCCTATCTAATCTCACAACCTCCCCCTTCCCCCTATCAGACCACCATCTACTCACCTTCTCCTCCTTGTCCTCCTCACCGACGCCCAATGTCCAACCACTAGCACATCCTCGAAGAAACCTTGCATATTCAGACATTCATCAACTCTCAGACTCTATTTGACCTCTGTCATCCAAATCTTCACTCCACGATATGAACAATGCCACCACTTTCTGTAACGCCACCCTCACATCAACCATAGACTCAGTCAACCCACTCGTTCATTGCAAGGTGCGACGAATCAATAGGCAACCCTGGCACAACAATCTCACCAAAAAACTTCAACAGGAGTCCAGGGCTGCAGAGTGGTGTTGGAAGAAAACACACCTGCCAGAAGACTTCACTTCTTTCAAACCAGTTACACTCACCTTCAAATCAGCCCTCACCTCTGCTAAACAGATCTACTTCACAAACCTTGTATCTTCCTTATCCTATAGCCCCAAACAACTATTCAGCACTTTTAACTCTCTCCTCTGCCCACCGCTGCCCACTCTGACTTCCCTCATCTCTACTGAGGACTTCACATACTTTAAAAATAAGATCGACCAAACAAGGCAAACCTTTAAGGTACCGTCACACGCGGCAATTTTGATAGAAATTTCACTGGCAATTTGCTGGTTGCAGTGAAATCATGGACATATTGTTCTATTTTGTTGCCATGTACAAATGGAACAATGTGTCCATGACTTCACTGCAACCAGCAAATTGCCAGTGAAAATGCTAGCAAAATTGCCGCGTGTGACGGTACCTTTATTGTTCCACCACTACAACCACTCCATATACCAGACCTCTGCCCTTCCCTCATAACCTCCCTCTCTAACATCACTGAAGGAGAGCTTACTCATCTCCTATCCAATTCACACCTTACTACCTGTTCACTTGACCTCATCCCTTCCCACCTCCTCCCCAACCTCACTAATCGCTCATTCCAGCACTAAACCCACCTCTTCAATCTATTGCTAACTTCTGGTGCCTTCACCTCTGCCTTCAAACATGCCACCATCACGCCCATCCTCAAAAAGCCAAACCTTGATCCGACTGCCATGACGAGCTACCGTCCCATATCACTGCTCCCGTTTGCTTCCAAACTCCTTGCACAGCATGTACATGCTCAACTTTCCTCCCACTCTAACGCTCTCCTTGAAAATCTACAATCCGGCTTCCGGCCCAACCTCTCCATCGAAACTGCCCTAACCAAAATTACTAAAGACTTGCTCACAGCCAAAGCTAACAAACAATTCTCAATCCTCCTCCTTCTAGACCTGTCCTCTGCCTTTGACACAATCAACCACTCTCTTCTACTACAGATCTTTCTTCTCTTGGCATCAAAGACCTTGTCCTGTCCTGCATTTCCTCATACCTTTCCAACCGCACATTTAGCATTTCCCACTCCAACACTACCTCCTCATCCTGCCTTCACTCTGCTGGAGTGCCACAATGCTCTGTCCTGGAGCCCCTACTTTTCTCAATCTGTACCCTTGGACTAGGATAACTCATAAAGTCCCATGGCTTCCAGTACCACCTGTATGCTGACAACTCTCAGATGTACCTCTCTAGCCCAGATGTCAAGTCCCTGCTTTCCAGAATCCTGGAGTGTCTGTCAACCATATCCTCCTTCTTCTCCTCTCGTTTCCTAAAACTCAATGTAGACAAAACGGAACTTGTCTTTCCTCCATCACATCTTTCATCTTCACCACCTGATCTATCTATTATGATAAATTACATCATGCTCTCTTCCACCCCTCAAATTCGCTGCCTCCGAGTAACTCTCGACTCTGCCCTGTCCTTCAAACCACACATCCAAACTCTCGCCACCTCCTGTCGCCTCCAGTTCAAAAATATTTCCAGAATCCATCCTTTCCTCAGCCCACAATCTACTAAAATTCTTGTACATCCCCTCATCTCCCACCTTGACTACTGCAACCTCCTCCTCTGTGGCCTCCCTGCTAACACTCTTGCACCTATCCAGTCTGTCCTCAACTCTGCTGCCCGACTAATCCACCTCTCTTCTTGCTACTTCCTTGATTCTCATCTTTGCAAATCTCTTAACTGGCTCCCAATTCCCCAACGAATCAGGTTCAAGCTACTAACACTGAACTACAAAGCCATCCATAACCTGTCTCCTCCCTATATCTCTGAACTAATCTCACACTATCTTCCCTCACATAATCTTCGATCCTCCCAAGACCTCTCTCTCTCCAACTTATCGTCTTCACACAACCGCCTCCAAGATTTCTCCCGAATATCCACCATCCTCTGGAATTCTACAACCCAATACGTCCGATTATCCACCATGCTTGGATTCTTCAGACGGAACCTGAAAACCCATCTCTTCAGGAAAGCTTACAGCCTGCAATGACCGAGCTGCCACCCCACCGCCACTGGAGCTGCTGCATCCCTGACCTACTGTCTCCTCCCCAATATCCTGTAGAATGTAAGCCCACAAGGGCAGGGTGCTCTCCCCTCTGTACCAGTCTGTTACTGTTAATTTGTTAATTTTTACTGTAAACTATATCTATAATTTTTTATGTAACCCCTCTCATGTACAGCACCATGGAATTAATGGTCTATATAGATAATAATAAATAATAATAAATAATAATAATAATAATATAACTCTCTGATTTAATAGTATAAAAATTCAAAATTTGAAAATGTAAACATTTTCTCCACTTTTTTTATTTTTTTCACAAATAAATTCCAAAAATATCATCCTAAATTTACTACTTCCATGATGTCCAATATATCATGAAAAAACATTTATGAAATTAACAGGGTGCATTCAAGTGCTCCAGATTTATAACCTCATAAAGTGAAACTGGTCAAAATGACAAAAAATGACCTGGTCATTAAAGTGAAAACTAGCTGGGGTGTGAAGGGGTTAAACAGCCAGGATGGTGCAGGTACTGTCCTGCTAAGAGGTCAATGGGGCTATCTAAGCAACTCCAAGAGGCGATCAGTGGGCAGAGCTCCTAAGCCCCGCATGATCACCATGCCTTACCCGTATGTCATAGGTTGAGACTCCCTTCCTGATTAAGATACATAGGTACATTACAGGTCGTGTAGGGATTAAGCACCAGTAAATGAAACAAGTGAACTTACATGTAAAGCTTCCTCTGACTCCAATACTCTTGCATACAGCTCACAAATCTTTCTTTTTCTAAACATAAAAAGCAAGGACATCTTTAACTTTGCTTATAGCATGTGGACACATGATTTCAGTAATAAAGTATATGCCACATTTTTATTTCTGAGAAGTAAACAAGGGTAAGGCTGGGGTCACACTTGGCATGAGTTTTTTTAGTGCCTTAAAAAAACGCATGCGTTTCAGCATACGTTTTTTAAGGTGTCTGATGGCACCCTGCGTTTTTGCATGCGTTTTTAAATCAGCACCCAAAAATAGTGCATGCACTATTTTTTGGTGCTGTTTTAAAAACGCATGCGTTTTTTAGAAAACGCATGCGTTTTTTTAACATGGGCCCCTATGGAAAATGCATGCGTTTTTGGATGGTACTAAATGGTACTAATGTACCATGCGTTTTTGCAAAAACGCACACAAAAACGCATGTACTGGCACACATGCGTTTCTGCATTATTTAAGGGACATGCGTTTTTTAACATGGGTGCCTATGGGTGCATTTTTACATGTTTTTTTGAAAAATGCAGGTCTCCAAAAACTCATGAAAAAAACGCAAGTGTGACCCCAGCGTAGGTCGCATAATTTCGCACTCTGCTTGCATTAACATTTCGGACTTCTCCTTGCTTTCCATGCCAGCTTGCTCTATCCTGTCACTGATGTGCAGGATTGAATATGTTACATCAATTCATTTCTGACTGCAGTGCGAGAAACAATGGCTGCCCACTTGTGATTTGCACAAAAGAAGAGCAGTGTGCAGTGATTCTTTTTTTTTGTGGTCTGAAGTGTGTGTGGTGCCAACATTTAGCAAAGATTTTGTGCTCTGTGTTAAGGAAAAAAATTAGCACAAGAAATATGTATGACTGATAGAGAAATTCAAAGAAGATTGCAGAAGTGTTAGGCTGGCTTCACATTTGCGTTTGTGCCCGCATGCTGATGGCATGCAGACACAATCGCAGTGAAAGCAGGGTCATTTTGATGTGTCCACAGCGGAGAATGTCCGCCTGCGGACACATCACTATGGAGCCCGGGCAGCCAATTGGCGGTGTCCAGGGGCGGGCCAGAGGCGGAGATCAGCGGCGGAGATCTCCTCCTCCTGGCCGCCGGTAAGCTCCAGGACGTATCAGAGGGGTAAACAGCTGATCTAACAGCTGTTTGAATCTCCCGCGCCGACACCGAGAGGAGATGTCGGCGCGGGAAGATTCAAACAGCTGTCACATCAGCTGTTTCTCCCCGCCGACACCGCTAGGAGATTACCGGCGGCGGGGAGGAGGAGATCATCAGAGGCTCCAGCTGATCTCCCGGTGGTCGTCGGTGATCTCCTGTGACATCACCGGCGGCCACCGGGAGAGATCTCAATGAGATCCGCAGCGTTCTCCTGCGGTGTCATGCAGAGGACACTGCGGGTCCATTATTATCAATGCATTTCCTTGCAGGCGCTTGCTGATAGAACAAGCGCCACGAACGCACAAAAAAATGCTGCAAGCTGCGTCTGGAGTGTGGTCTGAGGGCGCATAAAATCCATAAAACAATATAAATAAAAGGGACTGCATCTTTATTAACCCCTGTACCATGGGCGAGGGGTTAATAAAGATGCAGTCCCTTTTTTAGGATTGTTTTATTGATATTTCAGAAAAAAAATGACGTGGGCTTCGCCATATTTCTGAACCAGCCGATCCAGCAGGCAGCGACGGGCTGCCCCCAACCCCCAGGTGCCTATTTGTACCTGGCCAGACACAAGAATATAGGGGAGCCCTTTTTTTTTTATTATTTCATGAATTTCATGAAATAATAAAAAAAAAATGCGTGGGGCTCCGCGCAATTTCTATGTCTAGCCAGGTACAGCTAAGCAGCTGGGGGCCGGGAATCCGCAGCGCAGGGACGCCCAAGCTTTATGGGCACCCCCCGCGGCAAATTGCAGCCCGCAGCCGCCCCAGAAGATGGCGCGTTCATTGAAGCGCCATCCTCTGGCGCTGAACCCCGCTCTTCCAGTGGCCCTGGTGCGGTGGCTCACTGGGTAATAAAGAGGTTAGGGCCAGCTTTGTATTATCAGCTGGCCCTAAGCCCGAAATTTATGGCGGTCACGCCAATATTAGACATGACCGCCATGAATTTCTATTAAATTGTTTTAAAAAAAACACAACACAGAGAATTTTTTTTATTAGAAATAAAAAAAAAGCCATTAGGGACTCCATCTTTAATTAAAAAAAATATTTTCCGTCCGACGTAGTCCAAAACGCGATGTCCACTCTGCTACATCTCTGTGCATAGATATACATGTCTATGCACAGGGAGTGAGCAGACTGAGAACAATCTCAGCACTGCTACATCTCTGTGCACAGACTGTATGTCTGTACACAGGGAGAGCAGGCGGGCTCTAGGACCCTGGAGCTGCCAGCAGCCCGCAGGACCCAGAGCCCAGCAGAGAGCAGACAGCCGGAAGAGAGGTAAGGAGAATTTCTCCCCCCTCCCTTCCTTCGCTCCCTGCTCGCTCCCCCAGCCCAGTCCTAACATAGGACGGGGGGGAAGAAGGGGGACCGGACTCGTTACTGTGCGAGTAATCCCTGCGATTACTCGCACAGTAACGAGTCGGGCGAATCCCTTACTACACTGGCGAGTACCGAGTAGTAACGAGTAGATTCGCCCATCCCTATACTTGATATATGATATATGACTGACAGTGCATTAGGTCCTATGAAAATGAAGAGGCTGATGTGTATGGGAAGACAGTGGTGCATTTGTGGCTCACTGCCCTCAGCCTAAAATATTGTTAATGAGTGAATACAAAAGCTTGTTGGCAGATGGACAAAGTGTATTGAAAAAGGGAAGATTGGGTAACTAAATCATATATTTTGTCTTTGCTGAACTCCGATTAAAATAAATTCTACAGCCTGAGTTCAAAACATTTTTGGCACAACCTCATATAAACTCCATTCTACACAAGAATAATATGAGGCATGCATTATCTAGAAATAGTAAAACATTTTGGATGTACAGTAGCTGGTTCCTACCAAAACAGCTGTTGATTATACTTACAAAATATGTATTTATGAATTATTATTTAAAAAGCAACCATCTTTTAATTTTTATTTCATAATGCAATAGTACACATGAAAATAAGCAACTTTGTAATATATCCCCAAGTAAAATTTGTATTCAGTGAAGACTTTTCCAATACTGAGATTGGAGATGACAGGTAGTATTCTTGAGCTTCTATATCGGTAGAAGAGTGAGGAGGGGGTGGAGCTCTGCCACTAGCTCCTCCCTCTTCATATAGCTCCTCCTTCCATTATCATAAAATCTCATCAGTAACAGCTGCCATCTCCTATCTCAGTGATGGGAAAGTTTCGCTGAATACAGGTTTTACCTCAGAATTGAGAATTTTGATAATGACTAATCAATTCTGACAGAGAAAGAAGCATAGTTGTCTGATAAGATATATTACAAAGTTGCTTATATTCATGTGTAATATTGATTTATGAAATAAATTTAAAATGGTGGTTACACTTTAAGTACTGTAATGACTCTACATTGAAGCACAAAAAGAAAAATATATAATAAGTCCTCATTCATTCGACTGCATTACAAATCCATGTTCTATAAATCCATTACTCTGTACCCATACCATACATTCTCTGTGCTTCTCATATACAGAACTATACTAAGTATTTATTTTCTAATGTGCTCTTATGGAATGAATGAGAGAACAAATTATCGCAAGTTCTGTCACTTATGTTATGCAAGTATTTTAATGCATGAAAAAGGAGTAAAAGATAACAAGGTCATTTAGTGATGTGTATATACAGTAATGCAAAGCAATGTGAATAACATTTGAACTTTACACAAACAAAAATCGGAAGAAAAAAAACCTTCTACCGTTCATCTTTGGTGAGATTAGCCAGTCTCCTGGATTTACGGGCAAGTATGAATCTACAATGAAATGGAAATTTCTGATCAATTACTTTTTATTTTTTTTTTCATTTTTAACTAACTGTATGTTATACATTGTTTAAAACAGATTTTGGCATGTGAACGATGTTTATCACTTATACCCATCATAGACAGTACGATCCCACTCACACAGAGGCTTGGGTCACACCAGCGTTATGGTGTGTGTTTAGGGGGGATCCATGTAACACTTAGAATTTGGCAGCATTAGCGCAGTGTTAACAAAAAGTAACACTGCGTTAAAGCTGCCAATTTTTCCCTATGGCAGACGGAACCCCGTGCGCATTACAAACGCCGGCATCTAAGTGAAGGAGTTTGAAATATCGCGCTTCTTCCACGCACATCACCTCAGATGCGCTTCCACGTCATGTCACGCGCTTGGAAAAAGTGGGAGATTTCAAACCCTGGCACTTAGATTATTATTATTATTATTATTGTTAATATTATTATTTATTTATAGAGCACCATTCATTCCATGGTGCTGTACATGAGAAAGGGTTGCATACAGACTAGTTACAAATATAATGAACAAAGTGACAGACTGATACAGAGTGGAGAGAGGACCCTACCCTTGCGGGCTTACATTCTACAGGGCAATGGGGAGGGAGACAGTAGCTTGGGTCTGCTCGGGTGGTGCTGGATTGCCAGGTCCGGTGGTGGTGGAGCGCCGGGTCCAGTGGTGTTGAGGCGGCACTGTGCTCATTACAGGTTGTAGGCTGTTCTGAAGAGATGGGTTTTCAGGTTCCGCTTGAAGGTTCTAAGTGTAGGGGACAGTCGAACGTGATGGGGTGCAGAATTCCAGAAGATGGGGGATGCTCGGGCGAAGTCTTGCAGGCGGTTGGATGAGGAACGTACAAGTGTGGAGGAAAGAAGGAGGTCTTGGGAGGATCGAAGATTACGAGTTGGATGATATTGGGAGATTAGTTCAGAGATATATGGGGGGGACAGATTGTGGATGGCTTTGTAAGTCAATGTTAGTAGTTTAAATTGGATACGCTGGTGAATTGGGAGCCAGTGGAGGGATTTGCAGAGGGGAGACGTGGAGGAATAGCGAGGAGAGGGGTGGATAAGTCGGGCAGCCGAGTTAAGGACAGATTGAAGTGGTGCAAGAGTGTTAGCAGGAAGGCCACAGAGTAGGAGGTTGCAGTAGTCAAGGCGGGAGATGATGAGGGCATGCATGAGTAGTTTAAGAGTGGGAGTTGAGGAAGGGACGGATTCTGGCAATGTTTTTGAGTTGGAGACTGCAGGAGGTGGCAAGGGCTTGGATGTGTGGTTTGAAGGACAATGCAGAGTCAAGTGTTACTCCAAGGCAGTGGACTTCAGGTACAGGGCAAAGTGTGATGTAATTTATTGTGATAGATAAGTCTGGCAAGGAAGGTGTGTGAGATGGAGGAAGGAGGATGAGTTTGGTTTTGTCTACATTGAGTTTTAGGAAGCGGGAGGAGAAGAAGGAGGATATGACTGATAGACACTCCGGGATTCTGGACAGCAGAGAGGTGACATCTGGGCCAGTGAGGTAGATCTGAGTGTCATCAGCGTACAGGTGATACTGGAAGCCATGGGACTTTATGAGTTGTCCGAGACCAAGAGTATAGATGGAGAAAAGGAGGGGCCCCAGAGCAGAGCCTTGAGGGACCCCAACAGAGAGGGGATAGGGTGAGGAGGTTGTGTGGGAGTGGGAGACACTAAATGTGCAGTTGGAAAGATAGGAGGAGATCCAGGAGAGGGCAAGGTCAGTGATACCAATGGAAGAAAGGATCTGTAATAAGAGGCAGTGGTCGACTGTGTCGAATGCAGAGGACAGGTCTAAAAGTAGGAGGACGGAGAACTGTTTGTTAGCTTTGGCCGTGAGCAAGTCATTAGTAATTTTGGTCAGGGCAGTTTCAGTAGAGTGGTGAGGGCGGAAGCCGGATTGAAGGACGTCAAAGAGAGAGTTGGATGAGAGGTGGGATGAGAGTACAGTGTGGACATGCTTTTCGAGAAGTTTGGAAGTGAACGGGAGCAGAGATGCAGAGATGCAGAGATATGGGCCGGTAGCTGGATGTAGAAGTGGGGTCGAGGGATGGCTTCTTTAAGATAGGTGTAATTGTTGCATGTTTGAAAGCAGAAGGAAAGGTACCAGAAGTTAGTGATAGGATGAAGAGGTGGGTTAGGGCTGGGATAAGTGTTGTGGTGAGGTTGGGAAGGAGGTGGGATGGGATAGGGTCCAGTGCACAAGTGGTGAGGTGCGATCTGGAGAGGAGGTGTGCAAGTTCTCCTTCAGTGATGGTTGGGAGGAGGGTTAGTGGGGGAGAGGATTGATCCGGTATACATGGGGGTTGCGGTGGTTGGCTAGCAAAGACTTGTCTGATCTGGTCGATCTTGTTGGTGAAGTATGTTGCAAAGTCTTCTGCAGAGATGCGAGAAGTAGGAGGGGGCAGTGGGGGGCAGAGGAGGGAGTTAAGTGTGTTGAATAACTGCCTGGGGTTGTGGGACAAAGAGGATATGAGGGCAATGAAGTAATTCTGTTTAGTGGTGGTGAGTGCTGAATTGAATGTGATAATTGCTTGTTTGAACGCTGTGTAGTCTTCTTGTGAGCTTGTTTTCTTCCAGCGCCGCTCTGCAACCCTAGCCGCTCGCCGCAGGTTTTTAGTGGAGTCTGTGTGCCAGGGTTGTCTGTTGATTCGTCGTGTTTTGCCATGAGTGAGAGGGGCAACTGCATCAAAAGCTGATGTGAGTGTTGAGTTATAGAAAGCTGTGGCATTATCTGTGTCATGGAGTGAGGATATGGATGATAGTGGTAAAATGGTGTTTGAGAGTGTATAAGTGTCAAGATGTGTGAGGTTTCTGCGAGGGTGTGGGAGGTGGTGGACATGGGTGGCAGATGAGGAGGACGAGGATGAGAAGGTAAGTAGATGGTGGTCAGAGAGGGGGAGAGGGGAGGTTGTGGGTTTAGTTAGTGAGCAGAGGCGGGTGAAGATCAGGTCTAGTGTGTGTCCATCTGTGTGGGTGGCTGTGGAGGACCATTGAGAGAGGCCAAAGGATGAGGCAAGTGACAGGAGTTTGGAGGCTGTTGACTGGTGCGTGTCAATGGGGATGTTGAAGTCACCCATTATGATGGTGGGGATGTCAGCAGGTAGAAAGTATAGGAGCCAGATGGAGAATTGGTCAAAGAAGGTAGTGGTGGAACCTGGTGGTCGATAAATGACGGCCACTTGTAGGCTGGAAGGAGAGTATATACGAACAGAGTGCACTTCAAAAGATGAGAGGATAAGGGAGGGAGGAGGAGGAATTGGGTTGAAGATGCAGTTGTTAGAGAGGAGCAGACCCACTCCTCCACCGTGTTTGTTGCCAGTGCGAGGTGTGTGGGAGAAGTAAAGTCCACCGTAACAAAGCGCAGCAGGGGAGGCTGTGTCGGAGGGTGTCAGCCATGTTTCTGTGAGGCCCAGGAAGGATAGCCTGCGAGAGGTAAAGAGGTTGTGAATGGAGTGGGGTTTATTACAAATGGAATGGGCATTCCAGAGCGCTCCAGAGAGAGGAGGCGGTGAAGAGGGGGTCAGGGGAATGGGTTTTATATTTAGGAGATTGTGGCTGTTTCCCGCAGGTGTGGGTTGATAGGAGGGAGGAATAATGGGGAAAGTTGGCTGTGGGGGTCCTGGGTTGGGAGATATGTCGCCAGCGGATAATAGAAGCAGAGAGAGGGCAAGCAGGTGGGAGAATGAGAGTGACCGGCTTGTGTTGTGCTTCCGCAGGAGGGGTGTGAGATTGAGGAGCAGGTCAGCAGAGGAGATCAGGTGGGGAGATAAGAGAGATGCCGGCGTTTGCAATGCGTGCAGGGTTCCGTCTGTCATAGGGATGAATTGACAGCGTTAACATAGTGTCACCTTTCCATTAACACTGCGGTAATGCTGCCAAATTCTAAATTTGACGCGGAACCACCCTGAATGCACACCATAACACTGGTGTGACCCTAGCCAGAGTGTTGGTGCTCCGGTATTGTTGATCCATTTTGGGAGCAGTTTCTGCACCAAAAAAGGATCATCTTTTTTTTAACAAAAAGCATCACAAATGCATTATCCATTGGTGTTTCTTTTTTGCTCCATTTTTTAGTAACACAGACAGACAGACAAACAGACAGCAACACACAAACACTTTATTACCCTCCACAGAGATCCCATGGTGAGCCTCGGTAATGTCTTCCCTCCTGGCATTGACAAGAGCTGTGGGTATGGTACTGACAAGACCTGCCCATGTGACTCAGTCTGAGAGTCAAATGGCCATGGTCCTGTAAGTACTCAAACTACTCACAGGTCCTGGTGGTGACCGAAGGGAAGACATCACTAGGGTTCACAGTGGGATTGCCAGGGAGGGTAAGTAATGGAGTGTTGCTGGTGTGGAAAGCGCAGCAGAAAAACACAGCAATAATGAACATGTTCATTATTTTCTTGATGCACTTTGTGCACCACTAATGCACCAGTCAAAAACGCAGATGTCTGCGCAGCAATATGAAATTCACATTCACTTTGGGCAGATGCAGTGACTGATCTTTTTGGTGCAGTTTTAAAAAAAAAATGCAACACCAAAAATAGATCAAAAATGTCCAGTGTGAATTAAAATGTATATATGCTGGAGGTCTCATTGTAGACATCCCAACTAATAAAATGAACAAGGCTCCATTGTGTTCCATTTGAAAATATACAGTATGGTCACACATGCCCACTACCCTCCTATTAAGAGTTTTTAGGACTGGAAAGATGCTTTGTACTCACCTGTCACAGACAGTCCCAAAGAAAATGAATGTAGTTTAATAGGTGTTAATTTTAACTGTTTTGGGCCAACAACATTTAGGTGCATATCTGTCCTTGTGGGCAAAAGTAATGCCCATATATGGTAGTGTATGTATGTGTGTGTATGTATACATCATAGCTCTGCCCTCTCTGGTAGTCCTACCCCTTCGTAGCCTCAAACCTATACACAGCCCCTCTCCATCTTAAAGCACCACTCCTCCACATAGCACTACCCCTCCACATAGATCCACCCCTTCACAGCCCTGTCCATCTCAGTAGTCCCACTCCTTAATAGCTCTGCCCCTCTAGTAACACTGCCCCTTCATAGCTCAGCCCCTTCACTTTGTCCCAGTGCTGTGCTATGTGGAGGGGGTGAAGCCATGTGCTGCTCTTTTTTGAATAATATATATGTATATATATATATATATATATATATATATATATCTTTAGGTGATATTTCTATATTTCAATATTTTTAAATTATTTCTCTTGCAGCTGGGGCTAGTATATTCATCGCAGTCACATGGGAGATGCAGCCTCCCTATTGCATAGCAGAGCTGAGTTTCCTATGACCCAGTAGTTCCTGACATCCTATAGACAGAGGTCACATAATCGCTATGTGTAGGAGTGGGAAGCATCAACGTGACTGCTTTTGAGAGAGGTGGCATGAGGTCAATGGAACACCTGGATCTCAATGGTCTGGTTGGTAGCTCAATGTCTTCACCACACCTTGCAATTGGTTATGTAGACACTATTTGGATACCCTAAGTTTGGTATGTAGCATCCAATTTTACTTGCAGCACAGAATGGATTAATCGTGAAACACGTGGTACAGCTATTTATCAAAAGTGCCATTTTCAACAAGACAACACCATGCTGCATGCTGTGTTTCAGTCAGTAGTATGCGTGAGCTAATTATGCTAACATGGCCTTCGACGTTTATGGACATGTCTTTTATTCAGCACATTGATACTGTCATTTCCATAATTCCACTTTTCCTTTTTAGAGTGGCTAAGGCCAGGGTCACATCCACCGTTTTTAGCAGATGTCAGAGACATTCGCTAAAAACTTAGGCATTTTCTGTTGAAGCCGATACCGTTAAAGGTATGCACTCCAGCAGGATGCAGTACCATAGCACCTCATGAATTACCTGTACAGCGGCCGCACACAGAGTGTCTTGGGAGGCCGCTTTTCTGCAGTGCACAGGAAACGGTGCATGCAGTGTTTCCTGTGCGCTCCTGAAAAGCGGCCGCCCAAGACACTTTGTGTGCGGCCGCCGCTGTGCAGGTAATTCATGAGGTGCTACGGTACTGCTGGAGTGCATACCGTTAACGGTATCCGCTTCACCAGAAAATGTCTAAGTTTTTAGGGATGTCTCTGACATCTGCTAAACATGGTGACCCTGGCCAATTCAGTGTTGAGCAGTGTACAAAGGTGCTCAAATGCTTACATACCCCAGCAGATATTTTGCTTCCTTGGCCTTTTTTCAGAGAATAGGAATGATAACACAAAAACTTTATTTCTACTCATGGTTAGTGGTTGGGTTAAACAATTAATTGTCAAACAGCTATGTTTTCTCTTTTTAAATCATAATGACAACAAAGACATCCAAATAACCCAGATGATAAAGCTGCCTATTCTTATTGGCAAACAGCCTCCAGTTCTTGTAAATTCCTGGGCTTTCTTGCATGAACTGTGCACTTGAGTTCTCCCCAGAGTGGCTCAATGATATTGAGGTCAGGAGACTGAGATGGCCACTCCAGATCCTTCACTTTGTTCTGCTGTAGCCAATGACAGGTCGACTTGGCCTTGTGTTTTAGATCATTGTCATGTTGAAACGTGCACAGCTGATAACATGCTGAATTCATCTTTCCTACAACTTTCACCAAGTTTCCTGTGCCTTTGTAGCTCACACATCCCCACATCATCAGTGATCAACTTCTGTGCTTTACAGGAGGAATGGTGTTCTTTTCATCAGAGGCCTTGTTGACTTCTCTCCAAATGTAACGTTTATGGTTGTGGCCAAAAAGTTTGACTTTGGTCTCATCATCCTAAATTACTTTGTTCCAGAGGTTTGGAGGCTTGTCTCTGTGCTGTTTGACGTATTGTAAGCAAGATACCTTGTGGCATTTGTGCAGTAATGGCTTTCTTCTGGTGACTCGTCAATGCAGTTCATTTTTTTTCAAGTACCTCCTTATTGTGCATCTTGAAACAGCCACACTGTTAATTTTCAGTGAGTCCTGTATTTCAGCTGATGTTATTTGTGGGCTTTTCTTTGTATCCTGAACAATTTTCCTGGCAGTTATAGACAAACTTTTTGTTGATCTACCTGATTGTGGTTTGGTTTTTAAAGAGCCCCTGATTTTCCATGTGTCAATCACAGTTTGAACACTGTTGACTGGCATTATTAATTCCTTGGGTATCTTTTTGTATCCTTTTCCTGTTTTATACAGTTCAACTATCTTTTCCTGTAGATCCATTGACAATTATTTTGCTTTCCCCATGACTCACAATCCATAAACATCAGTGGCTAGATGAAAGATGAAAGATGTACAAGTCTGTCTGGATCACAGAAACTTACTCAGCTTTTATGCACACACAGATTACAAGCAAACAGGTCACAGGTGAAGATGTTACCTTTATTAGCCATTCAAACCCATTTGTGTCAATGTCAGTGCATGTTATCTGTTCAAAATTATCAGATTATGTGAACTCTTAATCAGCGTCATTTGAATGTTTTTGGTTGTTATTAATTAAAAAGAGAAAACACAGTAGTTTAGCAATAAATGGCTGCACACCCTTTTTGTGTTATCATTCATATTCTCTCAAAAAAGGACAAGAAAGGGGTATGTAATCTTTTGAGCTCAACTGCACATCCAATACCACTGAGGCTGGGATCACATTTGGAAAGGTAATTGCGGTTGCCGCATCCAGATCCGGATGCATTAACCGCAATTGCCTTCAGACACATTTTTTGACAAAATGTGTCCGGGCAACAGGAATGTGATAACCGGATTGCTCTGGATGTGTAATCCGAGCAATCCGCTTACCGTATGCTTTGTTCATCCCTGCTGCCACAGGGATGAACAAAGGGTTAAATGTTAATAATGGCTGTGGCCAACATGTCTTTAGGGGGTGCGCACTCCCCCTAGAGACATGCTGTCCACTCAGGTGGGCATGAGAGGGGTTAATGTAGTCAGTATAGTATTGCCGGCTATTGTCGGCTTTGTGATTTTTATGAATGAATGCGGCAGCTCCTCACAGTAGAGGAGATACTGTACGTAATGTACGTACTGTATGAGCCCCTGTCCTTGGTCCTGAAAGTTGTAACATTAGGTCTATGGCGGAGCGCTGCCCATAGACCTAATGTTAGAACTTTCAGGAACAAGGACAGGGGCTCATACTGTACGTACAGTATCTTTCCTTTACAGTAAGAAGCCACCGCATTTATTCATAAAATACACAAAGCCGACAATAGCCGGCAATACTATACTGACTACATTAACTCCTCTCATGCCCACCTGAGTGGACAGCATCTCTCTAGGGGGGTGGCCACACCCTAGAGGCATGTTGTCCACAGCTATTATTAACATTTAACCCTTTGTTTGTGCTGCCGCAGGGATGAATAAAGCATACGGCTGCCGCAGGCATTCACACAAGCCTTGCGGCAGCCGCATGGGCTCCTATAGGTGCCCATTATAGCAATCCCCGCTGCAGTTGCCTAACCGCTGAGAAAACTGTTGCCTGCATGATTTTTACAACAGGCTGCAGATCCGCAAGCGGTAACCAGATTGCATGTAGTGCAATCCGGTTACTATAATGGGCTCCTATGGGGAGCGGTTCCTGATCCGGTTTTGAGCTTTTTGACAGCTCAAAACCGGATCAGGATTTAAAAATTTTACTGCAAGTGTGACCCCAGCCTAATTTTGCTAAAAATAAATGGTACAACTAAATTATTTATTTTGTTCATTAAACTTCTAGTAAAACCTAATCTATAGATATATGTAAAATTAATTGCAAGATTAAGTTATATAGAAAACAATACAACTGAAGTAAAAAATTTATATTTTTTTAATGGAGAAAACATTACCCCATTATAGCTGGCACTGTGCCATCAGGTTTAGTATCATCCAGGGTTAGACCAATGGGTGCTTCTTCATCTTCAATAATCATGCTACCGCAATAATCTAGTTAATGAAAAAAATATAGAATAATTACTAACATATAATTATTAGAGTTGGTGTGAAATTGTGTGCAAACCCCAGCCCATGGGACAAATCAGTAATTTCTTGACCATGGACAAGATAAAGATTTCCAGCTCACATCAGGACTACAAGATGCCAGGTAACTTCAGTTGCACAACTAATGTGGTGTATTTAATTATATGTACCATATGTACAATGGGGGTCTGTATGTAAGGGAGACAGGACAGAAACTTAGAACAAGAATGAATTCTCATTGCCACACAATAAAAGAAAGACGTATGGATCTACCTGTAGCTAAGCATTTTTGTAGCCTGAACCACAGTATAATACACATGAGGCTGCTCATATTTAAAGGTTATTTCAAGTCTCAGAGAGATAGAAGAATTTGGGAACACAAACTGATGATGAACTTTGACATATTCAGAGCAGGAATTAATATTTCACATGGATCCATGCCTTTTTACATAAATTGAAAGTGCATTTGGCATTTGGGAACATCATATCTTTAAACTGACCCCACTTAGAGGACAATAAAACCTCCACACTTCTTTTAAGTGAACTGTTCCGATATTTCCTGCCAGAACTGTTTCATTCCATATCATTCTGAACATTCTGTTCTGTTCCATCTCACTTGTCTTGAGAACTGCACTATTCCATGTCATGTTGTGTATATATATGTGGCACATCTGATTTTGTCTTATTCCAGCCTGAAGAAGAGACCTGAGTTGTCTGGAAAGCTTGCTATTTTTTACCATCTTTTCAGTTAGCTAAAAGGTAACAACCACTGAGGACTCTCAGATTCTAATATATATTTTTTATTTTTTGCCAACATCCTCAGCTTTTCTTTTAATTAACCGATGTGGCGAGATTTCACATGTGTGTCATGCTGACGTTGCACCAGGCCGGCTAATCAAAAGAAGAGCCGTAGATACTGGTAAGTAGGAGGCCATTGTTAGGTCACAAATTAAATATGTGGTCAATGTAGTCTTAGAAATACAATAATTTAATTCTAATACATTTCAAAGTCTGTGTTAAGTATAATATGCCAATATTGCATGAAAGTAATCATGTGGCTTTAATTGAACATTTTCTATCTACACACTGTATAAATACTTGCATATAAACGATTAAAAGCAATCACTGGTGTTTAAGAGTCCATACCTTTTTTTCTCCAGAAGGCCTCCTTATAATAAACCATGCACTTTATTACTGAACCCATAGGAACACGATTAATTAGCTGATTCCTTAGCGGAGGCAATTCAGGATTAAAATGAATTTTAAGACAAAGAGTGGGTGGAATGGCACTGATGACATATTTGGCCTGTAACAATATAACCATGTGTTAAACACAAGGAACATTATTTGAATGCCCTTTAAATTAACACTGTATCTTAAAACTCTTTCATATCAAAGTCTATTCTATTTTATTGAGGGAACCTTTCTTGCTTTTATTTAGTGCTGTTTTTCAGAACAGTTAAAGGAAACTAGTCACCAGGTCAAAAATAATTATATTTTTCGCGTTGTTTATTTCTGTTGCTTCTCTCCTTTTTTGGGGGAGATAGGGGATGGGAAGGTAAGTGGGTGGATGGGGTTGTATTTCTGGAATGTGGTTCCAGACATATGTTAAGGATTTTTTTATTCAGTGCTTTTACTGAGGTCAACTTTACACATCTATGTTTCCAGTACATGTGGTGTCCATTATCACACATACAGGAAAAACATTCATACCCATACTCATTAAAATAGGTGTTGGTTTTCACACCTCCATGTTTGTTCGTAAGATCTGCCATATCGTTCTTCAGCATCGCCAGGTCTCCTGCAGCGCAGCATGACCCAGAATTGCTTCTAAGCAAGTCTATGGGGTATCAGAACGATGCTCCATAGATTTTGTTCATTGCAATCCTCCCTGAAATATGCTGGAACAGCTGGGGATTTTTTTCTCTTTTGAATAAAGTGGTGACTGAGGGTAAGTGTTTTGTTTTATTTCTATGTGTTTGTAAGTTGTGCAATTTTTTTAGTTATCCTTTTTTGGACTTTGATGGACTCAGTGGACCACAGTAGATTCCCTAGACTACGACAGAAATACATGTTTAGTTTGTTTTAAATAAGATGGTAAATGAGGGAAAGTTTCAGGGAATGTTTGTTGAAATATATATTTTTTATGGGTTTTTTTTGGGCATACTGTGTTAGTATGGGGGTGTCTGCCAGACACATCTCTATTCCTAGCATAAGGGTTTGATACCAGCTGAGAGTACACAGCTGACATCAACCACAAAAATATTTTCCCTGCTTGCCACTGCACCAGTGTATGCAGGAAAAGCCAAGGAAAAAAGTGTCAGAGCTGCGGGCATGTATTCTATCTATCTATCTATCTATCTATCTATCTAGATGAAAAAATGAAAGGCAGCACTTCCTCCAGTTCAAGTTATGTGGGTTTATTGTCCTAGGACTGCGACGTTTCGGCACGCAGCCTTTCTCAAGCAGTGCCCTTCAACACTGCTTGAGAAAGGCTGCGTGCTGAAACATCGCAGTCCTAGGACAATAAACCCACATAACTTGAACTGGAGGAAGTGCTGCCTTTCATTTTTTCATCTACATTGTGGCCATTGATAGTGGTAGGAGGGCTTTGCACCCGACCTGTGGAGTTGTGCTGTTTTGTTTTTCTATATCTATCTATCTATCTATCTATCTATCTATCTATCTATCTATCTATCTATCTAGTATCTATTTCTAAAGGGATCAGGCTCAAGTCGAGAGAACCGAGGCCAGTTCAAGCTTTGCAGTCAGACCGATTTATAAAGTCATCTGATTGCATCCTCTTATGCACTATGCATCAATGAAGTAAACTGGTGAAAAAAATGTCACTCTACCACTGCTTTTGGAGTTTTGTTTTTAATTGCATTCATCGTACCGTAAAAATTACCTAGCAGCATAATTCTCCAGGTGAGTATGATTATGTAAATCCAAAATTTGTTGTGTTTGTTAAGAGGTGAAAACAATCATAATTTAACAATGAAAAAAATGGTTTGTGTTGCTATTTTCCTGAGATTCTTAACTTTTTAAACTTATTTTGTTGATTGAACTGCATGACTCCTTTCTTTGGCTGGAAAGATGTAAGTTTTAATATACTATTTTGTGAGGAAAATGATATTTTTAATTTTTTAATATTGCATTGTCTAAAGGAGGAGCAATAACTTAAAAAGGGCAACTCTGGCCTTCCTATTTTTTTATTATGGTGTTTACTCAAAAGGTTAAAAAATATATATATTGAAAGAACAATTTTGGATGCAGCAATAGCAAGCATTTCTTTTTAAATACAAATATTTTTAAATATGTTTTAAAAATGTATTTTAGAATGGAGAAAATGGCGATTGTTCAAGCTTTATTCTCTACATTTTTTGTATTATTGGCTTAGTAGGCTGATAGGGAGCAGTGCAATGTGACATCAGAGAAGGTGTTAACAGAGATCCTGATTAAGATGTGTGGAGCCAGATGATGGATCAGAGAAGCTTGGGCCACCTCGTAAGGCTGGAAACACACTATCCAACTCACATGCGAGTCTCTCGGACAAAACCTGGATCAGTCACCCTGAACGGCCTCCCCCCTGTCAGGACGAGAGTGTGATGCTGCACAAAAACACAAGCAGTTGACATTCCCGTCCAGAAAGGGGGAGGGTGTTCAGGGTGACTGATCCAAGTCTCGTCCGAGAGACTCGCAAGTGAGTTGGATAGTATGTTTCCAGCCTAATATTGCTTAGCAACTGCACTGTATGATGAACTAATCTGATACATTGTTTCCTCATGAGCTGCAGTCAGCAATGAAGGTCAACCCCCTTTCTCTTATATGGTTACATGCCCCGTATTCAGTGTGAAGATGGATCTCACTGATAATGAACATATGTCTGCTTCACATACAATGTAGTGGGGACATCTTGTTGAAGGTTTGTGAAATTATTTTCAACCAGAATTTTGTGATAAAGTATATTTGAAAGTTGATTATAATCACTTGCTCTACATTATTATTAAATAAAAATGTTAACGGTGGTTATGCTTTAAGTGTGAAGTTAGGAAACAAATGAACAATAATATAAAATCTGCAATGTAGTTTGACTTATTATGCATATGCAGTTGCAGGTCTTTGGGTGTGTAATTTGCAAACAAACCAATCAACTCGAATTTTAACAAAAAAATTGAGATTCTTTGAAAACAGAATGAATGACCTACCTCATATATTTCATGATTGATGGTTTCTACTGTAATATTCTCAGCAGATTGATCAACACGCACAACAGGCCTTTGTAGTTTTACCCGACCTTGTAAACGTTCTGCCATTTTTTCACTAATTTGTCCAGCTCCACCAACAAATTTTCTCTCCTTTGGAAACAAAATGAAATGTATTAATATGATGCTTAAAATCATAGGGAAAAATAATAGTATTTGATATTCTACGTTTTATGGTGTACTGTTATTTCTTCTGAAAATGTATAAATAAATTGTCATTGTCCTTATGTTAAACAAACAGCATTTCATAAAGTTAGTGAAGGTGTCAGCGAACATGAGTATTAACAATTTGCCCTATGGCACCAAAACCCCTAAACTAAAGACTTATTTTAAAATGTAACTTTTAATCTAATTGCCTATAATAAACTTTATAATAAACTTATATAGAGCACTACGTGATGTGATGTTAAACATACAAGACATACAGACTTTCCACTCATGAAATCCACACTTGCAGACTTCCAGTGAAAGATATAGCCACTAAAAAATACCTACCGTTGGTCGATCATTAATGGTGGCTGTTACAGTGTGTCTTTAGTAGTATTGTCTATGCATTAGCCATTTAAAAGACCTAGTAGCTATTTTACATGTTACATGTTGTCTATGCATGTAGTGTTTTGAACATCACGTAGTGTACTTTATAAATTTATCAGAGGCAATTAGATTAAAAGTTACGTTTTAAATTAAGTCTTTAGTTTAGGGGTTTTGGTGTCCTTATTTTAATGCCCAGATAGAATATTATTTATACACTCAATGGAGCAATAGAACTGGAACAGACCATGCAGAAAACAAGCTTCGAAATTAGAATTTTATGAGTTATTAAAATTATTACATGAGTGGTGATAGTTCCTCTTTAAATGGAGCCTGTCAGCAGGTTTTTGCTATTTATTCTGAGAGCAGGATAATAAAGGGGCAAGAAGACCTGAATCCAGAGATGTATCCCATATCTATTATATAATTGCGAATGCTGCGAGTGCCCCTTTGTCGTCATGTGGATACGAACGAAGCATTGGCCGCGCAGCGGCCATTGCGAGCCGGCGAGTCGCTATGCCCGCGCAGCGGGCATGGCGAGTCGAAGCATTGGCCCCGAAGCGGCCATTGCGAGTCAGAGACTCGCTCTGCTAGAATCCCGATGCATTGTGCATCGGGCACCCATCTAGTCTATTATATAATTGCGAATGGGTTTTTTGCCCCTTCTGAGTCCACTCGCAATGCGAGTCGGCGTGGTCATGTGGATACGCCCGAAGCATTGGCCGCGCAGCGGCCATTGCGAGCAGTTCTAAGGCGACTCGCTATGCCCGCGCAGCGGGCATGGCGAGTCGCCTTAGCAGCGCGAAGCATTGGCCGCGAAGCGGCCATTGCGAGTCAGAGACTCGCACTGCTAGAATCCCGATGCATGTGCATCGGGCACCCAGCTAGTTATATATAAGAAGATAGGAGGGCACCGCTAATTTTCTTTTCAATCAAATTAGGGATCGCTAGACTAACCTGAGCATTTTTTAACAAGAAAGGGGAAGAGTCTATGCAGCGATACAACCTCCAAATTTCATCTTTTGTCAAAAGTTTATTTAAGTAACAAACAACACAAGGTGAAATCACAAAAACAATTAAAAACAATTAAAAAGGCCAGAGTTTAGCCATGTAACACCACTTAACAATATCAAGATGTACCCCTCTGCTGTTTAAAGACACCCAAATAAATCAGTCACAATATACATATTTTAGACAATTTGTATAGGCATTTTTCTGTTTTATAAACCATACATATACCTCTTGTGCAAATAATACATACAGTGTTTGCCAAAAGTATTGACACCCCTGCAATTCTGTCAGATAATACTCAGTTTCTTCCTAGAAATGATTGCAATCACAAATTCTTTGGTATTATTATCTTCATTTAATTTGTCTTCAATGAAAAAACACAAAAGAGAATGAAGCAAAAAGCAAAACATTGATCATTTCACACAAAACTCCAAAAATGGGCTAGACAAAAGTATTGGCACCCTCAGCCTAATACCTTTAGCCAAAATAACTGCGATCAACCGCTTCCGGTAACCATCAATGAGTTTCTTACAATGCTCTGCTGGAATTTTAGACCATTCATCTTTGGCAAACTGCTCCAGGTCCCTGATATTTGAAGGGTGCCTTCTCCAAACTGCCATTTTTAGATCTCTCCACAGGTGTTCTATGTGATTCAGGTCTGGACTCATTGCTGGCCACCTTAGAAGTTTCCAGTGCTTTCTCTCAAACCATTTTCTAGTGCTTTTTGAAGTGTGTTTTGGGTCATTGTCCTGCTGGAAGACCCATGACCTCTGAGGGAGACCAGCTTTCTCACACTGGGCCCTACATTATGCTCCAACATTTGTTGGTAGTCTTCAGACTTCATAATGGCATGCACACGGTCAAGCAGTCCAGTGCCAGAGGAAGCAAAGCAACCCCAAAACATCAGGGAACCTCCGCCATGTTTCACTGTAGGGACCATGTTCTTTTCTTTGAATGCCTCTTTTTTTCTCCTGTAAACTCTATGTTGATGCCTTTGCCCAAAAAGAGAGAACATTCTTCCAAAACGTTTTAGGCTTTCTCAGGTAAGCTTTGGCAAACTCCAGCCTGGCTTTTTTATGTCTCGGGGTAAGAAGTGGGGTCTTCCTGGGTCTCCTACCATACAGTCCCTTTTCATTCAGACACCGACGGATAGTACGGGTTGACACTGTTGTACCCTCGGACTGCAGGGCAGCTTGAGCTTGTTTGGATGTTAGTCAAGGTTCTTTATCCACCATCCGCACAATCTTGCGTTGAAATCTCTTGTCAATTTTTCTTTTCTGTCCACATTAAGGGAGATTAGCCACAGTGCCATGGGCTTTAAACTTCTTGATGACATTGCGCACGTTAGACACAGAAACATTCAGGTCTTTGGAGATAGACTTGTAGCTTTGAGATTGCTCATGCTTCCTCACAATTTGGTTTCTCAAGTCCTCAGACAGTTCTTTGGTCTCCTTTCTTTTCTCCATGCTCAATGTGGTACACACAAGGACACAGGACAGAAGTTGAGTCAACTTTAATCCATGTCAACCGGCTGCAAGTGTGATTTTGTTATTGCCAACACCTGTTAAGTGCCATAGGTAATTTCCAGGTGCTGTTAATTACACAAATTAGAGAAGCATTACATGATTTTTCTAAGGGTGCCAATACTTTTGTCCACCCCCTTTTTATGTTTGGTGTGGAACTATATCCAATTTGGCTTTAGGACAATTCTTTTTGTGTTTTTTTCATTAAAGACAAATTAAATGAAGATAATAATTCCAAAGAATTTGTGATTGCAATCATTTTCAGGAAGAAACTGAGTATTATCTGACAGAATTGCAGGGGTGTCAATACTTTTGGCCAACACTGTAGATCTACACTGCAGGTTTTATAACAGAGATTTCAGTTTTTCAATAACCACCTATATAAAGATATTGATGTGAAACTTTAGTCCTTATGGAGAAGCATATAAAGTGTATTAGGACAAACTATTAAAGACTCTGATTAAGTTAATAGACCGTCCTGTATTGGACTAAAAATAAAGTCATATAGTCTTACAATAAAGATATTGCATATAAGGAGTGATCCCCACTGTAAACCTCTCAAAGGACAGGATGATATAGAGGATATATATTATCCCCCAAACCAGGACCATATAATGATCCTTCACTCTATATAAACCAGGTATCTAGCAAACCAAATCAATCTGAGCATAAGATGAGGTGTTATGCAATCGCATTTGCCTCAAGAGCTTCCTGTAATCACAGAGAAGGTATTCCCACAAAGTGTTTAATAGTAGTAAGGACTGGATTTACCGGTGTATGGTCAGAGTCATAACAGCAGGAGGTGTGCTGCATCCCACGCGTTACGCTGCCTGCGTCTGGCAGCTTCGTCAGGGGAATGTGACTGCATCCTCCATAAGCTGCCTAATATAGCGTGGTCCGCCATTTCCTAAAGTCCAATTCACTCCACACGTGGGAGTAGGAGGGTCTGGGTGACTAGACCATCCCCTCATGTAGTGTGCATGCGCCATTGTAGTACTGCGCATGTCTGGAGCCAAAACAATGGCGGCTCCCTGTAGCAGCGACTTAGTTTTAGGTACACAAGCGCACAAGTGTTAAAATCATAAAGGTATGGTTATAAGTGTGCTGGGCCCAAAGCGGAAGACTCACAGCAAAATATAACACACTATTTGGTGCAAAAATCTTCATTACGCGCTCTACAATATGTACAACATTGCCCCTATGGGAACCAAAAATATGGCAGCCCACAAGATCAATGACATTTTTGTAAGGGGAGGTTATTATTCTATAATGAGTGGAGGAAACCATAGGGAAATCCCTGATTCACTTATATGAGCCTGGTAGAAGAGGGCCAGGATAAACCACAGACTCAGCGGATTTAGGAAGATTTTTTGAGAATCACCATCCTATTGGATTGGGTGATAGTCTCCACATTGGAAACAAAATAGTATTCTTTAATTCACCTTTTAGCATGCATTATGAATCTAGAGAGGTATTTACAGCTTTCCTAAAGGGATCACTTCAAAATTTCATACCCGTGACAAGAGACCTTATTATTATTGGATTTCATAGTGAGTGGAGGGAACCATTGGGAAATCCATGATTCCCTTATATGTGACTGGTAGGAAAGAAGGCCAGGTAAAACCATACAATCTTTCAAGGTATATATAGGCACATATAGTACCACAAATTCAGTGGATTTATGAAGGTTTTTGGGGATCACCATCCAATTGGAAGGGTGATAGTCTCCACATTGGAAACAAAATAGTAACCTTTTGTTCACCTTTTAGCACGCATTATGGATCTAGAGAGGTATTTACATCTTTCCTAAAGGGATCACTCCAAAATTTCATACCTGTGACAAGAGACCTTGATACAAGATTTCAAAGGGAGTTGAACAAGACGGTGAGCAAATAGGAACAAAATTTCAGTCAGTCAAATTCAAATTCAAAACTATTTTTTGGTAGGGACGAAGACCCCCACCCTATATTTATTCCAAAGATTGCTCAGCCGTCAGTTCGTCGAAACTATGATAAACTCACAAGAGGTAATGGAGGAACAATGTTCAGGATCTAGAACAAAAACTGACCAAAGGCAGACGATAGACACAGCTTTAGAAGGGTAAATCCCCACTGGTGGTCCCAAGAGGGTCCTATCCAGTGCAGGATCTCAGCATCTCATAGTAGATTAAACATACTGTTCTCAGAAGAAACCACATGTATAAGTTAAGCCCAATTTCTACATATGGCTAACAAGGGGGTGTTGAATGGGAGAGTTTTCCCTATTTTTTGCACAAAATATCAAAAGAGTTAGAATTAAAATTATTTATAGAAACCAGTGAATAATAGTTCCTCATTGATTCCAACCGGTGTCAGGCTGTTCAGTCTATAAATCCAAGCTGATTCTTGTCGCAGAAGTTCCTTGGTTTTATTTCCACCTCTAATATTAGTTTGTATTTTCTCCAAGCCTAGAATCTTAATCCCCCTTGTACTACAATGATGATTTTCCAGAAAGTGTGAGGCAACAGAGGAAATGTGTTTTTCTTTCTTCTCCAAGTCTGTTCTTGCAGTCCTGATATTAGAGAGATGTTGTTGAATCCTTTTCTTAAATTCTTGTGATGTTTGACCAATGTAGATCTTGGGACAATCACAGATCAATGCATATATCAGGTTCCGGGTCTTACAGTTGAAATATCCTTTAGGCCTTTTGACTGCTGGGAAGATATCAGAGAAGATGGTATCATCAGACATCATTAAAAGGCAGATATTACAACCCTCACATGGATAAGAGCCTTCCAAGGTAGTCCCCCTCCCAAGTTTTATAGTGGGGCGAAAAAAGTGGCTAGAGGTCAAGGTATCCTTTGGATTCCTTGCTCTTCCCATCTATTAAACGGGGCTGGTCCGGGATGCAGTTTGATATTAGGGGTTCACTCAAAAGGATCCCCCCGGTCTTCTTCAATATTCCCCTCAGATCGTCCCATTGATTATTATATTGATTAATCACTCCTATCCCCTGATCTCGCAGATTTTTTAGAGGATTAGATTTTAGGAGAGAGTGTCTTTCCAAATTCAAGGAGTGTTGGAAGGCCCTAGCGATTACCTTTTTCGGGTAGCCTCTGTCTTTAAATCGTCCTGTTAAGTCAAGCGTCTGTTTCCGGAAATCCTCCATATTGCTGCAATTGCGTCTTAGACGAATGAACTGTCCTTTCAGGATTCCTTTTTTCAAATGATTTGGATGAAAGCTCCCGTAAAAAAGAAGACTATTTGTTGCAGTCAGCTTTCAATATAAATCTGTAGATGTTTTTGTTCCCAATATGCTCAATCTGAGATCAAAACAATCGACCAAGGAGGACGGTGCCTGTGGGGTCAAAACAATATTCAAGGAATTATTGTTCAGTTCATTGACAAAGAGATCACATTCTTCCCTCGGGCCTGTCCATAGGATCAAGATATCATCCAGATATCTATACCAGCGGAACACATGTCGTTGAAAGCTGACTGATTTGTAGACCACAACCTCCTCCCACCACCCCAAAAATATGCTAGCGTATGAAAGCACGCATCGCGCCCCCATCGCGGTCCCAGATGTTTGGCGGAAGAAAACGTGATCGAACACAAAATAATTACAGTTCAAGATGGTGGAAAGGAGATTGCGGAGAAAATTATCGTGTTCCCTGGTACCTGTAGAATTTGAATCCAGAAAAAAGGAAACTGCCTCGATGCCAAGTCATGACGTATATTCGTGTAGAGTGATTCTACATCTAATGTTAACAACATGGTATCAACCAGAAGCTCCAGATCCTCCAAATGTGCAATTAAGTCAGCCGAATCTCTGATGTAAGATTTCTGCTTTAGAGCTAGAGACTGTAAATAAAAGTCCACATAAGAACAAGGTCTTTATAACAAACCACCTATTCCAGCAACTATAGGCCTACCTGGTGGTTGCATCATGAACCTGTGCACCTTTGGGAGCATATAAAACGTCAGGGTGACTGGATGTTAGGTTGTTAGAAATTCCAGCTCATTTTTCGAGATGACTCCTTCAATCAAGGCCCGGGTTAGGATGCGATCCAACTTAGTCTTGAAGATGGTTGTTGGGTCAGATGGGAGGGGTTGGTAATAATTCCTATTAGAAAGCTGACATTTAGCTTCAGTGACATACATGTCCACTGGCCAGAGGACTATATTCCCCCCCCCCCTTATCTGCCTCTTTAATCACTATCCCCTGTTGTTTCTCTAAATTAAATAAGGCATTCTTCTCCTCCAAGGAAAGGTTATTTTGACTGCATCTATCCATATTTAGTTTTTTAATATCCTTGCAGACAGTATCAAAAAATATCTGTACTGCAGGGAAGAGTGAGAAGTTAGGGTGGTCTGTGAGGGTAATCTAACTGTAAATTGTCGATGTCTACCCGACTGGTCGTTGTTATTCTCCAGAAGTCCCAGGAGATCTTCAAATGTATTTTTCTCCACAGGTGAAAGTGAAGGATCATTACATGGTCCTGGTTTGGGGGATAATATATATCCTCTATATCATCCTGTCCTTTGAGAGGTTTACAGTCGGGATCACTCCTAATATTCTATATCTTTATTGTAAGACTATATGACTTTATTTTTAGTCCAATACAGGACGGTCTATTAACTTAATCAGAGTCTTTAATAGTTTGTCCTAATACAATTTATGTGCTTCTCCATAAAGACTAAAGTTTCACATCAATATCTTTAACTAGGTGGTTATTGAAAAACTGAAATCTCTATAATAAAAACCTGCAGTATAGATCTATGTATTATTTGCACAAGAGGGATATGTATGGTTTATAAAAAAGAAAAGTGCCTATCCAAATTGTCTAAAATATGTATATTGTGACTGATTTATTTGGGTGTCTTTAAACAGCAGAGGGGTACCCCTTTATATATTATTGTTAAGTGGTGGTATATGGCTAATTGTTTTGGTGATTGCACCTTGTGTTGTTTGTTACTTAAATAAACTTTTGACGAAAGATGAAATTTGGAGGTTGTATCGCTGCATAGATTTTTCCCCTTTCTTCTTATTAAAAAATGTGTCCCATATTAGACTATGCCGTACTTTCAATAAAATCATATTATAATCTGAGAGTCCTCAGTGGGTGATACCATCTTTTCAGTTAGCCATTAAAAGGTAAGAAAAAACATAGCAAGCTTTAGAGACACTATGGCCTCTTCATCAGGCTAATAATGGCAAAATTCTGAAGACACACACATATATACATATGCAGGGTAGGATGATGCAGTAAATACGACAGGTGAGGTAAGCAGAAATTAGTAGTCAGTCTTGGGAGGGAGAGAGGAGCTGAGGAGGTAAAATCAAAGTTCTGAGATAAGAGGAACAGATTGTTTTATTGTTCTATGATTAGCGTTTAGTCGAGACCTGAAAATTCCTCAGTGAATGTAGCATAAAATCAGTATTTTTTGTTTAACAGGAGATTATCACTGCCTAACTAGGTTTCACTGCAGAGCAGTCAGGTGGTTAATTTGTGTATCCTGTTCCAACCACTAATTAGCAGCTTGCTATCAATTCACAGTGTACACAGTAAGCTGCCAGTTAGGGTTATGGACAAGGTTTTGCACAGTCTTAAAGTACCACTCAAGTGGTTAACTCTAAGTTCCCTGTCCCCGTTCTTATACTCACCCTCCGGCGGCTGCATCCTTTTTTGGCGCCACTCTGTAAAGGCTGTGCCATCTTTTGTCTGTACCTTCTGATGGGCTGGAAGTTAGAGGTTACTTCACAAGCTCTCAGTGCAAGTCTATGATTGCCAGAATGAGGCCAGAACCAGGCTCCATAGAGATGCAATGATTTGTGACCTCCGGCATCTTCCATGAAACATTTGAGCTGCTGGCAGGTCATAAATTGCTGGAGACCAACTGGAGAAAAGCTGGAATAAATTAAGCCAGTGGCAGGTGAGTATAAGACCAAAGACAGGAAACATATGTTTAAAGCACCACTCCATTGAAAATAAACAAAGACACTGGAGTGGTAATGTAACTCTCCGACTTCTACATCACACAAAAAAGGATTCTATAAAAACTACACTGAGCAGCCATCAAGTGACACATCCCTGAAATTTGTAAAAGAAAGGGGTAGACAAGGGCACAATAGGTCTAAACCGTTTGTAGGATATGTATGTGCAGTGTAAGAACTGCTCACCTTAGTCAGTTGTGAGACCCACAACCGGTATATGCATGTCACAGCTGCAGCAGGATCCTCCACCAGATGGAAGGTCCTTGGTAATCTCCAAAAATGGACAGAAAGTTTCCGATCCGTGCTGCTGTCCAATAACAAGACTTCCTCTGTGCTTTAAATAGTGGATCTTTATTATTACGTTTTACAAGATCCTCCTGATCTCTTCCTCAGGGATGAATACAACAGAGTTGACTTTGTTGTATGCATCCCTGAGGAAGAGATCAGGAGGATATTGAAACGCCTAGGAATAAAGATCCACTATTTAAAGCACAGAGGAAGTCTTGTTATTGAACAGCAGCACGGATCGGAAACTTTCTGTCCATTTTTGAACATCTCTGTAATTGGGGTCTTGAGCTCTACGATATGCTGCTCTCAGATTATGTAGCAAAAACCTGCTAACAGATTTCCTTGAAAGGGACCCTGTTAAGTTATTCATGCTATCTGAACCACAGGCAGCATGAATCAAATACTGACTTGAAAACGCTGTAGTTCAAAGTAAACAGACTTTGAGAAGCTATCTGGAAACAATGCAGCTAGAAATATTAGTCCGAAGCAAGGCCCGGAGTCTTCTCTCCATCCCACTGTCCATACCTGTTTGGTCTCTCTCTGTGCACACATCAGTCAATTGGGTTAGAGAAAAGCAGCTTTAAAGATGTTTTCTTTGAAACTCAACAGCATCTCAGAGTAAAGCATATAAGGCTGCAATAAAGCAAGCGGGGTCTTGTTCACACAACATGAATCAGCTGACAGACTCCCTTAAAGCTCTCTGGATGAAACATACTGAAATTATGGTTCTGAATTTCCAACTATAAGCCTAAAAATAATTATAATTTTGAATATTATTAGCTTTACCTGACCACCATTGGATGTTGAAAAAATTCTTGTGGTTCCTCCACATTGCTTTACATACCACAAGAACCAAAGTGCTGAGACTTCGTGAGGTTCTGATGTTACATTTACATTCACAAAAAGTGTGGCAAACTTCTTGGCTGTGCTGCAAGATCGTAGAAAATTAATAAGCTATATTTAAAAACATATTTTTCATTTACATATGAATGCCTTTAAGAATATGGATAATATTTTTAAGGCTAACAAAGTTATTTTTCACTATATCTTGCTACATTGACTTCAATAATATGAGACAGCGATAAATAAAAATGTGCATTCATCTCTTGAGACCCCCTATACCCAAAAGAAAATTTATGGCCAACAGCTATGTCTGACCACACCATAAACAAGAAAATTAGGCTTAACCTTAAGACATCACTTCAGGGCCTGTCTCAGGTAGGGATCGCTCAAACCTGCAACTAGCTGGTCTCTTAGCACTTTGTCCATTGTTCCCTAATACTCTCCCTCAATATTCTTAGTAATATGGGCCATTACCTCCTGCAAAGCATTTAGGCTGGCTTCACATTTGCGTATGGGAAGGCAGCGTATTGCTGCGTTCCCATACGCAGTCAAACGCATGCGCACTGCGTTCCTATGTTTAACATAGGAACGCATGGTGCCTGCATTTGCTGCGTTCGGGTGCGGATGCGGACAATATCTGCTGCTTCCGGTGTCCAGCATCCGCACCCGGGACGCAGCATGTTGGTTTTTTTTGTGCGTTTGGGGACCTTGGAAAATCAGCAAGCGTCCCCAAGCGCACAAAAAATGCATTGGCTTCAATGGGTCCGCAGTGTCCTCTGCATGACACCGCAGGAGAACGCTGCGGACCCATTGAAAAATCTCCCGGTGGCCGGCGGTGATGTCACAGGAGCTCACCGACGGCCACCGGGAGATCAGCTGGAGCCTCTGCTGTCCTCCGCCTCCCGGCCGCTGGTAATGTGCTAGCGATGTCGGCGGGGAGAACAGCTGATGTGACAGCTGTTTGAATCTTCCCGCGCCGACATCTCCGCTCGGTGTCGGCGCGGGAAGATTCAAACAGCTGTCACATCAGCTGTTCTCCCCGCCGACACGTCCCGGAGGTTACCGGCGGCCGGGGGGCGGAGATCTCCGGCGCTGATCTCCGCCCCCTGACAACGCCGATTGGCTGGCAGCCTGCACAATGATGTGTCCGCAGGCGGACATTCTCCGCTGCGGACACATCATTTGGACCCTGCTTTGCACTGCGTATGTGTCTGCATGCCATCAGCATGCAGACACATACGCAAATGTGAAGGCAGCCTTACATACTGAGCCAGCGTCTCTTTTTCTCTGTGAACCTAATGGAAGAGGCAAATGTGCAGATTACCTAAATTAGTTGTATCACCATGCATATCTTCTAAGAATTTAGCTACCTTATCTTTTGTATCACGGTCTCGTGGTTGTCAGAACATGACTGTCGGGTCTCTCTATCTAGAGTAAGCATGACTATATCGGCCTGTAAGTCAGGTTCCAAAGGTTACATATGCAACATACTCCTTATTCAAGCAAACTAGTCCCACACCAGTAAATTGTCTTCCATAAATTTGGGCAAGTTACCATGCATAGCCCCAAGAGGAAGGCTGCTTCTTGTGGACATGGTCACCGACTGATCCACCATTTCTGCAGCTGAATGTTGCATCCTGCTTACTACGCCAAGTGTAAAGCAATTTATCTGATGCAACGATGAAGACAACGAAGAGGCAGAAGTGACTGAACCAACAATGGTTTATTAACTATTTACAAATCATAAGTTAGCACTTTAAATATGAGATATTGGTTTAGCAAAGGTGACAGTAGAAAATAAAGTTATTTCAAAGTGAATAAATCATAACAAAAATATCCGGAATACAATCACAGTATTATTTAAACAGTAGTTCTTTTACCACTAACGGTCACCATTAGCGTTATCATGATCTAGGTCCATCTAACAGAGGAAAGTCAGCGTCAATCTATGTGTTACTATAGTCTATTTATTTAAACAATACCATATATAATACAGGTCCTAGCGGAGTTGGAAACAGTACTTGCTAGGCCACAAGTCCACATTGGGTGTTTTCATACGCATTATGCAGGCTGACTGCCTCTGTGCTCTCAAGTGTAGCCTATATCCACACGCAAAACCATATATCTGCACAGGAAGCAACGGCCCAGATCTGGATCTTGACCAGCGTAATTTGCACCTTGACCACACAGTTGGGGCTCTGACGTACTTCTACTGGTGTCGCTTATGGTTCTTCTACTGGTGTCATTTACAGTTCTCCTACTGGCGTCGATTACAGTTCTACTGGGGTCAATTATGACACTGCACAGATTTCAGGCTTCTACTAGCATATATCTTGGATTTAATCTGGTATGGGTCATGGATCATCCTCTTAGCTAGGGTACCGATCTTCCTTTCTGCTTAGATAACAGTTCTTCCTCTTAGCTAGGGTGACCAATCTTCCTCTGTGCTCAGGCCTCCTAGTGGATGTGGATCTTGACCAGCGTAATTTGCACCTTGACCACACAGTTGGGGCTCTGACGTACTTCTACTGGTGTCGCTTATGGTTCTTCTACTGGTGTCATTTACAGTTCTCCTACTGGCGTCGATTACAGTTCTACTGGGGTCAATTATGACACTGCACAGATTTCAGGCTTCTACTGGCATATATCTTGGATTTAATCTGGTATGGGTCATGGATCATCCTCTTAGCTAGGATACCGATCTTCCTTTCTGCTTAGATAACAGTTCTTCCTCTTAGCTAGGGTGACCGATCTTCCTCTGTGCTCAGGCCTCCTAGTGGATGTGGCTGCTCTCGGACTATTCTGTGGCCTCTCTCACACTCTAAGTTCTCTATATTCATGTACAGCGTTGGCCAAAAGTATTGACACCCCTGAGATTCTGTCAAATAATACTCAGTTTCTTCCTGAAAATGATTGCAATCACAAATTCTTTGGTATTATTATCTCCATTTAATTTTTCTTCAATGAAAAAACACAAAAAGAATTGTCCTAAAGCCAAATTGGATATAATTCCACAGCAAACATAAAAAAGGGGGTGGACAAAAGTATTGACACTGTTAGAAAAATCATGTGATGCTTCTCTAATTTGTGTAATTAACAGCACCTGTAACTTACCTGTGGCACCTAACAGGTGTTTAAAAAAAAGAATAATTCTGGTGCCTCCGATGTGGTTTATGTCCTTTATTCAATAAAAATAGTGATACTGGTGCCCCTGAAGGGGAAAAACACTAGACGCGTTTCAGAGTAAAAACTCCTTAATCATTAGTACCATACAAAGGATATAGTAGTCATATATACATACATATTAAAAACAACAAACACCTGATTCCCATTTTTAGTAATCATTATAGGAATAGATTAACTCCTGACATGCTTAGTACAAAAAATAAAGAACCAAATGCATTTATATCATCAGTCTAAATACATTAAAAATATACCTGAGATTCTATGACAGCCAAATCTATATAGTATAATTCCATAGTCCTATATTTCTGTGTCAGAAAATAAATCTGCAATATACAATTATTAATCCCTATATTTTTTATATTTATAATTTTTCTTATCATGATTGTCCACATGCATAAATATAGAGAGCAAAAAATATTACACCACCTATAATAAAGTATCTCCTATCACAGATACCCTCCAACAAATTTTTCCTGAAAACCCATATAAACTTGGCTGACATATTATTACATTACAATCTCTATCATAACAATCCTAGTCACTCCCATTTATTTATGTTAATAGAAATATAGTAGATCGCTCCTGTAATTCAGGCCATTAGGGATGCATGCATCCAGCTGTAAAATCCATGTATTTTCTCCCAATCTCCATGACGATATGGCCGTGTTAGGCTGGGGTCACACATAAGCCCTCAGTCAGTTTTTGGCTTCAGTTTTGTCATTTTTTTTTTCTAAGTCCAAAAACTGACAGAAAAACGCATTGGGTGTAATAAACACCCTGTGCGTTTTTCTCTGGAGCTCAAAACATTGCCCTGTCCGTTTTTGAGCCAAAAACGCAGTAAACAGCGTTTTTGGCATCAGTTAAAAAACGCATGCGTTTTTATGCGTTTTTTTTAACATGGGGCCCTATGGGAAACGCATGCGCAAACGCATGGCATATATAGGTACTTGCGTTTGCGCATGCGTTTGCGCGCATGCGTTTTTTCTGAAAAAAATTACTAAGTCCAAAAACGTACAGGAGTGCAGGAGACACAAAAAGCACCCTATAAAAAACGGATTGGTGATGAAAATGACTTCCAAAAACGGATTTCTATGTGTAACCCCAGCCTAACTCGTTCTATGCCTTTGATTTTTAGATCTTTGAAATCACCTGCATGGATCTCCCTGAAATGTCTGACAGATGGCAGACAGACAGATGGCAGACAGATGTACTACTCGCCCATTAAAAATAAGGATTTCAGAACATCTGTCTGCTGCAAATCCGCAATCAAAAATGGTAAAAACAGGAATGTCTGGTTTATCCAGACATTTCAGGGAGATCCATGCAGTTGATTTCAAAGATCTAAAAATCAAAGGCATAGAACGAGTAACACGGCCATATCGTCATGGAGATTGGGAGAAAATACATGGATTTTACAGCTGGATGCACGCATCCCTAATGGCCTGAATTACAGGAGCGATCTACTATATTTCTATTAACATAAATAAATGGGAGTGAATAGGATTGTTATGATATAGATTGTAATGTAATAATATGTCAGCCAAGTTTATATGGTTTTTCAGGAAAAAAATTGTTGGAGGGTATCTGTGATAGGAGATACTTTATTATAGGTGGTGGAATATTTTTTGCTCTCTATATTTATGCATGTGGACAATCATGATAAGAAAAATTATAAATATAAAAAATATAGGGATTAATAATTGTATATTGCAGATTTATTTTCTGACACAGAAATATAGGACTATGGCATTATACTATATAGATTTGGCTGTCATAGAATCTCAGGTATATTTTTAATGTATTTAGACTGATGATATAAATGCATTTGGTTCTTTATTTTTTGTACTAAGCATGTCAGGAGTTAATCTATTCCTATAATGATTACTGAAAATGGGAATCAGGTGTTTGTTGTTTTTAATATGTATATATATGACTACTATATCCTTTGTATGGTAGTGTAATAGCCCACAGGTAACGGGATACGCAAGGACTGCACAGAACACAGAGGGTTAAACAAATGCAATTTTAATGCAACTGAGGGAAAAGAAGGGGAAGGAGCGGGAAGGTGTGCAAAAGTAAATACAATACATATAACCACTGTGCCTAGTCTGCAGCGAATGCAAGGTCTCTGAATGTCTTTAAATGAAGAAATGCAAAGTCTTTATCAAGCGAGACGCAGAGTGTTTGTTTTCTTTCTATTACTTGTATATTGAACTGCAGAGCCTTTTCCTATCTGTCCCTAACTAAAACAGTGTGCACACTTTACTACAAGTTTTACTGCAAGGTACCTCGTTGCCGTTGGGGCCCATAATTCGCTGACAGGCGTGTGGAGTGCAGTCAGTCTTGGATCTCTGTCCTGGATCTCAGCTTGCACGTGCCGTCTGGCCCCTGACTCGACATCCAGTGTCTTTAGGTCTGTCTCTCTCTGCAACACACATGGAAGTGCTTTTTTTCTCCTTCAGGAGACCCACCCATCCATCTCCTGGACTGTTCCATGTCATTCTCAGCAGCAGGGGGTTTCTCTGCTATCCTTTCCTTTTTGGCAGCAGGTGGCAGTATAACACAAAGAAGAGTCCACAAAACATTCCTTCAACCATATATATAAATGTTAACAGGTCTTACATTTCCCCCCCTCTTTAACATCGGCCGTCCTGGCCGATACTCTCTTGGGGCCCTCTGCACAGGAACACACGATGGCAACATCTGCCGTGCTTTACAACCTGTTGCCTGGTAGTCAATGTCTTACAACCGACTCCATTGACAGAATACACAAATTCATCTGCCAAGTACCGATCAGGGGGAATACCAGCATTAGCCCGTTCAGTCCTACGTGGAGGTACGGCTAATTCACCAGATGCTGGTGCAGTAGCAGGGAGTACAATATCCTCGTCATCATCTCTGGAGATTGGTGGCTCATGCTCTGCAGGGGTGGCACCTGCATCTTGAACGGATGGGGGGTTGGACCCTCCCCAGTCTGTTGGGTTGGACGGGGCCCGCCACCATTCTTCATCGTCAGAGCCCTCCTCGAGAGTAGCAGGAACGGGCACGGGCACAGTCCCCGAGTCGCTTTGTCCGGTCCTGTCTTCTGAATAGCAGGGCCTCAGCATGTTACGATGCAGGATGAGGGTGCCGCCTCCCCGCTCGCTTCTCACTTCGTACACTGGCCCATTGGGAGAGACTCTTCTGGTCACAATGTACGGCTCTGGTTTCCAGCGCTCACTCAACTTGTGTCTCGGGTGTTTCTCTGCAACTAGCACTCTGTCTCCTGGTAAGAACGGGGCCTCATGTACAGGTTCCTGCCGGGGGTATATCTTTTCTTGCAACCGCTTGGTGACAATTCGATGGATAGTCTCCAGCCGTCGACGGTGACAGTCAACCCAAGACCCTACGCTCTGACTTTCACTGATCTCGGGTGGAGCCAGGTTTAGTTCTTCAATGCCTCTTCCAGCTCTTCCGAACAATAGCACGTATGGGGCGTACCCAGTGGTGGAGTGGACACGGTTATTGTATGCCCATACGAGTTCTGCAAGATAACTGGGCCAGTGATTCTTACGATCATCTTCCAGTGTGCGTAGCATTTGTAGGAGGGTCCGGTTAAACCTCTCGCAGGCTCCGTTGCCCTGTGGATGATAAGGCGTGGTTCTTGACTTTTGCATCCCGTAGATCCTTTGCAGTTCTCTCATGACACTGCCCTGAAAGCAGGCCCCTTGATCAGAGTGTATCCTTTTAGGGCAGCCGTATACCTGGATAAAGTCATCACTGATGGCTCGAGCAGCCGATTCAGCCGTCTGATCTCTGGTGGGCGTCACCACCGCAAATTTTGAGAAGTGGTCTGTCATCACAAGGCAGAACTGATAGCCCCGGTGGGAGTGGCCAATCTTCAGGTAATCGATCATAAGTACTTCCAATGGCTCTTTGGTGACAATGGTCTGTACTGGTGCTCGCTGTGGGAGAGCTTTATTTAACTCGCAGGAACGACACAGTTTACAGGCCTTCTCCACTGCCCGAAGCATCTGAGGACAGTACACTATTCTTTGCAACCACTGGTAAGTCTTGTCCGGCCCAAAATGGGCTCCTCTCTCGTGCGCTTCTCGGGCCAATGGTACTGCCATCTTCTGGGGTATCACCACTTGCCACCGTACTTCCAGCTCCGTAGCTAGGTGCACCTTCCGATACAGCATCCCTTCTTGCACCGATAGCTTGTCCCACTGGCTGAGAATCTGTAGGGCCGTGTGTGACAGCATGGCCCGTATTTCCTTCCTAGGCTTACGCTGCCGGATCACCCACTCTTTCACTTGAAGCAGTTCTGGATCAGATGACTGGATCTTCACCCATTCCTCTCTGGTTTGGCCACGCAGGCGCGATGTTGTGCCCGACGTAATCTCCAGTATACAAGCCTCCACCACTTGGGCGGTGAATTTACTGAAGTCTGGAATTTCGTCTTCCTCTAACTGCTCGTCTCTTTCCCCCACTGGGGCTTCTGTGGTAACACGAGAGAGGGCATCCATCCGCATTCTGATTTTCGTGCTTGGAACGGTACTGCACATGATAATTATATCTGGAGAGTCGTGCCAACCACCTCTGTTCCATTGCCCCCAGTTTGGCGGTGGAGATGTGAGCCAGTGGATTATTATCCGTATAGACTTCAATCTGAGCTCCCGTGAGATATTCAGAGAACCTTTCGGTTATTGCCCATACTAGTGCCAGTAACTCCAGACGAAAAGAACTATAATTCTCAGGATTGCGTTCGGCTTCTCGCAACGTCCGACTTCCATATGCAATCACCCGTTCAATACCGTCCTGTACCTGGGCCAGTACTGCACCCAGACCATAGAGGCTCGCGTCTGTATATAACCGAAAGGGGAGTTTGTAGTCTGCATAGGCAAGCACAGGGGCGCTGACCAAGGCCTCTTTTAGTCAGTGTAAGGCTTCTGCTTGTCTTGGTCCCCAGCAAATTTTCTGTACCTTTGGTCCTTTCGCAGTTCCTCGGAGCAATTCATGCAAAGGTTCTGCCTCCTTCGCGAAGTCCTTGATGAAGCGACGGTAGTATCCGGCCAGTCCCAGGAAAGCTCGAACTTCTCTCACTGTGCTGGGTGTGGGCCATTGTAGCACTGCTCTCACTTTCCCATCGGACGGCTGCACGCCAGCCTCCGTTACCTTGTGCCCGAGATATTCAATCTCTTTTTGAAAGATCCGGCATTTTTTGGGTTTCAGTTTAAGCCCATGGTCCCGTAACCGTTGAAACACTTGACCCAGTTGTTCGAGATGTTTTTCGAAGGTTGCAGAGTACACTACGATGTCATCTAGATAAATCAACGTGGCTTCAAAGTTCATGTCTCCAAGGCAACTCTCCATGAGGCGCTGAAAAGTTCCTGGGGCATTATTTAGCCCAAACGGCATGCGATTGAACTCGAAGAGTCCCATGGGCACAATGAATGCGGTCTTGGCCTTGTCTTTCTCTGCCACAGGGACCTGCCAATATCTGCTTGCTAGATCAAGGGAGGAGAAGTAGCGTGCCTTTCCCAGCGCAGACAGGGACTCCTCTATCCGGGGCAGAAGATAGGAATCACGAACAGTGCATCCATTAAGCTTGCGGTAGTCAACACAGAAGCGAGTAGACCCATCCTTTTTCTTGACCAGCACGATTGGGGCAGCCCATGGACTCTGACTCTCTCTTATCACCCCGCTCTTCAGCATCTGTGCCAAGAGCTCCTTCACCTCTTGGTAATATTTTGGGGGTATTTGTCTGTACCTTTCTCTGATCGGTGGTGCATCTCCTGTGGGTATTTCATGCTGAATCTTGTCAGTACAGCCGAAGTCTTCTGCATGACGGGAGAACGTGGCTTGATTCTCCCAGATGAAGTTTTCCATGACCTGGGCTTGCTCTGAAGCGAAGGGGGTCAGGTCCACTTCCATCTGTCCTAGGATAACTTGACTGTTCCACTGATCAGTGAGCTTCTCTTCTCTCTCTATAGAAACAGCCAAAGTCCAGGTCTCCCCTGCCATGGGCTTCAATTCAATCAATTCTGCGTTCGCCACCTCTTCAGGCGCCAGGTAGACATGGGCCAGAACAACTCCCGAGGTCAAGGTTTAGGCCTGTTCACCGGTGTTCACGCAACGGAAAGGGACTCTTCCATTTCTTACTGTTGCTAAAGTGCGAGCCACCAACGGTTCGTCTCCGTTCTCTTCACCACGGTAAGGTTCTACCAACACCTCCATCCCCTCGAGCATACGATGGGCCTCGACTGGCAAGGTGAGGACTGTCTCCCGATTTGGAGGTAGAGTAATTGTTGTCTATCTTGGGACTCGAACCTTCCCCACTGGGTAGCGGCTCCCACCATTCCTCCATAGCCCCCTGGCACGGATAAGGTGTTGGAAGACCTTTTGAGCGGGCCCGTTAGCAGCAGTCATTTTCCAGTAATCACAGCCTTCCTTGTTGAAGAGCAACTGGTCTAGTTCCTTCAGGATGTTCATGCCTACGATAGCCGGCACTTCTCTGTCATACCGGCCCTCCGTTAACACGATCCCTTTTTGGCCTAAGTTCTGACCACAGGCACGTATGTTCATCCACACGACCCCTACAACCGGAATGGGAAGATTATTCGCAGCCTTCAGTCTGATATGTGTCCTCTTATCAATGGATACAGTTTGTCCAAAGTGTTGATAGAAGAACTGTTCTGGCATGGTGGTCACTTGAGACCCAGTATCCATCAGGCATCTTACTGCTTTCCCTTCAAATTCGGCCGTGATTGTCGGCGTGCTGGCTGCTATATCTTCAGGGCAGTTGTTTTCTCTAAGCTCAGTTGGTCCCCCCCCCCATGTGCCCGACCATAGAGGGAGGTACTAGTTTAACGGCGGTCTTTCTTGAGACATCCTCCTCTCCGGGCAGTGCCGTGATATATGGTCCCGATTTCCACAGTTCCAGCATTGGTAGTCTCTAGCGGGTCTGGATCGCCTCTGCTCGATCTGTCCCCTCTCTTCTCGATAGGTATACATGCGGGTACCCGGCCGCGGTGCTGCCATTCGGGCTTCTGACGCCGGGGCTTGCATATTCTTCAGCAACTCTTGTAGAGCAGTAACAGTCTCTTGTAACTGATCCACTTTAGCTTCAAGCTGGCTTGGTTCTCGGTTTCTCTCACTCGGGACTACTCTATGAGCACAAACTTCTCCCCCCGCGCTCTGCGGGTCGCAATTTTCAGCTTGTGTGCGGGAGACTGCTTCTTCCAGTACTTCCTGAAAAGTTAATTTTTTTTCTACCCTGAGCCGTTCACGGAGAGCACTTCTGATCTTGGGGTTATGTAATCCTCTGAGGAATTGATCTCGCAGGGTACGGTCAGCGTAACCAGGGGTCTGTGCTAGCTCTGGCTCTGCTGTAAGCATTTGTCTCATTATTCTCTGGAGGGCATTTGCATACTGTGGCAAGCCTTCCTCTTCACCCTGCAGCCGGTAGAACAGTTGTGCCTGCAAATCACCTGCTTCTGGCTTGCCGCCATACACCCTCTCCAGAATCTTCACCACCTGTGCTAACGTCTTTCTTTCACTCTCAGGGCGCAATAAAACAGTCTCTTGAGCATGGCCCTCAAGGGCAATCAACAGTATCTCCCCTTGGTTTTCTGCAGTTACTCCTGCTACTTTCAACATGCCCCTCACTCTCTGCGCCCAGTCATGGAGAGGTATATTGTTGCCAGTAAATTTTGGTATATGGGTCAGCATAGCACCCAGGGACAATTGCCTTGCTGGTATTCCCCTATCAGGTTGTATTGGAACATTTACATCAACAACATCCCTCTGTCCTTCCATTGTTCAGTACCAGCCTGCGTATCCTGCCGGCTACGCCAAGTGTAATAGCCCACAGGTAACGGGATACGCAAGGACTGCACAGAACACAGAGGGTTAAACAAATGCAATTTTAATGCAACTGAGGGAAAAGAAGGGGAAGGAGCGGGAAGGTGTGCAAAAGTAAATACAATACATATAACCACTGTGCCTAGTCTGCAGCGAATGCAAGGTCTCTGAATGTCTTTAAATGAAGAAATGCAAAGTCTTTATCAAGCAAGACGCAGAGTGTTTGTTTTCTTTCTATTACTTGTATATTGAACTGCAGAGTCTTTTCCTATCTGTCCCTAACTAAAACAGTGTGCACACTTTACTACAAGTTTTACTGCGAGGTACCTCGTTGCCGTTGGGGCCCATAATTCGCTGACAGGCGTGTGGAGTGCAGTCAGTCTTGGATCTCTGTCCTGGATCTCAGCTTGCACGTGCCGTCTGGCCCCTGACTCGACATCCAGTGTCTTTAGGTCTGTCTCTCTCTGCAACACACATGGAAGTGCTTTTTTTCTCCTTCAGGAGACCCACCCATCCATCTCCTGGACTGTTCCATGTCATTCTCAGCAGCAGGGGGTTTCTCTGCTATCCTTTCCTTTTTGGCAGCAGGTGGCAGTATAACACAAAGAAGAGTCCACAAAACATTCCTTCAACCATATATATAAATGTTAACAGGTCTTACAGTACTAACGATTAAGGAGTTTTTACTCTGAAACATGTCTAGTGTTTTTCCCCTAAGGGGGCACCAGTATCACTATTTTTATTGAATAAATGACATAAACCACATCGGTGGCACTGGAATTATTCTTTTTATACTAATACTGGATGGTTGCCTCCCATCCATCCGGAAGCCTGGGAGTCAGGAGGTATTGGGCAGTGGAGCAGAACTTCATTATGCTTACCTAACATGTGTTGGCAATAATTAAATCACACTTGCAGCCAGTTGACATGGATTAAAGTTGATGCAACCTCTGTTCTGTGTCCTTGTGTGTACCACATTGAGCATGGAGAAAAGAAAGAAGACCAAAGAACTGTCTGAGGCCTCGAGGAAGAATGAGCAATCTCAAGGCTACAAGTCCATCTCCAAACACCTGAAAGTTCCTGTGTCTACCGTGCGCAATGCCATCAAGAAGTTTAAAGCCCATGGCACTGTGGTTAACTTCCCTAGATGTGGACGGAAAAGAAAAATTGACGAGAGATTTCAACTCAAGATTGTGCGGATGGTGGATAAAGAACCTTGACTAACATCCAAACAAGTTCAAGCTGCCCTGCAGTCCGAGGGTACGACAGTGTCAACCTATACTATCTGTCGGCGTCTGAATGAAAAGGGACTGTATGGTAGGAGACCCAGGAAGACCCCACTTCTTACCCCGAGACATAAAAAAGCCAGGCTGGAGTTTGCCAAAACTTACCTGAGAAAGCTTAAAACGTTTTGGAAGAATGTTCTCTCTTTTTGGGCAAAGGCATCAACATAGGGTTTACAGGAAAAAAAAAGAGGCATTCAAAGAAAAGAACACGGTCCCTACAGTCAAACATGGCAGAGGTTCCCTGATGTTTTGGGGTTGCTTTGCTGCCTCTTGCACTGGACTGCTTGACCATGTGCATGGCATTATGAAGTCTGAAGACTACGAATACATTTTGCAGCATAATGTAGGGCCCAGTGTGAGAAAGCTGGGTCTCCCTCAGAGGTCATGGGTCTTCCAGCAGGACAATGACCCAAAACACACTTCAAAAAGCACTAGAAAATGGTTTGAGAGAAAACACTGGAGACTTCTAAAGTGGCCAGCAATGAGTCCAGACCTGAATCCCATAGAACACCTGTGGAGGGATCTAAAAATGGCAGTTTGGAGAAGGCACCCTTCAAATATCAGGGACCTGGAGCAGTTTGCCAAAGAAGAATAGTCTAAAATTCCAGAAGAGCATTGTAAGAAACTCGTTGGTGGTTACCGGAAGCGGTTGATCGCAGTTATGTTGGCTAAAGGTTGTGCAACCAAGTATTGGGCTGAGGGTGCCAATACTTTTGTCCGGCCCATTTTTGGAGTTTTGTGTGAAATGATCAATGTTTTGCTTTTTGCTTCATTCTCTTTTGTGTTTTTTCATTGAAGACAAATTAAATGAAGATAATAATACCAAAGAATTTGTGATTGCAATCATTTTCATGAAGAAACTGAGTATTATCTGACAGAATTGCAGGGGTGTCAATACTTTTGGCCAACATTGTATTTCTATTATTTATGCTTCCCTGCTATCCTCTTACAACTTCAAAATAAAAGATGAATTCCATCTGTCAATCTGTCAATCACAGTGATCTCTCTTCTGGCTACACCCAAGGAATGAATATTCATGCATCACTATAATGTTCTGTTGTGTGACTCATTGCACTATTGCAAAGTTTGCAGACAGAGCAGAAAGAAGGGGGGAAGGAGGTGTGTGCTTAGCTGAAGCTCTGAGCAGATCATCATGAGATCAGAATTAGCCCCTGTGTGCCTTGAGGATCGTGATTGGGTCACAGAGAGGATACAGTGCCTACAAGTAGTATTCAACCCCCTGCAGATTTAGGTGGTTTGATAAGATGCCAATAAGTTAGAGCCTTCAAACTGCAAACGAGAGTAGGATTTATTAACAGAAGCATAAATCTTACACACCAAAAAGTTATGTTGCTCAGTTGAATTTTAATAAATTTTAAACATAAAAATGTGGGTCAATTATTATTCAACACCTCAAACCACCAGCATTCTGTTTGGTCCCCCTAAAGTATTAAGAAGTAGTTCAGGCACAAAGAACAATGAGCTTCACGTGTGGATTAATTATCTCTTTTGCCAGCCTTTTCTGACTATTTAAGACCCTCCCCAAACTTGTGAACAGCACTCATACATGGTCAACATGGGAAAGACAAAGGAGCATTCCAAGGCCATCAGAGACAAGATCGTGGAGGGTCACAAGGCTGGCAAGGGGTACAAAACCCTTTCCAAGGAGTTGGGCCTACCTGTCTCCACTGTTGGGAGCATCATCCGGAAGTGGAAGGCTTATGGAACTACTGTTAGCCTTCCACGGCCTGGACAGCCTTTGAAAGTTTCCTCCCGTGCCGAGGCCAGGCTTGTCCGAAGAGTCAAGGCTAACCCAAGGACAACAAGGAAGGAGCTCCGGGAAGATCTCATGGCAGTGGGGACATTGGTTTCAGTCAATACCATAAGTAACGTACTCCACCGCAATGGTCTCTGTTCCAGACGAGCCCGTAAGATTCCTTTACTTTCAAAGCGTCATGTCAAGGCTCGTCTACAGTTTGCTCATGATCACTTGGAGGACTCTGAGACAGACTGGTTCAAGGTTCTATGGTCTGATGAAACCAAGATCGAGATCTTTGGTGCCAACCACACACGTGACGTTTGGAGACTGGATGGCACTGCATACGACCCCATGAATACCATCCCTACAGTCAAGCATGGTGGTGGCAGCATCATGCTGTGGGGCTGTTTCTCAGCCAAGGGGCCTGGCCATCTGGTCCGCATCCATGGGAAGATGGATAGCACGGCCTACCTGGAGATTTTGGCCAAGAACCTCCGCTCCTCCATCAAGGACATTAAGATGGGTCGTAATTTCATCTTCCAACAAGACAACGACCCAAAGCACACAGCCAAGAAAACCAAGGCCTGGTTCAAGAGGGAAAAAATCAAGGTGATGGAGTGGCCTAGTCAGTCTCCTGACCTTAACCCAATTGAAAACTTGTGGAAGGAGCTCAAGATTAAAGTCCACATGAGACACCCAAAGAACCTAGATAACTTGGAGAAGATCTGCATGGAGGAGTGGGCCAAGATAACTCCAGAGACCTGTGCCGGCCTGATCAGGTCTTATAAAAGACGATTATTAGCTGTAATTGCAAACAAGAGTTATTCCACAAAATATTAAACCTAGGGGTTGAATAATAATTGACCCACACTTTTATGTTTAAAATGTATTAAAATTCACCTGAGCAACATAACTTTTTGGTTTGTAAGATTTATGCTTCTGTTAATAAATCCTACTCTCGTTTGCAGTTTGAAGGCTCTAACTTATTTGCATCTTATCAAACCACCTAAATCTGCAGGGGGTTGAATACTACTTGTAGGCACTGTAACTGTGCAGGGCAGAGGTGGCTCTGCAGCGGAGGCGGTGATCCTGGAAGTAGATATGCCGGCGCACAATGAGGCAGAGGTGCGGGACCCAGAAGATCGAGAGAACCGGAGGTATAGGGGCTTGGGGAGCAGATGGGGGGGAGGGTTGGGGGACCAATAGCTTGAGTCTGCAAACCAGATCATCAGATCAGATAAAGTTTCAGAGAAGGCGGCGATGTGCATTAGTACCGGGGTGGGAGGAGTGGGGAGGAAGGAGGGGGGCAAAGGCAGGAAAACCAATGTTATTATAATCGAAATCTCTTACACAGTGCACACAGTGTAGGACAAATCACCTCCCCCCTCCGAAGATCAGAGCACAGAGAGGAGGGACAGAACACCAGCTTGGGTAGGTGTGGATACTTTAAAAACACTTACACAGCAGCCGGACTATTCCTCTGTAAAGGTAATTGACAGGATTAATGTACCAGCTCCCTGGAGGGTCTGAAAATGCTTATTGCAAGGAAATTACAAAATGGTGGAATAATCATTTTAAATGTTTTTAAAATATTTGCCCAGACACTATTGAAGGGTAATATTAGTATCATACTGAAAAATTACCTGACAGAGTCCCTTTAAGTCTTAATACCAGGGAGTGCCTTAGAATTTCTGACTGCAGAAACTCACTTTTTAGCTGATTTTTTTTTACACTTACTTGGTCCAGCATAACTTGTCAATCAGATCCTTCATTGTTATCTTATCCCATTTTTCAGCATGTGGCGCATTCCAAGGAGCATCATTGGGAATCTGAAATAAACATTTTAAAAATGGTAAAAATAAGATTTATCCCCATACTTTAAATCCACTGTCAGTAACTATATATTTTTGTCAATACACAAAACAAAATTAATAACTAGTCAAAAATAAATCTTCAACCAAAATTGCAGCACATGCTAGGAGTTTTACCATCCAAAAGTATTAGGTTTGATGTATCCTAAATATATAGCCATATAGCGTGAGAACAGTGCAAATTAAATTATTATAACACCACACCACTCATGTTATGGAATTATTATCACTACGTAGTCTATAAGCACTTTTCTAGAACACCTTGTATGCGTTTCGGAATTAATTTTTAAAATACTGTGTCATTATTATTCAAACTTTTTTTGTTTTTAATGTTACCTCTTTTCCCATTTCATCCATAGTTCTCCAGAGATTGTTATAATCCAAGTAGACAATTGGATTCCACATTGGAGGAAAGGGACCCTTAAAGGCATGTGATTTACCCTAAAAGACAGTAGATGAAGAGCAAAAATATGTTTATATCTGTGGGAAGAAGAATTATAATGATCATTTTTGCACACCCAATATGAGATTGACATTTTTTTGGATACATTTTTGTTGTACACATCAGATTTAAATATTCTATTCAGATCTTCATCAAATAGTCAAATTTGAAAGCAAAGAGAGAAGACGAGAATGGTTACATAGTAAGAAGTCATAACAGAAATTATGGTAATGTTAAAGAGAAGTTCAATAGACAGAAAGCCATTTATCCTTTAATAATTTCCACCTTTAAATTGCCACAAGTCTTTGTTACACTCTTAAACAGCTCTACCAATATATCTATATTAGAAAAAAGTTACTGCAATATATTTTGCTAACAAAAATAATTACCGTATATACTCGCGTATAAGCCGAGTTTTTCAACCCAAAAATTGGGCTGAAAAGTCCCCCCCTCGGCTTATACGCGAGTCACTGTATACTGTATACAATGTATACAGTATACAGTGCCCCCCCATCAGTATACAGGGCCCCCCTTGTTTAGCAATCCTGTAAAGGAAGAGATTAGTATACTTATCCCTCCGCTGTCCCGCTGCCGCTGTCCCGCCGCCATCATCGTGCTCCTCCGTCTTCATCCAGCGTCTTCCGTCTTCTTCCGGCTTCCTCCGGTGGGCGCAGGCACTGACGTCATTGTCTGCGCGCCAGAGAAGGAAGCCGGAAGAAGACGGAAGACGCTGGATGAAGATGGAGCAGCGTGATGACGGCGGCGGGACAGCGGCAGCGGGACAGCGGAGGGATAAGTATACTAATCTCTTCCTTTACAGGATTGCTACCCAAGGGGGGGCCCTGTATACTGATATGGGGGGGGCTGCTGTATATACCTCTGGGGCTGTATATACCTCTGGGGCTCTATATACCTCTGGGGCTGCTGTATACTACCTACGGGCTGCTGTATATTACCACTGGGGCTGCTGTATATACCTCTGGGGCTGTATATACCTCTGGGGCTGCTGTATACTACCTAAGGGCTGCTGTATACTACCACTGGGGCTGCTGTATATACCTCTAGGGCTGCTGTATACTACCACTGGGGCTGCTGTATATACCTCTGGGGCTGCTGTATACTACCTAAGGGCTGCTGTATACTACCACTGGGGCTGCTCTATACTACCACTAGGGCTGCTGCTGTATATACCACTGGGGCTTCTGCTGTATACTACCACTGGGGCTGCTGTATACTACCACTGGGGCTGCTGCTGTATACTACCACTGGGGCTGCTGCTGTATACTACCACTGGGGCTGCTGTATATACCTCTGGGGCTGCTGTATACTACCACTGGGGCTGCTGCTGTATATACCACTGGGGCTGCTGCTGTATACTACCACTGGGGCTGCTGCTGTATACTACCACTGGGGCTGCTGTATATACCTCTGGGGCTGCTGTATACTACCACTGGGGCTGCTGCTGTATATACCACTGGGGCTGCTGCTGTATACTACCACTGGGGCTGCTGCTGTATACTACCACTGGGGCTGCTGTATATACCTCTGGGGCTGCTGTATACTACCACTGGGGCTGCTGCTGTATATACCACTGGGGAAGCTGCTGTATACCACACTGCTGGGGGCTGTATACCTGTGCTGGGGTCCACCCTTGGCTCATACACGAGTCAATAGGTTTTCCCAGGTTTTGGGGGCAAAAGTAGGGGGGTCGGCTTATACACGGGTTGGCTTATACACGAGTATATACGGTAATAAAAAATAATAATTTTAATCTTGGCATAAAGTATGCTGAGCAATATACGGTATTACAAAAAGGGATACAGTGTTGGCCAAAAGTATTGACACCCCTGCAATTCTGTCAGATAATACTCAGTTTCTTCATGAAAATGATTGCAATCACAATTTCTTTGGTATTATTATCTTCATTTAATTTGTCTTCAATGAAAAAACACAGAAGAGAATGAAGCAAAAGCAAAACATTGATCATTTCACACAAAACTCCAAAAATGGGCCGGAAAAAAGTATTGGCACCCTCAGCCTATTACTTGGTTGCACCACCTTTAGCCAAAATAACTGCGATCAACCACTTCCGGTAACCATCAATGAGTTTCTTACAATGCTCTGCTGGAATTTTAGACCATTCTTCTTTGGCAAACTGCTCCAGGTCCCTGATATTTGAAGGGTGCCTTCTCCAAACTGCCATTGTTAGATCTCCCCACAGGTGTTCTATGGGATTCAGGTCTGGACTCATTGCTGGCCACCTTAGAAGTCTCCAGTGCTTTCTCTCAAACCATTTTCTAGTGCTTTTTGAAGTGTGTTTTGGGTCATTGTCCTGCTAGAAGACCTATGACCTCTGAGGGAGACCCAGCTTTCTCAGTACACTGAGCTGTAGGCTGATTTTCTGCTAAGGGAAAAGAAAAAAAAAAAAAAGGATTTAAATCTGATTTTCTAGCGAGTGTGAAACGAGCTGAGTGTGACAGAAGTAAGTGTGTGACTTGTGATTCAGTGACTTTGGATTCAGGGAGTTTGGAAGGGAGGACTTACTGAATTGCTGGTTGTATTTTATTAATACTTTGCATTTCTTTTTACTTATCATTTCTGTCTGGTGCAATCCCCATTAGGAAATGAGCTCCATGATTGGCAATGCCATCCAGTGTACATCTTGCCACATGTATGCATTCCTTGACCAGCCGGTCGAGGGTGTATACTGCTGTGTGAGATGTGAGTACGTTGTGCATTTGGAAGCCCAAATACTGGATCTAAATCAACAACTGACAACGCTGAGATCCATAGACAATATGGAAAGGAGTCTGCTGCTCACTGAACAGCTGCTCAATGGGATAGATGTGGGGGAGGATGGTAGTATGGAGCTGCAGGACCGTGAGGTAGCCAGCTGGGTGACAGTTAGAAGGCGGGGTAGAGGGAAGGGTGCCAGGGAGGCTAGCCCTGATCTGGCACACCCCAATAAATTTGCTATGTTGGCAGATGAGGGGAGTGCGAGTTCAGGGATAGCACTGCTGCAGCAGGGCATGACCTCTGAAAGCCAGAGGAGTGTCTGCTCCAGTAAGGGGAAAACAGGAGAGAAGGGCAGGCCAGACAGGTGCTGGTAGTGGGGGACTCAATTATTAGGGGAATAGATAGGGCAATCTGTCACAAAGACAGGGATCGTCGAACAGTGTGCTGCCTACCTGGCGCTCGAGTCCGGCACATCGCTGACCGGGTTGACAGATTACTGGGAGGGGCTGGTGAGGACCCAGCGGTCATGGTGCACATTGGCACAAATGACAAAGTTAGAGGTAGGTGGAAGGTCCTTAAAGATGATTTCAGGGAATTAGGCTGCAAGCTTAAGGCAAGGACCTCCAAGGTAGTATTCTCTGAAATACTGCCTGTACCACGTGCCACACCAGAGAGGCAAAGGGAGATTAGGAAGATAAATAAGTGGCTCAGGAATTGGTGTAGGAAGGAGGGGTTTGGGTTCCTGGAGAACTGGGCCGACTTCTCTGTTGGCTACAGGTTCTATGCTAGGGACAGGCTGCACCTCAATGGGGAGGGTGCAGCTGTGCTGGGGGAGAAAATGGCTAGAAGGTTGGAGGAGTGTTTAAACTAGGGATTGGGGGGGGGGAGGGTATTCATTGTATAGGAGGGGAAGATAGTGTAAATAGTAACCTGGGCACAAGTAATAAAATTGGGGGTGGCACGGGGGGTGGGGTTAGAACAGTCAATCTAGTAGGAAGGAATAGAGGTAAAGAGAGATGCATAAATGCCAGAAGCCTCACCAACAAAATGGAGGAATTAGAATTGATTTTGTTGGAAAATAATTATGACATGGTGGGGATTTCGGAGACTTGGCTGGACGAGAGCCATGACTGGGCTGTTAATTTACAGGGCTATTGTCTGTTCAGAAATGACCGTACAAATAGGCGAGGAGGAGGTGTATGTTTATACGTAAAATCATCCTTAAAACCCATCCTGCGTGATAATATAGGTGAATCTAATGGAAATGTAGAGTCCCTGTGGGTGGAGATAAGGGGAGGGGGAAAAAATAATAAATTACTGATAGGGGTTTGTTATAAGTCCCCAACAATAATGGAAGTGGAGGAGAATATCCTCATAAAGCAAATAGATGAAGCAGCGACTCAGGGAGAAGTTATTATTGTGGGGGACTTCAACTACCCTGAAATACATTGGGGATCAGAAACCTGCAGTTCCAGCAAGGGTAATAAGTTTTTGAAAACTATGAGAGACAATTACCTTTCACAACTGTTTCAGGACCCAACAAGAAGGGGGGCACTGCTGGACCTAATATTAACCAACAGGCCGGACCGCATATCAAATATACGGGTTGGAGGTCACTTGGGTAATAGTGATCATAACTTAATAAGCTTTCAAGTATCCTTTACTAAGACGTGTAGTAGAGGGGCTTCAAGGACACTAAACTTCAGGAAGGCAAATTTCCAACGGTTGAGAGATGATCTTAGTGCAATAAACTGGGACGATGTCCTGAGACATAAAAGTACACAACACAAATGGGAGATGTTTATTAGCATCCTGAATAGGACCTGTGCACAATATATATCCTATGGGAATAAGCATGCTAGAAATAGGAGGAAACCACTATCTATTATATAATTGCCGTAGCGACTTCCGTCGGAGCGGCGCTGCTTCCGGTGGCTTGGTTAGCGAGTCCGAGCTGCTTCTCCTGGACTCTCCCTGTGGCCGCGTAGCGGCCAAGGCGACTCACGAAGCAATGCCCGCAAAGCGGGCATTGCGAGTCGTTGCAGCCTAGCGAAGCAATGCCCGCGAAGCGGGCATTGCGAGTCGCTACACCGCTAACCAAGCCACCGAAGCCGAAGCCCATACTCCTGTAGTGTACACCGCTATAGTATACTACAGTCCCATGACCATAAGCGCCATGGGACTGTAGTATACCATCGCGCTGTACACTACAGACCCCTGCCGCTCTAAGCCACTACGCGTACACTAACCAAGCCACACAACCCCAAGCCCCTACCCACTGCCGCCCTAACCCCTAAGCCACTACCCCGACGCCGAAGCCCCTACCCCCTGCCGCACTACCCCGCCGCACCCACTACCCTCTGCCGGAAGCCACTACCCCCTGCCGCCCTAACCCCTAAGCCACTACCCCCGCCGCCGAAGCCCCTAGCCCCTACCCCCTGCCGCACTACCCCGCCGCACCCACTACCCTCTGCCGGAAGCCACTACCCCTGCCGCCCTAACCCCTAAGCCACTACCCCGCCGCCGAAGCCCCTAGCCCCTACCCCCTGCCGCACTACCCCGCCGCACCCACTACCCTCTGCCGGAAGCCACTACCCCCTGCCGCCCTAACCCCTAAGCCACTACCCCGCCGCCGAAGCCCCTACCCCTGCCGCACTACCCCGCCGCACCCACTACCCTCTGCCGCAAGCCCCTACCCCCTGCCGCCCTAACCCCTAAGCCACTACCCCGCCGCCGAAGCCCCTACCCCCTGCCGCCGTAAGCCACTAGCCCGCATCCGCACCTAAACCCCTGCCGCCGCAAGCCCTAACCCCTAAGCCGCACCTAATCCCCTACCCCTACCCCCTAAACCGCACCTAAACCCCTGCCGCCCTAAGCCCCTACCCCCTAAGCCGCACCTAACCCCCTACTCCCTGCCGCCGTAAGACACTACCCCGCATCCGCAAATAAACCCCTGCCGCCGCAAGCCCCTAACCCCTAAGCCGCACCTAACCCCTAAGCTGCACATAATCCCCTACCCCTACCCCCTAAACCGCACCTAAACCCCTGCCGCCCTAAGCCCCTACCCCCTAAGCCGCACCTAACACCCCTACCCCCTGCCGCCCTAAGCCACTACGCCGCATCCGCACCTAAACTCCTGCCGCCGCAAGCCCCTACCCCTTAAGCCGCACCTAATCCCCTACCTCTACCCCCTAAGCCGCACCTAACCCCCTACCCCCCTAAGCCACTACCCCGCATCCGCACCTAAACCCCTGCCGCCGCAAGCCCCTAACCCCTAAGCTGCACCTAATCCCCTACCCCTACCCCCTAAGCCGCACCTAAACCCCTGCCGCCCTAAGCCCCTACCCCCTAAGCCGCACCTAACCCCCTACCCCCCTAAGCCACTACCCCGCATCCGCACCTAAACCCCTGCCGCCGCAAGCCCCTAACCCCTAAGCTGCACCTAATCCCCTACCCCTACCCCCTAAGCCGCACCTAAACCCCTGCCGCCCTAAGCCCCTACCCCCTAAGCCGCACCTAACCCCCTACCCCCCTAAGCCACTACCCCGCATCCGCACCTAAACCCCTGCCGCCGCAAGCCCTAACCCCTAAGCTGCACCTAATCCCCTACCCCTACCCCCTAAGCCGCACCTAAACCCCTGCCGCCCTAAGCCCCTACCCTCTAAGCCTCGCCGCTTTCCCTAACACCTAAGGCCCTACCCGTCCCCTAACGTCCCCGTCGATCACTTACATGCCTTCAAGTCATCTGATCGTCCGTCCGGCCAGGCGTCCTCTTCCTCCGGTCCCGGGGGTCTTCTCTCTTCTTTCCGCCTCTTCGTCCGTCCCCGGGGATCTTCTGTCTTCTTTCCGCCAACTTCCAGCTCCGACGTCCTCTTCAACTAACATTAAGATACAATGGACGATCAATCCGCCATTGTATCTCAATGAAATGTGAAGGGCTCTTCTGATTGGTCGCTGACCTCAGCCAATCAGAAGAGCCCGTCATTCAGTTCTCATTCAGGTCCGTCTTTTTTCCCATTGACATACATTAGCGGTGTGTCGGCGATTTTATGGCCGGCCACCTGGTTCTATTTGTCGGCCCTAAAATCGCGGACACACCGCTAATGCATGTCTATGGGCAAGTCAGCTCGAATTCTGATTGGTCGCCGTTCAATCCGAAATCGGGCTGACTGCCATAGAGATGCATTAGCGGTGTGTCCGCGATTTTAGGGCCGACAAATAGAACCAGGTGGTCGGCCATAAAATCGCCGACACACCGCTAATGCATTTCAATGGGAAAAAACAAAGGCGGACCTCAATGAGAACTGCGTCTCAGCCTAAATAATAAATTAAATAATAAAAAAAATAATTAAAAAAGAATTAAAAAATAATAAAAAAAAATAATTAAAAATAATAAAAAATTCAATAAAAATAATAATAAAAAAATAAAATATATGCTAATAAGATCAGCCCTTTGCGGACCTGAATGAGAACTGCGTCTCAGCCTAAATAATAAATTAAATAATAAAAAAAATAATTAAAAAAGAATTAAAAAAATAAAAAAAAAATAATTAAAAATAATAAAAAATTCAATAAAAATAATAATAAAAAAATAAAATATATGCTAATAAGATCAGCCCTTTGCGGACCTGAATGAGAACTGCGTCTCAGCCTAAATAATAAATTAAATAATAAAAAAAATAATTAAAAAAGAATTAAAAAATAATAAAAAAAATAATTAAAAATAATAAAAAATTCAATAAAAATAATAATAAAAAAATAAAATATATGCTAATAAGATCAGCCCTTTGCGGACCTGAATGAGAACTGCCTCTCAGCCTAAATAATAAATTAAATAATAAAAAAAATAATTAAAAAAGAATTAAAAAATAATAAAAAAATTAATTAAAAATAATAAAAAATTCAATAAAAATAATAATAAAAAAATAAAATGTATGCTAATAAGATCAGCCCTTTAGCGCACCTGAATGACAACTGCCTCTCAGCCTAAATAATAAATTTAATAATACAAAAATAATTAAAAAATAATTAAAAAATTATAAAAAAATAAAATAAAACATAATTAAAAAATAAATAACAAATAATAAATAATAATTAAAAAAAAAATTCTAATAATAATATTACTGCTAATAATAATGCTATTAATGCTAATAATTATGTTATTAATGCTATTATTAATGCTAATAATCCTATTATTAATTCTATTAATGCTAATAATAATGCTATTAATGCTATTAATAATGTTATTAATGCTATTATTAATGCTAATAATCCTATTATTAATGCTATTTATGCTAATAATAATGATATTAATGCTATTAATCATGTTATTAATGCTATTAATAATGCTAATAATGCTATTATTAATGCTATTAATGCTAATAATAATGCTATTAATGCTATTAATAATGTTATTAATGCTATTAATAATGCTAATAATGCTATTATTAATGCTATTAATGCTAATAATAATCCTATTAATGCTATTAATAATGCTATTCATGCTATTAATAATACTATTAATGCTATTAATGCTAATAATAATGCTATTAATGCTATTAATAATGTTATTAATGCTATTATTAATGCTAATAATGCTATTATTAATTCTATTAATTTTAATAATAATGCTATTAATGCTATTAATAATGTTATTAATGCTATTAATAATGCTAATAATCCTATTATTAATGCTATTTATGCTAATAATAATGCTATTAATGCTATTAATAATGTTATTAATGCTATTAAT